>CAWUFW010007337.1:0-600000 GCA_963921515.1 Calotriton arnoldi
CCCTCTGTCTCAGAACTACCAGGAAGGCCCAACATTTGAACATCTACAGTCCTCATGGTGTCCTCCAAAAATTCCAATAGAGTGTCTGTACAGATCAGCAAATTGAACAATGTTCACTCTAAATGTTTTTTTAAAAACGTTTACAGTAACAAGGAGTCTGCAAAAAGAAGTAAAAAGCAAGTCCAAAGACAACAATAAATAACTGTATAATTGTTTTAGTTTGGGTTCAAAAATTGAGTGGTAGCAGAGTTCATAAAAAAAGCTGCAGCGGTGAAGTGTACAAGTGTGGAAGGTGAAAGAAGTGTATAAAAGTAATACATCACAATATCACAGCTTCACAAGTGTATGCAATTAATATTTAATAAATAATGTGTGGCCAATGTGTTATTGTTCCAAACCCAATGCATACTTGGTGGGGTAATACTCAGCTCCGGGTTAACTATTAGTCACCACAAAATTCTAAAATACAAAGATTCCTTGTCCAGTGATTTGCACAAAGATAATATTGCAGTCCACTGGGTGACACCGCAAACCAATGAAAAGTGCATGTGTTGCGACCAGTCATAACAAAATAAAAAATATGTGTAGTGCAGAAAAACAGTCATGAGCAAATTACACTGCAAACTGTGCGCAAACTGAAGAGTGCATCCCTAGTTTACTAGAAAGGCAATAGCTTAAATAACCTCTCCTTGGTAGCCCTGTATTCCGTGGAGTGGATTCAAGAATTGTGTGGTCTCTATACAGAGCAGCGCAAGATCACACAATTTTATAAGCCATTCTGCTTGTCTTTAGCTGATTCTAGTTAATAGATTGAAGACTTCACCTGGGATACTCTTGCCATCATCCCAGTCCGTCCTCATCCCCACCTTTCTCACCTCGCGGTCTGTCATCTCTCTCATGCTGGGGTTACAATATATCTGAAACAATTCACAATTCTATCTTTTCCCTCTTCTCCTTTCTTTATTTCCCCATTCTCCTGGGGGAGAGGGGTATTTATATGCTTGCCATAGTGCCAACTCCACACAAGGAAATCTCACTGTGCTCTTCTGGATGCATGCAGAGGAAAGGTAATTCAGGAAGTCAGTCAGTTGGCCTCACACAAGCGCCACCAGCCCTCACCATGTATCTTCCACTTACAGCTCCTCACCTCTCAGTCTTTAGGGCTACAGTCTCCATATGGTCATTTTCGGTAGCTGACCTCCACTCAGGCTCCGCTCTCATTCCCCCTGCTTTGTGCACACTACTCTTCACCGTCAGCCCACTTCTCAAAGACCTTCTTGGGTCTCTGGTGTATGTATCAGGGGAGTTCACGCTTCTTCCTCCACTTCGGGCATGCAGTCCCGAATATCAGAAGGAATCCACCCCACTGTGGTATTCTTATGTGATTGAATGCATGCGAGTGCGCCTTCGCACTCGCTTCGTTCGGTCCCTAATACTCTCATGCACACAGTGACACGAGTGCAGGGTTTTCTGCGCTCGTGTCCGGTGTGCGTGTGATGATTTAAAACCCGCTGCGTGTTGTGTGTGTGGCTGGTGGGCACATCGTGGCTTGTAGCTTTTTGGTTGTGGGACGGGAGATAAAAGGGCAGCGGTTGGCGGTTGTGGCATTCAGAAGCGGGTAGGCAACTTGTACTGTCGGATGTGTTTTCATGAATTAAAGAAGAAGTGAAATTACAGACCTTAGTCTGCGTATATGGTTCCACAATTTAACACTGGCGACGAGCGGTAACGTTACCCACATGTTGGAGTATCGTCGTTACCCACACGTTGGAGTATCGTGGGTCATTTTCACGACATATCGGCAGTAACCAATCCGATATCCAGCGTCACTACGAGCAGGGTGGATTGGATGTACGGCGCTGACACGGGGAGGAATACTTATCGCGCAACTGGCTGACCGATGTCACATGACAAGGAAGCTCTCTGTGGCACATTGGATTGGAGGAACAGGAAATATTGGGCGGCTCTTCAACCTTTCTTTCCTCTCATTGACTGGAGGCTGGTTTTTTTGGCAACGGTTTCGACGGAGTTTACGAAGCAACGTATCTCGTCTGGTGAACGTCCTGGTGATGCGCACACCTGGTTCAGGAGGAGAATGTATTACTTTTGTTGCATGCAACGCACATCATGGTGATGCGCACCCCTTTGAGGATTAGCATTTATGCTACACGAAACCCCAGTGGAGAGGGAGAGAAGTGCATACAAAGTATCTAGACTACGGTGACTACTTTTCTTATTTTAGTTTATGGTTTCCACTACATGACTTGCATTATCTAGCATTGTGATCTTTTATTGTACTATATCTATCCTTTGTGTGTGTGTTTTGTTGTCAATGGTTGGGTATTGTCTATATAATAGGAAATGTCAGGAATTGCACCACCACCATCATTTTTGGCATCGCCAGGGGAACCAGTCATGGATTGGAAAACGTGGGAAGCTGTTTTCTTTGCATATGTGGAAGTAATGGAAGGGGATGATTGTGAGCCTGAAAGATGTCAAGCATTACTGAAGCATTGCTTAGGGGGTGTAGGTTTAAAGGAAATATGCATATATAGCATTGGCTGCTAAACAATTAGAATTTCGCTATGGCAGGAAAATTAATGTGGTTATGGAGCGTTGTACGTTTTATTCAAGAAAACAAATGGCTGAAGAGAGTATTGAAGATTATGTTTCAGCTTTAAGATCATTAGCGGTTACATATGACTTTGAAAATATCACATATGAGCAAGTTTTAAGAGATCAAATTTTAATGCAAACAAACAATAACATTCAAGAGAGAGTGTGGACCACTTCTGGTTTATCCTTAAATGCAGCTATTAAAATTGCAAAGTCTATTGAATATTCAGAAAAATTTGTGAAGGAAATCAGAGAGAATGCCATGAATAAAGTTCATATTGTACAAAAGAAGGGAGAAGAAAAATTCAGGAAAATGGCAGGGAAGAAAGCAGACACAAGGCATATGTGGCAGAAACCCGAGGGACACAAAAATGAAGTGAGACCCACTTGGCAAAGGGCTGAAGGGAAAAGAGGGGGGCAATGTGTTATAGATGTGGCAGCAAATCACATTTGGGTAATTCTAGGTTTTGTACAGCTTTTGATAAAAATTGCTCAATGTATGGGACGAAAGGACATTTTAGCAGAGTTTGTAGATCATCCTTTAGGAAAGTAAATGTGATTCAACCATTGTGCACGGAAGAAGATGAATGTGATGAGTGGGAACCCTGTCCAAACACCATTCTTAACATTAGCGATGGGAAAAATATAACACAATTTCCATCTTGTGAGATTGATTTTGATGGTGTGTCAATCCCAGTTTTGGTTGACTCTTGTACATGTTACACTATTTTGGCTTATGAGGTGGTAAAGGAGAAATGGCCAAATAGAAAATTATTTTTGCCTGATATAACACCTGGGGGATACACTGGACATAAAATAAATTTAGTGGGATTCTTTTGGAGCAATTCAGAATTTTCAGGCAGATAATCACGTGGCAAAGTGTATGGTTTTTTTTTTTAACAAACTTTATTGAGGTTTGGATGATGTTCCAGGTACAACTAATGCAACATAATTACCATTAATCAGGATTTTCAGCTGAGAAGTTCACTTATATACTTAATGCAGAACAAATGTCTTTGCAATGGGTGAGGCCTCGCCCTCCTTCTCCAGTAATCTAACAACAATGTACAAGTCTGTATTCATTTAATGTGCGTCTGATAGTACCTTTGGTCTTGGATCTATACTACCCTCCCACAACTACCCCCCTTCCTGCCCTCCCACCAGGCGTGTCACTTATAGTCAAATTGCTAGGGTACTGTACTCGGTTGCTCCAAGCTGCTTATCATAGGCGACCAAAGCGGTACGTTGGAATCTACCCCTCAGTGAGGGCGAGGGTGCATTATACCTTTTGTCTAATTCCGCAACTCTGTGTTTTGTTCGGGGGTATATAATCTAATCTACTTCTTCAGGGGCTTCGACTATTGGGTCCTCGTCCCCACTGTCGTCCGGAATCCTTAGTAGCACAACTAGTGTTTCCCATGCCCTTGCTGACTCCAATGCCCTCTCACTCCTCGTTCTTTTTGCTATTTGCATTCTGATTATTCCCTCACATTCTGCCCATTTGACAAATTCCTTCTTCCATCTGGCTACACTTGGGCCCCTTTTTGCTTTCCAATGCATAGTGATGTCCCTTACGTGGCAAAGTGTATGTTGCTAGGAATGGACAGTCTTTGTTAGGGTGGCCTCACCAGGAAGACATGGGCATTAGACTAGATCCCAGAGCAGATCCTCCATTTTACATTGTCAAAAGTAGTTGTGAAGAGGAGGGAGAAGTGAATATGAATGGAGCTAGTAGGTTCATCAAAAAAATGTGAAATTAAATATCCAAGTGTGTTTAGGGACAGGCTCAGGGAATTCAAGGGATTCAAGCACTGTATCAAGCTACGAGATGACGCAGTACCCATGAGGCATAGGGTAAGGAATGCACCCCTTCAATCAATCAATCAATCAATCAATCAGGGGTTTATTAAGTGCGCTACTCACCCGTGAGGGTCTTAAGGCGCTGAGGGGGGGGGGGGTTCGCAGATCCGTTAGCCGAAGAGCCAGGTCTTGAGGACCTTCCTGAAGGTGTTCAGGGAGGGGGCGAGTCTGATGTCTGCCGGGAGCTCGTTCCAGGTTTTGGCAGAAATGTGAGAGAAGGATCTTCCACCTGCTCTGGCTCTGTGGATGCACGGGGTTTCGGCCAGTGCGAGGTTGGAAGATCGGAGGTTTCTTTTGGGTACGTGGAAGTTGATTCTGTCGTTGAGGTATTTGGGTCCGGTGTTGTGTAGGCATTTGTAGGCGTGGGTGAGGATTTTGAAGGTGACTCTTTTCTCCACGGGGAGCCAATGGAGCGTTTGAAGGTGTTGGCTGATGTGTTCGTGCCGGGGGATGCCGAGGACGAGTCGGGCGGCGGTATTCTGTATCGTCTGGATTTTTCGGAGTAGGGACTTGTTTATGCCGGCGTATAGTGCGTTTCCATAGTCCAGTCTGCTGGTGATCAGTGCGTGGGTGACTGTCTTCCTTGACTCCGGGGGGATCCATTTGAAGGCCTTACTTACTGGGACACGTTCAAAGTGTTACTGTAGGATCTATGCGGAAAAAACATAATTGAACCAGTTGAGTCTTCACCTTGGGTTTCTCCGGTTGTGATATCAGTTAAATCTTCAGGTGAATTGAGGATCTGTGTGGACTTGCGCAACCTCAGTAGTGCAATATGGGTGGATGCCCATCCCTTACTTAACCTCCATGAAATGGTGGCTACTTTAGCAGGTGCGTGTGTATTTTCAAGCATAGATTTGGCCAGTGCATACCATCAAGTTTGTTTGGATGAGAGTTCGAAATATCTTACAACTTTCATTACTCCTGAAGAATTATTTAGATTTTGTAGGATGCCTTTTGGTTTGGCTAGCGCTGCTTCAGTCTTCCAAAGGTTGATGAAGGAGACCTTAGAAGGAGTGGTGGGGGCGTTTGCTTTTCAAGATGACATTTTGGTTTTCGGTAAAAAGTAAGAGGAACATGATAACAGTTTGAGGAGTGTGTTATCTGCTTTATCTTCCAAAGGATTAACTTTACAAGTAGAAAAATTTAACTTTAAGATGAAGGAAGTGGAGTACTTAGGGCATACCATCAGTGGTGCTGGAATCAAACCCAAACCCAGCAACGTAGAAAATATCATAAAGGCACCCATTCCCAATTCAAAGGAGCAACTGGTAGCGTTTTTAGGTCTCATGGAGTTTTACTCTAAGTTCATTCCCAATTTCGCTTCCAAGGTAGATCCTTTTAGAGCCCTTTTAAAGAAAAATACTAAATTTGTATGGACAGAAGCAATGTCCACTGCGTTTAGTGCCATCAAGGAAATGTTGGTAGGAGCTCCATGTCTTAAACCATTTGTCATTGGAAAGGAATGTGTTGTCATGGTTGACCTGAGTAGTTGTGGCTTAGGAGGAGTTTTGATGCAACGTGACTGTGGAAAGTAGTGGAATGTAGCGTATGCGTCCCATGCATTCGATGCCGAAAAGAACTACTCTGTTATCGAAAGAGAGTTGTTAGCTTGTGTTTGGGGGGCAGAGCACTTCAGGAGTTTTCTTTGGGGTACGAAGTTCATTTTAAAAACCGATCACAAACCATTGGTGCACATAATGGCCCCTGGTGGAGGACATACTATGTCGGCAAGGTTGGCTAAATTAGCTTTTAGGTTACAGAATTTCCAGTATAGTATTGAGTATGTCCCAGGGAAATGCAATGAGCATGCGGAATGTATGTCCAGACTTCCACTTCCGTGTGAAGAGCAATCTGAGATGGAGAAAGACGAGTGCGAAGTTGCTTTCACGATTAAGGATGTAAATTTGGCAGGGGATAGTTCTAGCATCCCAGAAGCCAAGTGGAAAGCAGAAATGGTTAATGATCAGGTATTGTGTAAAGTTATGCAGTATATTGGAAGTGAATGGCCAGAGGAACGGAAGGTATCAAGTGAATTATTGAGTTACTTTAAGGTGCATGAAGAGTTAGCGATTAAAAATGACATTGTTTTCAGAGGTGACAAGTTTGTACCACCTTTCAATTTAAGAGGTAGAATGGTTGATTATTTCTCTAAATGGCCGGAGATCAAGATGGTGAAGGAAGTCACGTCAGAAAGTGTGGTAGAATTTATGGATGAAGTATTCTGTAGGGAAGGGATTCCTCAAGAAGTGGTAACTGACAATGGTCCTCAGTTCGTAAGTGAGTACATGAGGAAGTACCTAGAAATGTGTGGTATTGCGTATGGGCGCATAGCAGTATTCCATCCTGAAGCCAATGGTCAGGTGGAACGCTTCAACCGTGTGATCAAGGAAGCTATACAATTGTCAGTGAAAGTGGGATTGAATTGGAGAAAAGCCTTGCAGTCTATGTTATTGTCTTATAGAAGTACACCACATTCTGTGACTTCAGTAAGTCCTCTTGAACTACTCAGTGGACGAAAGCCCAGTACCAAATTAGTTCCTTGGTGGTGAAAGAGCCAGAAGAAGCATTGGGATGATGTTGCTGACATTGATTTTAAGGCTATTTGCGATAGGGTGGAAAAGTACAAGCACAAAATGAGAGATACTTTAGGAAAAGGTAAAAGGAAGAGTGGGGGAGGTAGACAGAGAGTTGTTGTGGGAGACATGGTACGTGTGAAAAAGGGGAGAGTTGGCATCAAGGGGTCCTCCAGGAGGTCAGATCCCATCAAGGTCATTGAAGTATTCAAGAATGCTGTAAGGGTGGATGGTGGCAATGTTTGGAATTTTGGACGTGTGTCATTATTTAAAGGGGGTAATATTGTCCAAGGCGACAGCCAGAACAATGTGTTTTTGGATGTAGGTGAGGTGAAGTGCACGCAGCAAGAACCCAGAATTGCATCCTCAACCGCAGTTGTTGATTACTCACATTTGCCAAGAACTTCCAGGGTGCGAAATCTTCCAACGAGCTTGAAGGATTATGTTCTGTCCTAATTGCATGAGTGTCCTTTAAGTAAACACTGTACATTTATGTAATATTATTATATCTATTTATTTATTTATTAAAAAGGGGGAAGATGTATGGTATTCTTATGTGATTGAATGCACACGAATGCGCTCTCGCACTTGCCTCAGTCAGTCCCTAATGCTCTCGCGCACACAGTGATACGAGTGCAGGGTTTTCTGCGCTCGTGTCCTGTGTGCTCTGATGATTTAAAACCCGCTGCGTGTTGTGTGGGTGGCTGGTGGGCACTTCATGCCTTGTAGCTTTTTAGGTCTCGCAGACCTGCGTTGCAGCCCGCATGCGCTGCTCGCTCTGCGAGGCTTTTTGTAATCGAGGAGATTTCAGAAGTGGAGTTGAAGCCCCGCCCATCATTCTCATTGGCTGGCGTCATCGTTTATGCTAAACGCTAGCCTCCGATTGAAAATGAGGCTTCTTTGTTACCGCCCTGTCTCCTTTTGGGACGGCCCATCCGGACTGGATCGTTTGCTTGCGGCGTTACACTGTCTCCTTAATTAGTCGGTAGGCACTATTTTTTTTCACAATGGCGATAGCTTGTTTACGGACCCCAAGCAGCGCCGTGTCCTCCTGCCGCCATCTCCCTCAGGCGCCGCCGGGGCTGTCCAACGTGTCGACAGCTTGTTACTGTTGGTGAAATGGTAACTGCACATAGACGCGGGTTGTGCTCACGCTTCCTCCCCCGGGGCGCCCCACGCTGTTGTCACAGATGTCACCAAACCCCACAGGCTGTCTGCCTGGGCGTCGAGCTGTCACTTCCCGAGCAGCCTGTGTGAAGCGCAAAGGCGGCGCGGGTTAGAGCCAGGCGCGAGCTCTGCGCGCGGCGCGGTTAGTCACAAAGCCTCGCCGCGTGGAGACGCTCCCAGCTAAGCTGCTGCTGTCCGAGCCGGAACCCTGCTCCGTGGGCATCGGAGACGGCACGATGGTGGCCGGGGGGGAGATGGCACGGTGTTGGAGCTTGGAGAGCCTGCAGACGGGTATGTGCGAGAAGGAGTGGAAAAGTCAGTGAGCCGCGTGGGGTTGGTTCGGATCCAGGTAGATGTTCTGTAGCAGATCCGCATGTTTTTGTTTGCAGGTTTTCCGGTTGTAGACGTTGCTAAACTCGCTGTCAGTGTTTGCTGCAGCCAGTGAGATGGAACCGGATGACCACCCATGAAGTGTTACTGCAGTACTGAAAGTATGAATCCACGTCCTCTGAGCATGGCTTGTGTTGGCATTCTTAAAGTGCCGGGGAGACCATCGGGTGAAAGCTGGTTTGCGCCCTGCACCAGGCAATGTGGCCATTGTTTTCCAACTTGACTGTTGTCCGAAAACATTTACAGGAAAGGTCACCGATCACTCCATGGCGCCAAGGATGCAGAGCTTCGGTCCCGGGTTTTCCTGTAAGAATCTAATGCCTTCTGGGAGTTGTAGTCCTGGTTTTCCTCCATTGAAAGAACTAAACCGCCACATGTGAAAACAGTCATTTGTAAAAGAAAAACCCACGACTGAAGAACAGTAAATCGTTGACATGGAAACAGTGGATAGGCTTAATTTAGGTACAATTACTGTACTATGAAGTCAAACTGGTGGCGCTCTTGATGACGGCGGACAGGAACATCGCTCTTTTGTTTGCTATGTTGAATTTTTGACATCCCAACATTTCAAAAGCGTACGTTTTTATGTCCGGATGTTTCGGTTTACTTAGTTCACATTTCGCGCTCTAATGCTGCTTTGAGGCGAACACTTCCACACTATTGTTCGCAAGCACTCGAACATCCAAGCTGCTACCTCATCCCGTGGAAGTGTTCAGCGCCAAGGAGATCTGCCTTCCAGGCGCACAGTGCGATTACTGTTGGCTGCTTGGAGTCTGTAATGCTCTGGTAATACCCGGGGCCAAAACGGGGCTGTTACCTGGGCATGCGGTTGGAGGCTGTAACCGTCGGCTAGGGAGAGGGACAGGGAAAACCTAACTTGTTCGGTGGAACACAAATAAGGGTACGCTTGACACAGTAGTCCGTTCACGCCGTCAGCCTTGTGCGCTGACGTCGTCCTTTATTATATACCCCCTGGCCCGAGCCCGGCCCAGGGGGATGCCTGTGCAACATTGTTGTGCAGTGGCCGGGTGGCTCACTACATCCCATCTAACCCACGGAACTTGTGCGTGTGCCAACCACTTAAACAATTATCTAACATTTAATAAACTACAATATTTTTTTAACAGTGTCCATGTTAGAGCCGGATCTCTTCCAGGCCTCTTCAACACAGGAAGTCGCGCAACCTTGAACTGGGTTCCGGATTTCTTCTCAATCGGCAATGCGGGCTACCCCTGGAACTCCCAACAGCCCCCTCGGGCACTGTGGGGGTGATCACCCCTCCTTCCGTGGGCCTCTCTGCACTCTCCTCCGGGCCGTCGTCTCGCCAGTCTTCGGATACAGATTTGTCCCTCGGTGCTTCCTTGCCTCCACTGCCGCGGGCGTGTTCGGCCCCCGTCACGACCTCATCGGGGCCCCTGGCCTTCTTGAACCAGGACACATTGCGGGCTATCTGCTGGCTGCCCTTCCTGGCGGTGACCATGGTCCCTTGTATCTGTACCACCTTCCACAGCTCTCGTTCGAACGGGGTTCGAAACTTGGACCCGGGATGGCGGTCTTTCACCACCACATAGTCTCCCACATCAATGGCGGGTGGTCGGGCCCTCCTGTTCCGACTGGCCCAGTCGTTGTTGTGATGTCTTCGCCCCTGGGCTTGTCAGGCGTCCAGTACAGCCGGAGCCCACTGGTCGCTGGTGGGAATGCTATCCCGCACCGCCCGCTTCATCAGGAGCTCACTGGGGGCACACCGTGTGGTGCAGTGAGGGGTTTGTCGGTACGCTCGAAGGAATTGGTGCAGGCAATTCTCCAAGTTGCCTCCTTGGTCTACCCCAATCCTCAGTGCTTTGTTCAAAGTCCTCATAAATCTTTCTACATCCCCGTTTGCTTGAGGCCACTGGGGAGTTACCCGGCGGTGCTTGACTCCATTCTGAGTCAGATAGTCTTTAAACTCCTGCCCCTGGAACGGCGGCCCGTTGTCTGTTCTTATTTCTTCCGGCATTCCCAGGAGTGCAAACACCTTCTCCAGCACTGGTCGGATGCAGTCAAACCCTGTGGATGTCACCACCTCTACCACAGGAAACTTGGAGTGACTGTCTATCAGCACCACCGTGTGTCTTTAGTCAGGGAAGCTACCAAAGTCCAGACTCACTTTAGCCCAGGGTGTCAGGCTAGGTCCTTCCGTGATGACGGACACCCCTGGCGGGTCAGCTCCTGTAATCAGACAAGCGTGGCATCCTCGCACCTTCTCTTCCACCAGCCGGTCCACCCCCGGGAACCACACCTTGGATCTTAGTCGCGCCTTGGTCTTTTCGACCCTTTGGTGGCCCTGGTGGGCCAGGTCCACTGTTCTGCTTCGTAGGGCAGCCGGTATTACGATCCGAGCGCCTCTGAGAACTACGCCATTTTCAGCCTCACTTAGGTCCTCCCGGCACCTCCACAGACTCTCCCAATACTCCTTTTCCTCCTCCGCTCGTCGGTCCATCCCTTTCAGGAACCACTTCCACTGATGGTCCTGGAGTGTTCGCTTCACCGCCTGTAAGTACTCATCCTGCCTGGTAGCCACTAGGATTTCCTCCAACGACAGCGCTTGGGGGCACGCTTCTTCCACGATCTGCCGCAGGAACGATTCAGTCCCCTCATCTACAGCCTCCTGGCTCCCAACCGGCAGCGCCCTCGGATGACGTGACAGATAGTCGGCCGGGTTGTTGACTCCCGGGCGGTATACCACGGCAAACCGATAATGCTGTATCTGGACCGCCCATCGTTCAATCCGTGGCGGACCATTCCGCGCCGTGCCCGTGAAGAGTGGTACCAGAGGCTTATGGTCGGTGACCACCGTGAAAGTGTGCCCACACAAATAAATGTCAAAGTGTTGGCACGCCCAGCGAATGGCGAGCGCCTCCCGCTCAATTTGAGCATACCGGGTCTCGACGGCCGTGAGCGCCCTGCTGGCATACGCGATCGGCACCCATTCGTCTTGCCTGGTTCTTTGTAGTAGCACTGCCCCCAGTCCCACTGGACTGGCATCCACGATGAGTTCAGTGTCTGCTCCGGGTTGAAAATACGCCACTGTCGCTCCTGTCACCAATGCACTCTTGATATCAATGAAAGATTGCGCCTCTCTATCAGTCCATTGCCATGGCACATCCTTCTTCGTGAGTTTCCGGAGTGGCTCAGATAGAGTGGCCAAATGGGGAATAAACCGGCCACAGTAATTGGCCATGCCGAGAAAACTCCGAACTTCGGGCTGCGTTTGAGGGATTGCCGCCGCTCTGAGTGCCTCCACCTTTGCCGGATCGACTTGCAGGCCCTTTGCGGAAAAACGATATCCAAAAAATTCCACCTCATTGGCGTAAAAGTCACACTTGGCTCGATGTAATGTCAGTCCCTGTTCAACCAGCCTCCAGAGGGTTGCTCGCAGTCTTGCATGGTGCTCCTCCAGAGAGTTCGAGAATATGAGTATATCATCACTGACATTGAGTACGCCTACGAGTCCGGACAGTGCTTCTCTCACAGCCTCCTGGAATACCTCCGCCGCTGAGGATACACCAAAACTCAGCCGTTTGAACCTGCGTAACCCCACATGTGTCGAGAAAGTCGTGATGTATCGACTTTTCTCTGCCAACACCAACTGATGGTACCCCGAGTTCAGATCTACTTTGGAGAACCATTGCGCTCCTTTGATATCCGCCACAATTTCGTCGATGGTGGGGGTGATGTGTCTTTCTCTGCGTATTGCTTTGTTTGGCAACCTCATGTCGACACAGAGTCTAATAGCGCCGGGTTGTTTGGGTTTTGGCGCTATGACCAACGGTGACACCCATGGAGTCGGCCCCGACACTTTCTCGATCACCCCTTCCTTCTCGAGGCGCTCCAGTTCAGCTTCCACCAGTGGTCGAAGATGGAATGGCACTCTCCGGTGTCGGAGTGCAATTGGCTTGATGGTGTCGTCAATGTGTAGTTGGACTTCCACTCCTTTGAGGCATCCTAGCCCCCGAAAGAGCTCCGGAAATTCTGCCAGCACCTGGTCCGCTTGTGACTGGTGTATATGCCTCGCGAACATGACGAGTCCCAGATCCTCTGCCGTGTGACAGCTCAACAGCGAACCTGCTCGGTCACAGGTGACGTAGAATCTCGTCGCTGTGATTCTGTCTTTGTGTCCAACCTCCACATCAATCACCCCCTGGAGAGGGATCGGCGTGTGACCTCCATAAGTGAGTATCTTAGTGGCGGTGGGCATTAACCGCGGTTGTGGTTGGAGCTCGCAGTATTGTCTGGCGTCCAAGATGTTCACGGAGGCCCCCGTGTCAATAAGCGTCTGGATACAGTTGCTCCCGATCCATATCTGGCATAATGGCGGAGGTCGCCGAGTGTTCTTGACCCCTCGGATGCTAGACACCACAAAGACATCCCCATCTTCGTCATCCTCCGCGACCGCTAATTTCTGGCACCGGCTATCCAGATCGTCCACGTCCTGTATCGCCATGGTCCTTCTCTGGAACTGGGGTCGTTTGGGTTTACCGGCACCGGATCGGGCTGCGTTCTGGCACACTTTCGCGAAGTGCCCATACTTGTTACACTTCAAGCACTGCCGTCCTTGCGCTGGGCAGCCTCTCTGGGAATGCGTCGTCAGCCCACAATTCCTGCACCCTTGCCTGGAGTGCCGTTCCTCCGTGTCCCCCTTGGGTGTGGCTCCTCCGCTGTATGACTTCCGAATAACATCCACCCTCTCCTCTTTGATGGGTGCGGGGTACAAAGGTCGCGTCGCTGCAGACTTCGTGGCCAACGCCACCTCCATCTCGCCAGCCCTGGCGTCCGCCAGCTCGTGCGATCTCCCCAGGACCAATATATCATCTAGCGAAATTCCGGGCTGTCGTAATATCAATTTGCGCAGCTCCAGAGACTTGCACCCTACAATGAGCTGCGCCCTCGTCTCGATTTGCCCGATCCACTCCCCCACATGTGCTCGCCAGCTTTCGCGAACGTGCGAAGAACATGTCCACCGACTCGTCCTCCCTCTGTTTGGCCTGGCGGAGCTTGAAATGCTCGAAATCCGGGTTGACCTGCGGGTCAAAGTGGCGGTTCAGGGCCCTGACCGCCTTCTCGTAGTCATTGCCGTCCCCCGTATCCAGTAGGTCTTGGAACAGGTTGTAGAGCTCATCACCCCCCATCAGGAGCATGGTGGACCGCTTCACCGCGTTGTCAGTCTCTCTGGTGGCCACGAAATAGTTGTCAAGCTGGCCTATCCACTTCCTCCATCGCGGTGCCGCTGTCGCCGGGTCCGCCAACTGGCTGAACTCTGGAAGTGCCTTCACCGCCATGCGGCCTGGCCTCACTCCCGCAGCTCCCGCATCCGCCGGCGCCGCCGCCTGTGGCGTAGTCATGAGTGCGCCGCTTTCCCCTCACCACGATGGGGTGCCTGGTCCGGACGAGCGCGCCTGCTCACTGCGGGTCCTCTACCAGCAGCCTGACTGCCTCCTGGGCCCTCTGCTCGAATTCCGTGGCCACACTCCTTGGCCACTGAGGAGTAGGTTGCCTCCATGAGCTGCTAGCCCTCACCCAGGACCCACTGCGATGCGAGCTGCCCCCTTTTCACTGCTCTCCTTCGCCGGGCAATGACCTGGATCCACTCCCCCTTTCACACTTCTTGTGTGGTCCACTACGGTACATGGAGACAACTTCTCCCCCGCCGGATGCCGTGCGTGCGTTGCAGGCCCCTCGCCGGACCTCACGCCCTCACCGGGATCACTGCGCGCTCTTACCGCGCTCCGGTGCACTCTTCAGCCAGCCGCTCCCGCGCACTGACACACAGGCCGCACCACTGCCCCCGCAGGTTGTGCTTCAGCGCGATGACGCGCCCGGCCTCAGACGTCTGTGCGGCTCGCACTGTGCCCCCCCCCACCCGCGGCCACCTTACCGCGCACTTCAGCCTCTCCCAGGCACAGGGGGTCTCCACACCACCGCGCCCGCAGAGGCAGACACGACACGTCCGACCTCGCTTCACCGGCGGTCGCCGGCGGAGCTGCCGCGCTGCCCCCCCGAGCGGCGTGGGTGCGCACGTGGGCTCTTCCACTCCTTTGTCGCCAGTGTAATACTCTGGTAATACCCGGGGCCAAAGCGGGGCTGTTACCTGGGCATGCGGTTGGGGGCTGTAACCGTCGGCTAGGGATAGGGACAGGGAAAACCTAACTTGTTCGGCGGAACACAAATAAGGGAACGCTTGACACAGTAGTCCGTTCACGCCGTCAGCCTCGTGCTCTGACGTCGTCCTTTATTATATACCCCCTGGCCCGAGCCCGGCCCAGGGGGATGCCTGTGCAACATTGTTGTGCAGTGGCCGGGTGGCTCACTACAGAGTCGACCTAGCTACTTTGACTTGGGGAGCGCGCACACTGGGTGTTTTGTAGAGCTGTGACGGCTGTTCTATTTTTTTGGAGGAGTTTTCATGTTGCTTTTAATGTGCTAACCCGCATGGCAGCGCCCAGCATCCTGTATAAACTTAACCTCGACACAAGGGTACAACATGTTTCTTTTGAAAGCACCCTACAAGGCAACACTTTTAACCATGGGTTGCAGAACTGTTAACATGCACATGTGGTTTGTAGCTCTTTATAAAATCCCCTTGAGTGCAGTTCCAGGCCCCAGCTAGAGGACAGCTGCGTCGTGGTGGAGCCACACAATGCTATCGGCAGAGTGAGGTACTCGCATATCCTGTATATTGTTTTCACAAATATTTCGCGGATATTCGTAAGTATTACCAAATCTTATAAGTGATGGAGGGGGACCATTTTAATTTCGGGGAACCCATCACACCCCAAATGTGTTGGTGAAATCATGTGCTAAGGGCGCCCCACCTTCGGAACCACAGAAAAAGGTCCGAAATGTGCCCCGTCTGAGGACTGGCAGGTTCAATGGGTTCATAGTGGCATCCCCTGTGCCGTTGCTCGGGTCTCCCAGCAGAGCCTGTGTGTGCTGTGAACACTGACTTTGCACGGGTGTTGTGCGAATCAGCAGAGTTGTGCTCTCTGTTACATATGCACACCGTGTACTCGTACGCAGTGTAACCTATCAGCGTATTTAATGGGTGTTTTATTACAATGTGTTCGCTGTGCATTATGCCAGTGTATTTCATGAGCACATGCACATATCATTTCAATGTGTTCGCTGTGCATTATGCCAGTGTATTTCATGAGCACATGCACATATCATTTCAATGTGCTAGGTGTGCATTATGACAATGTTTTTAAAGTGCGCAGTATTTGAAGGTGTGCAGTACAGGCATTGTTTTTTCCCAAGTGTGCAGTGTTAACGTGTGCATGGTTTTAATATCTGAAACCAACAGCCCCATCATCTTATCAGTAGTGATGCCATGTCTTCGGATGATGAGCTGCCCGCACTCTAACGTACACTTTTCTGATTGGGTCTTTGGTTGTTAACCTGACGTTGATTGTTATTGGGTCATTGAGTTGCGCTATTGGCATTGTAAATGACAATGCCTTTTATTTATGTTTTGGATTTTAAAACATAAATAAAAGGCATTGTCATTTACAATGCCAATAGCTTAAACTTGCGTAAGTGCGAGACCTACTGCATTGCAAATGCTTGTTGATTGTGGGACGGGAGATAAAAGGGCGTCTGTTGGCGGTTGCGGGCATTCAGAAGCTGGGAGGCAGCTTGTACTGTCGGATGTGTTTTCATGAATTAAAGAAGAAGAGAAATTACACACCTGCGTATATGTTTCCACAATTTAACACCCACCTACCACCTCCAGAACGCCAAAGGCATCCCTCAGATCCCTGTTGTACATCTGCCTCACTGGCCTCCCTTCAGCGCCTGAAAGTGGCTTGTCAGATAGGACTGCTTCGAAGGTCTTACACTGCTGTCCCTTCATGAGCCCGACAAGTCAAGGACTCATAATTACTCTCTCTTTTGAAAGAATCACACTCATTTTCCTATTTATTTTGCAGGATAAATGGGATTGTATGAAGATATTTGCTTTCCATTGTGAGAAAGTCTCCGCTCAAAAGTATTGTGTTATATTCTGTATTTCCTTTGAAGACTTTTCAGGAATTTCATTTTCTTGAACCACAATACATGCCATGCACTGTAGCTCACTGAAGATAACCATGATATTAAACTCTGTTTCCTTTTTTCCTTGTAATAGGTGTTACAGTTATTGATAAACCCTTATGAGACCGGGAAAGGAGTCCGATTTCTGTAAACGCCAGCGGCAGGCTTCAACAAGTATATTTACGAGGTAGCTGAGCTTCTACTTCTCTGCTTGTGACTGCACTTTGAAGCGGGGCGGAAATGACGTCCGCATCTGCGATGGAGGACGGCAGACTGAAGATTATTCTCGACAGAAGCAATGTTTAGGGTTTTTCTGCTTGGACGCAGAATTGGCCTCCGAATGTTGAATGTGACTTGGGGACTTTTTTATTTGCAATGTTCTCAGACAATGAAAGAAAGTTTGCTTTCAAAAGGACCAATTTAATGCCAAAACTAGGTGAACTCCGAACGTTTTGTGACAGAAAATAAAATGGCGTGCCCACGTGAAGTAACTTTGTTCTTTTTCAGGGAGAACATGCTGCTGTGAACTGTTAGTCTCTTGGTTAACTGTTCAATTTTGCCTCAGTTGACTACAACTGATGGGAATTTTTATAGGAAGAACTGCATCTTTCGTGATATGAATGTGATCCAATGTTTGTGTATATATTGTATATGTAAAAGTCAATTGGAATTTTATTATACTATTTATAAACAGCAGAGTACTTTGAATTATGCCAGTGCTAGAGTTGTATATTTTGATATTTGAAAATTGCTTCATGGTACAAAAATGACATTTCTGAAGGAGAGAAAAGGCAAGACATTTGAAGACCTGATGCCAAAATGTTTTCCTATGTAAATTATTAGTTGTCATTCCACAAGCAATTTTATAATTTTTCTTAATTTTGATCTTGAACATGTTGTTGTGCATTGCATTACTCTTTGGCATGGACATTTTCCATCCAACATGCATGGTTTTTTGAAGTATTTCAGTATGTGAACGTTTAGATGTTCTTTTAACAAAAATGAAAATATCTTGTGTATTTTCCCATATTTCTGCAAGCGAAAATCGTATTTGTGGACTTTGTGGGCAAAGAAAAGCTTCCTTTTGGAGATGGCTGTCATTTGTTAGCTGTTTTCTCTAAATAAAACTTTTTATCTCATCTGATCCTGTTGTCTTATCTAACACAAAATGAAGCCTGTTTGTTTATTTGTATAGTGTTTCTTCCATCTTGAGGCGGCTTCCATGCAAGGAAGATCTGTTCCAAATAGGTGTTTGTGGGACAGAACCTACCTAACATTTGCTTTTCAATCTTCCAATAAGTTATTATGCTTTACATTTGAAATATAATACATTCTGGAAATTAGTCTCAGCTGTAAATAAGTCCTGTTCTTCATCATGGGATCTTCATTGATAATTATAAACATCAGAATAATTTCCTGCTGTGTGCCCCCTCTCCCAGACCCTTTACGGGCCCCGGGGTTCCCATCCCCCGGAGTCAACATCATTATTAGGGGAGGGGGCATGTGGCCCCCTCCCTAAGTCTTAGATAGGTGTGGGGGACCCCATCACCCAAGGCTGTCATGTAAAGTAAGGATAGGGGGATGCGTAGCCCCCCTCTATGAGCCTCAATAGGCCCCACTGATCCCATCCCCCAGGGTTGTATCTCATTAAAAAGGGGAGGGGGCGCAGGTCCCCCTCCCGAGCCTTAACAGGCCCAGAAACATATTTCCTGTAGGCCAAACTTAACTTAAGGGGAAGGGGGCATGCGCCCCCATCTCTGACCCTTGACGGGCCCTGGGGACCCCATCCCCCGGGGCCACCATCATTAAAAAGGGGTTTTGGGACGAACTTAACTTCAGGGGAAGAGGGGCGAACAGCCCCCCTCCCTGACCCTGTACAGGCCCCGGGGACCCCCTCCCATGGGACCGTCTCAATTACTGTATCCCAGGAAGCCCACCCCTGGGACACAGTAGATTCCCTGCCCACAATAGTGAGGGCAGGGAAACATATGTCTGCTCCTACCTTGCGGGAGCATTTTTAAAGCTCCCATCGGGTAAGGGCAGACGTGCCTTCCCTGCTCGCAGGAATGCACAAAAGCAGCTACTCCAGCCTGGCAGAAGCAATGCTGGCTCCCACAACACTTAAGATGGGTGCATGCGTGGAGGCCACGGGTCCCTGGGGCTATCCACCATGCCCCAACTTTGTTTGGTGGGTGCCCCAGGTGGGCACTGAGGCACCCACCCACAAGCACCACAGGCCCCAGGGAGTGGGGCCACTATAGACTCAGGGAGGGGGCCGCATGCCCCCCCCTCCCCTTCAAGTTAAGTTTGGCCCCAGGGGATAGGGTCCCTGGGGCCTATTAAGGCTTGGCGAGATGGGCCACATGGTCCCACTCCCCTTTTCAATGCAATTCGGCCCTGGGGGGGATGGGGTCCCCGTGGCCCTAGTAAGGCTCAGGGAGGGGGGCCACATGCCCCCTCCCCTTAAAATATGTTTTAGCCCATGGGGAAGGGATCTCCGGGGCCCCTTGTGGCTCAGGGAATGGGGGCAAGGCATCCACTGCCCCTTAACAAATATATTTTGGCCCAGGGCACGGGCCCCTATAACTGGTAAATTTCAGTGGTTTTGTACGTTTAGAATGCTGTCAATGACATTTTCACATAACTATAATTCTACTTTAACCTTTGTTTTATTTTTCACTGAACATATATATGTCCATATTTCTGAGCAACGGTGAAGAGTCCAACATGTAATATGCTGAGGAACACTCTCCAAACCTATCACAGGCAAGGTTTTCCAAAGGTTATAATGTCTGTAATAATAAACAGATTTCTTCTCAAGGCTATATTACAGCCCCTATGCACAAACTGTTCACTACATCTTTTAGTAATAAGGAAAAGTGCAGCCTGATTGACTTACATTATAAGATGTAGAAAAGAGTTACATTATAAGAGCTTCCACTACCCAGGATGCCTTGTACTGGCAGTTGTCTCGCAGAATCAGTTCTTTTTTCTGGCTCTTTTGGTGGGATCCTGGAACACAATGGGTGTTTTCAAAGCTGTGTTCTTTCTGAGCATTTTCTTCCAGAGCTCTATTTTTATTGCTTTCTATGACCATCTTTTATATCTGGCAAGAGTGGGAAGGGAATTCTTTTTTTTTTTTCTGTTCTGATGTTTTTTTCCTGTCAGAAAGCCTTCCCAATTTATTAACTGCTCCTCAGGTGGAAGACAGAAAGCTGCCCTAGATCCACTCAATGTGTGTGTGTGTGTGTGTGTGTGTAGGGTGTTTGGCTTCCCCTCATTCAATAAAAGATTGTGAATTGTGTAAGAAAATGTGAAAAGGACTCTAAAGTATAAAAAAGGAATTAGACTCTGAGGCAAGCTGGAAGATCGGAGGGCAAAGGAGAAGGAAAGACCTGAGAAGCTCTCCACAGGAATGGTCTACTTCCACTAGGACGATGCCGACAGCTCCAAAGAACCCCGACAGAGAGATATCCAGGTACAGAAGGACAGGAAAATGCGAGAAATCTGAAAAAAGCGATACTGCCACTCCCACCGTTGACAGTCCCCATCGCCATCGAAGACCACTGCATTGCAATTGAAAGCATCCACCCAACATGCTTTCTATCGAAAACCAGCTCGACAAGAAGACACCATCACCACCATCACACTAGTCAGTTTTCAACGTCATAGCATTCCAACTGCACTACCAACAAGGACTCATTAGTGTGTCATCCGTTACAAGGAGACATGCATCCACTCCTGAAACTTCCACACCTCCACACTGGGAGATCAAGATGGCGTGAGAAGAATGTGTGGAACAGCAGCTACAGTTAAAGTCTGTCAGTGCCACTGCTCTCCTTAGCTGCCAGGGTCAAGAAATTTCGGATGGTTTGAAGCCTTTTTCTAAAGTCATACCGAGACATAGTAGTGAGATCTTTGAGGAAATGGTGTAAGAAGGATCATTGGTTTCCAACTAAATGATCATTGTGGCTATAGATTCAGCCTCATTTGCATTTTGTGGATATTGCCATGGAGTCACTTTGCAGTGTTCTTCTTGGTGCGCCCCTCTATGCCGAATCCTCATTCACAAGTAAAAATTCTGAACCCTCCGTATTCAGGTTATCTTTGTTTAGATAGCATACTGAAGAAGAGACTGTCAGAACGAAGATTGAGGCAGAGACAGTCAAGGTGGTAGCCCTCAAAGAGAAGATTCTTCAAGTACCAAAAGCAACATAAATACCACCATTGTTACCCTTGGAGGGTGCTGTCCTATCACTGGCCCTACCAGCAGCATGAACATACGCAGCAGTAGGGCCAGAGATATACTTATTAATGGAAAGGCACTAAAAGCAAGACTGTTAAATCACTGCCATCCAATACTTTGGGGAGCCAGCCCTCCAATATCTGCCAGTGATGCCTGAATAACCTCCTCTCTGCCACTGCATCTGGCAGAGTGGGTAAAAAAATCACAAAAGGCAAGTTGGTGCTAACTCTTGTAAAGCAGGGTTACTCTCTACGTTTCAAGGCAATACCATCTCCTAATTCTCCAAAGCGAACCTCGAGATTCCTATCGGTCACCCTTAAAAATAAAACTTCCATACTGCTAAAAAAGTTTTAAACAAATTAGTCCCTGCACAACACAGGAGAAAAGGGATCTATTAAAGATATTTTCTGGTTCAGGCAAAAAGTTCAGAAGATCTAGTTCAAACCAGTATTGGATCTATGCACAGCCAACAAGTGTTAGCCCTTCTTCAAATTTTGTCTCGCCTCAGAAAAGGAAATTTAATGTGTGCTCTAAATCTACGTCAACAAAGCTCAGGAAGTTTCTAGTAGGAACAACACACAACCTGTACGTGGTGCCTTCTTTGGTCTGAATCTTGCTCCTTGAACTTCTTTGAAATATATTGCAGTAGTACCAACCCCCTTTCAACGTCAAGTAATCTTAATTTACCCTTACCAAGACGGTTGACTGATAAGGGTGCACAGCTCACAGAAAGTGGAACAGGACATTCGGACAGCAATTTTTTTTTAGATCATTCTCGGTCTACAAGTAATGTTCCACAATCGATCACATCTCCCATTCTGGCTCTGTCTTATCTGGTAGGAACACTAGACACAGTGAAAGGAAAAGTGCTTCCATCAGAGGAGAGATTGTCATCAATGTGGAAGAAATGTCATCCTCTACTGAGAACTTCCCATTCAAGAGCATGACCCGTACTAGGGTCCATTGCGTCCTGCATTTACATTGTTACGAATTCAAGACTACATTCGAGACATCTCCAGCATTGACTGGAAGATCAGTGGTTTTAGAAGAATAACAACTAGGACAACAAACTCCACATGTCGATGTCAGAATAGCAATCATTCTCTTGATGGTGCAAGAGAGCAAAGAGTTACTTTCCATCAGGAATCTTTAGCTGCATCTCATTCAGAATGGGGAGCTCATCTGCGAGCTCTGTCCCTGCAAGGCCATTGGTCAGAGAAGAAGCACTCTCAACACATCAATTACCTAGAACTGTGGGCAGTGCATCCATCTCTCAAGGGTTTTCTACCATCTCACACAAAAAAAATAATTCTTATTCAAACGGACAATGCAATAAACATGCAATACCTAAATAAGCGAATAGCATTGGCATTCTAAAGGAGGCCAAGCATCCTTCAAGTAGGACTTGATATTCATTCAAATGGAAGAATCTTTGTTTATGGTGCCAACAGAGAGGCTACAGTTCTGCTACCAGCCAGGAAAATATCATTCTTCCATACTTCTTGCATCTGTTTCAGTAAAAGGTGCAATTCTCTTCTCTTCCATTAAAGGCCATATTGCAAAAAAGGCTCAAAATCATTCATCTTTCTTCAAAATTGCTGCGATTAAAGACTTATTAGAGGGCCCAAAGAAAGTCTTTTCTCCTGTTAGGATACTACCTCCCCCTAGGGAGCTCAATTTGGTCTTACCATTAATTAATGGGTCTACCCATTAAACTTATTTACTAGGTTTAATTGCAACTTGGATGATTGTCTAATAGTGATCACGTCAGCCATAGTGTTACTGTGATTCAAACCCTCTCTGTGATGGAATCTTAATATAGTGTTTAATGCAAATAGGCCCTTCCTTTTTCTATCAAAACTTCATGTTAACCAGGCCATCACTTGTACAGCTTTCTTTGCCAACCCATCCTCTCCAGTAGAGCATTCTGGAAACTCTCTGTATGTTAGAAGAGCTCTTTGATTCTACCATGATAAAAGTCATAATGCAAATCTAACAAACGTTCTAGTAACTATGCTCACATTTGTGAAGTTCTTTTCAACTCTAAACTGTCCGTTTCTCATTGGATTGTAGCCTGCATATCCTTATTTGTCCCTTGGGAGACCCAAAGACTGTTCTACTAGATGTTAAGCAGCCATCACAGTATTCCCATTTCCTACATATGTAAAGTGGCTACTTGGAAATCAGTCCACACTTTTATGAAGCACTGTTGCCTTCAATCCGATATGAAAGCTGACTTTAGTGAAGGTGAAGCTGCTCCGAAAAACATCTTGGTCTTTGGTTAATAATATATACATGTTTTTTCTAGTTTTTCTCATATTGAATATAGTAATTATTCACTATATTCAAGAGGCACAACTCTATTCTAATATTTAAGACTCTCAATGAAGATTCTACAACCCAGAATATATGGTTACATACATAGTCGTGGTTCTGCTTTGTAGGAATCTTTATTGAGTACATAAATGATCTTCCCTCCTTTCCAGCTTCTTTCCTTGGGCATCCAGAAAAAAAATGTCTGGAGTGCATTCGTAGTCTCCAATTTTCGTTTCAAACAGAATTGACTCTTGGGGGCAATTGACAGCACAAGGTAATGGTCACTACTGGAATCTTAAAGGGGCAGGAGGCCTTCTATATATCTCTTTTAATGTAAGCCTGTCAAGCTGCACTTTCCTCATTACTTAGGCACGTAGGCAACAGTATGTATATGGGTGCTGCAATTTAGTCTTTAGAAGAGGTTTTTTGGCAGAGCAGTCTAAAACTAGGAACATCTTAATAAGCTTGGCACGCGTAAAAACCACACCCTTTATCAGGTGGCGCGAGACACGGACCGCTTGCCAGACACCACAACGAGGGGCACTTGACTGGTGACGGTCCTTGGAGGCCAACAACCCCTCCTGTTACCTCCAGTAAGTCCCACACAGTGGGATTGCTGAGAGGTCATCAAAGGCCCCACCCTCTTTCTCCACCACTCTGGAAATGCACCTCCTGGAGCACTACTGGTTGGGGGATGAAGTCCACTTGTATGCTGAGGTTCCTTGGGGGCCAACAACCCCTCCAGTAAGTCCCACACAGGGGGATTGCTGTGAGGTCGTCGAAGGCCCCACCCTCTTTCTCCACCACTCTGCAAACGTGCCTCCTGGTGCACTACTGGTTGGGGAATGAAGTCCCCTTGGATGCTGAGGGTTCTTGGGGGTCAACAACCCCTCCTGTACCTCCAGAAAGTCCCACAAGCCATCTGTGGCCCACTCTGCAAACACACCTGACGTACTACTGGTTGGGGGATGAAGTCCCCTTAGATGCTGAGGATCCTTGGGGGCCAACAACCCCTCCTGTTACCTTCAGTAAGTCACACACAGTGAGATTGCTGAGAGCTTCTGGGAGGCTCCACCCCCTTTCTTCACTCCTTTCAAATCGCCTCCTAGCACACTACTTGTTGGGAGATGAAGTCCCTTTGAACGCTGAGGGTCCTTGGGGCCAAGAAGCCCTCCTGTTACCAGAATTAAGTCCACACAGTGGGATTGCTGAGAGCTGTCTGGAGGATCCGTTACCTTTCTCCACCACTCAGCAAATGCACTTAGTAGTTAAAAAGACATAGAAATTCACTTAAAAAAACAAAGGTTACAAAGACGTTATAGTTAGGAAATGGAA
Source organism: Calotriton arnoldi (assembly GCA_963921515.1). Taxonomy (NCBI): domain Eukaryota; kingdom Metazoa; phylum Chordata; class Amphibia; order Caudata; family Salamandridae; genus Calotriton; species Calotriton arnoldi. The sequence goes on from CAWUFW010007337.1 coordinate 24,574, forward strand.
TTTTAAAAACCTTAGAAATTCACTGAAAAAAACAAAGGTTACAGTGAGGTTATAGGTAGGCTCAGATTTCACTCGTATAAAACCAATGAAATTCAGCTTTTATAGTTACCTGAGCTAACTATAACTTATGCCCCCGCAATGTACTGCTTATGACCTCATATATTACATCACACATGACATGGTCAGTGAGATCACTGATGACATCTCAAATGACATCACTGATGACATCATCTACAGACCCAGTCAAACACCCACTCATAACCCCATAGAACCTCTCATACACCCACTCCCACTGCTACACAACCACTCACATACCCATTCACAGACCCATACCAGTACTCACACAACCAATCACTCGTCCATAGAGCCACTCACATCCACTCACTCATAGAGCCACTCACACACCTACTGACTCACCCACACAGCCACGTATGCACCCACTCACTCACCAATAGAGTCACTCACACATCTATTAATACAGATATACAGATACTTATACAGCCACTCATACATCCTTACAGTCACTCACACACCCACTCAATCACCAATACAGAACATCACACAGCCACATCCTCACCCGTACAGGTACTCATATACCCACACACTTACCCATACAACCACTCACACTGCCACTCACTAATACAGCTACTCACACACCCACTCACCCATACAGCCACTGACACAGCCACTTACTCGCCCATACACTCCACCCACCCACAGAACCACTTACATATCTATTCACACATCCATACAACCACTCACACACCCACTCACTCACCCTTACAGCCACTCACACCCACTCACTTACCTATACACACACTCAAACAGCTACTCACTCACCCATACAGCCACTCACACACCCAATCCCTCACCCATTCAGCCACTCACGCAGCCACTCAGCCACTCACACAACTATGCAGCCACTCACTCACCCATACAACCACTCACACACCCACTCACTCTCCAAAACATCCACTCACTCACCCATACAGCTACTCGCATACCCACTAACACATCCATACAGCCCCTCACACACCCATACAGCCACACCCACTCACTCTCCATACAGCTACTCACATACCCACTAACACATCCATACAGCCACTCACACACCCATACAGCCACTCAGACATCCACTCACACACTGATAGTCACACAGCCACTCAGATGAGAAATGTAAGAAATAATATAACTAATTACTAGTACAAAAAAAATAGTAATTTAACTTATGCTGCAGCTTAGTAAATATCTTTAAGTCTCAGACACATTTACAAAACACTTCACTCATTAGATAATGTCATCAGTGATGTCATTTGAGATGTCATGATTGATGTCATCAGTCATGTCACTGACCATGTCATGAGTGATGTAATATGTGAGGTCATAAGCAGTGCATTGCGGGGGCATAAGTTATAGTTAGCTCAGCTAATTATAACTGCTAAATTTCATTGGTTTTGTATTAGTAAGATCTAAGTCTAACTCTAGTGTCCCTGTAGCTTTTGTTTTTTTCAGTGAAAATAAATAAATATATATATATGTATAAATATATAATCTCCATGCACTCTCTCCGCTAAAGCCGTCGCTCTCAATCAACGGGTGCCAAAGCTCGTGAGGACGGACTCGTGTGCACACTGCAATATTCCAATAAGAATGCTGGGCACTCGTAGGCTGTAAATTCCAAAATCCTTTTATTAATGTGCAACCAAGGAAAACTGGCAAACTCATTTCGGCCTCCTGCCCTTTGTCAATGTCAGTAAACTGAAACAAAAAAACACCTTTTAACATGCTGCGGTTACATTGGGCAATCATGTCAGTGTGGACATCGACAGACTAAAATGCATGTTTTCTTATGTGCTGAACTCAAACAAGGGTGGCCATTTTATAAAGTCCTTAGAATCCTTATCCTTATCCTTAGAATTTATATCAACTGCATATATTATGTACTAATGTTCTTCAAACTCCAATTATTATCATATTAATTCAAATTCATTAATATACATTTGCATACAACCAAAATTCATGGAATCTGGACTTGTCCAATCACTCCCTGTATGGCCTCACTACCTCCCTCTGACGTGATGATTTACAAAAACATGATCCAAAAAACAGCCCATTTTGTCGTTGACTAGAGGACACCCATGTACATAAATACATTTATTTTTGAGGGACAACTAATTTTCCATCCTGTACATACTTCTTCAAAATTATGCCCTGAATGGGCTTCCTTTCTCCCGCATACATCTGCAGGCAATAGTCAAATGATAATTAAAAAATCCTTTCAAGTCAATATGTCAATATACGACCATCAAAATGCAGACATCAAAATATACCGGGGCCTAACTTAGAACAAAGTGGCACCCTGGTCCTCAGTTCCACAATATATCTGGATTCTAACTGCCTCAGGAGTCTGACTCGATCAACACCTCTATCTTTGTGTGCCATCTGATCAATGCAGAAGAAACGCAACTTGTCGCTCCTGTTTTGATGCATCTCAGCAAAATATCTGGCTACCAGATAATGGCATCCTGGATTGTGATAGCCCGGGTATGCTTTAATACCCATTTCTTAGCCTGAGGGACCGTACTGCCAATGTATTTCTTATCACAAGGGCATATCAGGCAATATATCACAAAATTCAAGTTGCAGTTGAGAAGTTTATTGATACTTTTTTGATCTCTTTTACCTGAAATCTCGTAATCTTTTACTTTCACACTACTCCTGCACGCTTTGAATCTGGATCAGGGATAGAATCCTGTCACTTCTGGCTTCCTCATGGGCCTGTCTACAAAGTGACTATGGACCAGTAAATCTTTCAGGGATACACTTTTCCTATAGGTGATATCAACTCTGTTCAGCAGTATATCTCCTAATGTGGCATCAGTCTGCAAGATGCTCCAATGCTTTTGAATAAGCCCGCAAATTTGATTAGACTCTGTGGAAAAATGTAATATCAGCCTTAATTTAGCATCAGTTTCATCTCCACTCTGTTTTTGTTTTGGAATAAGGTGATCCTGCCTGTCTTTTTCCTACACCTTCTTAGGTGCTTCCTTCAGTACGTTCTTAGAATAGCCCCTTTCTCTGAATCTGCTTAGTGCCTCCCTCTCTGCCTCGCCGTAATCGTTGGGTATGGAGCAATTGCGTTTGGCCCCCAACAATTCGCCAAAGGGAATGCTGTTGATTAATCTGCGGGATGTTGACTCTGTGCATGTAAAACAACATTGCTGGCTGTGGGTTTTCTACATAACTTTGTACATAGTTTGTTGTTTTAACAAATACCAACAGATAAAGAAACAGTACCTCTGTCTTACTAACATGGCTGGTAAACCTCATATTTAACTCATTGTCATTGAGGGTGGCAATGTAACTTTCCGCTTCTCGCTGTGTACCCCGCCAGATAATAAAAAGATTGTCAATGTATCTGGCCCAAAGGGCCGGCTTGTCTACCCACTGCTCATTGGGTGCTGCCCAGGCCATGCGCTTCTCCCACCAGCCTCCGAAAAGATTTGCATAACTGGGGGCGAAGCACGTGCCCATGGCAGTCTCCTGTATCTGCAGATACAATTGCCCAGACTGTCATTTGAGATGTCATGAGTGATGTCACTGACCATGTCATGAGTGATGTAATATGTGAGGCCATAAGCAGTGCATTGCGGGGGCACGAGTTATAGTTAGGTCAGCTAACTATATCAGTTGAATTTCTCTAGTTTTGCATGAGTGAAACCTGAGCCTAACTATAACGTCTCGGTAGCCTTCGTTTTTTCCAGTGAATTTCTAAGGTTTTTTAAATTCCATTTCCTAACTATAACGTTATTGCAACCTTTGTTTTTTTCTGTGAATTTCTAAGGTTTTTTAAATGCTAATTCCTAACAATAACGTCCCTGTAACCTATGTTTTTTTCAGTAAATTTCTATGGTTTTTAGGTCTCGGGCCTAGCGTTGCAGTGCGCAGCACCGCTCGCGCAGCCCGAGACCTCTTGTATGGGCTTCTGAAAGCTGCCCACACGCTCGTGCGTGTGGTTTTGCTTTCAGAAGCCCACATTGGCTGTAGCGTGTTTTTTGTTCTAAATAACGGCACGCAATTGGGCAAAGGCGGGCGCATGTCCCGCCTTTGCTCCGCCCATTCCCGTCCGTGTCTAGGACTCGCATTAGCGCGCGGCACAGACGGCAGGCTCCCTCGCCCCACCCTCTGTGGTGCGCGCGCACCACTGGTTTCGATTCCCGCCGCGTTCGGCTCCTCTGTGGTGCGCGCGCACCACAGGTTTCGACTCCGTACTTGTTTTTGTTGCATTTTTATGTAGCGCGAACTTGACCCGAAGGTATTGGAGCGCTTTTCATGAGCATCAGTTATAATACACAAGGACACCTTTATGTTTTTAAGGCATGGGGGGATTAAGTGATTTGGCCCAGAATCACATGATGGTGAGCGGACACCGAGACACAAACCTGGTTTCCCTGTACTGATTTTTAAACGCTGTATGCTTCTATAACAGCACCCAAAAGCGTTTTCTCTTAGTTTTACTGTAGCCACTGAAGTTTTTAGGCTTTAGAAGAAGATGATTAAAATTTAGAGTTCAGTAATCATAGAGGAAATAACACAAAATAGGTTTGCCGCCGCATTTCACCCTGCATTGTAGTCCCCATCGTTTAGAAATCGCCGCCACGCTTCCCGCAGCGCGCGGGACTGAAAGGCTGCGCTTGTGCACACGGATCGCCCGCTCGCGCTACCCGCTTTTTTTGGTCCACTTTCTCTTATTTTTACTGAGTCCAGAAGAAGGAGGTGGTTAAATTGTGAAGAGGCTAGCAGTTCGTGCTCTGCTATCTCTAATCCATTTGTCCAGTTAACAAGCGGTCAGCACAGGATAGGACTCTAGGAGAGAGCGCTACACTTTAATATCGCGACCCGACGATCCGAGGAAAAGGGGCGGAGCATCTCTAGCGCCAACATTTAAAGATACAATGTAGTGGAGATGAGAACACACCAGCCAAGAAATATCCTTGTTTTATTCCATACGAAAACAGGTCCACATGAAGACAGAACAAAGCGAAGAAAACGCGATGACAGCCTTCTCAGCTATGCCCTGCAACATTCCACATCTAGTTTTACACCTTACTTATTCTATTCTGGAACATCACCTAAGGTGCTGTTCCATTAAGATTACCTACCACATTGGTACAACATACAACATTACTGTTTTTGCATTTTCCTTACGTCAGATTTTATCTGAAAATGAAATACTATTTAAAAAATCTTTATAACTTCAGTTTGATTGTGGTGGTGTGTTTGAGTGTGTGTGTGCGCGCGCGCTGGGGGGTGGGTAGTAGGGGCGCGTTACACTGAATATTGAACCGGCAGCTCTTAGCGCTAGATGACGCTTGCTAAACTTCATGTCTTAACCAGTCTATGTTATTACCCCTTTTTCGGCTATCAGTCTTTTGGGGTTCTCCTACTTTCGCTCTTCTTTCAAAACAAGTTCGGTCTCAGAGCAAGCATTCCGCTCAACATACACGTTCCGATACGGAGCATGTAATTATAAACTCTACGATACGTTAATAACTCATCCAAACAATTGCCCCCTATGTCTCATGTTATGATGTTTTCCATGTGTGATCTCAGGGTGCCCAGTGGTGTAGGACTGCGTGCGTTAAGAGGCGTAATATTCTTTTGGGGAATTTAATCTACATGCTGCCTGGAAGCATAATAATTTAAGAAGCTGTTCGCACCTTGGATGTGCCTTTCATGTGCCTTGCAGTATATTAAGCGGAGAGGGGAGATGTCACACCGACTAATCATCAACGTTTCTAGCGCTTAGAAGTCTCGAATATCTAAGCGCTTTGTGGTAAACAGAATGAGGTCAGAATCCATCACATTTTTACAGTGTTCGATGCGAATGCACGCATTGCAAGACTACCAGTCCCCGAACCCCCTTAACTCAATCCTTGTATCACTTCAGAAACACGACTAGTGCACATCACAATTAAGAGCTCAAAATAATTAGATGTATGTTGACCCTTACGTGCGCCCTTGGACCGCGACACGACACCAGTGACCCTTTCTTCGCCCCTTAAACCTACACAATTGGCTCTAGAAAAATAAAGCTGCCCGCGCTGAGAGAGGGAAGCGCTTTGAATACCCAGCCAAAAAACGTTTCTTTAGTTCGGAGGTGTGACGCTATAAGTGACACATCGGAGGGAAGGGATTGGGTGTTTGGCGCACACACCCTCTATTGTGCCACCAGGCGGGAAAATGATGGCACCCTCTCACTAATTTTCTATTCATGTTACACCCCCCCCTTTCCAACTGTCACTTCGGTTACCTGGAGTGTAGACGGAGGAGTTTTCCACACGCACAAACTGCTTGAGAATGTAGGCACTGTCGGGGCCTCAGGCAGACAAGTCTATGGCAGGCAGATGTTTGAGACGTCAGCCCAAGAAAGGGGTTCTGGCAACACTGATAGTACAGCAGGTACCTATCATCGGAGTGACACGCACGGACTCTCGTAGAGTGAGGCACATTTCCTGGGACAGTCGTGAACGTCGGCCGGCCATTGTATGCAGTGCTTGAACCCCCGACCATGTCCTTCCGTTTAGCATTTTTTTCTTTCCGTGGAAGTGGTCTTGTCGAAGCGTTTCCCAGGCTCGCGAGTGTGCCTTTGAGGCATTGAGAGGCGAGGGAAGTGTACAGCAGTGAAAATTGCGGAAGTCAGAAAGCCCCGTGTCTCTGCGCAAATGACTGAGGATGACTGGACTGCATTGGCCGGGGATAAAACAAGCATTTGCAATGCAGTAGGTCTCGCATTTACCAGAGTTTGAGCTAGTGGCATTGTAAATGACAATGCCTTTTATTTATGTGTTGTTTTTAAAACAGATAAATAAAAGGCATTGTCATTTACAATGGCTTACACTCTTGCAAATGCGTTCCGAGCCAGTGCTATCAAGAGTTAGAGAGCGTGTGTCCTGCCTGCAATAGCAAGCAGGACAAAGCTATTTGAGAAAATAGTGCTCGGAGGCTGTAATTAAAGCCTACTGAGTAAAAACACACGTAACAGGGGGTGTCCTCATGGGAGGTTACAAAATAAGACAAGGCGGTACCAAGGAGGGACTATTAAGCCTATTGACCAATGAAAGGCCACAGTTTACAGTGGACAATGACACAAGCCAATAAAAAATATGGGTGGAGAGTGAGCGGGAGGTTGGGGATGCTGGGATGTTGCTATCCGCAGTATACAGCTGGGATAGTGGTATTGGGGCACAGAGGGCCTCCTGGACCCCAATTATGGCTGCATTTTTCTATTAAACTGTGGATAGAGGGCTCATAATTGCTTACATTAGGGCCTTTAGACTACTTGCAGCGCTACTGATGGACTGAGGTGGTGTCAGCTTGCCTCAGGGCTGGCTTTAGCATTGGTGGTGTCCAGTGCGACAGTCTTTGTAGCCCCCCCACACAAATTACTTCATTCTCCACGGATGCCATCTCTTCCAGACTCCATTGGGGCGCCTCATCTCTCCTTAGCTTCCGCTCACATTTAATTTGTTTTATAGCGCTACTCACTGCAATGTAGGGTGTCCCAGCACTTAACATCATACATGCATATTAGACAAAGACAATGAATGGCACAGCTGTGGGAATTTCCTAACCCGATCCTTATTCGCTTTGCATTAACAAATGTACAGAAGGTAGTCTCGGAAAGTACTCCACTCAGAATTTGCGTTCAGCAAACAGTATAAGTACGTGTGTACACACATTAAACTGTAGTGGAAGTCAACTATGCACTGAAGCATTCACACAAGCAGTCTCGCCGAGTGTACAGTGTTACAAACAGGCCTGAACTCGTGCACTGGTACAGTCTTGGTCCATATATCACAATTAGCCCAAAGCATATGTAGTGCAGAAGGCTCAAAACGAGCTTCCAAGCACTGCAGATTAAAGTAGGCTGGTAAATCTAATCAGGAGAGAGTCACTTTCAGCGTTTTCCTAAACTCCATCAATTCACGTGGGTTACCTGATCACTCACAGGACACTCACACCGCGCATGGTTGTACTCGAGGGAAATGCAGAAATCTTTCTTTATACCAACATCTCATCTTTATTAATGCACAGGCTCTGCATCCTCGCCGTGAGGCTCACACAATACCATATCTATGTGGATTTTTCCACTTTGACTCCTTACTAGGGGCGTTCTTTGTACCTCATGTACTCCACGGTGGCAGATTTTCAGGATGACAACTGACTATGTCACTGATTCACATTAGGATTACCTGCATGATCATTTATCTCATGTCCGTTTACTGAACTCGTGGCCCAGATCTTCTGGCGCAATCGCGCCTCTTACAGTGTTTACCTCCAGCAGCTAATCACTACATTTAAACTGGTATACTATACATTGGTAATGCAGTGCTTTTTATTTAAATTAAAGGACATACTATTCCATATCACTTCAAATCTACACAATATTTGCGTAAACGCAAATGAAATGAAAAACAGGTCGAACCCATTTCTCTTCATGGATAATAATTGAAACTATTTAATTCCAACCACTAAAACCAGGTTCACTTTGCTTCAATATGCAATGCAATAGGTCTCGCATTTACGCAAGTTTAAGCTATTGGCATTGTAAATCACAATGCCTTTTATTTATGTTTTAAAAACGAAAACAAAAATAAAAGGCATTATTTGCAATGTAAATAGCTCAAACTTGCGTAAATCCGAGACCTATTGCATTGCAAATGCTTGTTTAACTAGTAGTCGCGTTTGCAGAGTGGTCGAGAAAGGGGGCTGGGCCTCCGACCAGCTCTCAGGAATCCAGCTGTGTAGGACTTACAAGAGGTACCAGGAGGACTTCTTGGCCCCAAGGTACCTCAGGAGTAAAGTGGATTTCATCCCCCAACCAGTACTGCACCACGAGATGCGTTGCAGAGTGGTGTGGAGAAAGGGGGCATGGCCTCCGAAAAGCTCTTAGCAATCCCACTGTGTGGGACTTATTGGAGATAACAGAAGGGGTAGTTTACCCCCAAGGACGTCCTTGGGGGCCAACTACCCCTCCTGTTACCTCCAGAAAGTCCCACACAGCAGGATTGCTGAGACCTGGTAGGAGGCCACACCCCCTTTCTCCACCACTCCGCAATCGTGCCTCCTGGCACACTACTAGTAGGGGGATGAAGTCCCCTTGGCTATTGAGGGTCCTTAGGGGACAACTACCCCTCCTGTTACCTCTAGCAAGACCCATACAGTGGGTTTGCTGAGAGATTTTCGTGGCCATGCTCCCTTTCTCCACCCCTCTGCAAACGCCCCTCCTGGCGCACTACTAATTGGGGGATGAAGTCTCCTTGGCTCTTGAGGGTCCTTGGAGACCAACTAGCCCTCCTGTTAGCTCCAGTAAGAGCCACACAGCTGGATTGCTGAAAGGTCATCAGAGGCCATGCCCCCTTTCTCCACCACTCTGCAAATGCGCCTCCTGGCGCACTGCTGCTTGGGGAAGAAGTCAACTTTAGTCCTGAGGCCCTCAGGAGGCAAGGGGACTTCATCCCCCCACCAGCAGTGCGCCGAGAAAAGGGACGTGGCCTCCGACCACCTCTCAGCAATCCGACTGTATGGGGCTTACTGGAGGTGACAGGAGGTCTTGTTGACCCCAAAGGACCCTCAGCAGCCAAGGGGACATGATCCCCCAACCAGCAGCGTACCAGGAGGCGCATTTGCAGAGTGGTAGAGAAGAGGGGCCGGGCCTCCGGCAAGTTGCCGGCTTTTTTTTCTTTTCTATTTTTTAGGAAGGGGGGCTGTGTGGCCCCCTTTCACAAGGCCATTTTAGGCCCCGGGGACCCCATCCCCTGAGTCCCGACTTTTTTGCTTTATATATAATTGAAATGGAGGGGGGCTATGCGGCCTCCCTCCCGGGCCATTTTCGGCCCCGGGACTCCATCCCACGAAGCCTCCCCTTTTTAATAAACATTTTTAAACAAGGGAGGGGGGTCATGCGGCTGCCCTCCTGGGCCGATTTTGGCCCCGGGGACCCCCCCCCCCGGCACGACCTATAGTGTGGGTGCCCTGGTCCCACCCTGGGCACCCACATTTTCAACGCTGTGGACCGCGGAGGAGCTTGAAGGTCCGTGCGGTCTCTGCCGGCTCCCTGCCTCCTGCGGGAACTGGCATTGCTTTGAGACCCAGAGAGCTGCTAACATGCAGTTCCCTGGATCTCAAAGCAATTTGTCTGTTTCCCTGCTCACTTGACAGTGGGCAGGGACGCAGATCTGCTACGCTTTCAGCATGCGAGAGCATTTTCTGCTCTCGCTTGCTGAATCGCTTGCTGAAAGCGGAGCACTGTTTGCTATGGCTTAGCCATAACAAACTGCAATGACCTGGGAGTGGGCACCTCGGGACATTGCTGGAGCCAGCCATGGCGGTCCCCAGGGCCATGTATGGCTCCAGGAGGAGGGGCCGCGTGGCCCCCCTCCTTTCTTCTTTTAGGGCCTGCCCTGGGGAGATGGTGGTCAACGGGGCACGGGGGGTCTGTGAGCCAAAAATAAAAAGCCCCGGGGAGGTGGTGGTCCCCAGGGTAGGGAGGACCTGGCCCACCCGGGGGTTATTTAAAAGCAGGCGCCGGAGCCCACGCTTTTTTTACATTATTTTTGTGCCACAAATTCGCGAATATTGCGATTTTGCTGCAATTTGTTTTAAAAATGCTTTTATGCCTTGGTAGGGTCCTAGGGGGAGCCCAAGACCATGGCTTGGGGGTCAGGGTATTCCTACCCTACCCCCTTTTCTTTATTTTCACTTCTTTTTCCTTTGGACTCAGTGAAGCCGAGTCCCAAGATGGCTGCCAACACTTCGTGGTTGAAGGATTGGCATCCAATCAGAGCTGTGCATTTCCCTGCACAAGCTCAACTTTTTTCGAAGCGAAATATCCGCAGACAGAGATATCACTATAATTTTCTTCTTAAATTTCTCAACTACTAAACGGATTTGCACCAAATAACAATAGGAACAATCTGCGTAACAACACCTACCTTTCTGCCAAATTTGGTGTAATTCCATTCAGTGGTCCGGGTGTAGTCGTGTTGGCAGATTCCTATTGGAATTAACATTCCAAACGCACCCTTTTTTCAACCCCATTTTTCTCAGCCCCTGCTTCACAAATACCCCGAAACTTTCCATGTGCAACAAGAATCACCGGAGCAGTTTTTTGAGAACATTTCATGAAGATTTGTCAAACGGCGCCAAAGTTATAGGCAAGTCAAAAAATGCTTTTCTTATTTAAACATGGTCCTAACTTAAACTACCTACTGGCGACTTGCAGCTGGTGTTTCACGGTTTGTTTGAAAAGGCTTAATATCTTTTACAAATGTTTTACCATGCATATGCAAGGTCGGGTTTCAGGCGCCACAGAAACACCCAGAAAACCCACCAGAATAAGTATCAAGCAACCGGCATAGATGACCTCAAAGTGAACCTTCCGGAAGACAGCCCTCATCAAATTAATCCCCTGCACCTGTTCCTTGCTATAAGCAATTACAAGGTGATGTTTGTGAACATTCTAAAACACCTTCTAGAAGACAGACTCATCAAATTCATCATCTGCACCTGTTCCTTGCTATAAGCAATTAGAACGTGACCTTTGTGAACATTCTAAAGCACCTTCTAGAAGATAGCCTCATCAAGTTAATTATCTGCACCTGTCCCTTGTTACAAACAATTATAATGTGACCTTTATGAACGTTCTAAAGCAGTCTTGTTTTTTTTTATAGTCAATTTTATTGATTTTATGAAAAGACAATAATAAAACCTGAATACAAACAGCACAGCATATTCAGCAGCATAATTACATATGACATTAGGCGAATAAAACATTCTTACGTTGGCATACACTGTCATATCTCTGCCCTCCAAATGATATATAGGACTGGACCCAGAAAGGACGGGGAAGTTGACTAACCCACCATTCCCAACCATTTGCCCCAAACTTTCCGATGTTTGGCCGGGCATCCCCTGGCCTCGTACAGTGGTAGTTTTTGTGTGGCGCACCAGTCATAGCCATTTGGCTATGGTAGGCGGGTCGGGATTCTTCCACACCATTGCAATGTCTCGCTTGGCCACCACAAGGACGGTGCCCAAGAATATTTTGTCTTCTCCAGACCCATCCAGCCCGTCTGTGACACCTACTGGTATGTTCAAGGGGTTGTGCAGTACCTCCCATCCCAGCACCTCCGTAAGCTCCGTTTCCAGTTACTTCCAATAGGAAGCTATGCGTGGGCAAGGCCATACCATATGTAAAAAATCTGCGGGCTCAGCCCCACATCGTGCACAAGATGGGTGTGGCAGTAGGCCCGCCCTGTGTAAGCGGACAGGGGTGAGATAGGAGGTATGTAGGTAGTACAGTTGGACCAAGCAGATTCTGGCTGAGACGGTGATGGTCTTGGGGGCCATCAGGGCATCCCTCCAATCATCGTCCTCCAGAGCACCTAGCAAGATCTCCCATCTAGTTCTCAGTGGGACCAGGGGTGTGGGACCATTGTTAGTTAAGGAGCGATAAATGCATGATGCCCCCCCTTCCCCAAGTTGCTCATTGTGATTTGAGCTTCTAACGGGCTGTGCTCCGGAAGCGACGTGCCTGTTGCTATATGTACGCTAAGGGCCTGACGGAGCTGCAAATACTTATAAAACGGTGACAGGTGGAGTGAGTGTCTGGTCTGGAGGTCCGAGAAGGAACGGATATGGTCACTGACCCAAATATCACCGAGCTGTGAGATACCAATAAGATCCCAACCTCTGAATCCCTCCATGCCCCCCACCTCTCGCAGCCATGTGCCTTGCCAGAGGGGTGTTTGCTAGGGATAGTTTATTCCCCCATTGGGTGTGACGCAGGGAGGCACGCCAGACTAGCAGAACTGGGCAGGTTACTGTGGGAAAGCTCTTGGGAATGGGACCCCCGTACATCATAGTTTGGACCTGAGAGATTCCCAGTTCCCTCAGTTCGGTCCTATAGGCAGGGTCAGACCAGCCCCCAATGAACCAATCGTGCAATGCTAGGAGACGGGTTGCTAGGTAATATAAATACAAGTTTGTCATACCCATGTCTCCATCGAAGGGTGGAATTTAGCAGCGAGAGAGGACCATGCGTGGCCGCGAACCATTCCAGAGGAACCTTGTGATCAAACTGTCCAACCCCCTGAACCAGGCCCGGGGAATATGGAATGGGTGTTTTGAATGACGTAGAGGAATCAGTGGAGAATCATCATTTTAAAAAGTGCTACTCTACCTAATGGGTTGAGTGGTAGCAGTCTTGTTTAAACACCATCCGCACTCCTCCCCTTCGCTTAGCCTATTCACCTGCCACTTACCTGTTTCCCGGCTTCCAGGACTCTGTCTTTCCAGCTCCGTTGATACTCCTGCTTCGACTTCACCGCAAAGAACTTCCTGCATTAGTCTTGCACCTGGATGGAAAAAAGAACAAGAAGAAAAGGAGAGATGCATTAACAGACTTGATTTTACTACGCACTGAGCTCAGTCACAACATTGTGCTGCAAAGGTAACCAGTGTCTTTGTTCAACTTATACATACTGTTGGTTGGGCTCTGCCAGAGAGGACTTGGGTGAAGCTAACCCCGTCCAAATTTGCATGTGGATTTGATGCTGAAATCATACTCACTACAGTTTCAAAACTTTTGATAAAGGAGCTTCTAAGGACAATCTAAATGAAAACAAAACAACAACAAAACTAAAGGTTGATTGAGATTTGAAAAGCTTTCGTGAGGTGATACCTTAAGACATAGAGTTAATACTAGACTAAAGCCTTATTATTTGTTTGTTTATAGGTACCATATCTGCCGGTACCATTCATCAGACTGGTGTGAATGCCTGCTGCAGTGTTGCTGTTGAGTAGACGAGCCACAGCATCTTTGACTCTACACGCTCTCTCCATCCCAACCCTCTCCCTCCTATAAACCAAGGGAAAGTATCGGGAGGATTTGGGAACTAGCGTCACCGCCCCGCTGGAATCATCTGGGATCAAGGTAGGTGGCTTATGACATCTAACACACTGAAAAACAAACGCGTCCTTATTATTCGAGCCCTAATTATGGACTCAATCACCCTGCTATATAGGAATTCTGTCTAACGTGGGTGAACCTTAACTTACTGGCATAACACTTTTCTAGTTCTATGGGCATTCATAAAAATTAACGGGATGGCATCACACATCTCCCGGCTGTCATGCTTCATCCTTGGCCATCCAGTGTTCGCCAAAGCATTCTCTAATAGCGAGCGATTCCCTCTTTCGGGGCTGAGGGGGAATCATTGGAAGGGAACCAATGGAAGGGAATGTCCAATAAAAATCCCTACCACCTAACATTTATACCTTTCTAGACTTTATTATTTGGTTGAGGAGGGATGATTAAAAAGCATATTGGGACAGTTGAGGCTCTGTTATAGCGCTCATGTCCATATCAGGTCAGGTCGACATGTTTCAGCCCTAAGCTGGCCCCCAGCGGGGTCCGGGGCTTTCTTCAGGACCGAATTGGACCCTATGTGATCCTGTTATGTTTCCCTATTCTCTACACATGCACACTTTCTTGACACATACAATACCAGATCACTAATTTCTGGTCTGTTCAGTCAGGATTCTTCCATCTTAACATAAATTCCCTAATTATGGGATGTTAACTTTACGGAGGAGCGGACAGGGGGCCTTATAGTCACACTTTCATCAAAGGTCACCCTCACTGAATCACCTACTGTGCATTCTCAGTCCTCTTCCTAATGGCTTATGACATCAGCACAGCCAAGCAGGAGTCCAGCAGAGTGGCATTCCTTCAGCAGCACAGCAGCCCTTCTTCCAGACAGAGTATCCACAGGTCCAGAAGTGTACTGAATTGGTGATGTCCGAGGTCCAGTAATTATATGCAGTTGTGCCTTTGAAGTGGGGGAGAAGCTTCTAGACGTTTCCCTTGGAAGTCCCTCGGCATCCTGCCTTCCCTGTCCTGGCACCAGACTAACTACTGGGTGTACGCAGCCCTTTGTATGGAGGCAGGACACAGCCTATTCACGTGTAAGTGGGGCTGTGCCCAGCTCATCCCTCAAATCCTGCCAGTGATGGCCGATCCAGGCACACCTAAGCTCCCTATTGTATGTGAATGTCTAGGAGTAATACACAAAGCTCAACTGTCAGTAAAACAGAGTCTGTGTGTGCAGTTTAAACTGACATTTCAACCTGGCAAAATAAACCTCTTGCCAGGCCCAAATCTTCCTTTTTACTACATATAAGTCACCCCTATGGTAGACCCTGGACAGCCCAGAGGGCAGGGTGCAATGTATTTAAAACGTAGGACGTGCTTTTAATTTTTACATGTTCTGGTAGTGAAAAACTCTTATATTCATTTTTCACTAGTGCAAGGCCTAGCTCTCCCATAGGATAACATTGGAGTTGCCTTATTATAATTTGTAAGTGTAATTTCCAAATGGTAAGAGACAACCAGTTCATGTTTGGTGTCTCTGGAATCACACTTTAAAATCCTAACTTATGGTGTTGTCAGATTTTAAACTGCAATTCTGAAAATGCCACTTGTAGAAAGTTGCCATTTTCTTGCCTTAGCCATTTACATTTAATTCCTGTAGCCTGTCTCTGGTCACATGACTGGGTGTAACTGACAGTTTGGATTTTTGTATTCCTCCTAGCTTAGGTGTGCTGGATGGACCATCACTGGCAGGATGGGGGGGAGCTGGGCACAGCCCCACTTACACCTGAATAGGCTGTGTTCTGCCTCCACACAAAGGGCTGCATACCCCCTGTTGTTAGTCTGGAGCCAGGGCAGGGATGGCAGGATGGCTAGGGACTTCAAAGGAAATCCTCTAGAAACTTCTCCCCCAATTCAAAGACACAACTGGGTATATATACTGGACCTCAGACACAGCCACTTCAGTAAACGTCTGGACCTGTGGATGCTCTGCAAGGAAGAAGGACTGCTGTGCTACTTGAAGGACTGCCACTCCGCTGGACTGCTGCTCTGGAGGAACAGCCGCCCTGCTGTGCTAACTTGCAGCCCTCCTTCCTGGGTGAGAAGGACTGGACCTGTATCTCCTTAACATAGAACCCAGAGTGACTCTAAGGGCTAGTTGGCTGGCCTCCTGATCTGAAGCCTCAGTGACATAACTGGCTTCCAACAACCTTGCCTCTGCACCTGGACTCTGCCATCAGCGAGTCTATCCTGCAAAGTGGTTCCACCACATTCCTGGACCCTTGAAAGTGGGTTTAAGGTGCTCTGCCAGTCTCTGTGGATCCAGCAGAACCGACGCATCTCCTCTGCTGTGCAGCGCAAACCAGAGCGGAACTGACGCATCCCCGCTGCTGGTTGGACTGGATCCATCGCAAAGACTTGCTTTGCATTACAGCTTTCCGGAACTGCTGCATGGCTCCAACTGCGCAAAGCATCATTACCGAAAGGACATTGATTAGATGAGTGTTTGGATGAGCATGTGGTCTGAACACATTTATTAACCACCAACAGGCACTGTGCGAAGCTCTCACTTCCTTAATCCTCTACTCCAGAGCTGTCAATCGTTCTCCTTCATGCACACTCACCCAAACACTGAACTTACCAGACACATATAGGAGACTCAGTTCACAGTTTATGCACTGTACAAGAATGACAAGTTGCATTGAAATAAACTATAGACACACATCCAGCAAAAGCATATACACTTAGGGAATGCAAGACAAAGTAAAACTTGAAATGTAAACAGACAGCATTGCTCACATGAATGACCAGGTTTGAGTGTTGAAAAGTCAATCTGGCTAACAATCCCAGCTGAAGTCTGGGTGCACCCACTGGGTTTTTGATACGTCACTGCTCTATCAGTCCCACAGTCTCAGACTGAGGGTCTGAGCAGAGCACAAATAGTCTCAACATTGCCGGGCCTTGTAGCACAGGGTACTTGACTGGGCACCAATCCCAGGAGTGTAGCACCACGCACCTTCAAAAGTTGCTCTAAGAAGCTGTTCCTCAGTCTGTGTGCCTCTCGAAAGACACTGTGATGTTGATTCCAGACGTGCCAGGCACATACATTTTAACAAGCCATTCATTGTAACAAGGACAGGTCCAGAGCAGGTTTCAATTCTGCTCTGGGTCCAGCTCGCTCTGCCTGTGGCAGTGCAGAATGATTAAAACAAATGAGGCAAGCTGAAATAAAAGAACCTCGAGCAATGCTCAGAGGAGCCAAAAATGTGTGAGAATGCATTTTAGTATAGGGTCACGCATCACTGTTGGACCTCGCGGGGAGGCTCCTGCAGAACATCAGCACATTATTTTTCATTTCATAATGTCTCTGTTGCTTGCATTGCTCTGGGAAGCAATGTATTTTTATCTGCCCTTTTTCCCCCAAAGGAGTGTTAATGCGTGCCCATTAGCAGTGAACTGTGCCTATTTGTATTTGATAGGCTATGTCTGCCCTCTCACCCACTGAGCTATTTAACTTGCAAGAAAAAAGCAGAAAGTCAGGAATAACATTTTATTTTACATTTTACCAATGTGTCATGTGAACTAAAGATATATCTGCATTCAGCATATTGCATAGTGAGGCTTGTACTTTTGCCTTGACACTTTTTTTGTATGGAATCAAAGTCCCAGAATGCAAAGTGATGTTGGGTAAAATGCCTGAACTTGCTGAAGGTGTTACACATGATACATAACCACTTGTCAGGTATGTTTAAAAATGTTACAAAGTCATCTAGTCCATTTCAAAATGTGTGTGCTTGTTTCACATATAAAACTAAAAGTAAACTCTGCTTACATACTTTGTGAGGGTTCACTCTTTCATTCTCATCGTGCATTAAAATGAGAATTGGCAATATGAATTGTTTTCCCTTTTGTGTAGAGGAAAGTTTCAAATTGAGCTTTACTACACAACAAAGGTGCAATATGGACAGTAGCAGTGCGGCTTTCCCTAGTGCAAAGAATAAGGAATGGGCCTGTGGCTGTAGAAGAGGAACATCACACACTTCTCTCACTGGGAAAAGCTTTTACAATGAGGTTTTTACCACGTTTTGCCTTTACTTCGCATTTTTTACCACGCATATTTTTACAACATTTATGCCTTTACAACACATGCCTTTACCATACATTTAAGGTAAGTTCGGAGGTCTCCCCCCCACAAATACATTGTTTGTATATATAAACATATATATAGACAATGCATAGTAAAGGCATACGTTGTAAAAGCATATGCGTTCTAAAAATGCGGGGTAGAAAATGCAATTTAAAGGCATGCAAAGTATTTCCCTGCGTTATTTCATCATACAACCTTCTCTCACTCATACAGGAAGGGTGCATAACAAGTAGCCAAACCACTAAGAGCAATGAGAGGAGTTAAAAGACATTTGTACACTCTCCGTAAACACACATAAACATACAAGAAAGACACCAGGCACAGAATAAAGAGCCAAACCTCTAATAAAATTACCTTTATTTGAATTGTATAATGAATTCTACATTTATGTACTCATAAATTATGATGAAACCCACCTACCTAGTCTTTGTTCCACAACGAGCAGTGTAAACATTCAAGAGTGCAACTTTTCACTAGTTGTACAGTCTCCTAGTTATGGGTTCCCTAGTTTTGGTAAGGTTATGTACCTTATGTCAACATGTATGCTCCCTTTTTTTAAACTCTTAGACCTATAGTAAAATTGTGTGTGTGGGTGAGCTCAAGTGTTTTTACAGGTGTCTTCCCACCACAACAGTAACAAGCATTTGCAATGCAATAGGTCTCGCAATTGCGAGATTTCGAGCTATTGGCATTATAAATGACAACGCCTATTGGCTTTGTAAATGACAATGCCTTTTATTTATGTGTTTTGAAAACCTGCAATAATAAAAGGCATTGTCATTTACAATACCAATAGGTCAAAGTTTCTAAAATGCGAGACCTATTGCATTGCAAATGCTTGTTGTTTACAAGCCCCCATGTTGTGCTTTCACGTTAATAGAGGCCATGCCCCTTTCTTTAGACACGGCTCGTCCATGGCCGCTATTAAAGTGAAAGTACGGTATGGGGCACTTTTACCAAAAAAAGCATTTGTTTGTCAAGTTGAAAAACAAATGCTTTTTTCTGTAAAAGCGCCCCGTGAAAGCGCCCACGGAGTGCTGAATGCGCTGAATGTTGCAGGAAAGCATGTAGTAGTGCCTGCAGTAGGAGAAACTCATTAAAGAAAATAGTGCTTACAGACTAAATAAGACGTACCTAGTAACAACCGAAGTAAAAGGGCCAGTCCTCATGGGAGGTTACAAATGAAGACAAGGTGGTACTAAGGACGGACTAACAAGCCTATTAATGAATCAGAAGCCAGCATTTATGGAGGACAATGACACAAGCCAATGACAAATATGAGCAGAGAGTGGGCGGGGCTTCAAGTCCATACTCCAATACAGCATGCCTCGCAGAGCAGCGCATGAGCTGCCCAGGTCCGACCTAAAAATAGAGGGTAGAGCAACTAACCCTGCTTCTCTGTCAGCATATTTTGGCACTCGAATATTGCTCATTTTGGGATAGAAACTTACTCAGGACAATAGGCACCTCACATCAAATGTTATAGAAAAAAGTCCCTTTTCGTAGGGTGTACAGTGCAAGTGCATTGCATAGATCCTTTTTTTTTTCTTTATAAGCAGTTGAGACATCTTCATTGACCATTAGAAATGCCCATCCTGCATAGTGTAGTGTAGTGATGAACACTAGCACTAGGACCCCAGAGTGCCTCAAGGACAGGAAATATGTCACGGCTGGAGGACGTGTGTTAGGGAGGGATTTGGGAAGTAACTTGGAAATAAGGGGCAGTACACTAGAGAAATAAAGATGGCATAGAAGCAACTCTGTGCAAGCGTTTTCATTTATAGCGCACGCAGTTGCATATTTCATTGCTGGCGACGAGGGGAAACGTGCCCGGCAAACGCTGCTTGCACCAGGTGCCTTTGGAAGCTGCGCTCGTATTTGCTGACATTGCCGCTGGCCTCCTGCAGTCAGCGCATGTGGTCCCGACATGCTTCCTCTCTTCGGCAGCGTCTGTCTTGAGCATCCCGGGAGACAGCAAAGTGGCGCAATCACACGCGCCTGTAATTTTCACAACCCCCGCCTTGCAAACCTGTGTGGGCAGCAAAGGAGCACACAACTGCACCTCGCACCTGACACCAGCAGCGATAGTCACACACTTTATTAGCTAAGTCAGGACGTCCTGCTGCTGCTGCATGCGGCGTGGCTGCAGTTCATGCAGTGCTTGAAATGTAAAAATAAAAGTACATGTACACTGTAACAGAGTACCTGCTTGTTTATGCGAAGTGCTGGTACTCTCCAATTAAACGTATCATGTCACTCCTGAGAAGTGCAGGTACTCTCCTTCTCAAAATAAAAAAGTGCCAGCACTCAGTACCGGCCCATTTAAAGCACTGAGTTCATGAGAATAAAGGTGCAGGCTGTTGTGGCAATGGCAGCGCTGCTCGCACCACATGTGCCACAGTAAATTATCTAAAAATGTAGATCTGGACCGCACTCGACAACCCACCGGCGGCTGAGTAAACCGCACAGAGCGAGGTGGCCAGGGCCGGACTGGGAACCGAAACCAGCCCTGGCAAACTGCTCGGCCGGCCGATTTTGTTACAGGGGGCTGATATTGCCAGTCTCCGGTAACAAAAACGGCCCCCCAGGGCCTAAAACCAGCCCCCACCCTGGCGGCCTACCGGGGAAGCGCCCGGTGCCCGCTGCGGCCATTCCGGCCCTGGAGGTGGCCGCTGGAGTGGTTCCTCAGCACCCCAGAGAACACACCACCAGTCCACTTCACTTCTGTGCAGAGCTGCACTGAGTCTCAGAATCCTGCCCGGCCGCGGTGTTTGCCGCAGGGGTCGTTGGGGCCACGAGGTGGCCCGTTACCGAATTGCTCGCCGGCCTCGCAAAGTAAGTGAGTTCCTGGAGGTATCTCTCTGCTTCTAATAAAATGTCCTTTACATTAATAGTGCTGGTAGCACGCGGTCATGATGACCATCTTCATCTGCAGCTGTCATATTTCAAGCAGGCATGTGCCAGGCAGTGATATGTGATACTAATGTTACAAGCAGGCATGCGTGAAGTTGTAAAGGGATTTTTCAGAGCCTTTGTGTAGGGCTGTTGAAAATCTTACGTCTTGCCAAGAATTGCAAATATTTCCACTTTGTTATTTCTGTTAGAAAGTTATGACTTTTGGGACAATTTATGTGGCATATTTCCTCATTTACTGTTAACAAATTGATCTGTCGAAGATAAGTTTTGCATGAAAGAGGTTGGGCCTGATGTACAATGTTTGCATGATGTGTGAACAGTCTCTTATTGTGGGATAAGTTGTTCTAAAAGCTTTGCAACCCCCCCACCTCAAAAACATTACCAAGGAAGCAATCAGATTGCACCTGCTTGTGACAAGCAATACATGCTGGGACAGAGGCCTGCATGCGACAGCAGAGCTCCAGTCCAGCATTTGTTATTGTGGTTTGCCCCGGTTTGTGCAGGGGCTTCTCAGCACAGTATGGACAGTTCATGCAGAGGGAGTAAAAGGTTCTGCTTAAGTCCACCCATGGAAGATCTATCATGTTTTTGTGAGGGAGTGGGGTGGACGGGGTGTTATGGAACATGAGACTCATTTGCAGGCAGTACGGCCTCTCACATTCCTGTTTTGTATAGTCCGGTCACCCTTCTATTTCTGGTGCTTTCCAGCAGTTTTAAGACCTTCTTAAAGCTTCTTGTTGCTTAAATTGGTGTAATCTCTGATATTTATGTTTCCCTTGTCTTCATTGCTTGATTTTGCTCACGAGAAAGTGTCATTCATAGTTGTTGAATGTCACTTATTACACTGAAATTATGAAAATGTCACACATAAGCCATCTGAAACCTTGGCAGCTTTGACTCATATAATTAATAAAGAAGCTGTTTAATTATTATTTTTTAAAAGCAAGGCCTATTTACTCTGATAATTTTTTGAGAAGCAACCTATGAAGGGTGTCTTTATTTAATTCACCATCCTGATAGTGCGGATCTACTTTGTTTCGAGATTGCTTATGTTCTCTCTTGTACATGACTTTCAGAAGACGAAATGCCTGAGATTAAATAAAAACGTGCTAACAGAATCCTGATATTGCATCTTCGTTAACGTCAATGTATCATAGTTACCGCCTGTCTAGCCCAGTGCCCATTGAACGATCAAACGTCAATCAAGCTGTCAAAAAACAGGACGCGCGCCCATTCTCCCAGCGCCATCGTCGGCACACCCCATTTGTAGCGAGAGACACGGAAGCATGGACATTTTTTAACACTAGACCGAGTCACACAAACGCCATCTTAGATGTAGGAAACATCGAACACAACGTAACGTTGACCAAAGGATCTCTCTCTTTCCTTTCACATTGATTCTGTTAGTCATTCAGTCAGTTCCCACTCGTGATTGGCCGGGGGTGGTCTGTCTGACGATCCTCACTCCATCCGCCCGGCCAATCGACGCCTTGGTACGACTCCGTGACGTTACGTATCTTGCGGCCTGATATCCAATGAGCGCGTGCCTGGAGGAGAACGCTCCACCATCAGAGAGGGCTGTGTCCTCTATTGGGCGGCTCTGTCCAGGTGCTGAAAAGGAAGAGTGCGCACAGTGGGCACTTATATAGATCCGCTCGCACAGGTGTGTTACACAGACAGGCAGCCTAGGTGAGTTTTTTGCGTGTTCATTGCAGTTTCTATCGCCGTCCCTCTTCCTCAAACCTCCTTAGTTATATCTGATCTCACCCACCAACTCTAGACTACAACTTGTATCAACTTTCCTTTCCCAGTACATGCCTCTTTCGAAATACAGTTCACGACCACCGTGTCACATCTTGGTACGAGGTGTTTGCAAGGCGTGAGCGGTAATTCGTTAAGAAAAGGGCTGCGCTTATAGTAACATCTAGCTCCTGGTGGGGTTTCGTAGATATGGAACTTAAGCTTGTACCTACATTTATGCATAAACTTATTGCAGGGAACCTTCGTTGGAGAGTGAATACTTCAATTTGGCGACGAGTGATGCTGGATTTTGGACCCTTAATAGCATTTGTGAGTTCTAATTAAATCAATGGGGCTACTGACATGTCCGGCCTGGAATGTTGTTGCCAGAAAGCGTCATTCACGGGTTCTGAGCGTATTATGATACTGCTGTATATCATGTGGGCATATCATGGGCTCTATATCTTGTGGATCTGCTCTGTTATTATTGTTGTTTAGTTCGGTATTTAAGTGTTTACCTAGAGAAATATTTGTAGGTAATTGAGGGTGTCACGGTACTCAAAGTATTTCAATGGATGTATATACCCCATGTTCTGTGTGTATTTAAGACTGCAATACATGTATTTTAGTGTTATGATGCATTTCTGCGTGTGCAGATTCTTCATTTTCCCCCTTTACAGGCAGGTCGGACATCAAATCGGACATTGGTAGAATCTTTTCTACTCTGTTACTATTGATAGGTTTTTCTTATTCCACAGCTGAGAAGTTCATATTGCTGTATGTATTGATGTAACTATGCCTAAAGCACAGTGCAGAGTTTGAGTCGATTTTCAGGGAGCTGTTCCGTGTGTTGAAGTACCGTTCGCTTTGGGTGTAGGAGTGCACTTTGCTAAAGTGGCTGTGTGGCTCACCTGATTTTTGTTCTGTGTTTGGGTGAGCGTGTGTCTAGTGTGATTCATAGGGATAATGCATGGTATGTTCTTCATGTGTGAAGTAAAGGCGTTTCTTTAGGAATGTGATTTGTGAGTTTATGGGTGCTTTTGACTTGGTTTGTTGGAAGTGGGTTTTTAAGTTGAGTCTTCTGTTTATCAGAAGGGGTTTGTAGTTCCCTGTAACTTTTAGGTCTCGCGTAGGGAGCTCATGCTCTGTCTCTTAGATACATTTTGTTTGCAACTAGTGGTCTACATCCTGCCTATGGGCTTACCACTGGTTAGCTAATGCGTGGCTCGCATTTGCTTGTTTTCGATTTCACATGGCGTTTGTGTCATATCAATTTCCCTCCCCTGTAGCATGGACTAAGTACTGTGTCCTTCCTCTGCTCCTGGAGCTACTTTTTTATTTGTTTAAACCACTCCACATGAGTGCTTGTGTTTTCAGACACTTTAATATCCCATTCATTTTCCCTTCCAACCACCTTCCCCCGTCCATTACTTCTTTCCCTTCACCCCGTCCCTGTTTGATCTTAGCCTCCACCCAGCCTGTCCCATCCGTTCATCCCCATTTCTTGTTCTTCCGAAGGTTTTTACGATATGGGATAAAGCTGGAGCGAACTCGTGCGCTGGATGGACTCTGCCATTTGTTTACTTTTTCATTAGCTAGAGTCGTTTTACAAAGTCCTTTGAGTTCACTCATCACCCAGCCAGGCCCCCACTCCAGGAAATGCTCTTCTTATGCCCGACAACATTGACAAACTGTACATCAAAAGATGGGACAACTTGTTTTTCAAGTGTTGGTATTTCTGGTAGGAGGCTTAATTGGTGAGTGAAAAGTTTTCTTTCACTGTTCGATCCTGTCTCTTTTATTTGTTTGACTTGTTGCAAACATCAGTGGTCAGCTTCTGTGATACTACTTTAAGCATGGTGACTGATCTGTAAGTTTACTTTTCACAGCCAGCATGCTCTCCTTCACCTGAGGGGACTGAAGCAGCACCACAGCTCTCTGCCTCTCAAGCTGGAACTTGTGCACTTTTCTAATTTTTATTTTTTTAAAGAGTGGAGCATGAACGCATTGTGTTTGTTGCAGTGCAGGGTACCTGGTGTGGCTGTAGTTAGGGAAAGAGGGATGGGAGGTGTGAGAGAGCTTGTGAGTAAAATGTGTCAAATAATTCCTCCAAGCTCAGATGGGCTATCTTCTCGTCTACTGAAAATATATGGATGTATGGAGAAACAGACCACAATGTGATAGCTGAGGAGTTTTTCATGCGCATTACAGTACACTGTGTGTTACTCAATGAGTGTTTGTATAGCGTCCTTATGGTATTTATGTTATCGGGGCCCTTTCTTGTGCTATAAAAAAAAATCTCAGCCCTCATTTTGTAATCTTAGTTTGTGTAAATCTGTGATAAAACCACAGGGGTTGCTTTTTTCACTGCCTGATGTCTTTGTACCCATACTTAATTGGCTGCGCTTCATGTACTTTTACATTACTGCCTTTTAAATGGGATGTGTGGTATCTTGCTCTTCTTTTTATGTATTTATTCCTTTGTATTCTGTGCGCTGCTGCTCAGCCATAGTGTGTGTGATGTCATAGAATGTTCATGGATGCCTGGTTGAGTGAATGTCAGTTGGAGTGTGTGGGCTGAGCAGCTGGGATGCTGCTCCCTGTGGGGCTGCTACCTTACAACTTACATTACCTGTAACCTTTGACTCCTATTTGAAACTGAAGAATAAGCGTACATCTTGTTTCATCATGTACGCTGGCTACCCTCATACTTACAGTTTTATAGGGTGCTCTGGTTTGAGCAGTGTCTCTGGCCTGTGCTTGCACAATTATGGAAATATATGTTCGAGGCATATGAGCTGCAGATCACACACTGTGCATAGATCGCCATCTGGTGTTGGGCCCGAATGTTTGCACTTGTTTTTGTCTTGGAAAAGTCTTTGGAAGTCACGAGATAGGTGACTCCTCCTTTGGATGATAGTGCGCATGGGCATCGGCTCCATCTTCAGATTGTTTTTTTCCGCCATCGGGCTCGGATGTGTTTCTCGCGCTCCAGTTCGGTACCGTTATTGATCCTACTTTCGACGCGCAATCCTTCACCCTTTTCTCCGGTATTGTTTCGATCGCGATCCCTAGTCATCGCGCATCTTTCCAACTTCGAAGTCCTCGATTCCGGTCGTCGACGAAGGCCTTCGGGCCTACCTGGGCCTTTACATCTAGCTCATGGAAAGGACTCCCTTTAGGAAGTGTCCTCAATGTGGGTCGAAGTTCCCCCACATGGATCTTCATGAGGTGTGTAACCTCTGCCTCTCACCGGAGCACGAGGCCAGAGACTGTCCAGCTTGTGCCTCTTTCCGCTCCAAGAAAACCATTCGGGATCGTCGAGCTCGAAGAACAATGGCTCGCTCGTCGGCATCTATTCCCGATGACATCTTCCAGGAGGGCGTCGATGTACCAGAACAGGAGCGGGTCGAAGAAGGCCTCGTCAGCGCCTCCGAAGCCGATGACTCCGTCGAAGAAATCACTCCTGGGCAGCGGGTTGTAAGTAGTGACGTCGACCCCGACCCCCTCCCCCCACCACCCAAAAAGGCTTCGGTCACACCTTCACCTTCGGGCCCAGGTGCACACCGAGACAGTACTTCTCATGCCCCGCCTCCGGGCCCGGCAAAGAAGTCAACAACTAAGCCTTCAGGCAACTCGGGCTCGAGTCAGCCTGCAGTCGGTACCGAAACCCAGTCCTCGGCACCGAAAAAGAAACCGTCCTCCGCCGTGCCGACCACTGCCTCCGCATCCAAGCACTCGGCACCGAAATCTACTAGCACCCACTCCTCAACTCCGAAAAAACCATCAGAACCGAGCAAGAAGCCGCTCCCAAAGAGTACAGACTCTCAACCTTCGGAGCCGAAAAAACGTTCGGAACCGAAGAAACAACCGGTTCCGCAGGCTCCTGCAGAGACTATAACACCTCGTGGTACGAAGCCTAAAGAGCACAAAACAGTTCCGGAGTCGGTGCCGCGCAAGCCTTCGGAACCGTCAAAATCGGTGCCGAAAGACCAGCCTCCACCAGAAGAGCTTTTTAAACCGGATCATACCCAAAAAACTCTTCTAAAAGACCCAAAGACTGGTCAACTGACTCTCAGTTCTAAAAAGAGACCACTGGACACACCTCCATCGGCTCCACCACCTAAGAAAAGAGACATTGCAACATCTCTCAGGATCCCTTCTCCACCTCCTCCTCCACCTCCCCCCCACACCACTCTCCTACACCATCTCCTCCACCAGTGGACGATGATGACACCTTTGATGACACGGGGGGGTGCAAACGATGAGCCACTAGGGGATCCTAGTCCACCTTCTACCCCAGACCCCTGGGACGATTACAACACACCAGATGTCCCTAATATTCCACAAGACGACATCTACCCCTCTAGACCTTCCCCTCCAGAGGACACCATGGGCTTCAACCAACTCGTTCACAGAGCTGCACAATACCACGGGGTTGACTTACACACAGACCCTGTGGAAGACGATTTTTTAATGGACACTTTTGATACTTCACAAAAGTCCACCTCTATCCTACCTATGTTGAAAGGGGTCATCAAACATGCACCTGAGGTGTTTAAAGATCCTGTTAGGGCTAGGGTTATTAACCCCAGGATAGAGAAAAAATACAAAGCTGCCCCAGCAGACCCAGTATACATTAAAGGACACATACCGTTGGATTCCTTAGTAGTCTCCAACGCTAGGAAGAGGGTTAACTCTCAGACGTCAGGGGACGCTCCACCTCCCGACAAAGAGTCCAAACTCTTGGACGCCTCTGGTAAACGCACAGCGTCACAAGCAGCTAACATATGGCGTATCGCCAACACTCAAGCTTTGTTAGCTAGGTATGATAGGGCACACTACGACGAACTAGAGACCCTATTGCAGCACCTTCCGGACCAATATAAAACCAAGGCCAATGACCTCATACAGGAGGGTAAGCTCATTACTAACACCTCCATTCGTTGCGCTCTAGACGTGGCAGACACCGCCTCCCGAGCCATCAACACAAGTGTTCTTCTGCATAGACATGCTTGGCTACGCATTTCAGGTTTTAAACCGGAAGTACAAACTTCTATCCTTAACCAGCCCTTTGATCAGGAACACTTATTCGGACCTACCGTGGATTCATCTCTAGAAAAGATGAAAAAAGACACTGACACGGCTAAATCAATGGGAGCCTTGCAATCGCAAGCTCCCAGACGTTCCTTTCGTCGCTCCTCTTACAAGGGTACCTCCAGAGGCTACTCCTCTGACAACCCATCCACCTCTTATAAGGCCCCCACCCAGACCACATTCACCAGAGGTTATCAAAGAGGAGGCTACAGAGGCAATAATAACAAAGGTAGAGGCAAGACCAACAATACCCGCTCTGCCTCCACCCCTACCCAATGACTTCCCTCCCCCCGGACCATTCCACTCCGGTCGGGGGAAGATTGCTACAGTTCCTTCCTGTCTGGAACAACATCACCACAGACAGGTGGGTGAGACAAATCGTTCAATCAGGTTACTGTCTAGAACTCACCTCTACCCCCCCAAACATACCACCCAGACAGCGTCCAATGTCACCAGAACATTTATCGCTGCTAAAGGAGGAGGTCATCTCCCTCCTACAAAAACATGCAATAGAACCAGTACCCCATCATCATCAAAACACAGGAGTTTACTCCCTGTACTTTCTTATTCCAAAGAAGGACGGCTCTCTGAGACCTATCCTAGACCTCAGACCCCTAAACCTGTACATACACTCAGACCATTTTCACATGGTCACACTTCAACAAGTCCTTCCTCTTCTCTCACAAGGCGACTTCCTTGCCACTCTAGATCTCAAGGACGCCTACTTTCATATTCCCATTCACATCTCTCACAGGAAATATCTCAGGTTTGTAGTGGACGGTCAGCACTACCAATTCAAGGTACTCCCTTTCGGAGTCACCACAGCACCCAGAGTATTCACCAAGTGTCTGGCGGTAGTTGCAGCTCACCTAAGAAGACAGCACATTCATGCCTTCCCATACTTGGACGACTGGCTCATAAAAGCCAACTCATACAATCAGTGTGTACATCACACTCATGCCACAATCCAGCTACTCCACGACTTGGGGTTTACAGTAAACCACGCAAAATCTCACCTGCAACCGTCCCACAGACAACAGTACCTCAGTGCCACAATAAACACCTCAAAAGCACTTGCATATCCCAGCCCAGCCAGGATAGCAAGCATACAAAGCCTCATGACCAAATTTCAGCCGCAACACTCTCTTCCAGCTCGGGTGTTCATGCAGCTCATAGGGATGATGGCCTCTTGCATATTCATAGTACCTCACGCAAAACTCCAGATGCGTCCTCTGCAAGAGTGCTTAGCAAGTCAGTGGAACCAAGCTCAAGGTCAGCTGACAGATCTGGTGTTGGTGGACGGCCGCACGCATCGCTCTCTGCAGTGGTGGAACACCCAAAACCTTTCGAAGGGGCGACCGTTCATAGAGCCGGTTCCACAGATTGTGCTAACAGCGGACGCATCGCTCTCCGGCTGGGGAGCTCATCTATTACATCACACCATATAGGGCAGGTGGACACCTCAACAAAAGTTACTCCATATCAATCACCTGGAGTTACTAGCCATATTCCTCGCCTTAAAGTCTTTCCAGCAACAAATATCAGGCAAAGCTGTCCTAGTCCGGACCGACAACATGACAGCAATGTACTACATACAGAAACAAGGCGGGACAAACTCCCTACAGCTCTCGCAACTAGCACAAAGCATATGGAGATGGGCTATTCCTCAGAACATTTTTCTCCTAGCACAACACGTTTCCGGAGTCCAGAACAATATAGCGGATCTGTTAAGTCGTCAAACGCAACAGATTCACGAGTGGGAACTTCATCCACAAGTCCTTCAACCGTTCTTCCACATGTGGGGGCAGCCACAGATCTCTTCGCCACACACGAAAACGCCAAATGCCCAAGCTTCGCCGCCAGATATCCACACCCATTGTCCAAAGGCAATGCGATATGGATGAATTGGTCAGGCAGATTTACGTACGCTTTTCCGCCTCTCCCACTCATTCCACTGGTGGTGCGCAAACTGCAGCAAAACTCACTCACTCTCATCCTAGCTGCTCCAACATGGGCCAGACAACCGTGGTACACCACATTACTGGAACTATCTGTAGTCCCCCACCAAAAACTACACCTCTCCCCACGCCGCTTAACCCAGAACCATGGAGAGATCAGACACCCGGACCCAGCACAGCTCAACCTAGCAATCTGGCTCCTGAGGTCTTAGAGTTTGGTTACCTTAACCTTCCCCCTGACTGTATGAACGTTATCAAAGAGGCTAGACACCCCACCACTAGAGCCTGCTATGCAGCCAAGTGGAAAAGATTTGTAATATACTGTAACAACAACAACGTCAATCCTTTAGATGTGTCTATTCAACACATCATAAGTTATCTACTACATCTCCAAAAGTGTAACTTAGCATACACATCTATTAGGTTACACCTCGCTGCCATAGCAGCCTACTTACAAAATAGACAACACTTGTCGCTATTCAGGGTACCTGCCATCAAAGCATTTATGGAAGGCCTCAAAAGAATAATTCCCCCCAGGGTACCACCCTCACCTGTATGGAATTTAAACATTGTTCTCACAAGACTAATGGGTCCTCCATTTGAACCTCTACACAAATGCGAGCTACAATTTCTAACATGGAAAGTCGATTTCCTGGTAGCCATTACTTCCCTTAGAAGAGTCAGTGAGCTACAAGCACTAACTATTCAAGAACCCTTTTTACAACTCCATCAGAGTGCTGACTACAGGACGTGTCCCGGACACGGCTCCATTCCATGAGATGGCGAATACCTAATTATAGTACATCGTACTGCCTATACATATAGGACATCTCTCTACCACGAGTTTTCATCTTTACGCCCTAGAACTGCTTTTACATCATCATTCTCGACCCAGCTACTGAGGATATAGCTCAATCCTTAACTTATTGCCCTGAAGAAGCCCATGCTTGGGCGAAACGCGTTGGCTGGTTCTATCAATCGCATATCGAATACATCTGAAAATAAAAGACCAGAAACGACTTTCTGCTGACGCTTCTTATTGATGTGCTTTTTTGTACCAATTGTTTGTGTTTATATATTGCCTCTCATCCAACTAGTTCAACTATTTCAAACTACTGCAACAGATACTGGTGGTCGCCGCTAAGGAGGAATACTGCTATACAATCTATGCACAGTGTGTGATCTGCAGCTCATATGCCTCGAACGGAAAATGCTACTTACCAGTATGCATCTGTTCTTGGCATGTAGAGCTGCAGATCCACACACGCCCACCCACCTCCCCGGCTACCTTTATCTGTTCCAGTATTATCTTATTTAGATACAGCATTCATGGGCATCTTTTCTGTTTCTCACAAAAATCCATCATTTCCCTGCTGGCGAAAAACAATCTGAAGATGGAGCCGATGCCCATGCGCACTATCATCCAAAGGAGGAGTCACCTATCTCGTGACTTCCAAAGACTTTTCCAAGACAAAAACAAGTGCAAACATCCGGGCCCAACACCAGATTGCGATCTATGCACAGTGTGTGGATGTGCAGCTCTATATGCCAAGAACAGATGCATACTGGTAAGTAGCATTTTCCTTTCCTTGTAACTTGTCTGCAAGACCCAGATGCTTTTTGGCACCCGATTTTTTTTCCTTCTATAAAATACCACCCATGATGAAACAAGGAAGAGTAACTCTTTTCCACTCCAATTGGCTGTAGAAAATCCGAGTGGCGCATGCATGCAGGTGTGTGGAATTTAATCAAATATCTACTTGGCCCCGAGACAGGTTGCTTAAAAAATCTACTTGTCCTGAAAAAAAATCCACTTGTCCCTTTGGTGCCACGTAGTGCAGCGACAAGTTATGGCAGCAGTCTCATTATATAAAAGCTCTGATATTAGCCTTTCTGATTATGCCAGGGCTCAAACTATGGTAGGGTTCGAATTCTAGCAATTTCATTGTTTTGCCACCTTTCTGCAGTTCTACATACTGGGGCTGGAGGTAGCGTTAAGCAATAGTTACAGGGTTAGAATACCCTTTCCAGTCTGTTCAAACCTACTAAATTGCATGTTTTAGGGGTTTTTGACAACTCTTTTCTAATTTTTTCCCATACTGAGAAAGGTTGGAAATTTACTCCTGACAGTGGCAGAAGGAAAACTTGTTCCAGGGTTGAGAAAAAAGTGGTTGGAGGAGAAGTGAACATGTAAATGCTCAACAGATTTTCGAATGAGCAAATCTATACCTGTATATTTGCTTGTGCAAAAAAGCAGGCCACAAATATTTTCTAGTATGATTTCCTGGCCTAATTCTGTAAATTCTTGTGAATTCATGAAAGCCGTAAATCTGCACTAATGCAAGGACATAAACCATGGGTGCAAATTTGGAACTTTCTTCAAGAATTGGGCCTCTAATTAGGTCTGGAGTTAACCAAGACCTTTTGTTTTTATTAAAATTCTATCTATCTATGTAACCATCGACTGGCTTCCGCCCTTTCACAAGGAGCATATTGGCACACAAAGTAAATTTGTTCAGTGCCAGGGACTACTGTAGCAATGTGTGCTTTTTGAGACCAAAAAATATTATTGCTTTTTCTACAGTTTTGTTATAATAGTGAGGGCCCGGCAGCCCCCACAAAGTTGTACAAAAATCGTATCAAAACAAGACGCGCATTGACAAAACCAAAACGCTGACTACCAGTATCAGACCTATTGGCTTTGACACTGTTTATTTATTTTCATGTTTCCCATAATCGTGTTGAAATTGGTTGCACTGATTTTCCCTTATGAATATTTTTTGGAAATGCTACCATGCATCAACACATTTTACTAAATGATACTTCAAAGAAATGTAACCTACAGTTTCACAGCAGTTTAGCAAAATATTTTCTATCCAATTTGCATTTTTTGTGTGAACATTTTATTTTGAAAGCAAGGGATCATCAATCTTGTTTTGAAGCTTCTGCAGATATTTGCATCTAATTATAGAGCATTCTGGGAGCATTATATGTAGCCTCATATTGTTAAACTTTCTAAACGCGTGTACACATTTTTACACTGGAACCACTGTCAGTAGTGCAGTCCGAGCATACATAATTTCCTTAGAGTGCTCACTCTAATAAGAAAGGCTTTGTATTATTGAACCATAAATACAAGTTCGAACAACATTAACATTTTGACACAAATATTACCTTTGTTGCAGACAATGCCCTTCCCTGATCCATAATGTGCTACTGTAAACTGGGATCCAAGGGGTTTGTGCTGCAGAGGGTTGCTTCTACTTGTCCCAAGGACAAAATAAAGATGAAAACGTGTTGTCCTTGACCCCAAACAATATGCCCTGGGAGTCTGGCTATAGGAATTCCACACCCCTGTGCATGTCCGAGAGTACATTTGCTCCCTAGAAACACCTGAGTGCTACAGCACTCTCCTGTGCCTTTGAAAGTTTTCGCAAACACTACATCCTTTACACCAAGATGCATCGCGCTATAGGTCCCTGGGTGAAAAGGGTGCACAGAGCTTCACTTCACAAGAGGCTGGCCTTCGGATCGGCGATCTGTTGTGTCTGCGGAACGTGTTGATCAGAAATCACTGTGTTAAGGCAATTGTGTTCTTTGCTTGTCGACATTGGCACCCTTGAAGAGGGGGAGGAATTGGTATGCTTAAGGAAGGAATTGCTCTCCCCTTGTTGTGTATGTTCATGCAGGAATGCTGGGGCCTAAGTCTACAGGAGAGTTTTGAGAACAGTGTTGTCGACGGCTCTGTGCTATGAGAAGGGAATATTACATTTTTAGCTGCTTTGGTATTAGAATCCTGTGCCACCCAGTTTGTGTGATGCTGATAAGAATGATTCACACCTCTATCTTCTACGTTTCACAATTGTAACAGTTGCTGCCGTGTTTGAAGGGCATAGCTGCAAAGTGCACCTCCTTTAAAAGCGTGTACATTTCATTCTCATGATCCAAGGCAACAAACGTTCTGTGAATTAAATTATATTACGTGGATCTAAAGTTATTAAACAAGGGCGGTTGTTCTTGGCTGTTTTCAAGGGGAGCAGGTTTCTCCTTTGCCATGACTCTTACCTGATAACAGATTGCCTAAACTATTTTAATACATTAATTTAACAATAATATCGAGATGCTGTAGTACAAATTGTATAGAGGTTGAAATATATAAACATTACAGCCCTCTGTAGGCTATTTGAAGGTTTCCAGGTAGCAAGTGTCTGTTAGCATTTATAATAGTTCCAGACTCTTTCAAGTTATTTTTTCTTTTAGAGTTGAGGCACCCTGAATTCTTTCATTTGAAGAAAAGGTCTGGCGTTGGCTGGATTTTATTTTCTTTCCCACGAACAAATCCGATCTTTTTAGGTCTCCCCTACACAGCACATGCGCTTTGCTGCGGGACATATTGTTTACTGTTTTGTGAGCTTACAACCCACCCACAGCATACCACTGGGTGTTTTTGCTGGCACTCATTTGCAATCTTTCGATTGCTTGGCTCCTGTAGGCTTCCCTTCCTTTCTTGTTACCTCCTCCCTGAAGTGTGGACCAAGTACATGTGTTCTTCCTCCTCTTTGTTCTTCACTGTGTTTTTTGCAATGCACCATTTTTTTAAAATTAGAGTTTTTTTCATATTCTTGGTCATGCAATGCTTTCGTACTTTTAACACAGGCATACAGCTTTTTATTTATGTTGCTTTCACCTTATCTGCCTTCTCTATTGACGCTGTACTTACACCAGTGGCGTAACGAAAATAGAGGGGGCCCCCCTGCAAAGTACATGCAGGGGGCCCTATGCTCCGGACCCAGTTCGGAGGTCTCAGGCCAGGGACTTGCCAGTGCCGGAGCCCCCCACCCCCGGAGCTCAGCCTCCACCCACCCCCCCCTGCACCGCAGAGGCTCCGGGGGCTTCTGTTACGCCACTGTACACATGAACCTTAATGTTTCGCAAACTGTTTGCCATGGGTATTGAAATCTTTAGAAACATAATCAAAATGTTTCTTTTGATTTCTCTCTAAGAAAGATTGGGTAGATTTGGGTAGGGGGTGATGCTCTTGACACCGTGCTCAAGGGCATCAATTTACTGAAGAACGAGGACACAATGCACCATCCGAATGTAGCATACCTAGAGGTAACGCCATACAGCGCAGTGCAGAAAAATAGTAAATAAGTGTAATATAAAAAAGAGTAAATAAATGCATTGATAAAGTAGTGGGGTATGGCTGCACCTCGGATATGTCTGCAAAAGTGACCTTTTTGTCCAGAATTTTTATCCTGAATTTTGACACTTTGTCCTGGAATTTTACAGTTGTGTCCTGCATTTGCGTCCATGCCAGGTGGTCACCCCAAGCACACCTTCAATGCATTTTAGTTTTCCGTCGTGTTCGGCGATCTCAGCCTCAACACACACGGTCCGTTTGGCAAAGCCAAACGAAAGAGACTGGGTGAGGGATTTCTGTAACAAGGAAAGCTTTACACATGATGTTGATTGCATTACACAGAGCCCTGGCGAAGCTCGCTTCTCTATGAGCAGAGCGCGCTGGCTCTTCTACTGTGTTTTATATCAAGCTATTGCAGAACAATAAAGTGATGTGTTTTACTATCGTCTCAAAATCTAGGGAGCATTTCTTGGACTGAATGAACGAATTAATTTTGTGATGGGCATGCACTGACCAAGCTGGCACCGCATTTATTTCAACCAGTAGATGGCACTACATTAATCAAATTAACACTGCTTTAATAACACTATACCGCACAGGTGAGGCAGACACTGCGCTCTAGACGTGTATGGGGGAGCACGAATGCAAGTGTGAGTGCCAAAGGCTCGTGAGAGCACGCGTGGAGTGGCGCTGGCACATTAAATTGATATTGATATTATACATAGAGCGCAACGAATGCCATGGGGCGTCTAGGCGCTAGCATAGATAGATGGCATGGTGCTGTGTATGATAGCTCATGGAGGCTGGCATTGGCACACGCAAGCAGGGGTGGCGCCTGAAGGGGACCTGGGCACATCTGGATGGCACTGGTGCATTACAGGGTAGATGCTACGAGTGGCAGGCTGCTACCTGGGTACTGAGCCAGGAATGGCCGAGACGTCAGAGACCAAGCTCAGGTGCACGGGCATTAATGATTTAGCGCACATCTGGAATGACACCGGCCCAAGAAACAACTCTTGGCGGGGCACTTTCAACTTACATTACAGCTTGAGAGTAAGTGCAATGATAATTCATAGACTTCAAGGCGCTGAGGCAATAGAGCACACCTGCTCACGATAAAGGTAACAATGGCAGTGACTGGGACATTAAGGCATAGATGACATGTCCGTTAAACATTACACTATGACAGACACTAGCATATTAAGGCATAGATGACATGGCAGTGAGGCATTAAAGAACAGATGGTATAGCGCTGCATTGCAACATGACAGCCAATGGAATATTAAGGCGCACATGACACTGAGCCATTAATGCATGTTTATAGTGCTGAATGAGGTCAATGAAATATTAAGGCGCAGATGACAGGGCACCGAGTCATAAACACACATACGGTATTGCGTTGCATTAATCCATGACAGTCAATGGTATATTAAGGCGCAGATGACGTGACACCGATTTCTTAATCCATATGTATAGCGCTGCATGAAGTCACTGAAATATTAAGGCGCAGATGACATGGCACCCAGTCATTAACACACAGACGGTATAGCGCTGCATTACACCATGACAGTCTAAGGCGCAGATGGCATGACACTGAGCCATTAATTCAAGTGTATAGCGCTGCAAGACGGTCACTGAAATATGAAGGATCAGATAACATGAGAGTGAAGCATTAATGTACATCTGGCACAGAACTGCATTACAATTTGAGCGGCGCTAGAATATTAAGGCATACGATGAGACATTAAGGAATAAACGACCCAGCACAGAGTCGTCCGTGAGGAACAGCACAGTATTACAGTTTGATTAGCACTGGACCGGCATGGAAGCAGTAAAGTTCTGGTGAGACGGCGCCGTCACTTTAAACCACAGCAAGTTTGAAAGTGGTAGAATAAAGCGTATTCAGGCTCTCACTAGCACTTAAAAGTGCAGCTGGCACGGGCACTTTGGAAGACGGATGGGACAGCAGCTACCACTGTTAGTCACAGCTGGACTGGCAGAGTATTTTAGCACAGCCCACACGCACAAGCAAGTGGTGACTCACCTGACCTGAGGGCTGAGCCTGGCCTGCAGCTTCAGAGGTAGGCGCGAGCGGGCCGGGCAGGCAGCAGAGAAGGCACTGGCAGGCCAGGCAAGGCTAGCCAGGCACTGCAGGCAGGGGCTAGTAATAATTTAAATTATGGCCTAATGGCCGGTGACGGATGTCGGACGGTCCTTGTCAGTCTCTGGCGTAGCGTGGCTGGGTCCT
This sequence comes from Calotriton arnoldi, assembly GCA_963921515.1. NCBI lineage: Eukaryota > Metazoa > Chordata > Amphibia > Caudata > Salamandridae > Calotriton > Calotriton arnoldi. Next base: position 61,762 of record CAWUFW010007337.1, read on the forward strand.
GGGATCGATGTGCCACCCAAGTCTCACACGCACTTTTAATTGCGCGCACTCAGCAATGCGCATGACAAATTCAATCAGGGCATTGGTCACCAGCCCCTGCCCCACCCTGAAGACCGTGCAGGCGCGTCACGGAGACAACTGCGTGCCGCGCGCACCCACCCACACCATTTAATATAAAGAGCAGAGCCTCAGAGGCCCGGTCGGGCCCGCGCACCATTTAATTAATAAAGAGGCTCAGAGGCCCGGCCGGGGCCCGCGCGTGCGCACTGTGCAGCAGTTGCGCACCATTTAATTAATGAAGAGCGAGCCTCTGAGGCCCGGGGCCCAGGCTTGTGCGCCGTGTGCACCATTTAATTTATTAAGAGGCCGGACGTGCCGTGCGCACCATTTAAATTCATGATGAAGTGAGGGGGCCCCTGGAGCGCGGGGGCTGCGGGGGCCTGTGTTACGCCCCTGACTTTACACCCACAACTGTACTTCTCTATGCGACTCCACACCACTCCACTCCAATCTACGTCGCTCTACTCTGTGCCACTCTACTTTACGCCATGCTACGCCACTCTGTTCTACGGCACTTTACTCTACTCTGTGACACTCTATTCTGTGCACCACACTATTCTGTGAGCCACTGTACTGTGCGCCACTTCCTCTATACTACGCCGCTAACTTTTAGTCATGAAGACATTGGCAAACCAATAGCTCTCGCATAGGCGAGACCTATTTGCTTTGCCAATGCTTGTTTTAGTTGTTGTGTTTTTGGGCTGTTGTACCTTGCTTGTAATGATTCGGCTAGGGTTTGGAGACCTCGTCTATGGTTGTAACTCAAAATTGTTGAGTCTTGTGTGTGCTTAGATTGCAAGTAGAGGAAGCCTGCAGTCATGCATTTGTCTGTTGTGCATGCATGTGGAGTTAGTGTCAGGCTGTGTTATTGATCCCCCTGACTGGTGCAGTTTTTTCTGGCATATGGAATCCTGTGCAAGTTGATGATTGTAGACGTGGGAAGCCTGAACGTGTGATTTTGTATTTGATATGTTTTTCAGTATCAGTCTATAGTATGGAGTCCCCAGATTGGCACAGTGTTTGGCTTGGATATGGAACCATAAGTTATTTCAGGAGTACAAGGCTTGCAAGCCATGTAAGACTGTGTTTGTGTCAGAGGTAGGGTTTGGAGTTCCTACTCTGGTGTGCGTATTTCAAGGTGAAGAAACCATAGCCGTGTTGGTTTTGTTTGATACCGTGTATTCGGTGGGTGTATGGTTTTCTTCAGTGGGATGTGTTCGTTCTTTTGCAATAGTTTTCTGATGTGTGGCATGAGTGTATAGATATTGGGGATTCGGGAATTAACTATTGGGAGTGAATAGAGTATGGTGAATGGGGTGTGCTAACTGTAGTGTATCTCCTTTGGGGTGAGTGTTCCTCTTTGTGGTGTAAATGGATGATGTGTATTGAATGAAGTGTATCTTCTACTGGTTGTGTGGAACCTTTTTTATGTTGTGCAAAGGGATGTGTGTACTATATTGGTATGAGATATTTGGTGTGCGAATGTAGCATGCATGAGTAGGCTGACTGAGAGACGTAATGTTTGCTGTAGAGTATACACCAGAAGTGTGTTAGAGAACTCGTTAAGAGAAGGGCTGAGCGTACATTAACATCTAGCTACTGGTGGACTTTTGTAGATATGGAAATTACTCAGGTTTATAACCTACATTTACACATAGTTAAATAAACTTATTGAGGTGAAACTTCCTTTGAGTGGGTGGTGAATACTACACATCATTCATATTATTATCCATACTTCATAAATCTTGCTGTCATATTCTATACCCTCCCGATCTTCTTGCATTATAATGCCCACACTTGTGCCTCATAGCTCTTCTTCATTTCTCATCACTCCAGAACATCCATGTTACCTTTTCATACTCACACTCACATCTCCAGAGATCTTAGGGCGCAACAGCAGCCTCATTGGCTGCTGTGGGGTTTGCACCTAAAGATAATACTTAAGCTTAAAATCAATGATTTCTAGGTGTGAGATGCTATGACAATAAATGTTTTTGAAATAGGATGTCTTTGCACCAAGAGATGAGCCCCCACTGTCAAATTTTTAATGAGCTTTCTCTTACATTAAAATGGTGATTCCACTTGAATTGTCCATCGGCATGTATTGACCAGGATGAATAATAGGAACCCTAAAGGAAAAAGATTGCTTTTGACTAAAACAATTAAGGGAGGGTATGGCCATACAAATGAAGGTCACTGAGTTTTGTATCAATGAATGAAACATCGTCCATGCTTCTCATCACCCACATCTCTCCTCTGTGCCCCATGTTATATATTCTCATCCTCAAAATCTTCTTCAATCAAACTCTATTCTCCATCACATACTTTCTGATGTCTCTTTTAAGCCACAATTGTTGCTGCCTTTCAAGGCACACCCCGGCACGCTTTTAAAAACCTTATCACCACCATGTCACTATGTTCCTTTTATCCACTACCAACCAATTGGCTTTCTCATGGTTCTGTGGTAATTATTTTCTAGCAAAATTAAGAATTTGGTTCCTTTGGGATCCCTCATAACGGAGAACATCCATTACAACGCATGCGTTATGTCGCATGCGTTTACGTCGCAAGCGTTACAACGCAAGCGACGTTACGACGCGGACCACTACGCCGCGTACCATTACATCGCATGCGCATTTAAAACGCATACGCTTTTAAATCGTATATGTGGTGTAATGGACGCGAGGCGGCCGGCACGGACGAGCACCGGGACAGAGGCGGAGGAGAACCGGGACAACGCGAGGAGAAAGAGGTAAGGGGGATTATGCTTAGAGTGTAGTGTTTAGGGTTTAGGGCAGTGTCTGGAGATTGTGTTTACAGTGTAGTGTTTAGGGCAGAGTCTGGTGGTCGTAGTGTAGGGCAGTGTGTTAGGCGTAGTGTATTAGGGTTTAGGGCTTAGGGTTTAGGGAAGTTTAGGGTACTTTTTTAGGCTTTAGGGTAGTGTGTGTTATGTAGGCCAGTGTGTTAAGCGTACTGTATTAGGGCTTAGGGCTCAGGGAAGTGTAGGGTACTTTTTTAGGCTTTAGGGTAGTGTGTTATGTAGGGGGGTATTTGGGAAAAAAATCGCGATGTTAAAGTATGCGGAGTGTTTGTGTGCGTTGTAAATGTGTTTTGCATGCATTTCAATACGTAAGCGAAGTAATGATTTGCGTGGTGAAAGCTTGCGTTGTAAATGTGCATGCAATGTAAAGACGCCGATGTAAAGGTATGCGATGTTAACGTTTGCGATGTAGCATCATACATCCCTCATAACTTGCTTCTTGTGCTACACCTTCCTTGAAGATCTCATGCAGTATGCGTTTGTGTGAGAACTCTAAGCTTAAACCTGATCATAGGCAAGCTGCAGTTCCTACCAGCCCTGCACAGGAAGGGGACTGGTTTATCTCTGTGTGCACATGGTAGCCTTTTGGGCATGTGGTTAGGGACTGGGACAGAGCTATAGCATACAGAGCAGGAACTGGGTTATCACTGAGGGGAAAAGGTTGAGAGGCTGGTACACTTATGTTAGGCACAGGGCAAAGTGCTGAGACACTTCTGTTCGGTACACTGTGAGGAGTTGATTCACCACTGATGGCACATTGCAAGGTACTAAGGCACCTTGAATAGTCACTGGGTGAGCGCCAGGGCTCCTTTGATGATCACAAGTAAAGCTTTCTGGACACATCTTATGGGCGTAAGGAGATAATGCTGTTTGGGAAAAGGATAAGATACCACTGGGAGGGCACAAGGCAAGCACCTGTGATTTACCAGTGGACACAGGGCAAAGGTTTCGGTTGCTGCTGTGGAGAACAATATAAAGAGGCTGATTCACTGCTGGAGATCAAAGGGAAAATGGTCATAACTCCACTGGTGGGCACAACTCACAGGACTGAGGCTCACCTAGCGAGCACACATTGAGAGTGTCATAAAGATCATGTTTTCCAGTGCAGAAACACCTTTCATTTCAGCTTGAAAACATGTGTTATTGAACATGTAACAAGTGATGAACTGCTAATCTATCTAATGCACGTTTCCAGCTTGTGCTTCTGTGTTGTAAATGAGTCATGAAGTTATGATAAGGAAGACCATGCAAAAACACATTCGGTGGTTGATTAGCGATTGTTTAGTTTAGGATATATTCCAGGGATGTCATGAACATTGACTGATCCCCTTCATAATTCTATTGTTATATTTATGTTAATCGCTTGCTTTTAGGCTTCTTTATTTTAGTTTTAGGTTCTCAAGCACATGAAGGCCAGACTCCATTTTGTGACAGCTCGCTAAGTTAGCCTGTTTATCGTTGGCCCAGATATCGTATGTTCTTATCTTTTGCGGAACGCATAAAAATGTAAGATCATCCAGAAAATTACATTGACAACCACCTTAGGCAACATAAGTCTGATACGAGTTCCCTGAATCATGCTAATAATCATCACTAGCTTACTCTTGGTTGGGTCACATCCTTTCCTTTGTATCTTTTTCTTATTCTTCCAAACAGCGTTAAACACTCACTATATATATACTTTGGCACTGGATCTTTTCTTGGACTTTTCTAATTCTCCTATCACTGATGCACTTTTTAAGTATTTTTTCTCTTTACTTTTTTCTCTTTCTTACAGTGCTATGGCGTTCTATTTTGCTACTATGGGCCATCCGTTTTCTTTGCTGCTATTACTCTGTTCTCGTCCAAGCTCTGTACTCTATAAACTTGTATTTATTAATTTTTTTCATTTGCAAATGTTTCACAGCCATGAAAAAGTCACGAAGTGACGAAACACGTGTTGGCTGTTCATCTTTGAAGATTACAAGCCTGACTATTATTTGTATTTGAAGAATATTTTTGTCTTTGCATTGTAATAACAAAGTGTGGTTTCTAAAACAAGACCTTACTGTTCGGACATCATATGTGTTGCTCGGCTTGCTCCAGAGTGCTTTGGTTTCTCTTATATGATATGCTGTAACAGGCACTGTTTTTTCCCAACTTGTTTATGCACCTTTGGTAGTAGGGTGTGACAAACCATCATAGCACCACAACAGGACTTTGGCTCTTTTCTGATTATCATTTCACCCACAGTATATACTTGTTTGCTTTTTTCGTAAACGAGGTGCGATATTGGTAACCACTACTACCCATTTATTTCATATCTTGTTATCTATGTTTCAAGGTCAGACAGTGAATGTATAATGTCAACAATGTAGTCTAATTGACATACTTTTGTCATACTGGTTTATACCAGTTTGTCTTGAACTGTCATACTGGTTTATTTCAGTGATGTCCGGAATTAAGTGGAAATTCCCCATTGTAGCATGAAGGTCAGTTGCCAATACTATAAAACCCACATGAAGTGTCCACTGAGGCAGAGAGAACCTTCCCCCAGGAGGCAGACCCAGACAAGGATCCAGACGGGCACAGTACCAGATTCCACCTTATCTAAAGAGGGCTCCAGGAAGGCTCTCCTGGTTTGTGTGAAAACATTCTGCCTTCACTGACTGGTGCCAGAATTGTGTTCTCGCACAGACCAAACCTCCTTGCCCTTGTGCTGCTCGAAATAGCTGGCAAGCTATTCCAAAAATACAACAAATCCTGTTGTCCCAGGTATGTGCACCACTACTGAAACTTGAGAAATAGGCTTACTATTTATTCATCATATAAAACAAGCAGCACCCAAAGATAGAACAGTGAGGGGATTAAAGGCTACAAATGGTGATGTTAAAAATGTTCACTGGAGTTGAAAAACTTAGCTGCTTTTAATTCTTATCTTCTGTGATGTTACCAAACAAAATAGTGTGCACTATATTTAGGAGTTCACTACGCATCCTGGGTGCACTGAACTCAGTGTCCCTTTACCCATGGGTTGGGAATCCAAACCTTGTAGAGCCAGGCCATAGACCTAGTTTACACCGCATGGCCTCCAATGTGAGCTCATAATTGTTCAACTCTTCAAAGTATAGATTCAATGATAAAATTCATGAGCCCAATGTTTTCCGCAGTCCATATATGGTACGCTGACGCTTTTTAAATAGGATAGTGCATTTTCGGAATTAATTATTTGGCCTGTTTAATATTTTGTGTGTGCTTGTAAATTCTTAGAGGTAATAAATGACCTGTTAATCTTTTTAATTTGTAAAACAAAAACAAAAGTGGTCACCTTTGAGATGCCTATTTACGACATTGTGTTTCGAACAGCAGCGGCTGTTCTGGAGAATTGTGTCCAGTGGTGGAGCCAGTATCTCTAGAAGAATAAGATCACAGGCGAGAAATGGGTTATTACAATGGTGCATGATTTAAACCACTAGGGGATAGCTGGGAGAAAGAAAAGATATGGAGCAAATGAACTTTTAGGTGGATATGATAGTCGATGCAATTACTGAAGCAATAAACGCAGTACACATTTAAGGTGAAGGCTATGGCTACTGCTACAGCTGATGGAGAGTTGAACATAGTAAACAATTGAAAATACCGGAAATGTCTCAGGAAAATATGAGTACTGAGTGAATGCTGATAAAGCTGTAGACCATGAGGCGTCTTAGTTAAGAGATTAAAGTGAAGAAACAGGCAAGGGGGAGAAGGCCTGATGGCTCAGATCTCCTGGGAAATTTAAAGTTTCTATTATATATAAAAGGCTCTTGTTACATACAGTCTCTCCTAATGCCAATTTATGCACAATATTTTTAAAATTAATTATTGGCATAGCCACATTGAGGCCAGTTTCACTAAAATAGTGGTAGACCCTGGCCAAGTCATATGAACTACATTGAGGCGAAATACCATTCACAGGCGTGGAATGCTCTGATCCATTTGCTTGATTTCCAGATAAAGAGATCCAGGAAGGACCACACTCCTCCATAGTCCACAGAAACATGCATAAACAACTACATTTTCAGTTTCGCTAGCACCAATTAGCCAGCACTTCTGCCATAACTGGAGCTGGACAGTGGTAATAAAGCTCTAAAAATAGGTAGGGGAATAACTGGTCTAGACTGTGTGCTGTAATATTGATTCTTAATAACCAGAGATGTCACCACCCTATCTATCCTTCACTTCAATGGGAAAGGGTCTATTTTCAAGGCAAATCCAATTACAAACTTAGCTATATATTCATACGTATGTAAATATATGTACAGTATGTAATATACCTGTTCAAATATAGGTTACACATTCATATATATCAAATTTATGTCTGTCATGCATGCTTACATGCATGCATGAGCCTGCATTAAAACATGCATTCATTTATAAATATGCAATAATACCGGACATGCAGAAACCACTGCGGTCTGCTTGGCTGGCTTACTTTTGAGTCATAAAACCAATTTCACTGCAAGCCATGCACATCTGGTTAAAGGTTTTAACAGGTCTTGCCGGAACTTTTGTCCTCACCCCCACGCCTTACAGTGTCCCAGAGACCTTTGCTCATGTTCTTTGCTGCCCGTCTAGCTGCAGGTATCTGTTAATGTCTGTATCATCGCTGTGCTCGTTTTTAGGTCTCGCCTACGCAGCGCGCATGCGCTGCATAGGAGGACCTTTAGCCGTCGCTCTGGTCATTTTCAAGCACACACTCGTGCTTGTGGCGGCATCCACCTTGCGGGAGCGAGCAGGGGCGCGCCACAAGCACGAGTGCAGTGCTTGAAAATGAGCAGACTGCGCGCGCACGCACGCAGCACTCCTGGGCTCTCTCTCGCTCTCTCTCTCTCTCTCTCGCTCTGTTATTGTGTTCTTTCCTTTCCCTGTTCTTGTTTTATGTAGCGCTGCGTACCATTGCTCTAGGCACTCTACATAACCGATGTCGCCCTTGCCCAATTTATAGTACCACATTTGCTCCCATCAGAAATATCCAAACGTTAACTTGCCGCGGCTGAATTCGAACTTGTGACTTTGAGGTTCCTGCATTTGTCACCGGCGGTATGTTTAAATCTCAAATTATGCAACCTCTGCTTTAATGATTGGAATAGAGAGTTTGAAATGTCCAAGTCTACTCACAAGGGCTTCGCCAGTTCGCCCCCAAGAGTCTTGATTTCGTCGAATTCAGTGACTTTTTTTTTTTACTTTCAGCGCGTTTTCACACGCGCATTCCTTGTTTTCCTTTCATTGTGCCTGTGCTTGGCAATGTCAGCAGCAGACTGTGAACTGCTCGCACCCACCCTCATGTCTTATTCCAGAGCTCCAAGTAGATAAGGACGGCGAATGCCTCTTAGTGTGTTTTACATCAAAGGCTGACGGGAGCTCTGCAGTCTGCATGTCCGTCTTGTAAATAAACCATTAATCACTCTGCCAGCCCCTAAAATAAACTGTTCCCCGGGGGCATGAACTTTCCCTGGGTCACTAATATAAAACACATCTTTGCTAATCCATGGGCCGGCAAAGGGCTAGACTGAAGGACGTATCTGTGGAGATGGGCCTGCCTGGTGTCCCCGGCATTCTCAGTTAACTTTCTTGAACTGTGTGAGTGTTTGGTAGCAAACATATGTGTGTGTTTGTGTGTGCATGCGGTAGAGAGGTTTGAGCAGGTGAACATGTCAATAAAAAGCACAAAACAAAAATGTATGTTTTTCTTAGAATGGATTTTAAATATTCGTATACTAAGAGAACAAAATAGTAATGAATTTTAGTGCCTGGGATTGCTGATTTCTCTAATGAGGTATAACCAATATAAGAATAGGTGGGTGCAAATATTTCTGGAAATAAAATAGTAGACAGTTGCAGAGAAGTGCTTGTATATACAATTTTACAGTGTTTTTTGCTTTTGTGTAAAGGAAAGACCTTATGACGGTTCATTGCCACGCATAGCAGGCAGAGCATGGACAGCACGAGTGGAAGTTTTCTTATTACAAAGAACAGATACAGCAGTTTTATGAGGATCACTGAAACCCCCCATGCACGCAAACTCATTCTCTGTCTCTGTCTCTCTCTCAACACTTGAATAAAAATAATATGCATGTGTTGCAGAAAGTCGGTTTATACCAAGGCAGTGCCATTCTACTGCATTTCATCAGAAAGCTGGGCTTTATCATTCCAGCACAGATATACACTTTAGAATCAGAGATGACGTTCGTGTTACGTCCTCACCAATCTTCTAGGGCTTTTCGTTGGAAAGAAGAAGTGCAGGTATACACCGGGGGGGGGGGGGTGATTGGTTGTCTAGGTGTGCATACACATTTCTGCCACCTGTGCATGGAGTTCTTGTTTTGCACTTGCATGTGCAAAGCACAGAGGTTGCCAAGCATCCCTCGTGTAACTGCTTCTCATTCCTTCCACTCCTCAACACAGGAGCTCCTCCCACCCACCTGCAGTGTAGAATATTCCCCTGACTCCTAAATGACCTGTGTCCGGTATTAGGAGCTCGCCCACACCTCTTCTTTCTTTCCATTGTGTGCCTTTTGCCCTATTACTTACCGGTAATACTCCTGGTCCCTTGTCCTCTCCCCATTTATATACAAGTGAGATAATCCTATCTCACCAACAGAAACAAGCATTGGCATATCCAATAGGTCTCGCCTTTGGGACCTTATAAGTATTTAGTTATGCAGCATAATATCCTTGGTGCAACAACATCAACTGTTGCATGGCTAAACACTTATACGGTCCCAAAGGCGAGACCTATTGGCTATGCCAATGCTTGTTTCCGCAGTACCTTTTCGATATCATTGTTTATGTTCAGTTTAAGCATCATCTGTTCAGCTCCCATGCTTTAATACATATTCTTGGGCAGTCTACGTGAGCAGATCTCAAACCATCTTTAGCTTCCTCTGAGCTTTTGTTGTTGTTTGAGTCTTACTTTTAAGTATTTGCATTTGCAGTCCGAACACATGAGGTGAGCCTTTTCTAGTATGCACACTGTTCAACTTGACTCAATAGACGAGTGTTGGCTCTCTCTCTTGTTAATACCCGCAAGATACATAAACTGCGGGTGTTGTTCCCTTGTGCCTTTCTGACTGTTGGGAGCACTTTGACACATCATAAACATATAGAAATTAAAATAGAAACTGTTGGGAAACTGTTCAAAAATGATGGTCGTACCAAACAGAAATGGCATCACTGTGTCCTGAAACATTCGCCTGATTCATATAATTCATAGAAAGTGACAGCGAAAAAAATCCACATGGCTCACAAAATACACCAATTTCCCTACGTGTTGCAGTGACATCGAGGCTTCGCCTGTTCCTTACCCCTAATGGACTTTGTGTCATCTAGTTTTAAAAATCTGTCTTTGCTGCCTACCTCTTTTACATTATGCACATTTTCACACCAAACATCTACATTTCACCTTGTCTGCCTTGCTCACGAATTGCCCTGCCACTACCAGGTACGGCGAATGCTTGCGGGTCAGGGCGGCCTCAGACACATCCATTCTGCAGGGACATGGTGTGTGTTCTGTGGAGCCCAGTGCTCTTCATGTGGCGAGATGACCCCTTCCAAGCAAGGTAGTGGATCACATGAACATGCGCTAGATGTACTGGTGTGATTGCTGCAATGTGTTTGCCAACGGCCTTGTTATGTTTGTACGTTGGTGGGTGTGTACATAACCTATTTTATATTGTATGTGTAGTTTATGTATGGTTTAAAATGATATGCATAAACTGAAGTAATACTTTATATTATTAAATATACTGCTGTAAAAGGTATACAATAGGGGTCTCACTAGGTTTGAAAGTATTGGTTGCGCTGCATACAGTGGGGCAATGGTGGTGTGGTCAAATTGGAATTGCAGGTAATGAAACGTGCTTAAATGTCGCAGCACTCGACAGATATTCGTAAAGGGGTTATCTCAACAAGCTCTGGGCTACCTTTTCACAGTGCGAGAAGTTTCTGTGCCCCCTCTTTACCTTTAGCAGTCCGGTTAGAGCAGCCTTTAAAACTGTTTCTTTCAACAGGTTTACATCCACAGATTGCATATAAAAATATATCCACCTGCTATATTCCATAAAATCCTGCATGAAAAATTGGACCTTGAATGAAACTTTTATTTACTTTTCCCTCCCTTGTTTATTTTGAATGCACCTCTGCTTACATTCTGCATACCTCTTCTGCATATACACCACTTTAAATCTCATGGCTGTCTGTCTTAAGCTCCTTTTCTTTTTAACCATAAACAGTTGCTTCTCACATAGCCCCCTCTAAAGATCTCACCTAGGCTACTAATTGACATAAAGAAAGTGTATGCATGTAATGTTAGTGATCCCAGTCAGCTAATGGCACAGCAGTACCAACACCCCTGTTTACATGCTTCAATGAACCATTTATCTTCTCATACCAGTCTATAAAATTGATATGTTTTATAATCTAACTCTATCCACCTTGCTTTTTTGCAGTGCACATTATAATACCGAATTAAAACCAGTAGCAGACAAGTGACGTCTGTGTGGGCCATGGCTGCCAATGACAGTGCTGACATCTTGACCTCGGCCTACCTGGCCGTTGAGTACATTGACTCTCTGTTACCTGACAATCCGCTGCAGCAGCCATTTAAACAAGCCTGGACCTACATGCTGGACAATTACACAAAGTTTCAGATCGCCACCTGGGGCTCCCTTGTAGTCCACGAACTCATCTACTTCCTGTTCTGCCTTCCAGGATTCATATTCCAGTTTTTACCTTTCATGCAGAAGTATAAGATCCAGCAGGTAAGTGCGCTAGTTCATATCTTTTATTAAGAAATGGGCATCAGGATCTCAAATGTCTCACACACTTTCACCTGGTGCCGCGCATTCACAGTTTCTGTTTTGCTCAAGTGTCACTGTCAGCCACTCTACATTTTAGTTTGCAGCTGGCAAGTAGGCTAAACCATTGTACTGGATTTATATGTGTTGCAACGAAACCTAAACTGCTGGTTTATGCCTTCAAACAGGAAGATCAGTATCGTATGAAAGCTGTTTCCTCTTTTCTAGAATTTGTAAAACACATGCTCTGATTGAGTAGTTGATCTCAAGATGTTCATGCACTCAAGTGGGAGCTTTGATCCATGAATAGAAGCATACATTTATTTGAGATGTCAGAAAGTAAGGGATATTTATGTCTGTTCGCGTGCAGCTTCAGCTTGTGCAATATGCTGGTGTGAAAAATAACACAAAGACAAGTTTAGATTAGTCTGCATGCAGGGAAACCCAGGAGTGTGCTCAAACATCTGCATCTATACATAACTCGGTTTATCTTACGTAGTCCTCCTATCACTTTTTATTTGTGGTATTGCATTAATAATTGGAAAATCAAAATTACCGTTACTAAGTTCAGATTAAAACCGGTTTGGATGAACTACTAACATCTGACATAGGGAAACTGGAGATAACTCGAGCAATAAAGCAAACAGTTCAAGCCAAACGAATCAACAGTCTCCGATTAATGTTACCACTTCTGTGCAAGTAGATCGTGTTTGTGGTGTGTAAGCACTTACAAATTTTGCAGTTGTATGCTTCATTGATTTAGAGAAGAGGGGATAATGTGTTAGAGTTAACTTGTAAATCACTCATTGTTGGTTTGCGGAATCCTCTAACTAACTACCCATGCTGGTTGTTCAGTTAACCAATGTGTTCATGTATGCTCAAGGCTTGTGACTTTGCAGAACATTTTAAGCTTCCAGTGATAGAATTTGCTGCTTCACAGATCAACACCTGTTCTTTAGGCAGGCATCTTTTTCGTTGGTTGATTCACATTTTTATGTTGAAACGATTGGAATGTTGTGTAAACAGTCCCAGTAATCAATACCTCTGTGTTCTTTTTTTCTTAGGATAAGCCAGAAACTTGGGAAAAGCAATGGAGATGTTTCAAAGTGATCCTCTTCAACCACTTTTGCATTCAACTGCCTTTGATTTGTGGCACCTACTATTTTACAGAATTTTTTAATATTCCTTATGACTGGGACTCAATGCCGAGATGGTAAATATGCATTTTTTTGCTGCTGTTTTTTTAATTTTACCAAATAAAATATATTTTCATTATAAATGTAAGTGCAATGCTCCAAAATATTGTAATGTGACTTGATACCTTTTGTCATTTTTTTACAATCCATATTCTTGGATTAGTAGGGAATATGAGCAATTCCTTTCCTTTGCGTTCTGAGTTTGTGTTTGTATAGTGGGATAGAAAGCTGGTTTAAATGATACATCTGTACATTCCAAACGATATTCAAAATATAGATTACACTCTTTTGTGAGGCTGTATGATCTTGTTCCTGTTTACCTTTCATCACTGCAGCATATTAGGTCCTTGCCCTCTAGATAGCGGGTCGATTTGTAATATTTAGCTGCAGGCTTACATTGCTGCCCTTTCTGGACTGACTATTTAACCGATTTATTGCAAACTGCTGGAATTTTGGTTTAGTATATGTAACACTGATTATGGCCAGTTACATTTGGAACAATAGATCCATTCTTCAGCTTCCGAAACCTCAAACATTAAGTGGCTAATTAGGATGTCGGTTGGAAAACCTCTGACCGCTGGTAGGAGGCTTTCCGACCAACATCCCTAGTTTGACTACCGACCGCCGTATTACAATTATGGCAATCTGAAAGAGACACGTTAGTGATAGATTCCTTACCTTAGAATATCCCCAGGCGTCAGGCTGGATCCGGAAAGTTTTGCGTAGCAGTACCCTTGCGCGTCGGTAGGCGGCGTCGTGCGGCTCCGCGTCCGTCGTCGGCGTCGTGATCGCCGGGATGACGTCGCGGGCAGTACTTAGGCGCCGCCCCTGCGCGCTGACGTCAGTTCTTCTTTTTCCGCGCCAGCAAGCGCAGATCCGGGAAGAGCAGTGCCCTGGTCAATTTTTGACCATTATTTTTGGTGATTTTTTCACTGTTTTTTCCATCTTTAAGGTGTCGTAGGGATGCCCGGCTTCAAGCGATGCGGCGCCTGTGCGCGGATGATGTCCGTCACCGACCCGCATTGGGAGTGTCTCTTCTGCCTCGGCCGAGGCCACGACACCGAGTCTTGTCCCGAATGCCAGGCCCTCAACCCGAAAGCTTTGCGAGAGCGGTCTCGAAAGCTCCTCGAGGCCCGGCATTCGGCTCCACGGAGGCCCCGGTCGCGTGAGAGGTCCAGGGGTCGCTCGCGGAGTGCACACCGGTCGTCGGCGTCGAAGTCTTCTTCGTCCGGTAAGTCTAAGCACAAGAAGTCCAAGAAGCATCGTCGCTCTCGGACTTCGCCTCGCCGGTCTCGCGACTCGGCTGAGGCCCCTCCCGGCACCGTCCCCGCCCCGCGGCCCCGGACTTGCCTGTGGAGTCGCCCCGTCATACCCGCCCTTCCCGGGTTCGGGGGCGGATCCGGCCAAGGTACAGGAGTTCCTGTCGGCCATGGCCCGCCTCTTCGGGCCTTCAGGCCCCTCCGGTGCGCCTTCGGGCCCCGCGGGCCCTGATGGGGTTGCTCCGGCGTCGCCGGCGGCTCCGGCGTCGCCCGGGCCTCCAGCCTCGATCCCGGCTCCGGCTTCGGCCCCGGCCTCGATCCCGGCTCCACAACCCCCATCGACGCCGGTCGACCTCACGACACCTCCGCCGGCGCCGATGTCTCCGGTGCCGTTCTCGACGCCGCCCTGGGCTCCGGGCGGCGTCGTCCCCCAGTTCCTTCCGGCTCCGGACATGGCGACGCCGGCTCCGGCGCCGATGGGACCTTGGGTCCCAAATGTCCCTCCTCCTCCTTATTTTGAACCAGAGGAGGACCAGGAGGACTGGGAGGGGTCTGATGACCCTCTGACTCGCAACTGTCAGTATGATGAGGACTGGACAGAGAGTCTAGGGGAGGCCAGTGGTCTGGATACTTCTCCTGACACTGGCATGCTGTCTCCTCCCGTGGCTACGGAGGAGGGGGCCAATTTTGGTACGGTGTTGCGTAGGGCTGCTGGGGCCTTACGTCTCCAGCTCCCTACTTTGACGGTCAAGCCTAACATCTTGACAGAGGTGCTTCAGCCGGCAGCCTCCTCTGCGGAGACTGTGCTGCCGTTTAACGACGCCCTCACAGACGTTCTTTTGGGCGCCTGGTCCAAGCCCAACACAGGGGCTCCTGTGGATCGGAACGTGTCACGACGCCATCGCCCCGCTCCGGGCGACCCCTGTTTCTTTCTGTCCACCCCACTCCTGAGAGCTTGGTTGTCCAAGCCTCCGCTTCCCAAACCGCCTTCCCTACCGCTCCTCCGGATAGGGAATCCAAACGCCTGGATCAGTTTGGGAAGAAAGGTTTTCTTCCTCCAGTGCTGGCTTGCGGTCCGTTAACACCGCTTGTCTTTTGGGCCGATATACCCACTCTCTGTGGGATTCGGTGGCGGATGTTTTGCCCCAGTGCCCTGAGGAGGTCCAGGCACTGCTTTCCCGCGCCATTGCGGAAGGAAGGGATGCGGCCAAATACACTATCCGTTGTGGCCTTGACACCGCCGACTCGCTGGGCAGGTCGATTGCAACGACGGTGGCGCTCCGCCGCCACGCCTGGCTGAGAACCACTGGTTTTTCAGGGGATGTCCAGAATACTCTCATGGACATGCCCTTTGATGGAGTCGGTCTTTTTGGGTCCAAAGCAGAGCATGCGTTGGAGCGCTTTAAGGACTCACGGGCTACTGCCAAGTCCCTGGGCCTTTCTGCTACACGCCCTCCGCTGCCTTCTGCTTTTCGCCCCTATCGTGGCCACGGTAGGGGCGCCCCTTCACGTCAGCAGCCCAGCCACCGGCCCGCGCAGCAGGCGTCTTCGCGTGGCCGAGGACGTGGATTCCGCCGTGGCGGATCGGGCAACCAGCGTGCGGGTCAGGCCACCACCTCCAACCCGTCCGCGGCCTCCAAGCCCTCCTAGTCCCTCCTTTCAGGTGCACGGCACGCCAGTAGAGGGCAGGGTCCGCCATCACCTTCCCCACTGGCGCACCATCACCTCGGACAGGTGGGTCTTGGACATTGTCCGAAGGGGCTACTCCCTCCCCTTCGAGACCACCCCCCAGCCATGCCACCTCAATTCCACCGCATGTCAGGGGATCACTTGGTGCTTCTACAGAAGGAAGTCACGGCCCTCTTGACCAAGAGGGCCATCGAGCATGTTCCGACCCCAGAAGTAGGGCGTGGTTGCTACTCCCACTACTTTCTGGTGCCCAAAAAGGACAAGGAGGACATGCGTCCTATCTTGGACCTCCGGAACGTCAATCGCTTCCTCCGGAAGGAGAAGTTCAAGATGCTCACCCTAGCTCAGGTCTTGACTGCCCTCGACCCAGGAGACTGGTTGGTAGCGTTGGACTTGCAGGACGCGTATTTCCACATCCCCGTCCTGCCGGCCCACCGGCGTTACCTTCGGTTCACGGTAGGCCCCGAGCATTTTCAGTTCACCGTGCTCCCCTTTGGCCTTACCAGTGCCCCTCGGGTGTTCACGAAAGTGATGGCGGTGGTCGCAGCTCATCTGCGCCGGGCAGGGGTTTCAGTCTTCCCCTACCTCGACGACTGGCTGCTGAAGGCGGGCTCGTCCCAGGCAGTCGTCTCCCACCTCCAGACTACGGCCGAACTCCTGCACTCGCTGGGGTTCTCCATCAATGTGCCGAAGTCGCATCTGATTCCTTCTCCACAGCTCCTTTTCATCGGAGCAGTTCTGGACACGACGCAGTTTCGGGCCTATCCTCCCGAACGGCGAGTCCGGGATATTCAGGCTATGATTCCGATCTTTCGGCCTTTATCCTGGGTTTCGGTAAGGATGACCCTGAGGCTGCTGGGCCTCATGGCCTCCTGCATCCTGCTGGTCAATCATGCCAGATGGCATATGCGGGCTCTGCAGTGGGACCTGAAGTTCCAGTGGGCGCAGCACCAGGGCGACCTGTCCGATCACGTCCAGATCTCGGAGGGGACTGCAAAACAGTTGCAGTGGTGGCTCTCGAACCGGCAATGGGTCATGGGCAGATCCCTCTCCCTTCCCCAGCCAGAGCATACAGTTGTGACGGACGCGTCCCTTCTGGGATGGGGCGGTCACATGGGAGAGGCGGAGATCAGAGGCCTCTGGTCTCCGGCGGAGTCCCGGCTCCATATCAACCTTCTGGAGCTCCGGGCGATCCGGCTTGCACTCAAGGCATTCCTTCCCTCTGTCAAAGGGAAGGTAGTGCAGGTGTTCACAGACAACACCACCGCCATGTGGTACTGCAACAAACAGGGCGGGGTGGGGTCTTGGACCCTTTGTCAGGAGGCTCTGCGCCTCTGGACATGGCTGGAACATCAGGGCATGTTCCTGATGGTTCAACACCTGGCAGGTTCTCTGAACGCCAGGGCGGACGAACTCAGCCGCAGGTGCATGATGGATCACGAATGGCGTCTTCACTCGGAAGTGGCGCAAGGACTCTTTCTACAGTGGGGAGAGCCTTGGTTAGATCTATTCGCCACCGAAGAGAACGCGCAATGTCATCAGTTCTGCGCGTTGGAATTTCCAAGGCGGCACTCGCTCGGCGACGCTTTTCGTCGCGAGTGGAGTTGCGGTCTGTTGTACGCCTTTCCGCCTATACCACTTCTACCCAGAGTGTTGAAGAAGATTCGGCACGACCGGGCCCAAGTCATTCTTGTGGCTCCGGACTGGGCTCGAAGAGTTTGGTATCCCGAGCTACTCAATATGAGCATAGATCCCCCGATCCGTCTGCCTCTTCGGGAGGATCTTCTGTCGCAGCAGCAGGGGACGGTCCTCCACCCGCACCTGTCCAGTCTACACCTGCTTGCGTGGAGATTGAGCGGCGGCAGTTGATTCCTTTCGACTTGCCTCCCGAAGTTTGTGATGTGATTCTGGCAGCCAGGCGTCCCTCCACTAAGGTGGTATACGCCTGCAGGTGGAACAAATTTGTGGCATGGTGCACAGCAAAGGCTGTGGATCCCCTTTCTGCCCCTCTTTCTGAGGTCCTTCTGTTCCTTCTCTCTCTGGCCCAACAGGGTTCTGCCCTGGGTACCATCAAGGGTTATCTTTGTGCTATCTCGGCCTTCCTCAGGCTCCCTGATCAGCCCTCCCTTTTCAAGTCCCCTGTTGTTAACAGGTTCTTAAAGAGCATTACTCACCTCTTCCCTCCTGTTCCGTTTGTAATGCCTCAGTGGGACTTGAACTTGGTTCTTACCTTTTTAATGTGCGCTCCCTTTGAGCCTCTGCATAACTGTCCTCTTCGTCTTCTCACTCTAAAGGCAGCCTTTCTGGTGGCCATCACCTCCGCTCGGCGGGTGAGTGAGCTCCAGGCTCTTTCTTGCAAACCTCCCTTTCTGTCTGTTCATCCAGACAAGGTTGTTCTTCGGACGCGTCCGTCCTTCTTGCCAAAGGTGGTTACTGCTTTCCACATTGGGCAGACCATCACTTTGCCCACCTTCTTTCCGCCTCCGCATCCTTCCAGAGAGGAAGAGAGGCTCCACCGTCTGGACCCAAAACGTGCGCTCTCCTTCTATATCGACCGCACAAAACACTTCCGGGTGGATGACCAGCTCTTTGTTGGCTACGTGGGCGCCAAAAAGGTCGGGCGGTGCACAAGAGGACCATCTCCCGCTGGGTTACCTTGTGCATCAAGACCTGCTATTCTTTGGCTAAGAAGGAGCCTCCTGTTGGGCTGCGTGCCCATTCCACCAGGGCAACGGCTGCTACCACGGCCTTGGGCCGCGGTGTTCCGCTGCCGGTTATCTGTCAGGCAGCTACGTGGGCCTCGCTGCACACGTTTACTAAGCATTACTGCCTTGACAGTCAGGTCCGGAGGGACGGCTTCTTTGGCCGTTCTGTCCTCCAGGACTTCCTTGTCTGATCTTTGTTCGCAGACCCACCACCGGGGTTGGTATTGCTGGGGTATCTATTCTAAGGTAAGGAATCTATCACTAACGTGTCTCTTTCAGATGCACAAGTTACTAACTTGTGTAACGATATATCTGTAAGAGACAGTAGTTAGTGATAGATTCCTACCGCCCACCCATCCTCCCCGTTCTGCGAACTGATTTCTAGGGTTAAGGACATCCCTTTCAGGGCCCTAGTATTTTTCAGACACCTGTGTCAGCTTCTTGCATGGCTCTGCGTTCCTGGCGCGGAAAGTCGTGTACAGAACTGACGTCAGCGCGCAGGGCGGCGCCTAAGTACTGCCCGCGACGTCATCCCGGCGATCACGACGCCGACGACGGACGCGGAGCCGCACGACGCCGCCTACCGACGCGCAAGGGTACTGCTACGCAAAACTTTCCGGATCCAGCCTGACGCCTGGGGATATTCTAAGGTAAGGAATCTATCACTAACTACTGTCTCTTACAGATATATCGTTACACAAGTTAGTAACTTGTGCGTCGGTAACAAGAAGTAAGTTTGCGATAGGAAAATCTGAAATCAAAGGTTTGAAGATTTTTTTTCCCCAGAAAACACAGCGAGCTGAACTTCTTGATGGCTCTCTTGACATCCTTCGATAAGGGGCCTGTTGGCTGATCAGATAACATGCCTTTTACAAAGAAAAGCTTCATTTTAGCTTTCAAAAAATGTCTGTAGAGGGACTTCAGAGATTTCAAACTGGCCCTGAGTGCATTTCAGAGAATTTTCTGATGGCCGAAGGGAGGAACACCGTATTTAGTACAAGTTGCTAAGAGTTTGCATTATCTTCCCTTGGATTGTCACCTCTTTACTGACCTAAACACCCGTATGTGTAGTTTCTGAAATTTTCCTCAACTTGGATCCATGGAGCCTTGAGGCTGCACATAGTAAAGTGTGTATCACCAGTATACTTACTGACTCACTAAATTTCTTTTTTTAAGTGCACCTTGATGGTTATGCATTTGAACCTCAGTGCGGCAGGCAGTCTTTGATCTGCATTTTTTTTATTGCACGACTTGCACGCATAATGTAGTTTTCTGTGGCAGACAGGGACGGCTCCTCTGTAATTGCGGACGAGCGTCGCCCCACTTGTCAGTGAAAAATAAAATTATCATTTTATTTTCCGCTGACTGACGGATCCGATGCAAATGTAGGGCGGGGCGAGGCTGGACCATGGCAAGGTGAGGAGTGATGGGCACTGTAAAGTGCGCATGTCTGTTTGGCTGGCCGTCTTAGTTACCCGGTCATAATGGTGACTGGTATCCCGTCTGACGAAATATAAATCCCATAGGATATTATGGGATTTATATTTCGGATCTAAATACGGCCCTAAAATATTGCCACTAAATAGGTCAGTATATTGACTTTTTAGTATTAAAAACTATATTACTTAAAAAAAATATTTACTTTAAAAAATACATTTAAAGATACATATAAAAAAGATAAAATGTCTAACTTATATAAAACAAAAGTTTAGAATTTAAAACAAAATAATAAACATAAATAAAATGATAAAATAAACATGAATATTAAAATAATACTCATAATAATTAACAATAATTAAACACATTAGGTACCACACATTAAAAATACATATACAAGAAAATTATTAAAATTAAAAAATAATTTAATGAAAACAATATGACTTAAAAATAAAATAATTAGAAAATTAAAATAATATCAAAATTATATCCAATATTTTTCAAATTAAAAACAAATAAATCACATAAAAAACATAGACTTGTAGGGGTAAAATTTAGTATTCCTTCTCCAAATTTAGCAACAGTAGAAAACGTGTAGGACTTTGGAGGGGTCAGGTTTACTGTCCCCTTTCCAATGTAAACAACAGTAGGTAAAGTGTTGGACTTTAACCCCTTCTGTGCTCATGACGGAATGGTTCCATCATGAGCACAAGTGCAAGTGTGCTCATGACAGACCCATTTCGTCATGAGCACACTTGCAAAAATCCCTCTGCTGTAAACAGCAGAGGGATTTCCTATTTTTCTTTTTTGCCTTGGGAGGTGGGGAAGAGCTTCCCCAACCTCCCAAGGCATATTTTTTGTTTTCCTTGTAATGACGATCGCGTGAATGGCGCGCTGTCGTCATTACAACGAAAACTAAACTGAAACTTAGTTTCAGTTTCACAGTTACGGTGCTCATGGGGCTATCTTAGCCCCCTGAGCACCGAAACACATGGGAGAGGTATCGTTGGAAAGGGGAGAATCTCCCCTTTCCAATGATACCCGTCCCTAGTGGATCTCTGCTTGGGGATCTCCCCAGAAGGGCGATCCCCAAGCAGGGATCCACCCACTAGCCACCAGGGAGGGGAGAGCGGCCCGGCCCCTTGGGCAAGGACTTTGCTCCCCCCATTTTATTCTGCCACAACCAGTCTTTCTCCCCCCCCCCCCCAACCCCCGGGGCAGAAAGCACCCTAGACGCCAGGGATTATTTTTTTATAGGCCAGGGGTGGGGGCATGCCAATGCCCACACCTTTCCCCCCCAAATAAGGCAAAAGACTTTCTGCCCCCCTCAGGAGGCAATAGCCCCAAGTTTTGTAATACGTAGGGGTTGGGGCTGCCCAAAATGGGCATGCCAATGGCCCCACCCCAAAAAAATTGCTACAGTCTTTCTGCCCCCCGTGCCTGTCGCACGTGCTTGGACCACCCACAGAAGTGAGGTACCATTTTTATCGTGAGACCTGGGGGAACGCTGGGTGGTAGGAAATTTGTGTCAACCCGGTGATCCCACAACTTTCCCACACAGAAATTTGAGAAAATGTGATTTTTTTCAGCTAAATTTGAGGTTTGCAGGGGATTATGGATAAGGAAATGTTGGGGGATCAATGCAAGCCACACCTCCCTGGACTCCCACGGGTGTCTACTTTTCAGAAATGTCTGTGTTTTTTAGGTTCCCCTAGATGTCTGCAAACCCGGGACCAAAAATACAGGTGCTCACCTATCTATCACAAAACTACCTGGTTTTTCAAGGGGGTCACCTGCGTTTTTGGTCCCTGGCTCAGCGGCCATCTAGGGAAACCTACCAAACCCAGACATTTCTGAAAACTAGACACCCAGGGGAGTCCAGGGAGGTGTGGCTTGAGTGGATCTCCCTACATTTTCCTACCCAGAATCCGCTGCAAACCTTAAATTTAGCTAACAAAATCACATTTTCCTCACTTTTCTGTGTGGAATCACCTTGTTGGCACAAATGTCCTACCACCCAGCCTTCCCCTTGTTCTCCCGAGTAAAATGATACCTCACTTGTGTGGGTGGGCCAAGGGCCTGTGACTCGGAAGGGCCAAAACATAGGTATTAAGTGTATAGCATAGCGAATTCTAAGCGCTACAATTTTAAAAAAATACCTTTTTAGACGATTCTGCATTGGACAGCCACACAAGTGAGGTATAATTTTACTCGGGAGACCAAGGGGGAATGCTGGGTGGTAGGACATTTGTGCCGGCACGGTGATCCCACACAAAAACGTGTGGAAAAGTGATTTTATTTCAGCTACATTTGAGGTTTGCAGGGGATTCTGGGTAGGAAAAAAGCTGGGGGATCCACGCAAGCCATACCTTCCTGGACTCCACAGGGTGTCTAGCTTTCAGAAATGTATGGGTTTGGTAGGTTTCCCTAGATGGCCACCGAGGCCAGGGCCAAAAACCCAGGTGCCACCCCCCCCTTCCAAAACCAGGTTGTTTTGTGATAGGTAATTTAGATGTCTCCACAATACGTTTTGGGCCCTTGCCTGTTGTGGGTACTTGACCCACCCACACGAGTGAGGTACCATTTTTATCGGGAAACCTGGGGGAACGCTGGGTGGTAGGAAATTTGTGTCAACCCGGTGATCCCACAACTTTCCCACACAGAAATTTGAGAAAATGTGATTTTTTTCAGCTAAATTTGAGGTTTGCAGGGGATTCTGCGGAGGAAAACTTTGGGGGATCCATGCAAGCCATACCTTCTTGGACTCCATAGGGTGTCTAGTTTTCAGAAATGTGTGGGTTTGGTAGGTTTCCCTAGATGGCTGCCGAGCCTGGGGCCAAAAACCCAGGTGACCCCCCTTGCAAATCAGGTCGTTGTGTGATAGGTAATTTTGATGTCTCCACAATACGTTTTGGGCTCTTCCCTGCCACGGGCAGTTGGCCCACCCACACAAGTGAGGTACCATTTGTATCGAGAGACTTTGGAGAATGCCGGGTGGTTGGAAGTTTGTGGACCCATGCAGATTCCAGAACTTTCCATCACAGAAATGTGGGGAAAATGTGTGTTTGAGGTTTGCAAGGGATTCTGGGTAACAGAACCTGGTGAGAGCCACACAAGTCACCCCCTCCTGTATTCCCCTGGGTGTCTAGTTTTCAACAATGTATAGATTTGCTAGGTTTCCCTAGGTGCTGGCAGAGCTAGGGTTCAAAATCCACAGCTAGGCACTTTGAAAAAAAAAAGGGTCCGTTTTCACTGTAAAAATGTGGTGTGTCCATGTTTCGTTTTGGCCTGTTTCCTGTCGCGGGCACTAGGCCTACCCACACAAGTGAGGTGCCATTTTTATCGGAACACTTTGGGGAATGCGGGGTGGGTGGAAAGTTTGTGGATCCGTGCAGATTCCAGATCTTTCCATCACAGAAATGTGAGGAAAAAGTGTTTGTTTTTTTACAAAGTTTTAGGTTTGCAAGGGATTCTGGGTAACAGAACCTGGTGAGAGCCACTCAAGTCACCCCTTTCTGGATTCCTCTAGGTGTCTAATTTTCAAAAATGTATAGGTTTGCTAGGTTTCCCTAGGTGCCGGCTGACCTAGGGTTCAAAGGTTTTTTTTTACTGTAAAAATGTGGTGTGTCCACGTTGCGTTTTGGGCCGTTTCCTGTCGGTGGCACTAGGCCTATCCACACAAGTGAGGTACCATTTTTATCAGGAGTCTTAGGGGAACACAGAATTGTAGAGCAA
Source organism: Calotriton arnoldi (assembly GCA_963921515.1). Taxonomy (NCBI): domain Eukaryota; kingdom Metazoa; phylum Chordata; class Amphibia; order Caudata; family Salamandridae; genus Calotriton; species Calotriton arnoldi. The sequence continues at coordinate 85,480 of CAWUFW010007337.1, forward strand.
CCGTTAAAACCTATTGACTTTCTATACATTTCTGTCTTCCAAATGTAAGACAATGTGTAAAAAAGAATTCACTTTGAAAAATGTCCTATAATTCACATGCTAGTATGGGTACCCACAATTTCGGAGATGTGCAAATAGCTACTGCTTCTAAAATCTATATTTTGTTCCCATTTCGGAAATATATAGGTGTCCTTGATACCTATTTTTCACTCTTTATATTTTACCAACTGAATTGCTATATACTCGGTACACAATGAAAAATCATTGAAAGACACAGCTCATTTATTGGCTCTGGGTTCCTTGGGTTCTTGGTGAACGTACAAGTCCTATATATCCCCACAACCAGAACGGTCCAGCGGATGTAATGGTATATTGCTTTAAAAAATCTGTCATACTTAGAAGAAGTTACAGGTGAAAACGTTGGCACAAATTGTGGGTATTTTCAACTGTTCTTATTTTCAACTGTTAGTTTCTATAAATAAAACCTTGAAGGATCTACAGAAATGACCCCTGGCTGAATTCAGAATTTGTCTACTTTTCTGAAATGTATAGCTTTCCAGGATCCATTATTGCTTTCATACCCATTTCTACCACTAACTGGAAGGAGATTGAAAGCACAAAAATAGGCTATGTCCCAGTAAAATGCCAAAACTGTGTAAAAATGTTTGGTTTTCTGACAAAAGTCTGTCTGTCCCTGAAAGCTGGGAAGATGGTGATTTTAGCACCACAAACCCTTTGTTGATACCATTTGCACGGAAAAAACCAGACGCTTTCTTCTGCAGCTCTTTTTTCCCATAAAAAAAATGTTGCTGTATTTTGGCTAATTTCTGGGTCCCCTCCAGGGGAATCAACAAACCCTGGGTACCTTTAAAATCCCCATGATGTTGGAAGAAAAAGACGCAAATTTGGCGTTGATACCTTATGTGGACAAAAAGTTACAGGGGTCTAAGCGCAAACTACCCCAAATAGCCAAAAAAAGGCTTAGCACAGGGGGGAAAAGGCCTAGTAGCGAAGGGGTTAAAGGGGCAAAGTTTATTACTTTTCTCCAATGTAACCAGCAGTAGGGAAAGTGATGTACTTTGAAGGGGTCAGATTCCCACTCCAACCTGAGCATCCGTAGCAAAAGTGTTGGATTTTGGATGGGTCAGAGTTACTATTCCCACTCCAATGTAAGCAACAGTAGGGAAATTGTTGGACTTGGGAGGGATCGGATTTACTGTTCCCACTTCAACTGGAGCAACAGTAGAGAAAGTGTTGGACTTTGGAGAGGTCAGAATTACCATTTCGAGTTCAATATAAGCAACAGTAGGGGAAGTGTTAGACATTGGAAAGCTTAAATTTACTATTCCCACTCCTAAATTAAATATTTATATTTATATATGTTTCTCCAAAGGTCACGTTTTCCAGCGTGTTTTGGCGAAACATAAAAAAATTATTGCCCGCCAAGATCTGCTACAAAAGTGGATTTATTTGTGGCAACGTGTGGCAACCAAATCGGTCTTCATCACAGCCTAATGTTACACAGTGCTCAATCGCCTTTAAAAACAGTCAGTTGAACCATAACTGTAAAAAAAACAAAAAACAAAAACAAATCATCAGTACATCCTGAAATTGATCTATGTAACAGCAACTCAAAAAATCATGTATTTTCATACAAGAGGCAGACATAAAAGAAATACTTCTTATATGATTCCATACCTGAAAATAAAAAGTATGTAATAATTAATAAAATAATACTTGAGACCAATTACAAATACAGATTCATTTAATAAATAATACCAAAAATAATTTAAATAAAAACTAATTACAATCAATTTAATATAAAATAATTGAATCAAATACATAATTCATAAAATCAATCAGATTAACTAAATTAAAAATGACTTATGATTTATAAGCAATTACAAGTGATAATTAAACTTTCCTACCCTATTCCCCTACAGACTCAACAACACGCAAATAAATACGTTCAAATAAATATAAAAATTATTTACCTATTTACCAAAATCAAAAATAAAATAAACTATACTTTAAAAAAATAGCCACACTTAACAATATAATAATACGAATGTTATATACTACTGTATTAAAAAAAGATTTAAAAAATCCAAATTTTCTTCCTTCTGTATTATGGCTCATAATATTTGTGACACAATATTTGTGTCCCACAGTATATTTGATTCAATATCATGGTGGAACACCCTAGCCATATCATCAGACGTGCACCTCTTAATGTCTTTTTACAAGAGTCTTTATTTTTCTGCCTCTAGAGAAAGCCCTATACCAAATAGGTTGCAAATTTGTTGAAACATCGAATGGGCTTGCAAGTGCTTTCTGTAAGGGTTTTTGAATGTGGATATGTATTGTCTGTATGCTTGCTCTAGCTAACAATCTGTGTTTTGCTGCAGGTACATCATTTGTGCACAGTGTTTTGGCTGTGCAGTTATTGAAGACACGTGGCACTATTTCCTCCATAGACTCTTGCACCACAAGAGTATCTACAAGCACATCCACAAAGTACATCATGATTTCACAGTAAGTTGATTTAAAATATTTAAAGTTGTAGTGTTGCTGCTTTAGCCTGATTCTTCCCATAAGTACCCTTTAGAAGAAGAAGCAGACAAAATATTAAGGAGCCTATTTAAGGTTTTTAAGAGAAGTACATCCTCCAAACGTGCCTGATGTCCTATTTGGCATAATGACATCAATGCACTCTTAATATACCAGACAGGGCATCTGCCACTTTTGAATGTACATCCTGCATCCTCCCAACTCGATATAAGGCCCTAACTGTTTCGCACATTCCACAAGAGATAAGGCTTCTACTGCTAGCTCTTGGTTAGTATATTTTGAACTGAAATAGGCAGTAAAGTATGCTTTGTTGTGGGATCATTTTTAAAATCTGCAGTGTGTTTCCGTAATTCTCTGCCTTTTAATTATTCCTGGTCATCTAAGCATGATTGATGTGCAAAATGTATTCGATTATATTTTTAGTAATGTTTTGTGTAGCTTTACTTTTATGGTTATTGTATTTTAACCGAATAAAGTTCGATTGATTGATTCTACTAAAATAGGTAACAAAAACAACCCCAAGTTCTATGTACACCTTTGGCAAGTACTAATATTCAGCTTACAGTTCCAAAGTGCCCATGCAGTGTTGAACATATTGATTCATGCCAACATGACAACAAATAAAACATCAACCCGTAATGACAAATATAGATATACATACAAAGATCCAGCTATCAAAAAAAGGGGCAATGGCTTCATGCCAGGATCTCAAAGCAGTAATGAACAGAGCAGGGACTGAGGTGTAGAATCAAAGAAAAGTCTTCAGAACTTTCAGAAGTTGCCAAAAAGAAAGCAACTTCTCACAAATTTAGTGGAAGCTTGTTTCACAAGTTGGGTTCACATAGGAAAACAGTCTGTGACCTACACTTCATCCAGGTCATGCGACAAATTGATGCACTCAACACAGACATCTTGACAAACCACCTGAATTTTTGTTTCAAATAATATGAACCTATGCCACATAAGCTTTTTAAATACACAATATTCAAAATAGATTCTTGCCTATTCAGGCAGTCATTGTACCCTACTGAGGAAACAGTGAGGAAACTGGAACATCTTTAAGACTGCAACTGTTCTTATCTGGTGAGGTGAAATACTGATAATGGGAGGCATTGGATCTACATACTTTTGATTAGAAAGCATATGACTATGTAACAAACGTGTGCTTTAAGATAACAACACAATTTAAAATTGGAAGGTGATAAAAAATCTTCAGATGCCTGGACATTCAGCTAAATCTTCAGTAAAATAAACTATAGGAATTTCGTGCAGCACAGTGATCAGTTGATTGAGTTTCCCTAGACTTAGCAGTTCTTGTAGAAATCTTCTGTTACCACTTAAATTTAAACCAGGCTGTAGATCTTTTGCCTCCAACACTTGTCTATTTATTTGTAACGCTTTGTATATTTCCCAACTTTTAAAAAAGTCCTTCTCCACAAGCAGGTCAGTCCATATACTTCACTTTAAAGATGTGGTGTATTTCAAAACTTTTCAATTGAAGCAATGCTGGATTTGCATGTTCCTCTGTGTGCCAAGCTTATCCCGATAAATGATCTTTATTAGATATTGTGTAGTCAAATGTCAGCTGTACACTTCTATCATATCTACACCAAGGAGAAATTTCTCTACTGAATGAATTTTCTAGTTCCTAAGGCTACTGCTCCATGTAAAGTAAGAAACATTTTCACTTTACAGTTCAGGGCATTTCTTCCTCTATTACACGTATCACCATAGCAATTTGCTACGATATTGAATGCATTTATCCATTGTCATGGACAAATGTTCATTCACATTGTATTGCATTACTTCTTAAACATTTCTGTAGAACAAGTTGGGCTTTGCACTGCCATTTTCTTAAATAAAAAAGAAAACATATTGCCTTTTTTTAACAACTAATGAACATACAAAATACGGCTGTGTAGGAGAGATCCTGCCCCTTTAATGCTTTCTCCACGCACAACAACCTAGTCGCCTCAGTTCTAGTTTTTGTTCACTGAAGTGAACCTCCAGAACCCTCTTCACTGGTTCTTCTTTGCAATCCAAGCCCTTTTTTCCCCTTAGAATATTTTTGCGCCGTATGTCACACATGACTCTGGTTTTCAAAGGGAAATAGTTTTGTTTATTCTAAAAATACATTGACTTTTCTCCCTCAGTTATCCATGTTCTCAATTGGATTCAAGAATTTTGTGACTACCTTGTTATGGAAAAAATGTAATATAAATTCATTAAGGATCTAGAAGTTATAAAAAATGTATTCTGGCATATGATATGAATCTATCAATACCCCTAGTCCATACTAACATATTAACTTTTCTAATTCTTGCTTGTATGGTAATATGATTTTTTTCTTCTCTACATTCTATTTTTTAAATTGTCTTTCTTGATTTATTTTAACAGTACACCTAATGTAACATAACAAGACAAAGGATTTGCTTGGGGGGGTAGAAAAAGATCTAAATGATAAACCAAGTATGGGTTAGACTAGGCAGGCATGGTCAAAGTTCGCTACAGAGGTTGCTTTGTACATATAGTAAAGCCAAGAACCATTATTCTGTATCTTATTGATTGTTAAATGGACAAGTGTTGAGGCATAGGAGAGGGAGCTTGTTGGAAATTAAACAAAGTATGTGTGTGTGGGGGGGTCCAAATTGGGCCTAGTATATGGATCTTTTAGGAGCCATTCGTGCACACCTAAGTAGGAATTTGAGCTAACTGAAAGTGGACTTTCCTTCCTCCTGATGTTCCCCCATCTCCTCTGATGCAGAGCCTGAAATTCGGTGCAGCCCACCCTTGCAGATCAGCTCAGGGACATGTTGGGCCTTCCTTCATCCCCATACATGACCCTTGTATGTATGTCTTAAACAGCTTCCAAATATTTTCGAAGTAAGGCATTCTGTCCATCAGGATAGCTGTCAGCTTCTCCAAGGTGCATACGTCCCAGTCCTGCTTCTCTACGTGAACTGCTCCGTCATGCATCATCAAATCACTGGCTGTGTTTTTTATCTATTATTATCTAACTTATACACACACATAGTGGGTAAGAATGTCAGAATCTTCTTCCCTTTTCTTTTGCCTTTTCCTTCTCACTTGTCTTAACACTTCTGTCAATCTGTTATATTTTGAAGGATGCTTCTACCTGCAAATTCCTCACCTCGTAAATCTCAGCAAACCTCAAACTGGATTCGAGTAGTTATAAACAGCTCTCCTGCACTGGCAGGTGGCACTACAGCTCCAACTCAAATCCTGTACGTCTCTCGATGTGCCAGAGATGTGGCCATCCTGGAACCCTGTCATTTCTGTGTTTATTGTGACTTTCAACATGTTTACAGAGTTGCTGTCTGCTCCAAAACTTTCAGATAGTAATCTGTCTTGCAGTGCTTTATGAGCCCCACCAAAAAAGGTCAGCATGCGTTCTTCTGCTGCTCAATGGGCTGCTTTTCGAGTTGTCTTAAAGCTTGACCATGAGTTCTGAATTCTCTGTAAACTTCCAGATTCGTTGTCGACCGTGCCTGTTTTGATTAGAATCTGTTGACGGCCAGGCAGAACCTTTTTCTATGTCTAGAGGCTATGATGAACGGTGCTGTTGATGCCTCTTTAGATCCCCCACCTAGGAGATGTATGGCAGTATGATTATCTTCTAAGGAAGTATTCTTGTTACAAGTTCAGGACTTAGCATTCAGAGGGCTCCTCTTCATCTTGACTTTGGTCCCGATCGCAGGACAGCTTTTAGGGTTGGTGAATCCTTTCCCTGACTTAGACCTTAAGGTTATCTTTGGAGTAGTGCCATACTTTGGTGGACATGGGCCCAAAGTTGGGGCCTGGCTTGGATCTGGCTCCATGTTCAGCATCGCTAGCCCCTGTTGCGGCCTAGCCAGCTTTTGGTGATGATGAGGTGTTATGTTCTATTGATTTGTACAGCGCACTAATCACCCAATAGGGTATCCAGGCTCTTAGGCAGGTGTGTAGGTTTGTGTTCCCCAAGGTGCTTATATGAAGAGCCAGGTTTTCAGCTTCTTGTGGAACTATAGAAGTGAGGAGGAGGCTTTGATGCGTTCAAGGAGCTCGTTCCATGGCTTGGGTGCAATGTAGGAGAATGAGTGACCTCCAGTTTGGTTTTGCGAATGCAGGAATGTGTGCAAGTGAGAGTGAGGCAGAGTGTAGGTGTCAGGTGAGTTGGTGAAAGTGTATGCGACTGTTTAGGTTTTCTTGTCCTGTGTTGAGCAGTGCTTTGTATCCATGTGTGAGAAGTTTGAATTGGCTGACCTTGTGAATGTTAAACCAGTGAAGCTTCCTGAGGTGTGGTGTGATGTGGGTGTGGCGTGGCGTGGGAGGTCGAGTATAAGTCTTGCAGTGGTGTTCTGAATGGTCGGGAGTCTGTGTAGGAGTTGCTTGGAGATTCCGGCATAGAGAGTGTTGCCATAGTCCAGCCTGCTGGTGATGAGTGCTTGCATGACGGTCCGTCTGGTGTTCTGAGGCAACAATTTGAAGATTTTTCACAGCATGTGTAGGATGTGGAAACAGGAGGTGCACACTGCGTTGACTTGAGCCTTCAGGTTGAGCTTGTCATCTAGGATCATCCCTAGATTTCTTGCGTGGTCTGTAGGTATTGGTCCTAGCTGATGGCAACCAGGTGGAGTCCCATGGGGAGGTCTTGTTACCAAAGACCAGTACTTCTGTCTTGTTGAAGTTGAGCTGCAAACAGTTGGTTCACATCCAATCTGCTACCATGGTCATGCAGTTGGTGAAGTTGCTACTGGCGGTGGTTGTTTTATCCGTCAGGGAGGGGATGAGTTGGGTGTCATCGGCGTAGGAGATGACAGTGATGTCTTTTGATCAGATGATTTTGGTGTGCAGTGTCATGTATATGTTGAAAATGGTGGGGCTGAGGGACGATCCCTGTGTGACTCACATATTAATTTCTTGGTCTCTGATGTGAAGGGTGGCATCCTGACCCTGTGGGTTCTCATGAGGAAGGAATAGATCCATTTGAGAGTGGATCCTTGTATGCCAATCTCATGGAGTCTTCTGATGAGGGTGTTATGGGAGACAGTGTCGAAGGCCGCAGAGAGGTCGGGCAGGATGCGGGCCGCTGTTTCTCCTTGGTCCAGGATGATTGAAATGCTATTGGTAGTGCTGTTTCGGTGCTGTGATTCTTTCTGCATCCTGATTAAGTGTCGTCTGGTAGATGGTGAAGGTCGAGGTGGGTTCTGAGTTGCTCGTTGATGGCTTTCTCAAGCACTTTGGCTGGATAGGAAAGCAGGGAGATGGGTCGGAAGTTTCTCGGTTGATTTGGGTCAACTGTGGTTTTCTTGAGGAGGGTGTTAATTTCTGCAAGTTTCCATTCATCAGGAAAGTGGCGGACATGATGGAGGTGTTGATGATATGGGTCAGGGTGAAGCTGAGTGGTGATGGTTCCCAGGTTGTAGATCTGGTGGGGGCATGGGTCCATTGGGGCTCCTAAGTGGACGGTCCACATGATTGCCACTATGTTATGTTATGTTATGTTATGTTATAGGCATTTATATCGCGCACAGCTACTCAAGAGTGTCCCGGCGCGGAAGCCAAATGAAAACTATGTTGTTTTTGGTGAGAGTTGTACATTTGGTTAGGAAGCTGGCTTGGTTGATGGTGGGTAGGTTAGCAACAATTTCTCTGGGGTTGGGTTGGTGTGTGAAGTTGCTGTAGATGTTTGTGATTTTGCTGTGGAAGAAGTTGAATAGGTTGCTGCAGAGTTGTTGGGAGGCATCGATGTTGGTGATAGTGGCTGGGGGAAGGTGAAATCCTTAACGATTGAGAAGATTTCTTTGCAGCTTCTGGAGCTTCCTTCGATGTGGTCCACTAATGCTTTTTTCTTGGTGTCTCTTATTTGCTGGTGATAGTATCTGAATGCAGCCTTGTAGGTAGTTCCATTGGTGGTGTTGTGTCTGGCTTTCCATTTCCTTTCTAGCTGTGTACAGTTCTGTTTGATGTCTCGGAGGTCTTCTGTGTATGATCTACTATGCTTGTTGGGTTTGATTGGTGCGAAGGAGTTTCTTCAGTTCTTGATGTCCCTGTTAAGGTTGTCTGTGGGACTAGGTTGATCCGTGCGAAGGGCGTTCTGCCAGTCTGCTTCTGTGAAACTGGTAGGGGTGTTGACTTGAGGTATGTTGATTTGGAAGTGGATGATGGAGTGGTCAGTCCATGTGAGCAGTATGGTGGAGTAGTATTAGATGCTGTCGCTTGTGGTGAAGATGGGCTCCAGTGTGTGTCGTGCATGAGCTGGGTGAGTCCGATGTTGCTCAGGTTTCGAGGAGGGCTGTGGAGCAGGTGTTATTTCGATCTTCCAGGTGAAGTTGAGGTCACCGAGGAGAATGTAGGCTCTGGAGTCGATGGTGAGCGGAGTGACGAAGTTGGTGATGAGGTTGGTAAAGGTGGCTCATGATCCGTATGGTCGGTAGGCGAAGGTTCCGTTCAGGGTGAAGTTTTCTGAGGTTTGCAGCTTGAAGTGCAGGTGTTCCATGAATGGGGTAGCTTTCTCTGTGGATGTTGTGCATTTGATGGATTTCTTGTGGATAATAGTGAGTCCTCTTCCTGACTTGTAAAGGCGGTCTTGTCGAGCAATCTTGTAGCCCACTGGGATTGTAGTGGCGATGTCGGGAACCGATAAGGGGTTGTGCCAGGTCTCTGTGATAAAAAGGCTGTTGGGTGGATCGCTACTCAGCAGGTCCCATATTTCGGTTGTGTGTTTGCTGAGTGATCGTGTGTTGAGAAATATGCATGCGAGGGCGTGTTGGCGTGCAGGTTTGCTGTGGCGTGTAGTGTAGGGTGGTGGTGTAGGCGTTGTTAGGGCTAGTATAAGGTGTGTTTGGAAGGGGTGCTGAAGGCGTTGTTAGTGTTTGCTCCTACGTGGTGTGAGGCGCGGCACGGCAGAATTTAGGGGCACAGCACTCAGGGTTTAGCGACCTAAGGAGTGCTGCGGAGTATAGCTGGGTAGTAATCAGACCAGGATTCCTGGCGCTAGACGCAGTTCAGACACGGGCAGGCGCAGATGGGGTTACATTTGGCACTCCAGCGGCGCGTCTGTGATAACAGCTACCATTAAGTAGGTCTTGGGAGGGGGAGGAGTGCAGGGTGCTGTGAAGTCCTCTTCCTTGGCTTCTACTTTTAAAGATGGTTTTTGGCTGGAAAACTAGTAATATCACTTCTTGTCCAGATGGATGATGGGAAATTCAGTGATGTCACTTCCTGTGTAGGTGGATGATGGGAGATTGTTGGAACCAGAAGTGTCTGATTGGCGGAAGGGATGCCCCCAGCCAGGCAGAACCTACCGCTCCCGTCAAGGGCAGGTGATTACACTCACTGTACAACCCGTGCACACCCTTGGGTAGCTTGGCACTGAGCAGTAAGTATTATATCAGAGGCAATGTGTAAAGCAAAGGCACAGCAGTCACTCGCGATAAATACACCGAGTGTCACAAAAGAGACTTCACACAGGATGTATGTAAAATGTTTATATTCAACACACATATTCAGTCATTATAACATGAATATCATGTACTTTTTGGGCATAAAACACATTGGGGAATATTACTAGCAGTACTAGGCCCAATCATATTGTTATGATCTCAATAGTATGCACACTATGGACAATTCCTAATCTAACCCCCAACCCCTCCAATTGAGAGAGGACACCCTTATGCAGTGCATGATATCAACAATATGTACATACACGAAAGTAGAACGCTTTTTAGCAGCACCACAAGCTGGAGCCTCGCAGGTAAACCCAATGTCAAATGTATTGTACTTTTGCTATACAATGAACGTATGAATCGTCACCATCGGCCAGTGTCATGAATCACTAGGGGTCTGCGCAAGGTCACTCTCACTCACACATACACACTCTGCACTGCTGCGTGGTGCGGCAGGTACTAGCCTGTCCGTGCAGAACGCTCTTACACACATAAGCCCTCAGCACCCTAATACCGTGCCACTGGTACCCAGCAGGTCAATGGTTCACCCTCTGCAGACTCTGTGGCACATGCCTCCCTCCACCCTCTAGTTCACCCAATTGTCGTATACCCCCGGATGGAAGATAACAAACCCTGCGTCCTGGACACTGGGCCGCATACGGCTGTAGTCACACTTAGTCTGGGTCCCCGGGAAGTTGGTGGGAATATGTAGCAGTTTTAATTACGAGTTAGTCATAAACAAGGGGAGTTTAACAGTCACTTGGGAAGTATACCCACCGGTCCCAAAACACAAAGTAGTCACGCAGTTTCTTGACCTGCCTCCGAACTGTCTCTGAGGCGTTCCTTCAACCCAGTCAATCTCTCTCTCGCTACTACCTGGTGCCAAGATTTCTTTGGGAGGGGCCAGGTGTGGAGAGGGCAGTTGGTCCGCCGCAAAGAGGGTCAAAAGGCAGCAACCGATGAATGGGGAGTAACACAGGAGAGCCTGTCGATAGAAGGAGGTGCCCTGATCGGTATACAATGATCTGGGTTGTGCGAGGGCAATCCAGGCACAGCATCTAGTGTGCATTGGTATGAGTCGCAACAGGCACTTCAGATTTCAAACACGATGAGTTGCAAATTCCGCACATCCTGGAAATGACGTCCAATGACCGGAGCATGTTGAGATGGGTTGCACTAGGCAATTCCGGTCACACCCAGCAAAGAGTTATCATTCTGACCTCCCTGGAAATGAGGCACAACGTCCTGTGCACAATGATACAAGTTGCACCAGACCAGTTCGGTCACACGCACAGGCGCAAGTTTAGCAGAGTCACATGTGGTAGAATGAGGCACTACTACGGGGTACATCCCCCACCGCCGAGGGTCACACCCTGTGAATCGGACCCCGCAAGCAATGAGCATCCAGTCTGCGTGTCGCACGAGATGGTTGCGGCACGATTGAAACGGGCCACACAGGGTCCCACAACCTGTGAATCCGCACACCACCAACTAGATGCTTATGAGTGTCTGTGTCCCCACAGTACAGGAACCACACACGCCTTTGATGCGGGCAACATTTCTGGAGATGCACACTAGATGATCAGGTCTCCAGACACAAGTCTTAATTCCACCCTCATACCACGCTGGAATTCACTAACAGATGTGCGCACTTGAGAGGGCACCGCCCTCCAGTTGTCAAAGGTAGATGGTGTAGGTCCCTCGCGGGAAATCTTTGATGTCCCTGAGATCTCTGAGAGAACAGGAGGGCCTCGACTGGTCCTTTGAGAGCACACTTCAGGGCGCCGCACTTGAGCAGGTCCTCGGTCCAGGCCAGCCCCTGTTTAGACAGTTATCCTCCCTGTGCACAACGGAGTCCTCAGGCAGTCTGCACCACACAGTCTGGGTTCTACGGTCCCACATCCTCACACGTGTATCTCGCCCTTTGCTGAAGGATGGCAACCGTAGTTATACTATTGTGTGTCTTTGAAGTTAGGGGTGGTTTAAGGGGTTTCGCTTTGAACCACAGATGTCTCCCCTAAATTGTAGGCCTGTCTGCTTTGGATCTATGGAATGCAGATCTTAATCTTTTGTGAGGCCATGTTCCGGCCCCTAGAGGCTACGTGTCAAAACCTCTGTCTCCAATCTCTCCCATTCAGCCCTCAAATGGCAGAGGTCTGCCATTCTCATGGGATATCCATGGTTTATGGCTGCCACTTGGGGAATGCACAGATGTGCTCCCCCGACCCTGGTGTCCACTGGAGCCAGACAGGCACCTCACACTCTTAGAGCTTAGAAATGACCATATTCTATAAGTGACATTTCTAAGCAAGTTATGCCAAAACCCCCTTTACCAATGGAATGGCGAATTCATTGATAGGAAACATCATGAGGCTGCTCCACTGTAATCTTTTATTGCAGCCCGAAGTAATGTCAACCACTTCCCCATGTTAACCTATGGGAAGAGCAGGTCTCATAGGTAGTGAAAACACACAGGTATTCTTCACTACCTCAGTGCACATGCTCTATTGTGCACACAGACCTATGTTGTCAGGTTGGACACATAGTCCCCAGCACCAGGGGTGCAAGTGCGCCCGCCTGAGTCTGCACAGCAGACTGGACACAGGTTTAACTATTACATATCTCTGAGCTAACGCACAAACATGCGATGGCAGGCGGCATATACATTCACGGGCACCATAGGTGCGGGTGTGCACATACAGCGGCCTACAACGGCAAGCTGCACATGAGTTCACTCACGATAGATGCCAGTGCGTACCCACTGGTCTGCGATGGCAGACCAGGCCATTGGCTTACCCAAGCCCTAGCACCCTTAAGTGCAAGTGCACACTCACCACCCTGCCCGGGCCAGCCGGACTCGGGTTGACCCCCTTACGGGTGTGATTGCACACACCCAGCTGGTGAGAGCAGGCTGGACTCGTATTTGAAGCAACATAAGGGTCAGGGCGTACCCAAGCGCATATTTAACACCTCTCATGTACAATTGCGCACCCCTGGTCTGCGTTGGCAGATCGGCCCAAGTTTCTGAACACCGGTCAGAGCGTCTTCCTTGCCTGTGTAGGAAGGCCGACGCACTTCCCCACTGCCTTGACAGTGAGGACGTGCTCAGGGCTGTGGGCCATACGAGAGAATCAGCAATAACCCAGGGGTAAGAGACAAACTCCAAAGTAGGGAAAGCCCACGTGGGTGGTTCCTACCTACCTGGACAGGAAACATCCATATGTACCCTCCCAGCCTTCAGCCTACCATCCCTCCCTGAGCCCTTCAGGGCTTGCCTGTGGGGGTGCTCTCCTGGGACAACCCACTCAGGGTGATGCCAACCTAGTCAGGGGCGCAATGGTGCCTCACAGGCCTGCAACGACAGGCCCAGTACAGTGTTGACAAGCTATCCGGTGGGTGGTACACTCAGTGCTACGTCCCACTACTAACCAGTGCTGTACCCGCCCTGGGTTTGTGGTGTACCTGTTAACAGGGCACACGGAGGTATGGCACCTAAACCCATCGCCTACGCACCCTCTGCCCAATCTGGGAGAGGCGAGCGCGCGCACCTTCACTCTGCAGTCCGCGGGAAAGTGCCCATATTCCTAAAGTTGAGCGGAGAGAGTCGGTAAAGACTAGGAGGAAAAAGTTAAACGTTTTGGGGTCAATTCCACTAAGAAGGCCATGTCCAACAGAGATCCAGTGAGGTCTGTTCCTGTGCTGATGGGTGATGTAAAATGAAATCCTATTGCTTGGCTTCTTCTTTTAGGTGGCGGCTTTTATCTAGACATTTTGCTTTGGTATTCGTGGCTGTCATTTTGCCACCGAATACATTGTTTCTCATTTCGAAGTTGTCACTGATACTGACAAGATTTGCAGCACCAGCTTCAATGTTGTTTTTGGGCAATATGATGCAATCCTGTTTTGAGCCTTCCACAAGTCTTGTTATGGCCTCACTTAAGGGATTTAATTTTCAAAAGATCGAGGATGAACCCTGAATAGACTTCTCTGCTAAGATTTCAGAACATACATGAGTTCAGCACTTATGGCTAGGTTCTTCTTGATTTCCCCTTGGCAGTTCTTCAAGAGAGGCCTTTAATCCAGATTTACTGTCTTTCACACAGTGGAGCTCTACATGAAAAATTGCAGTGCTGTGTTTCAATAAGGAAAGAAAATAGCGCAGCACCAGATTTATTGAGAGTTTCCGGCTGACGATGTGATCGAAAGCACTTACGCTAACCAGTAGCGGTCCGTGGTAGGAGTGCCGGCCGGGCGGTGACGTGGGGTGGGGAGGGGCCGGGTGGGGGTAGTAAACCACGGATTACGGCCGAATACAGGTAAGTAAACATTTAAATAAATAAAACGAATTTCGTTGTGAGCGCTGCATCGCCAAATGCGATGCAGTGCGCGCAACGAAATTCGTTTTATTTATTTAAATGTTTACTTACCTGTATTCGGCCGTAATCCGTGGTTTACTACCCCCCACCCTGCCCCTCCCCCGCCCCACGTCACCGCCCGGCCGGCACTCCTACCACGGACCGCTACTGACGCTAACTCTGGCTGCTTTGCACATTGCAATGTCTTGCATTATGTTGTAAAGGTTAATCTCCCCTGTCTATCTTAGGCTTTATACTGGAGGTACCTCCTCCAGTACAAATTAGTGTAGACTTCATCATAAGGGTCAGTCATGTAAGATGTGTACCATAGAGTAAAGCACACTTGTTACATGTAGGCAGTAGCGGTCCGTGGTAGGAGTGCCGGCCGGGCGGTGACGTGGGGCGGGGAGGGCAGGGTGGGGGTAGTAAACCACGGATTACGGCCGAATACAGGTAAGTAAACATTTAAATAAATAAAACGAATTTCGTTGCGCGCACTGCATCGCATTTGGCGATGCAGCGCTCACAACGAAATTCGTTTTATTTATTTAAATGTTTACTTACCTGTATTCGGCCGTAATCCGTGGTTTACTACCCCCCACCCGGCCCCTCCCCCACCCCACGTCACCGCCCGGCCGGCACTCCTACCACGGACCGCTACTGCATGTAGGTATAGCTGCTGATATAATTCTTGACTCCTTGCGTGTGCCTGCTTTGTGTTGGTGTTAGGATGAGGGCAAAGCTTCGGTATTGATTCATGAGATGAGAAATCTGCAGGTTGAGGTATCCATCAGTAGAATAAGTTGTTTACCTTCAGCAACCATATTTCTGGTGGATACTCTACCTGCAGAGTCCTCACAACTTGTGTGCTCTCTCATTCTGAGGACTACTGTATGTTTAATAAGATTCCTTGTTAGTTTTCAACACTGCAATTGTATAAATATCAGCAATCTTTTCACCCCCCCAAAGGG
The DNA here is from genome assembly GCA_963921515.1 of Calotriton arnoldi. Taxonomy (NCBI): domain Eukaryota; kingdom Metazoa; phylum Chordata; class Amphibia; order Caudata; family Salamandridae; genus Calotriton; species Calotriton arnoldi. Next base: position 100,825 of record CAWUFW010007337.1, read on the forward strand.
TGTGGAAAAAAGGCTGGGAACTGATGTCAGGGCACTGGGTTGGCGCCCTGTAAGTCTCTGTGATTTGCATCCTAAGAGGTGCCAAAGTAAAGTTGGGACTGTAGCACCACATGCCTGCGCAGGAGAGCCATTTCAACTTTTCGAGATCCATTCAGGCACCCGGGAAGAATCCTGTGTACAATCTGCAGGTAGCTAGAGTATCCCCAGAAACATTGTTACCAAATTTAAGTAGGTGATTTTTTGGCTTCACTGAACCTTTCTATCTCTTCATATAAACCCCCTCACAATGGAGGAGATTCGATCTTTGTGATGGCAGGCTTAGTTTACTGTCTTATCACTCTCATAATGTAAGTTCCAATGATTATACTATGATTACGTTTCTTTACACAACAAGAAGGCAGAGGCTGTTTGGCATTAAACACATTTTTCAAGAGATACTTATTGATCAGAATTTTAGATGAATTTTAGAATAAGGCTTTTATAAAATGTTTCCAAGTGTGGCAACAAGTTGGGAATAATGATGAAACATTCAGAATTCCTTTCCTGCTTTTGCATGAAAGAGAAGGTAGTCTGTTGCAGTCAGGATAGACGTATGGGCTTCTAGACCGGACATCGGCTTACAAACATGTCACTGGTATCAGATGAAGGAAGGAAGCTAAGGAGAAACCTCATCTTCCTGTCTGCACCAAGGCTTGGCCCCTGCCAGTACTTCATCAAATACTTACCAGGTTCTCTATTAGACTGCTACTGTTCCCAGTCGACACCGTTTGACCAGGCGGCTTTTCTTGCACATGCAACACTAAAAAGATGCTCTACCCTACGGATCTTTATTGTCATCAAAGCCATGTAGTAATAGATGCCTGCTATCAGGTACACCCATCCCAGGTGTCACCTCTACCTTGCCTGTGGCCTCCAGAAGATCTTTTCAGCATATCTAAACAGAAGCCCTTAAGACGTATGTTTCTTCAGTCTCCTATCAGATCTCATTGCTGATGCTAGTCAAAGACCGACCTCATTCAGGCCTTTACATGTGCCTGTACTGTTTGTTTCCTGAAATTTGCAATGTAAATCTTAGTTTTAGATTTAATCATTTTTTTATTGAGGGTAAGCCCAGCTAGCATACATTTGCATATGCTATCCATTTAGTCCAGGATACTCCTCATAGAAAAATAAAAAAATGCAAGTAGCAGAGATTTCCATTGATATTACTACTATTGCTACCTCTGTCGTAGTTTACTGATTTGGGAATTGAAGGCAAGGGATTAGGAACGGAGGGAAGGAGTTTGAAGAGAAATAGTATAAAATGGAGGGAATGCAGGAAGAAAGGGGAGCACACTTAAGCTGTGTACAGTATGAACATAACCACCAGGAACATAGCTCCCTCTAGGTCTTGCCACCGAACTAGCAATGGTTAGGTAGAAAATCAAGCAATATTAAATTGCATGATCTCAATGTTCAAGCTATTGATTCAGAAGCCCTAAATCAAATTACCAGATTAAGTCCAATCAATAAAAGAGCATATGGCATTAGAGAAGTTCTACTCCTATTCAGTATGCCGCCTTTCAGTTCTTTGCAGAGGGCCTGCATCTGACTTCTCTTCTGCTGAGTTAAATATCTAAAATCTGGGCATAGAAGCACTTGCCTGGCATCTTTTTGTAGAGTGCAAAACACACAAGATGATGGACGGAATGCTACACATTGGCAAACATTCACCCCCAGTCACAGATCTGGGTTTAATCCATCGTTATTTTGCTTCACCACGCCACCCCAGTTCAGACATAGCCATATGCAAATCAGTCTTGACCCTTTGCCTCATGGGAACAGTCCAGACCGAACTGCCAAGCCATGTCTTCCCTGGACCGGAATCAAGCATCCTAGGACCGGTTTCAGGCTATCAGCCTTCATCAGCCAGGATAGCTTGACTCCAGTGGCGTAGTGAGCACGGGACCCACGTCTGGGCATACCCTTCCCACATAGGGCGAAATGCAAAACACACAAGATGATGGACGGAATGCTACACATTGGCAAACATTCACCCCCAGTCACAGATCTGGGTTTAATCCATCGTTATTTTGCTTCACCACGCCACCCCAGTTCAGACATAGCCATATGCAAATCAGTCTTGACCCTGTGCCTCATGGGAACAGTCCAGACCGAACTGCCAAGCCATGTCTTCCCTGGACCGGAATCAAGCATCCTAGGACCGGTTTCAGGCTATCAGCCTTAATCAGCCAGGATAGCTTGACTCCAGTGGCGTAGTGAGCACGGGACCCACGTCTGGGCATACCCTTCCCACATAGGGCGAAATGCAAAACACACAAGATGATGGACGGAATGCTACACATTGGCAAACATTCACCCCCAGTCACAGATCTGGATTTAATCCATCGTTATTTTGCTTCACCACGCCACCCCAGTTCAGACATAGCCATATGCAAATCAGTCTTGACCCTGTGCCTCATGGGAACAGTCCAGACCGAACTGCCAAGCCATGTCTTCCCTGGACCGGAATCAAGCATCCTAGGACCGGTTTCAGGCTATCAGCCTTCATCAGCCAGGATAGCTTGACTGATTTGCATATGGCTGGGTTCAAACTGGAATGGCATGGTGAGCAAAAAAACGATGGATTTAGGCCCAGATCTCTGTACTGGGGTGAATGTATGACATTGTTCTGCATTCTGTCCATCAATTGTTGTTTTTGCATTTGTCACCCCGAGTGGGACGGGTATGCCCAGACGTGGGTCCCGTGCTCTCCATGCCACTGGAATCAAGCTATCCTGGCTGAAGAGGGGTGAAACCCCGAAACCGGTCCTAGGATGCTTGTTTCCAGTCCAGGGAGGACCTGGCCTGGCAGTTCGGGCTGGACTGTTCCCATGGGGCACAGGGTCAAGACTGATTTGCATATGGCTGGGTTCAAACTGGAATGGCATGGTGAGCAAAAAAACGATGGATTTAGGCCCAGATCTCTGTACTGGGGTGAATGTATGACATTGTTCTGCATTCTGTCCATCAATTGTTGTTTTTGCATTTGTCACCCCGAGTGGGACGGGTATGCCCAGACGTGGGTCCCGTGCTCTCCATGCCACTGGAATCAAGCTATCCTGGCTGAAGAGGGTGAAACCCCGAAACCGGTCCTAGGATGCTTGTTTCCAGTCCAGGGAGGACCTGGCCTGGCAGTTCGGGCTGGACTGTTCCCATGGGGCACAGGGTCAAGACTGATTTGCATATGGCTGGGTTCAAACTGGAATGGCATGGTGAGCAAAAAAACGATGGATTTAGGCCCAGATCTCTGTACTGGGGTGAATGTATGACATTGTTCTGCATTCTGTCCATCAATTGTTGTTTTTGCATCTTTTTGTAGAGTCCCACAACGAGGCAGCCACCTGCTGAATGGGTTCCCGAACATCTGGGTCCTGAAACACTGCTATTATCCCATTGCCAAAGTGCCTCCAAGCCTTACGGATCACCTCACCGTCCCCAGCTTGGGCCAAACCCAGATGCTCCCAGAGGGAAGAGGAAACAGCTTCAGTTACAGAGAAGCCAGTGGGCACAGCAAGGAATCCTAAGGTGCAAACAGTGGCCAATCTCTGCTTGTTTACAAGGACCACAACTTCTTCCACCACGTTTCTAAAAGTTCCTTGTTCTTGCACCTGACATCTGGACATCCTATTGTCAAGATACAGCACTTTCTGGCCCACTATTTTCACAGCTGCCACAACACCAGTAGACTTGGTTCCCATTTTCCCAAGTCGTTTTCCTTCCATGGCAGATATTGATTTGTCCATCTTATCAAGTTTCTTAAAAATTGTGCCAGTGGCACCCATCATCTGCTTCTATCCCTCAGCAAGATCTCTAGCATAAGCCTTTTTTGCTGTCTTCTTTTCAGCAATTCTTTCCTTCTAGATGTAAAAAATAATCTTTTCCCTTTTTTTTTTTTTTTGCACCTTACCAGCCATCTTGCACCTGCAGTCAGTCATTTAGTGATACCGGCCCCTCTCTCGGGCCCATAGGTTGCCCCTCTCTCAGAGCTCTCTTCCATTCTGCCCCTGTTCCACCAAGCTCACCCATTACAGATACCTAGAAAAAAAAGGTACAGAGAAAAGACGCCTGTGCCAGTTCACCAAGGCTCACCACGGGCAGTGGAGAGCTCCATTCTTTTCCCCAGCCACCTCTTATGGCTCACGCTTCAGAGAAAGTGATTCCCTGCCCTCACCTGTGGTGCACAATGGGATGTGGCGCCACTCCCCAGTGCGCACCTCCATTCTTCCACCTGCCATCTTGGAATCTCTGCGGGCTGGGGGGGGGGGGTATATTTATCACCGTCTCTGCCCCCACAGCTACCTCACTAGATGTCCCGTCTAATCAGCATTGCTCCTGTGCATCCTTTCTCTGAAACTGGCAGCCCAAAATTATTTCACCACATTGTTGCAAAATTGTGAGCCGATAAACAAGCCCAGTCAAGTGAAGGCAGCAATCTCGAATATATGTTTGTGGTTCAAATGTGTTCTATTAAATTTACAGAGTAAAGTGGCAAACAACAAGCCGACAGGGCCTATCTTAAGCAGGGCAGTCAAGTGATGCCAATAGCATGAGTGACAGAACAGTGTAAACAAACTTTCCCCAAAGTCCCCTATCCCCTCCTTCACAGTACACGTCTAGTTGATGGGTCAAAGAGAGGTACAGCTTCTCCATGCCTCATATGGTCTATATTCTATGCAGCCAGGTTGTGTGTATAGGCACTTTGTCCGTGCCCCAGTGTGAGAGAATGGTCTGTAATGCAGCGCCGAGTGCGAGACCGATGTGCCTCCCCGTCTCGATCTTAAGGGAAAGGTCAGAACATTGGGAAGCCCTAATATGGTGTAGGCTGGGAAGCGTGGTAGCTGTGTGTCAAAGTATGAATCTATATCCTTTAAGACCGCATCCCAGTATGATGTCCGCTTCGGGCAGGCCCAAAGCAAGTGTAGGAGAGTTCCCGGTGCCTCGTATGCCCTTTAGCAATCCTCGCTATGGGCAGGGTGGCCTCTGTCTAGCCTGGCCGGCGTGAGATACCTGTACATCGCAATCTTAATCTTAATGGCAGTTTCTATGCTTGTGATGTTACTAGCCATATGGTGAGCTCGGTAATATTTGTTTCCCCACACTTTGTGCATGAATGAGCATCCGAGCTTTTGTTCCCAGCTCTCTTGTCCTGTGGATTTCTCCTGTGCAGGGGGGCAAATCTGGTTGGCGTAAACTTCAGTGGTTATATTTTTGTAATTATTTTTAAGTAGGTGCCATTTCTCGAACACAGTGAGTATTTTTCTGGCGCCCTCTCGGATCTCGGGGTGGGTGACCCAATGTCAGATCTGAAGGTGATGAAAGCTTTCTGTCTCGGGATGCCACACTCTGTTTACAATTGCTCAAAGGGAATGGGACTTTCCGCAATAAAAAGAAGTGCCCTATGGACCTACAGCCAGCCTGTTGCCAAGCCCGGAAGACCGTGGGATGGAGACCCGGGTTAAAGTCTGGGTTACCACCGATGGGTGTGAGTGGCGGGGGAAAGGTAGTTGGGCCTCGTCGTGTAGCCACACTATCCCAGACCGCAAGGGTAGCCCTGGTGATTGTTGAAGAGTAGAACTCCCACTGCCCTGCTTCTGTTGTAGCCAGGATATCTTCCACAGGTGCACCCCCTCCACCGCTCAATCCATGATGCACCAGTACTTCTTGGATTCTAGATGGCTCCACTCCACCAGGAAGCGGAGCTGCGCCTCCAGGTAGTAGTGCAAAAGGCTAGGGACCCCCAGACCTCCCTCTCCTCCAGGACGATAGATCAAATTGTGGCGCATACGTTGGCATTTTCTTCCCCAGACAAAGCGGTTTAGCTCCTCTTCCTTGGATTTAAGCAGTCCAGCAGGTTAGCCACTGGAAGGGCCTGGAACAAAAACAGGACTCTAGGCAGAATTGTAATTTTTAAGGCAGCAATACATTCGAGCCATGAGAAGCAGTATTGCCTCCATTGGGCAAGGTCTGTCTTAATCTGATTGAGCAGGGCACTATAGTTAAGACAGACTGTGTCCTGACGCGTGGGGGCAATATGGATCCCCAGATACAAGACAGAGGATGTTGTCCATGCCAGAGGGTAACAGGCTGCAAACTATTCCTACAGGCGGAGAGGTAACTGAGAGCTTAAGGGCCTAGGATTTCTGTAGGTTTATGCTAAAGCCTGCCGCCTTGCTGAAACGGTCCAGTTCCTCCAGAAGGGCCGGCAGGGAGTGCAGTGGGTCATCGAGCGCTACCATAGTATCGTTTGCATATAAGCTATGGTGTGCATGTCGCCTCCGAATTTCACTCCGGTGATCTGGGGGTTATCTCTGACTCTCCGTGCCATCGGGTCAATGTAGAGAGCAAATATGAGGGGTGATAGTGGGCATCCCTGGCGAGTACCTCTGCGGATGGAAAAGGGGTTCAATAGTTGACCCGGATCGCCACAGTTGGGTTGCTGTAACAACTGAGAACCCCTCTGCGGAACAGAGTGCCTAGGCCAAAGTGGGCCAGAGCAGCTTGTAAGTACGGCCAGTGAACTCTATCATACGTTTTCTCAGTGTCTACTCCTAAGAGTATCACCTCCTGGCAGGAGCGTGCACTCTTATCTGCTAGGTATAGAATTCTCTTGGTATTATCTCCACACTGTCGGTGGCGTATGAACCTGGATTCATTTGGATCCACCAGGCCCTACATGAGGGGTTGAGGCATATCGCAAGTACACCCGTGAATAGCTTGGCATCTATATTTAAAGGCGATATGGGCAGTAGGAGCCACAGCAGGGTAGATCCTTCCCTGCTTTTGGAATGACCATGATTGAGTCCTCCAGCATAGTGCAGGGAAGTGTCCCAGTATCAGCGAAAATGTTAAAGAGTCGGGTCAGTATTGGCACAAGGACGTGGCAAAACGTTTATAAAACAGCGTTGAGAAGCCATCTGGGTCAGGAGATTTTAACGGTTTTAGCCGAGAGAGTGCCGAGATGACTTCATCTATTCAGATAGTGGCGTTGAGGGAGTCAGCCTGTTGTTTGGTTAACTGGGATTTAATGGCACCCCGAAGGTGTTCATGGGCGTCAGTCACCTGAAGGACCGTGTACAGAAAGGAGTAGAGGATGTGAAATGTCAACGCTATACCAGGGTCGTCTATGACCTCGGCACCGTTGTTAGCCCTTGCTGCTGTGACCCGCTCAGCTGGGCCATTGCTTGGAGTTATGTATGGTCCAATAACCTACCGCATTTGTAGCCTCCACTGTAGAAAGTGTGTCAAACGCAAAGCATGGCATATTCGGCCCTATCCACGTCGAGGCTGCACAACTGGATCTGTGCTGCCTCAAGTTTCCGCCAGACCCTCGGCTCTCCTGTTTGTTCATGGATGGCCTTGAGCTCCCTCACCTGTCCCTCAAGGTCCCGTCACTTGTCTTGTTGCAGCGTATTTTCTCCCTCAGAGGTGGTAATGATCTCCCCTCTCACCACTGCCGTTAAAGTCTCCCAGAGTGAAGCTGTTGTCGTGTCCGCAGTGTCATTAGTGGCAAGGAAGTCTGTGATAGTGTGATTGAGGTTGTGGACTGTATCCTGTCTGTGGAGTAGGCTGTCCCAAAGCTGCCAGGGAGCAGCCTGCCATTGAATTGTGTTGATCCATAGCATGGTCCCATAGAGACTGAGGTGCGTTTTCGACCCCTGTGACCCATGACTGCGGGACCGATAACCCTAGTAAGTAGTTCTGGCGTGGGTTTTGTGTGCCACTGAATAGAAGTTGTAAACGTGTGTCTGTGGATGGGCTGTTCCGCACAGCTGGCATAGTCCCACCTCCCATAGCCAGTAGATCCTCCACAAGAGAGGGTCCTTATCTGGCCATAGCGTAGGCCAGACTTGTCCCATTCACTATTTATTTCAAGGTTCAGGTCGTCTCCTATCAAAGCTGCCTTATCGGGAGAGTCTAGTGTCTCCAATAGTGCCCGCTTCAAAAATGTATCTTGGTTATCGTTCGGGTCGGATATGTATGCCCATGTGTATGTGGTATGCAAGTAGTCTACGCCTTATTTCGGCCACTTTCCCCCTATAGTCCATCAGAAGGAGCACATGGGAACAGAATGGCCACCCCCCCACTGGTTTTAGTGGGCCCGGAGGAGAGGTATTGGCGTGATTGTAGTCTATGCCAATCGCATGTCAGTAGGTGCTTTTCCTGGAGAAGGCATATATCCCCTCTGCTGTGCTCAAGGTAGGACAATGCAGTTTTGCGTTTGACAGGATTGTTGAGCCCTCGACATTGAGGGAGATAATCTCCATATGAGTGTATCCGAATGTTTGAGTGTGTGTTCAGGTGCCCACCTCTGGGCAGAGGTGTGAGATTTGTAGGAGGGGTAGTGTCCGTGTCGGGTGTCTGAAGTCCCGTGGTCTATGTCTACACTGGGTGTGACGAGAGTGCTTGTTAGTGGAGTCAGTGTGGTCCTGGTGTAAACCCAAACAAAAACTTAACTAAACAACAGTCCAGTGAATACTGTGGCTCCATTAGGAGAACTTGCATATTACTGCAAGATAGGAATCTTGGTAGTCCGCATCGATGTAAACTGCCCCCCCGTCCTCCACTGCATGTGGTGAGAGTGGTGCTCTGCAGTGGCGCTGCTGATGTCACTGCCAGAGGCCCCCCGATCCCCTTCTAATTGTTCTCTTGGTGCTCCGCTTCACTCGCCAGGCTGTCGATTATTGCTTGTCTGTCTAGGCCCATAGTCTTGGGATCCGGGCAGAGGCCCAAAGACGACACCCGCTCCTGGTGCCAGTAGCATGGCCACACTCCTTCTGATGTGCAGTGCTGGGGTGAGGCAGTCCCCCAGTGTCCTCCAGGAGGTTTAAGAGCCAGCAAGCCTCAGCCAGGGTTTCAGGTTGGTGCAAACCATCCTCCTAGCTGAATATGAGGCGGAACAGGTGGCCCCAGCTGTATGAGATGCCTTTGTCCCTCAGGAAATCCGTGACTGGCCGGAAATTTTGTGTTTCTACAGTGTCTGTGCCATGTGGTCCTGGTACAGTGCTATCCATGGCCCTGGGAATATACAGGATAGGTAGTTCTCGCTTTGCGCAGGATAATTTCTTTAAGCTGGAAGTTGTGGATGCATGCAAGGATGTCTGGAGGGTGTCCCCTCCACCCTTAGCTGTGGGGGGCCCTACTCAGTAGATCCTGTCTAGCTGCATCGTGGCCTAGTCCTCGGAGTCCAGCACGTGCCGAAGGAGGGCCTGCACACAGTCCGTGAGATCCGCTTCCTCAGCCCCGTGCGGCACTCCTCTGATACGAATGTTATTCCTGTGGGAGCGGTTCTCTAAGTCCTCCGGGTGGGTCTGTAGCGCCACTTGCTGTTCCTGTAGTCTGAGGACTTATTGTCCTAGGTGTTCTACAGCTTCACCGTGAGCCGTCTTGTTGTCTTTGAGGGTAGAGACCCTGTCGCCCACCTCTGCTAGATCATGCTTTACATCTCAAAGCTCCTGCGTGAGTTCCCGTCTGACTGATTAGATGTCTTCACGTAGTTAGGTAAAAATGAGTGACCTAGTTAATGGTGCCTCATCTCCTTTACTCTCTGCTGAGGCCGGAGGTTGGTGCGTTCGCTGAATGTCCCCTGTTGGGCCTCTGGAAGGTCTCGTAAGGATCTCATTCACCAAGCGATCTTTCTTCCCTTGTGCAGCTGCCATGGTGTGCTGTTGATCTCAAGGCTCAGGACTTGGGCATCTGTTGGGGCTGTAGCTGGTCCAAGGGCCCAGTCACCTCCGAACCTCAAAACTGATGAGCCGTCTGCCGCTGTGGAGTGTGGATGCGGCAGCAGGAACGCCAGGTGCTAAAGGCGGGAGCCTTTGTACGCAGCAAAAATAATTCAAAAGGTTGAGGAGGCATACTCGGAGATCAATGGGGTCCATTGCAGGCAGGCCACAACTCAAGTAAGAAGGCCCTTGGCGTTGCGGCGATCCCATGAGGGTGAACAGGGACCCCAGTGCTTTATGGTCTGATCTCTCATGACTGTGGCAGCAAGTGCCCCCCCCTCACCCTGCGGTTTCTGTTACAGGGATAGGGGAGCAGACTGCGACTCTGGGCAGGAGAACTGGAGGGGGGGGCAGCTCCTCACCTTCACTCCTGTTGGGCCCTCCTCTGCAGTTCCGGTCGAAGCCTCACCAATAGGCATGGGGGCCGCGGCAACGGTCCCGGCCATGGTCCGTGCCCTCTGCCAGCAACGTTCCGGCATGGCCGCCAGAGTCCCATTGCCTTCCGCGAGTCTCCCCTTCGCTACTGCGATCCCTGTCCTCAGACAGGTCCACTGGCCCTGTTGCCACCGCCGCCATCTTGTGTTGTGCGGCTCAGTGGCCGTGATTTTCACCAGCTCACCGGGGTGAGGGGCCTCCAGCCGGCCCATACAGCTCCAAATTAGTGCCCTGGGGATGCCCCTCTGATGTGCGGCAGCTCAGTGGTAGGGTACCAACTCCAGGCACCTGTACAGTGGTGGGCGTCTCACACAGCCGCCATCTTGACCACGGCCCTCTAGATTTTATTTTTAACACCAGCTTCAGTCTCTTACCTTCTGCAGTTTGCATAAGCCCATGCTACAGGTATCATGGAGACCTCTTTTTTTCTCCATGAGATGAATTCATGCAGTAGCACTATTTCAGCACTGCAATGAATATTTCTAACATCAGCAATAGGTGTGATCTTATGTACCAGGAACAGTTTTAAAGTCTACTCTTCGGTCTTCGAGAAAATTAAATTATGTCAACCCAGTTATTTATGCGGAGCTTATTGGAACTCACCTAAATTACATATTTCCTCTGCCTGATCCTTCTGATGTTTTATAATATCAAATATGTTTATTGTTCAAAGATAATTAGAATTCTGATCATTTTAAAAGCCAGTAAACGTAAAAAGAAAAAACATTATACTTAAAAATACTATGACATTCCTCACAGTTAAAGGACATCGCTGTCTCTTATACTTTCTTTTTTAAGTACAATTTGCCATCTAAAATTATTTTATCCAGCCAGACTTGAGAAAACGCACCTGTTCATACAGTTGTACACTCCCTTTAAAATGTTTAGTTCGATCTTCCTGAATTATATAAGTTTGTATCAATCCTGTGTTTTAAAAAATGTGACCTATTTTAAAATAGAAGTCACACCCCGATTAGGTTTGCATTTTATACGCCTCACCATAGGTAAGCACACTTTACGTTTACATTGTTTGTATTTTCAATTCAGCTTCTTCATTGCTGCAACCCTAGAAGGTGGGCATACGCAAAAGAGAATGTTAGGATCTCAGTCAGTAACTTACTGCGTATTAATAAATTCATTTCTTTTAGTCACCTTTTGGAATGCAAGCTGAGTACGCACATCCACTAGAAACCCTCATTCTTGGAGCTGGATTTTTCATTGGAATTATGACTTTCTGTAATCATGTGATTCTCCTTTGGGCCTGGGTAACATTTCGCCTGGCAGAAACCATAGATGTCCACAGGTAAGTCACTTCTGATGTTCAAAGCAATTTTCTTCTTGCATAACAAAAATGTGTGAAATATGTTATGTTAAAAAGACTTTCAAAGCGCATAGTGGCCCCAGGAATGGCGTTTCCCCGCACTATACCATAAACACAATATACCACATGCAATACAACCACAAGAGAGGTGTCACTGTACCTAAAAAGAAGCACGATCTAAACTGTAAATAACCAGGTTTTCCTTAGATAAAAGAGCAATTTATTCCATAAGACTGGGGCCTTTGCTCGAAAGGAGTTCCCTCCTAATGTGTTTCTTTTGATCCGTGGAACAAAGGCTAGATTGACATCAGCCGAACGGAGCGACCAAGTTGGAGAGTGTTGTAAAAAAAGGCCAGAGAGAATCGGACCCCCTTGTGCATACATAATCATATGCGTTGTGCGCATGGATTTAAAGTGTACACGTTTCTCCAGGGACAGCCAATTAATTTTATGGAGGAGCCCAGAGGTTGGACAGAATTTGGGAAGAGAGAAAAAGCAGTCTTGCCGCAGCATTTTAGACAATCTGGAGCCTTTTAGAACTGATTTATTGATACCCAAATACCGAACGTGGCAGTAATCCAGGCAAGACAAGATTAGCGATTGAATTATCATCTGCTGGATTAGAGGGGGAAAAAAAACAATAAAAATGATTTTCTGAACACTTATTTACACCTACTGCCCTTCCTGGGGTATAGGCCTTCAACCAGGACTCTCCAGCCATATCTGTCCTGGGCTTTACTTTCAATCTGACTTATGGGGACTACTGGAAGGATTTTTAGGGTGTTCCACTTTATTAATAGTTATGTGGACTACTGGGAGGGTTTTGATTGTGCCTTTTTCTCAAGCAGCCCTCTCCAGATGATCCATTATCCTTCCTAAACATAGTGTTGAAAAAGGCAGCATCTCCTCTTGAAGGTCAAACAGTCTCCAACCAATGTGTCAAAGCATCATTAGAAGTGACAAGTCCGTCAGTCAGGCAAAGTTTTGCCTGGCATAGCCTTCCATATAAACTCTAGCCAAGGGTACCTGGTATCAAACTTTTGGTTAGCATACCTACCTTTCATTGACAGTACCTTTTTGGTCCTTAGATGAGGAAACCACAATGTATTCTTTAGGTTTGGAATGAAGAAAACCAGTCATATCTAGGAGGTTTCAGAGGCACAAGAAAACCCTACCTGTGGGTTAAATGCGCTCAGCCTCAAAAGTCCAACAACATTTGCCTTTAGTGTTTGTTCCAAACATAGAAAGCATAGTAGAGAAAGAGCCACAACTACAGTTCGCCCGTCAGGAAACACACACACTAAATGCAGTTCAGGTATTGGCACCCCCAGCCCTTATAGCACCTGTTGGAGGAAATGTGCAATTAGAGGATATTCTATTGCAATAAGTTTATTCCTAGGACTACCCGGTTAACAAAAATAGATTGGAATGGAAAGGATTTGAGGTGCTCAACAGATTACTTGTAATGGAAACATTTAAGGTTACCAGAAATGTTTCAAGATAACTTTAGCCCTCCAGGATGCACACTTTCACTTTGGCTGTCACTTTGAGAACGCACTGAAAGCTCCATCCGGGCCATGGGCATTCTCTGCTCTGCCTGGGATCTGGAACATTGGTTGAGTTTCAAACTTAATTGGGAGGTCAGCTCTGATCCCCCACCCCAACAAAAGTTTCTGGGAATAATTTTTGGCCACTTGCCAGTTGAACATATTGCCATCAGTAGAGTGGTGCCAAATGTGTCAGAAGAAGATCCAAACATGATACTGGAACCAATACCGACAGTCAGGCGTCTGAATTTCTCTTTTATTTTTCTCATTCTGTATGCTCACCTTCTCTTCAGATTGTTGAAGGACTGCATCCAGCTTCAGTGAGCACAGATATTCAGAGACTGGGTGTTGGCACGATTGGAATGCCATCGCCAAGCAGCACGGACGCCCAACTGGTGGACCAGAATGATGAACCTGATGAATAGCTTTGTGTTGGTGACCCTTCCTCCTAGGGAGATAATGATCAGAGACACTTTCATAAGATGTTTGAGGTACAGTTATGTGACCTTACCACATAATGGTGACATTCTAGACAGGAAATCGTACATGGTATCAATGGTCTGGAGTTAAGAGCAATCATGCTAGCACTTCAGGTCCACTTGTCTGTCCTTCAGGAAACTTCAGCACAAGAGAATTCAGTGACGTTTACATTGTCATATGTGGGTTATATGTGGAGTTGACAAGTGCTGGGGTAATTTCCTGTTTTTCTGCACATCATCCACATGGGTCCAGAGCGCCCTAGTTTTACTGGTGTAATTCCTCATCTTGTTAGTCAGCGACTAGTTCAGGTGTGACCTCCTGTAGTCCTTTTAAACTCTATTATGCTGTAATATATATGTCCTCCATTGGCTCCCCACAGTATCTGTATGTGATGTTCAGGATTCTGCAACAACCGATCAGGATGTGACTGTTGCTTGTCACCTAGAGAGAAGACAAATTATTCTTGGAAAGGTCTTGTAAAGATTCTCCAAAGACTTCCCTCTCCACTTCTTATAAATCCCCTGACGAGTAGTAGTCCCACAAAAACACACAAAAATGCCATAGAAGTTTGAAGTCCTGTAATTCATGGAGGAAAAAAGCCTTGATCTTGGGATCATTCGGAGACTCAGCGGCATTATTCCTCAACGGCGGTCTCTTCCTTATCACTGGACCCCATTCTGGTTTTGAAAAAGATGAATACGACATTCCCAACTGCTTCCACTGAACCTTTTTCTTTCAATAGGCCATGTTAGTTCAGCCTCACACCCCTCTGAGCCCAAAAGCTGGCCTGATCCTGCGTAGGCTCTGATTCCACTTCTGAAGAAGTCTTTGCCGATAAAGGCTCCACCCTTTTACCTTTGGTGCCACCACCATCTCCGAAGCCATTCTTGGCACCCTTTTAGCCATCGAGGCTCCTCATCACACAGATGCTGCCCTCTTTGTCTAGACCTGCTAAACATTAGTGGCCTTAACACATCTCTCTCTCTCTCTCTCTCTCTCTCTCTCTCTCTCTCTCTCTCTCTCGAGAGAGAGAGAGAGAGAGAGAGAGAGAGAGAGAGAGAGAGAGAGAGAGAGAGAGAGAGAGAGAGAGAGAGAGAGAGAGATGTGTTAAGGCCACTAATGTTTAGAGAGGGGGGGAGAGACAGAGAGAGAGAGAGAGAGAGAGAGAGAGAGAGAGAGAGAGAGAGAGAGAGAGAGATATATATATGTTCATTTTCCTCTGGTATGGACAGAAGTGGAGGTGGTACCAACTTCAAAGACAAAGTGCCACATCTTGACAGAAATCATTCAGCCATCTTCATTGTCTCCCAAAAGATTACTGCCCTTCAACCAAGCACTCTTGGAGCATGTCTTAGCTGCTTCGGACAAACCCATTTCAGGCACGGCAGCTCATAGGCAGATTACACCATGCCATCGGCCTGCATCCCCTGATCTCAAGTTCTCATCAATACTTCCATCACAGAAGAGCACAGTGGTACAAGCTTCATCAGCCAAACAGAATCCAAAAGCATTTCCCACTCCTCCTCCGATTTGTGATCCAAACATCTTCATTCTGGGCAGAAAAGTATTTGCATCTGGCAGTTTGATTGTGTGCACTGCCAGTACTAGGTGTGTTCTTGTGCGGTACATTTACGTCTTGTGGGAATTGGTTAAGATGGTTGTCATTAGTCTCCCTGACCACAAGAAGAAGCACTTCTGTAATTTGGTGAGCAACAATTTGGTTACTTCCAAACAGATACTGAAGTGCATTGTGTGTTCTGCCAACACAATGATGTGATCCCTGGCCACAGCAGTTACACTGCACCAACCCTCCTGGTACCTTGGAGAGGATTTTAGGAAGATGCATAGGTGGACTAAACAGGCATGCCTTTCAACAGTAAGTTGCTATTCGGGTTGCAGGTCGATTCACCCTTGAAATACTTCAAAAACAGACACTCTTTTGGTCTGGCCTCTCCCACCAAACACTTCCGCCAACAATACCATTATTTTTATGGCTTCTCCAGAGGACAATCTTTACAACACTGGTAGTCTTCGCAGATGGTCCAGACCCCAAAACAATTTTTCTAGTCCCTTTGAGGCAGAGTGGACATAAGGGGTGCCAACACAGTATTAGCAGCTTCATTCTCCCCGGTCTTTGACTGGATCTGCTGCCTCAAAATCACTCCAATTCCTACTCTTCCTCACAGGCTTCTGGTAGGGGTGAGGATCTCCCATTTCATCATCAATTGGGAGCCAATGACAATGGATCATTGGGTGATCTATTGGCGTGACTACACCCTAGTCTTTCTCTCCTCCCTCTGGACCAGCCTACACAACTCTTGTCCTGACAATAAAGGGGTTGGAGGTTAATGGCAGGTGTCAATAAATCTCCAGGATGCCGGTTTCAATATTCATGTCCTCCCTGCTTACAGGTGCTGCCTCTGATTTGCAGTGGGCCTCCAGCACTACCAATTCACAGTACTGTTGTTTAGTCTGATGACCGTGTGGTCATTAGAACATCTTGTGCAGTCAGTTCTTAAACTGTAATTGCTACCCAGCATACTTCAATGATCGGACAACTTCAGACCAGTGTTTAAAGTCTGCTTCCTCCATCCCGTATGTGGGGCACAGTCTAGGTGCACCTCTGTGCATTCTATATCTTCATTGTGGAGTCAGTTATGTCCTATGCAGTTACTCGTATTGCAGATATTTAAATCTCACATTTAAGGATACTTTTGAAGGATAGAGAGTCATTAGGATTCATTCCACATCCAAGGGCCCTTTGACTACATTTACTTGCCATTCACATCTAAGATCTAATAACTCACATTTGGGCATTCCCACCAGTGCCTCATATTGTAATGTTGTTAATCTTTTTCTATCTCTAATAGTGTTTGTGCAACACTTCATTAATTGATGGTTCCGTAATTTCACGGTCACGTGTCAAGTGTATCGACCTCACCATAGGGCCATAGGTCAGGAACTGTCCTGGCTGAATATTGTATTCAAACTCAGTTTCTCAAATGTTTCCTGTAAACTGTTGTCAAACGTGTTTCCCATTCTCAGTATTTCAGATTTTCTGTATCCTAGTCCCCCTTGTCTTAGCAATGTTGTTCTTTCTTGGAAATGGGTAAATCTGGTTCATATGTTACTGTCATCTTTCTTTTATTCAAGCGCATACCCCAACAGTAGCAAGGCATCTGTGTCAGCTGGTGCTTTCTTACCTATTTTCATTTCCTCAGATTAGAATGTTCATTGCCACTGCTGCCAATCTCAACTTTATAACATTGAATTCTCAATGGTACGAACCACCTGGACAATCACTGAAGCTGGACTGACAAATAGTACAATTTAAAATCTGGTATTCCAAGACCCCCATCCACTCTGCACAGTCAAACTTTGTGCAGAGCTATATTACATCATTCAGGACTCCTTATTAGATTGGAACGTAAGTCCAGTTCTCTAATTAGCCCACATTAGACAATTACTGGCAGATGGGTGAAAAAGCAGCTTGGGTAATCTGGCATCTTATTCAGCAGCACCTTCCCATAACTGAGAGTGGGGCTCCCCAGGCAGATGTAGTTGTTTCTATATCACTAGATATAACTTCTCTATCTCCACAGTGTATTGTACTCCTAGGTAGTGGAATGTAACTGGTTCCCATATCATGCACATCTCCACTGAGGCTTGTCATTCCATCGGCCCTATGGCCTTATCAGAAAGGCCACTTTTATCCTGGCTTGAAATCCCCCTCACTCTTTTAGTATTTGTTTTGATGATTCTAATCCAGCAGCTATGTTTTCCAAGTGCAGGAGTACGCTGTCTGCATACAGCGTAACTCTCCTATTAATATACCTCTGGCATTGCCATCTTCCACCATTTTGCAGGCATGTAGCTTCCTGGCCAGAGCAAACTGGAGTGGAAGCAAGGGATTTCTCTGCCTCTATTTTCTCTCCAAGCTTCCAAAGTGGCCCTTCACGTGCATATTAGAGCTGTGGGGTCTGTGTTTAACGATTTGTCCCACTGTAATAGCTCTCATTCCTGCACCCAAAACTCTGTTTTCTCTAGGACTACAGGCTGATAATCCCATATCAAACACCTTTTCCATGTCTGTGGAAATAACCACAGGCATTGACCCAGTTGTATGGTATTCTCCACAGCATTAAGGCATCAGATATTGACTTATGTATTTACCCCAGGTCAGAGTTGTGGAATTTTATAAAATATCTTCTTGTCTCTAGGATGAGATGCTTCAGAAATCTACTTGCCCTTTTAAAAAAATTCCACTTGTCCCTTTTGGTGCGGTGATAAATTATGGCAGGTTTCTCTTTATATCAGAGCTTTGATAGTAGCCTCTCTGATTATGCCAAGGTGCAATTAAATCATGGTTTGAATTCGAGCAAGGCTGTGATATTGCCACCTTTCCACAAATCTACAGGAGCTCAAAGTAGATGTGAAGCAGTAGTTACAGTGCCCAATGAGTCGTTGCACACACATAAACGTGCATGTTTAAGGGTATTTTCCAACTCTACTTCACTCTTTTCTCACATGAGAAGAAGTTGTAAATTTATTCTAGGCAAGGAGGGCGTAAAGCTTTTTCCAGGGTAGGAAAAAGGGGGAGTAGGGTAAGAGAAATTGCAATCGCTCAGCAGAAATTCGAAAGAACGTGTATATTTTCTCATTGAAAGTGGATATCAGAAAAGTGTGCTAGGCATCCGGTTTCCAGGCCTATTCTGCAATCTTGTGAATTCCTGAAAGCCGTGAATCTGCACCAGTGCAAGGAAATATACCTGTGAGTGCACTTTTGTGACTTTCATGAAAACTTTGGCCCCTAATTTATTTTCATGTTGGTGATTATTTTGCCCATGCTTTTACACCGATTCTCTGTTAACCTTTTTTAAAAAAAAATATTGGCAGTACATCAAACACATGTTACTAAAGAGAAATATTGTTTAAAGTGCTAAATATTTTTCCCAAACCTTTCTTTCAAGTTGTATATTTTTTGTGTCCATTTTATTTTTTAGGGAAATAATTATCAATATTGCCCATGCTTCAGCTTGCATTTAGATATAATCATGGAGTATTTTGGGAGCACTATAGTTATCCTCAAATTGTGTACACGCTCTTGAACTGGAAGTACTTATTGGAGCACTCGCCCTAATAAAGGCTTTTCCATTAACAAATCATATATAAAGATTTGAACAACTTATGCAAATCTTGTGTTAGTGGCAGACAGCCCTCGTTTACATATACTTATTGGGGTACAGTACACTGGTAGCAAAAGTGTGTTTGCTGCAGGGGGTTATGCCTACTTTTACAGAGGACAACATAAACATGAAAACCTACAGTCATTGACAATAATCAGTATGTCCTGGATGTTAAGTGATTGGCTTACACGCCCCTGCAAGTATAAACCTACTGCAGTTGATGCGGACCATCATTGTATTTTGTGCAGCAGCCAGTGTGTTCTCATTTTGCTTAGTATTTTGTAATCCGTATTAAGCATTGATATCAGTCTGATAAGTTTCTTATCTATATGGTCGCAATTTGCAATGGTGCAATATGTGCTTGGTTAGTTGTTCCAGATAGTGTTCCCCTATTCTGGGCCTCTAACCTAGTAGACAGCAAATAAGAATATGTAGTGTAGAACTCAGATGGAAGTCCATCTGTCCAAGCCAAGTCTGCAATGGCTTCCTTAATTTCAGTCATGGTTATAGAAGCAACAGCTGATTCCCTCTGCTCTGTAATAATAACCCTCAGTCTTGACAATGTGTCACAGTTTTGTCTATACTAGTTTTGCTCGGTCTGTAACTGCCAATAATAGTTCATAAATTCCCTATTAATTCCATCTTTTGTGTGGATGAGTGCTTCATTCTGCCCTTCATGTCGGTTCACCCTATATAGGGCCTTGGTTTTCCTTTATTAGCCATGCCCGGAGTCTGACTTACTTATCAGATTCCTCATGGACCCAAGCAGGTATTCTTTATTGTCCACACATCTGCGTCCCTATTAACTCTGCATGTTCTTTTTTACTTAATATATCTTCTTGGCTCTGTGCGACAACATTGTCTTGTAGTTCGAATGCCCTGAGTTGTTCTTCTAATCGTATCACCCTGTCCGAGACCACTTTTGATGCATTGTATCTTATTTTGATCCAGTGGCCCATAACAGTTTTAAAAGCTTCCCACTCCTATAGTGTTTTTGAGTGGAAACCGATAGTCCCTGCTTTATCAGAAAAGTAGTGTGAAATTTCACCCTTTATCCTCCTTTTATATGCTACATCTTCCAATGCCGTTACCTGCAAGCGCCAATATGGAATGACTGTTAAAGTGTTTCCTCCACACCAGTGTTACCAGCCAAGGGTTATGATCCATATTGTTTTACCTAAGTCTTTGTTTCATGATGCCTGTAATTTGTTTTATGAATAGAAGTTTGTCTTATCATGTGTATTGGGTATATAAATATGTATGGTAAGAACATTTTCTTTCCTCGAGTGTAGTAACCGTAACCTCCATGCATTTATTATGTTTCATCCTGCTGACCACGCCCTATATTCCCTGGTTTAAAATTCAGAGATCGAGGTAGAGGTATATTATTGGCATTTGAATTTTGTTTACTAGGAGTTAAGTTAGTCTTTCTAGATAATTTGTTCAGTATTTGGCGCATATGTCTTAACAAGGAGCACCTCCTTCCTGGCTATCCTCCCTCCACCATCATAAACATTCCCTCAGTGTCTGCAGTCAGTTTAAGTGCTCTAAAGGGAACACCAGAGCCTATCCATGGAAGTGCTCCTCTCGAATCTCTCGAGTAGATTGTATAAATCCTCCTCTCCAAATGCTTTTCCTGCGAGAAGACAATCTGGGTTCAAGCCTTTTAAGCAGAAGTAGATTTTACATCTTTTGATTGCGAAGCCTATACATCAAATGTACCATGTAAAAAATGTATAACACTGTGTTTGTTACATCATGTATCACTTCTTAAAGAGGCTATCTGTGATCCTCTCACAATTAAGTCTTTCTTCAGTAGGAATAGGTCGACATGCTTCAGGTTCAGTTTAATCCTGCATCAGTTCTTTACCTATTGTACTTGTGTTTATATACTCTTGGCACTATGATGTCTTTACTATTCCCGTTTGAATTTTACCCGCTGCAGTTTAATCACACAACAGTTTTTCGCCCAGACAACAAATCAAAATAATTTGCTCATTCCTTAGCCTGTACCAAAGATTAGGAATTGGGCCATGGGATGAGCTTCTCTCTGCCAGTGCAATTCGCGGCCGAAATTATCAGTATATATATATTTCATCTAATTTCCTGTGATACTAAATATAACATAGTGCACACTTTAGCTCAAGGTCTTGTCTTCATTCCCCATTCAGAGTCAACCACTAGGCCACCTCACCCGCCATAGCAGTGGTTACAGCCAGTCCACGCTGTTCATCTCCAGATTAATGTGCGAATTATAAATCCGGGGCTGTTTCTTGAATGTCTGATTCAGAGGCTCTCAGCTATCTTCTTTCATCTTGTTGTGCTATAGCGTCTTCTGTTGCCATTACTTTTACATTTTTATCTCTTCCTCTGTCAAGTCATTAGGAAATCTTGTCTGTTGTTTAAATTGATCTTGAATTGGGAATCCATGTGAGACCCTCCAGTGTTCCCCAGATCCCATGCCTCCTTAGCTTCTGTGAAGAAGAAGGTCTCATTTTGAGCCATACCCTTTAGCATAACTGTGGAAAGCAACATATAAAGGGTACCCAGGTTTCTGAGTTTACATTTGTCTGCCAGGAAGGAGTTTCTGTGACTTAGTACTGCAATTGTATAGTCTGGGACAGGCACACCATGTTCCTGTTTACTTTGAGGTAGCTGATTGCTGCTAATCTTTGAGGTTGTTCGCTCTATAATTTGGTTGTCTCTCCACTACTGATCTTCGAGGGCTACCCGGAAGAGGGGGTGTGTTGAGACCAT
Source organism: Calotriton arnoldi (assembly GCA_963921515.1). NCBI lineage: Eukaryota > Metazoa > Chordata > Amphibia > Caudata > Salamandridae > Calotriton > Calotriton arnoldi. The sequence continues at coordinate 122,315 of CAWUFW010007337.1, forward strand.
ATGAACCTGTTCTACCACAAACAATTTGAGCGACCCTTTGGTAACACCACTGTCCTTAGCCATTGTTAAAGGTGTGATTCCATACTGTACTCCTCAGTTTTTTGGGTAGGCCCACAATACGTTCCCTATTCCTACTAGGGCATCCTTCTGCACCCCTGGATTTATAGTCAAGGAACTGTTTTCTCTCCAGAAGATTTTGTGCTTAGAATTTAACCTCGTGTGTCTGGCTGCAACTTCTATATCGCTTCTGTGTGTTCTACCCTATGAGATTTGTTTTCTGGTCTGGTGGTCTACTTGTAGAATTCTCAAATTATTTACCAGTAATCATCTTAAATCTGATTCTTTCTTTCTCGTCCCTCTACTTAGTTCATTCACCTTTGACTTTTCACCGCTTTCCAAGCTGTTTCCTTTATTTCTATTACTGAGGTAAGGAATCTACCCATAAATCATTTCTTCTCCCTCAACACTTCCTGTTCCATACCAAGCCTTTGACTAGAGACTGATGAAGGCAACTAATCCCGGCCCCCTGATATACCTCTGTATAACAATTGTTGTCCAGAGATTTTAAATTTTGATTTGTTTAGTAATCCGAGCAGTACCTCCTCATTTCCTTCCTCGTTCCACTACTTACTCTGTGAGATCTGCCCAAGTAAAAACCTTCTTCATCAGCCAAGAGACCACAATCAAACTGTATAGAGGATAAAATAATCTTATTATTCGTTTCATCAAATCAAAAAGCGAATTTCACATTCACGTTACCACCAGATATTAACCCACCTATGTAAGTAAAAACAAGTCTTTTTGTAGCTGTTAATGAATGCTAACAACATTTGAATACCTAAAAGCCCATGAAAAACCTGGACAACATGTAACCTGTAATGGAAATTTTTAATCAAAGAGGACCAGAAGACAGCCTTAAAAATGTTCCTGATGGATACTCCTGCGCAATTAGCCCAGAGAACTGCCACTCCTCTAGTCGAGGGAAATACTTTGCAAAATGGAACCTACTTACAATTCTGATAGGCTAAGAAAATTACCCTCCTTATGCACATCCCCCTAAGCAGTCCCTTCTGCTCTGACCAACTCCAGACAATGAACCAAACAGACTAGATTGATGTTGTCTGGGTGAAGACCAGGGAGAACAATCACCTAACTCCTATAGATATCAATACTGACCCGGAGCCTAAGGAGAGGTACATACGATCCTAAAACAAGGTTGCTGACACACAAACGCACCCAACTGTTGCCTTTCTGTGGCAAAGAATAAGGGTACAAGAAAGAGGCCCTTAAGAATGTCAAACTCCTCAGTCCTAGAGTCCAGAAGCTCCAAAAGAGTTCCCTGTAGAAATAGAAGAGATTGATCTCAAGCAAACAAGACTCTGTAGTGTCACTATTATAGGGTCAACAGAAGAAAGACACTTCTTGGAGAACTGAACATCACAAAAAAAGTACAGGAAGTGTTGAGGGAGGAGAAGTGATTTATGGGTAGATTCCCTACCTCAGTAATAGAAACAAAAGAAACAGCTTGGAAAGTGTTGCACAGTTAAAGGGTAATGGGCACATTCACTCATGGAGTAAAGTAATGCTCACTTCAAGCGCTCTAAATCAGGTTTGTTTTCATGCTCCGGTGGGGTGTCTTTGCTTGCTTCCAGTATATTATCCAGTTTGGCATTTGTCATGTGCTGTGCTTCCTTGCTTCCATCGGGGCTGTTGTCATATCAGTCACTTGTGATGGCATTGATTCGGATTTATTTGCCTGGGCGGTTGCTGTGCTTTAATTGCTTTATTTTTTTCCATCTTTCGTTCTTTTTCACTAGTGGAAGTTCCCAGCACCTTCGCTTTATCTCAGATCAGCGCTTATCTTTCTTAAATTCTGTCTCACTAGTACATCAATAGCGGCCCCACATCTTTTCTCCAGTATAGTGTGGTTTAAAACGTGTCAGTTTCCAATTGATCTACCCCAGGTTAGTTTCCTTTGCATTGTTATAATCAGTCTTTCAACAAAATAATCCCCCTGTATACACGATTTAGTTCTGTTATAATGCAGTCTATCTCTGCACTAACATAAAAGCCCTGGGGCAGTCGTTCAGTATTGTGCCTTCCCTGGTGCCCCAGATAACTGCGTAGTCAGTTTCATGCCCTTTCTTGCTGTTAATAATCGGGGCTGATGGCCGCTTTTATCCAGTTCTGCTCCAGTACTATTCCATCGACCAGTCACCAACAGAACCTGGCCTTATTCCAGGTCAAGGCAGTACTGGCCGGTTATCACCTCGTCTTAAATATCAACCCCAATAGTGTCGAGTTGATGGACGGCAGACTAGATGATGAAGACTTCGGGAACACAGCCGGCTTTCATCCTCCCCCCACTCTCTTCTGGTATGGGGCCAAACCCTTAGCCTATTCCTCGCTTGTTGGAGCTGTCCATACCCGGCTGGTTCATCTACTGTGAATCATCACCATAGTTTCCTGTCTGCCTCCGTTCAGGTCTCTCCTACGAGCAGGCGTAGTCCCTAGCCAGAACCATGGCCACAAGATGCCTCAGGGCTCAGGTCTTAGGAGAGCACTCCTGCACAGCGCTTCACCTCGCTCCAAGCCCAGCCAAAACCATAGCAGGCCTCTTCCAGTAGCATGCCGTTCACTCTTATTTGTGCCTCCCTAGTTCAAGCACACTTGGTCAGAGTTTATTTCAGTATTTAAGCTTCCATTTCAATAATGATCGCTATTGTTCAGGTTGGCTAAAAGATGTATCCATCTATTCACATCATGCGCCGGCCATGTCTCCTCAAACACTGCTGCACTTGAAGTTCACATCTGCTAGTGATATTGTCCATCTGAAGGACTTCCTCACTCACACTGAAACCAGGTTACTTTAAGTTTGACCCCCACAAATATGTATTTCCATCTAATTGCCAATGACAACGGACACACTTGGGTACAAAAATGACGCGCAGCAAATAGCCGCCCCTAGTTTACATCTCTATTAACAGACAGCGCAAAATCTCGCAGACTTCACACCGACACCAATCTCAACTTCACGATGCGCTTTACTGTGGATTCTTAAGGCCTCATTGTGGGTTGGCAAAAATGGGCTTATACAGTGAGCGCTTGGAAAAGAAGCACTGTCAGAGGCAATTGGTCTGGTCTTGGCAAGCTGATTCTGTGATTACTTGTTTGCTTTTTTTTATTGCAGGCAGTTGGGACAAAAAGTTCCCCCTGCGTGGCTCAGAGAGCCCGTCGGTGCATCTTAGCGAGCTGTAGATTTGGATGCCCCCGCTCAGTACACACGGTCATGCGTATGTGCTGAAGGCATTAACATAGATCGATACCCACGGCAGGGTTCTGTGGTCTGAAGGGGCTCATCATGTAAACCCTCCTTACCAAGCATGACTACCATCAGGTCGCTAAGCTGTAGAGGACTGACACTGGTGGCAGCAAGAAGATTATAGAAGCAAGGCAGGCCTTTTTGCCTAATCCTATAGAGAGACCTCTATTGGCATTTCACAGATTTTTTAAAAGGTTATGCCAGTTCCCCGCAACCACATCCTTTGCCCATCCATAGGGGATATGGATGTCACATGTGTGTACTTATTTGTGTGTGTAGAGGATGTGTGTGGACCACGTGTGACACATAGACATATCCACACTAAAATCCATATTGGTTTTTTTCTTCATCCGAGTGATCCCTAAGATGGAGGGTTGGAGAGAGCAGATAACAGATGTGAATTGCAGGGCTCATCCAGGACATTCCAGGGATCCTCTTTAGTGGGTCATATGTTAGATATGAAAGATCGGAGACAGAGGTCCTCTTTGAAGCTTAGGGAGGTTCTCCTGCCCTTCCTGGCCCATTGTTCACTGGAATACTACCTGCCACAGGTTAACAGGTATTTAAGTGGGATAGCCTACCTTCCTATTGTACCTTTGATTTCGGTCTCTCTTGACAGGAGACTGGCAATTCCACCTCACCTTCCTGCTAGCACCTTGTAACAAAAACCTTAGCTGGACAAGTCTGAGTGGAATAACCAAATGGGGCAGCACTGCCTAGAACCAGTCTCAAAGCTGATATTTGAATTAAACAAATGCTGTAAGCAGATTAATTATTAAGATGGGCCAGAAACTTCCAGCAAGTGTGTCAGGATTTCTCTACTGGGACTCAGGGTCCCACACCAGTAACAACCAAGGAACTCTTTTGTGCCCCAGGTTTGGGGTGTCCCCTTCCACTCTCCTTTCCAGGTTCGGGTCCAGAACCTGGAGAAGTTTGACAGCCCATTAGGAGAAACTACTTTTGACCCTACTGTGGAGTGGACCTAATCCACTGAGGAGGGGCATTGAAGGTGTGTTTGCACAAAGAAGACACTGCTTAAAAATGGATGAGAGTAAGGGAGCTGAGTAGGTGGCGAACAGTGTTGGCAGCTGTAAGCCAGGGAGAACTTTCACCACACTCAACTGGTGGGGGTCAAGGTGACCTATGTCCACATACAGCATGTGCTGCTGTGTGGATGCACCCACGGTTGAGTGGCCTTCTTGAAGATCCATGAAGTGCTGGTGCACAGCACCACTGCTAGAATCTAGTGCCCAGAAATGAGAAGGGCTCATCAACTTATAACTGCAGCTGACATTTGCATAGGCTGAGCTGGGCCAAGGGGAGGGCTGCCCCAGTACACAAACAAGGACATCAGACATTGCCCTACTCACCATTGCAACCAGGGGGTGAGGTGGGGGGGGGTGGGGGCTCCTAGGTGTGTTTGGATTAGGGTTTGTTGTCAGACCTGAGGAACAACCTGAGGAGCAGGAGTCACCAGACTGCAAGTGCACAACCGCTTCGCTGCTGGTACTAGTGTTGCCTGCGTTCCCCTGACCAAGCACAGGCTGGCGATCAACCAATGACCACAACTAAGGTAGACTGGTCCAGGGAGAAGAACCAGGTGAGTCCACTTGATTGGTCATGCAACACGCATGCAACCTGAAGCAGTGAGGCTGATAACCAATGACGAACTGTAAACTCGGTTTCCATAAACTGCAGCCAAGAACGGAAAGGTATGGTGTCATTATAATCCTGAAGAGGTGGTTGGTGGGAATAATCAAACATTTTTAGGGACTGGAAACAATGACTCTTGAGCCAGAAGGGGGAACTGAACCACTGGAGCATCCCCACATACAACTTTCCTGGTATTTCCTTCAAAGGGCCAAAAGCCAATGTGTATTACCTCACAAAAGATGTCCCTAGGGAATACTTGGACTGTCATGCAGATTGCCGTAATTATTGAGTTAGACACGGTATATTTACAATGTCCTCTGATGATTATTTACAGTAATTGCTCTGTTAATATTAAAGTGCTTTTCTTTTCCAAACCAAAGTACTGACTGGACAGTGATTTATTATTTGTTATTGGATATTTTAGTGCATGCTGTGTCTCTTATGCCGCGCCACATCCCTAAGTAACTCTTGGACTGCTCCACTCCACTACCCTGAGGCGCAAGTGCTAAAAGAGTATATTTAGTGGTCAGTTTGGGGTTTAACAGTAAGATTAAGCCCCAGGACACCAGTGGTGAAAGGTTCTAATTGTTAGAATTTGAGCCAAGTAACCCTGATTGCCCTGGAACTTCTGAAAACGTTCCTACACGAGCATATTCCACAAAAATAAATAGAAGAAAAAACATATGCCACCACCTAAACACGGCAGCTATATTCTTGCAATTAAAAATGTAAAGGTAAAAATAAATTAATCATTGCGTATGATTTCAATAGAAAGGTTCCGGTGATTCCCAGTTGGCAGATGTACTCAGAACTGATATAGAAACCCGTTTGAATGCTAATGCACTTAAGAAAAAAATATGATTCTTATTGATATTAAGAAAAGATGCTGTTAGCTTTAATTATTTGTAACCTGAAGGCATAGTTGAAACACACAAGGATGACAAAAAAACATAAGGATAAAGAATGGAAAGAAAAACATGCATTTGCAAAACCAGTGGGTGTGGCGTTGGCTGCCAGCCTTTTGTCTTTATCAGTGCTCGTTTTGTTTTGCCATGGTTTTTGCAAAACTTTATTGTTGGGAAAGATGCCGGTCCCTCCGCCTAAATGCAAACATTTTTGTGGGGTAAAAAGCTTTCATTGCCATAGTAGTCCTTGATACCAAAGGTAAATATCGTTTGTGTGGACGTTCTCCTAGTGAAAGGTCAAAATGACACTCCTCAAAGTGAAGTTAGCCAGTGACTGAAGTGAATGATCCATTTCTCCATGCTGTATGCTGTAGTGGGTGGAAGCAAAATGTGAAAGACACTGTAACAAACCAACAGATGAAAAGGGCTGGCTGAAAAGCCTTTTAAGCACATTATACATATAATTTTAGTAGGATCAAAAGGTCTTGGCTAATTCCAAACCTAAAAATAACTGCCCATCACTCACAGTGCAGGAGAACCAGTGCCTTAAGTGAGATGACCCATTGGCCCATGCTGTATGCTGTGGAAGCAAAATGTGAATGTCAGTCAGTCAAACCACTTTATTTGGTTGATAAGAACCATAAAAGTATGCAACATATATCACAATTATACAACTCCATATAGTATAAAAAAATTATTAAAAAATTCAGATTCATGGTACATGGGCGTCTTAAAAAGGTTAAAAGACACTAGAGACAAAAGTTCATATAGGGCAATATAAAATTAATAAATATCAATAATATATTAAAACATTCAAGAATTAAGATGCTATAATAATTTCCTCAAACGCACTGCTGCCACTAAAAAACTCGCAATGTTAAAAATCTCCCATGGGTCATTCAGCATTGCAGATAAAGAAGAGCTGGTTTAACCTGTATAAAACCTTTTCCTTTCAAAATTGGAACTAAAAACCTCCGTCGGATAATACTAAAGTGCTCACAGATCATAATAAAGTGCATAGTGTCCTGGGTTGAGAAGTTGTCACAACTACAGGGGCCTAGATCACACACCCTGCTCCAGCCTTCCTGTCATTTATTCAGGTCAATGGATGAGTGCTGACCCAAAGCCCCTCTGTATATATATGTAATTTTATTTAGTTTTTTTTTATTTCATGAGGCTGGAAATCAGATAAAGCTGTCTCTAGACCAGAACTGAAAAGACATCTTATATTAAATGCTTATTACTAACTAAACGAATGTATAGATACACAGTGCACCTAACTGTTGGTATACTGATATTTGAGGAAATTCTGTTCTAAACATTATTTCCTATTTTTATGAACTATGCACATTAGCAAATTGAACACTTATATTTTAAATAATTGCCTCAGTGTGGTAAGACGTGGGTTTCCTATTCCATAATCTGACTAGAGATATTCCCTTGGTCACCATATTGTCTTTCAGGACATATTAAACAGTGTAGTCTATCTGTGCTTGTTAGTAGAGGAATGATCCCACACACAATTCGTACTTCAGTAAATGTTGCTGGAGACGATTATTCGAATACGAAGTAAGTGTTGCATTTGAGTGCCCTAAATTAGAATGCTAAAATACATTTTATGAGAATACTCATTTTGAATAAAATAACAAGGTAGCCATGCAGCACTGCTTGGACACTCACTGACTGTCACTCTGGAGAGAAGTCCTGATTGTGAATCAGCACAACAGGAAATTAATTTGTTTGTCAGTTTGATACCTTGAGTAATACGTGAACGGAAGTGAGAATGTTCCCATAATTGGAGATTTCTAACGACTAATGCATACACAAGTCTAGTTGTATATCAAGAAGCTTGATGAAAGGAATCTTGAGTGACCCATCCCCCCCACCACCTTTACACAAATTCTGTCGGGATTTGTTGGAGTGGAGAGATATCACTGTTAGTGCAGAATTCCATTGTTCAGGATGCTGGTGACAGAATTAAGGGGAAATGTTGGAGTTCACGAATAATTTGAGCTGAACACTGATTACATCTCTATTGAACTTGACCAGTAAATTAAAATGAAACTGCATATGGACATGAGCTGCAATACTATTTGTAATCAGCAACAAATATATACATATACACGTTATGTTTGATGAAAATTGGATTGAAACATTGTTTTGAATGAGTGCCGGCCTCTATTGAGCATGTATAAACTGAAGTTGTTTGGTGGGTTTTCAGCTTATAATACAAGTATTTCACAAAATCTCATTCTCTTGCAGTGGCTATGATGTTCCGCTCAACCCACTTCATCTGCTGCCCTTCTACGCTGGTTCTCGTTTCCATGACTTCCATCATATGAACTTCGTGGGAAACTATGGTTCAACCTTTACATGGTGGGACAGACTCTTTTCAACAGATTCGCAGTACAACGCCTACAAGCACAAAGTGCAGGACCAGGCACTGGTGAAGGAAAAGAAGGCAGAATAAAATGACTTTTTCTGGACGTTTGCACTTCTCTCACTCTTACCAAGAGACAGGGGGTCCATGCAGTTATAAAATGTTCCAGAAATGAAGTCGCTCGCCATCCCACATTAAAGCGATGGTGTGCTTCACAATAAAAGAAGTATGTCAACTGTTGCGCTTGATGCCGGGTGCTTGCAGGACTAATTTACTGTTCTCCTACTGCAGCATCTCCTGCTTTCAGACTCTGAATTTATTCTGATGAGACGATGGTGAGAGGGACTAGACTGTCAATGGTCCGAGGCGCATTTCCAACAATAGTGATTCCAACATGGTCAGTGGGTAGGCTGAGCTGATATGGAGATGTGTTCCAGGCCTGACCCAGGTCACTTCACAGAGGCTAGCACACAGTGTGGCTACGCCATTCTCCTTTGGGGCTATCTATGCTACCTCTGAAGTAACAACTTTCATTTTGCTAGCGTATGGACTAATGTCACTGCAGTAGTATCTTCATGATGATGTTTTATACACATGCGCTTATATTTTGTTACATTGTTTAATGTTGACAAGAAAATAACTTTATCAGATATAAGTGGTGCATGATTGTTATACAGTGTGTATACATCATTTTTAAAACATGCATGATGTAAAAAACGAACAAATTAAGCACACGGTTGGGCACTATTGTATGCTGATCGATTAGAAATCGGTTGAGATATCATACTCTTCCAACTGCTAACATATTGAAGTCCAGAATTTATTGCATTGTAAATAGATACATTTCTATGTGCATTATTTTATCTTGTTATTGTCTGTTTAAAACATTCATGCAGTGATTGCATTGTATATAAAAACATTTACAAGTTTAATTATTGTGTTTGGAAAGTATTATAAAATGTCCGCTTTTAAACTGGCATTTAGGGCCCAATTTATATCCTGGCGGTAAGAATACTCCTTCTCAGCAGCGACAGAGTATCTTTACGGCCAAGATGATGGTCCGCCCACCCGATTTATATGCGGGCAGAGGTTACACCAACGGTTAGACCTCTCCAGTGGCCCGACAAAGTTAGGGCTGTCGGAGAATTGTCTATACGTTCATCCTCCCAATTAGGATGGGTGGACATAAAGCTGTTTTTTACTGTCCATCGCTGCCTGGCAAACCATGGCTGTTAGGGACAGTAAAAAAAATAATGCCCCCCCTCTCCATGGGAGATGTCTCCCATGGTAAAGGGAGCATTATCTTTCTTTTTACTTTATAAAAAAAAATCCTGTTTCGGAATTTCCTTTTTGAAAATAATAAAAGTAAACAGTTTGGTGCAAGGCTCTGTCATTTTGACAGAGCCTTGCATCAAACAGCGAAATGCATTGATAGGAACTGACGTGACCATTCATAAATCTGGCGGTCAGGACCTTGCCCATGGCAACGAAGGAATTTGCTCCTTCGCCCTGGCAGAACAACGGTTCAGTCGCCAATAACTAAATCAGGCCCTAAGTGCTTTAGGCACCACTGAATTTATATTCCAGGTCACCTTAGTGTCATTTGCACAACCTGCTACTGTGTGTGATCGTAGGCTGGTGAAATAAAAGTGGGCGCTGGTAAGACTTGGGCTCTGTGAAACTTGCAAATGTACTGTTTCAATATGTCATGTATTTAGGATTTGAAAAATAAGTTTATTTCTCTTAATTGGCCATAAACATGCACGATTAGCCTTCTAGTCGAGATAATTAATTTTATAATACTTATTTTCTGGTTGATTATACTGATAAAGACTGATACTTGATACTATATTTGCTGTGAAAGACCACAATATCGTTTTTAGGTCTGTATTAGGGTTGAGCGTTGGCGAGGCCATCAAAGGAACCATTCACTGCAGGAAAAAAGGTTTGGTTCTGAGGCGAATTGTGACATCCTTCACCAGATGGTCCCCTGTAGAAGAAAGTCAGGAAACAAAGAAAGTATAGAACTGTACCCTTTCCTGCTACATTTTGTCAATGAGTAATTCAAAGCTGGGGTCATACCATTTGAACCAAAAGATCTTGGATCACACAAGTGGCGAAGACTTTTGTACTGGAGGGTCAATATACTCCTCCACGGGTGCTTCAATTTCAGACGGGACGGTGGGGGAGACATAGAAGCAGCCTTGCAGAGTGGCAGCTTGTGAATACCTCCAGCCTCAGTACGAATTGCACAGACCAAATGAGGGAAGCATGGGAGCTGTAATTGCTCCAGGTGGACTGAGTGCGTGCAGGTGGAGATTTCCCTGCCTGAGAACATTGTGTAAACATGGGGTCAAATAAGTGCGTCTTAGGGCGCAGTATGCACCTAAATATGCTAAATAGCTGTAGGTTACGAAGGGCCAGTCATGAAATAGTGAAATAATTTGTGTGCCAAGCACGTCTGGGTTTCCGTAGGGGTGTTAAGAGCTTTCTATCGCTAAGTAAACTTTGAAAAATTATGGTAAAACTACAGTTTCTAGCACAGTTCCTCTCGAAAAATGGCAGAAAAGCCTTGACTTTGCAGGACATTCATTAAACTGGTATGCATTTTCGCATGGTGTTAGAACTGACTTCCTTTTTGCCTGCTCCCCTCCTGTTTTCCGAATTCTTGAAACATGGTAGAATTGGCCTACCCCTGATTAACACATTTAATTTATTTGTAAGTCCTCAGTAAGGTGGTGCTGCATGTACCTACGGCCTGTAAATTAAATGCTACAAGTGGGCCTGCAACATTTATTTTGCCACCCACTAAAGTAGCACTTTAAAACAGGTCTCAGGCCTGCCATTGCAGTCTGTAGTGCAGTTCGAGTTGTCAAAATAAACCTTTTGCCTGGCTTAACCTTCTTTAATACAATCAAGTCACCCCTAAAGTAGGCCCTATAGCCCCACAGGGCAGGGTGCATTGTATTTATAAAGTGGGCCATGTAAGTTTTAAGTTTTACATGTCCTGATAGTGATTAGCTCCTGAGTTCGTTTTTCACTACTGTATGGCCTATCTGTCACATTGGAAAATAGTTTGTCACCTTATTACGTTTAATAAGTGCTAATTTTTTATTATGAGCGGGTAGAAATATCATGTTTGGACTCAAATGAATTGTAATTTAAGATCCTCTTTAATGGTAAAGTTGGATTTTAAGTCACAATTCTGAAAATTCCAATTTTAGAAAGTTGGCATTTTTTGCCGCAACTATTTGGTGCCTGCTACCAGTGTCTTGGGTCACATGACGGTGAATGGCTCTGCTGTTGAGGTTTGTATATTCATACCAAACAGTCAAAGAAAGGTCAATGGGTGTAGACAGGATCCACCATCCTGTATGGCTGGGGGCAGAGCTGTTCCCAGACCAACTTACACCTCAAGGGGCTTGCCTTCAGCACACACAAAGAAACCTGACCCCAGCCTTTTGTCACCCCAGATGTCTTGGAGCCCTGGAAGGGAAAGGGAAGAACTTTCCAGAACCAGATGTGGGGGTAACCCAGGATTGCCTCCCCCTCCCCCACCTCAAAGACTGGCACCAGGCATTAATATTGAAGCCTAAGGATCAGTATACACCTGAACCTGTGGAAGACTTCAAAAGGACTCCCTGGACCCCAAGAGGACTAGCCTGCTGCTACCAGAAGACTGCCGTGCTTCTTGAAGGCCTTCCTTGCTGCTTGAAGGAGAACTGGACCATCCACTTGAACCCAGGAACACCAGATGTGACTCCAAGGGCGAGTTGTCTGGCCTCCTGTGTGAGCTACAGGGACATAACAAGCTCCAGAAATCTTAAACCCTGCACCCGGCCTCTGATGGAGTGAGTCCTAGTGGCGCCCCCCAGGTCCTGGACCCTTGGAAGTGGGTTTAGAGGTGCTGCTCCTGCCTAAAAGAACATGTTACTTAGCTTCGGTAACAATGTATCTGTAAGAGACATATATTAGTTATAGATTCCTTACCTTAGAATTACCCCCAGGCGTCAGAATGGATCCGGAGAATTTTTTCTTCAGCAGTACCCCTGCACATCGGTAGGTGGCGTCGGTCGACTCCTCTTCCGTCGTCTGCGCTGTGGTCGCCTGCATTGTGGTCGCCTGGATGACGTTGCGGTGCCTACTTAGACACCGCCCCTGCGCGCTGATGTCAGTTCTGACGCGACTTTCCATGCCAGAAGGACAGAGCCATGAAAGACACTGACCACTGGTGCGCCACACTAGGGCCCTGCAAGGGAGTCCCTATCCCTAGAAGTCAGTTCGCAGAGCGGGGAGGATAAATGCGGCAGTAAGGAGTCTTTAACTAATATATGTCTCTTACAGATACATCGTTACCGAAGGTAAGTAACTTGTTCATCTGGAAGAGACTATTAGTTATAGATTCCTTACCTTAGAATATATACCCCAGCAATACCAACCCCAGAGGAGGGACTGCGAACCAAGTTCACACCAGAAAGTCCTGGAGGACAGAACAGGCAAAGTAGCCATCTCTCCGGACTTGACTATCCAGGCAGTAATGTCTGGTGAACGTCTGCATTGAAGCCCACGTGGCCGCCTGGCAGATGTCAATGAGTGGGACTCCACGTGACAAAGCAGTAGTTGCTGCCGTAGCTCTAGTGGAATGAGCTCGCAGCCCCACTGGAGGTTCCTTTTTAGCTAAAGCGTAACAAATCTTTATACAAAGGACGACCCATCGAGAGATGGTACGCTTTTGCACAGCCCGACCTTTCTTTGCACCCACATAGCCAACAAAGAGTTGGTCATCCACCCAGAAATCCTTTGTGCTGTCATGGTAGAAAGACATCGCACATTTCGGGTCCAGACGGATGAGTCTCTCCTCCTCCTTGGAAGGGTGCGGAGGCGGGGAAAAAGGTGGGCAGAGTGATAGTCTGCCTGATGTGAAAGGGAGTGACAACTTTATATAGGAACGAGGATCTCGTTCGAAGCACCACTTTGTCCAAATGCACCGAGAAGAAAGGGGGCTTAGAAGAAAGAGCCTGAAGCTCACTCACTCTGCGAGCAGAGGTGATGGCAACAAGAAAGGCAGTCTTCAGAGTGAGAAGCCTAAGAGGACAGTTGTGAAGAGGCTTGAAGGGAGCGCACATAAGGTAAGTCAAAACAAGGTTCAAGTCCCACTGAGGCATTATGAAAGGAGATGGAGGAAAGAGATGAATAATGCCTTTAAAGAACCTACTTACAATAGGGAACTTGAACAAAGAGGCCTGATCTGGTAGCCGAAGAAAAGCAGAAATGGCTGCCAGATAGCCCTTAAGAGTGCCCAGAGCCGAACCCTGCTGGGCCAAAGAGAAGGAACAAAAGAACCTCAGAAAGAGGATCCACATCCTTCGCTGTGCACCATGCCACAAACTTGTTCCATCGACCGGCGTATACCGTCTTAGTGGAGGGATGCCTGGCTGCCATGATGACATTACAGACTTTGGGAGGAAGGTCAAAAGCTGTCAACTATCGCCGCTCAATCTCCACGCAAGGAGGTGGAGGCTGGCAGGGCCGGACTGGGAATCGAAACCGGCCCTGGCAAACTGCTCGGCCGGCCCCCCCCCTGGGGGAGGGGGGTGTGGCCGAGCTGTTTACTAGGGCGTGTTTCGGCCGATTTTGTTACAGGAGGCCGATATTGCCGGCCCCGGTAAGGAAACGGCCCCCAGGGGCCCAAAACCGGACCCCACCCTGGCGGTCCACCGGGGAAACATCCGGTGCCCGCTACAGCCAGTCCGGCCCTGGAGGCTGGACAGGTTCGGGTGGAGGACCGTCCCCTGCCGCGGCGACAGAAGATCCTCCTGAAGGGGCAGTCTGATCGGAGGATTGATAGCCATGCTCGAGCTCTGGGTACCAGACTCTTCGTGCCCAGTCCGGTGCCACAAGAATGACTTGGGCCGGGTTGCGCTTGATCTTCTTCAGCACTCGGGGCAGGAGTGGTACAGGCGGAAAAGCATACAGGAGGCCGCAGTTCCACTCGCGACGAAAAGGGTCGCCGAGCGAGTGCCGCCTTGGAAACTCCAATGGGCAAAACTGCTGACATTGCGTGTTCTCTTCGGTGGTGAACAGATCTAACCAAGGCTCTCCCCACTGCTGAAAGAGACCTTGCACCACCTCTGAGTGAAGACGCCATTCGTGATCCACCAGGCACCGACGGCTGAGTTCGTCCGCTCTGACGTTTAGAGAACCTGCAGGTGTTGAACCACCAGGGTCATGCCCTGATGTTCCAGCCATGTCCAAAGGCGAAGAGCCTCTTGACAAAGTGTCCACGACCCCACCCCACCCTGTTTGTTGCAGTACCACATGGCGGTGGTGTTTTCTGTTAACACCCGCACTGCCTTCCCCTTGAGGGAGGGAAGGAATGCCTTCATTTCAAAGCGAATCGCCCGAAGCTCCAACAGGTTGATATGGAGCCCGGACTCCACCGGAGACCAGACCCCTCTGATCTCTGCCTCTCCCAGGTGGCCGCCCCATCCCAGGAGTGATGCATCGGTCACCACCTTGAGGTCTGTTTGGGGAAGGGAGAGGGATCTGCCTCTGACCCAATCCTGGCTCGTTAACCACCACTGCACTTGTTGCGCAGTTCCCTCCAAGATCTGGACGTAGTCGTAGAGATTCCCCTGATGCTGCGCCCACTGGAACTTCAGGTCCCACTGCAGAGCCCGCATATGCCATCTGGCATGATCCACCAGCAGGAGGCCATGAGGCCCAGCAGCCTCAGGGTCATTCTCACTGAAATCCGGAATAGAGTCTAAAGCATCGGTATCATAGCCCGAATATCCCGGACTCGCTTCTCGGGAGGATAGGCCAGAAACTACACTGTGTCCAGAACAGCTCAAATGAAAGGGAGCGCTTGAGAGGGAGTCAGGTGTGACTTCGGGACGTTGATAGTGAACCCCAGCGAAAGCAGGAGGTCCGCCATAGTCTGGAGGTGGGAGACGACAGCATGGGGCGAGCCCGCCTTCAACAGCCAATTCGTCGAGATAGGGGAAGACTGGAACCCCAGATCTGCGCAGATGAGCTGCGACCACCGCCATCACTTTTGTGAACACCTGAGGGGCACTGGTAAGGCCGAAGGGGAGCACGGTGAACTGAAAATGATCGTGGCCTACCGTGGACCGTAGGTAACATCTATGGGCCGGCAGGACGGGGATGTGAAAATAGGCGTCCTGCAAGTCCAACTCCACCATCCAGTCTCCAGGGTCGAGGGCAGCTAGGACCTGAGCCAAGGTTAGCATTTTGAACTTCTTCCGGAGGAAGCGGTTGAGGGCCCTGAGGTCTAGGATAGGACGCAGGCCCTTGTCCTTCTTGGGCACCAGAAAGTAGCGGGAATAGCAACCACGACCTACTACTGGCGCAGGGACCCTTTCGATAGCTCCCTTGGCCAAGAGCGCTGAAACTTCCTTGCGGAGAAGCGCCAAATGATCCTCCGACATGCGATCGAAAGACAGTGGCATGGAGGGAGGGGTAGTCTCGAAGGGGAGGAAGTAGCCCCTTCGGACTATCTGCAAAACCCACCTGTCTGACGTGATGGATTGCCAGTGGGGGAGGTGATGGCGAATCCTGCCACCCACTGGCCGCTGATGGGCCTGAAAGGTCAGACTAGGAGGGTTTGGAGGCTGCTGCAGGGGGGGGGGGAAGGTGGACTGTCCCACCCGCTGGTTCCCAGACCCGCGTCGCTGAGTCCCACGTCCGCAGCCACGCAGAAGCTGTGCACCTTGCATGGACCGGTGGTTGGACTGGGTCGGACGTGGTGGGGTGCCCCTTCCGTAGCCACAAAAGAGGCGAGAGGCAGACTGTGGTGGACGGGAGGATGCAGCGAGGCCTAAGGATTTGGCCGTAGCCCGACAATCCTTAAACCGCTCCAGCGCCAAGTCTGCCTTGTCATCAAAAAGGCGACAGCCATCGAAGGGCATGTCCAGCAGAGTTGACTGAACATCCCCCGAAAAACCAGACATAGCGCCAAAGGGTTACTGACGTGGCAATCGTTCTGCCAAGTGAGTCGGTGGTATCCAGTCCACAGCGAATTGTAAATTGTGCTGTCTCTCTCTCCCATCTGCCGCGGCTTGGGAGAGGACAGCCCGGGCCTCCTCCGTGCACTGGGGCAGCACTTGCACAACCGTATCCCAGATTGTATGGGTGTATCACCCAAGAGGCACGCGGTATTCACGGACCGCAGTGCCAAGCTGGAGGAAGAGAACATGCGCTTCCCAAGATGATCCAGTTTCTTGGATTCCCTGTCTGGGAGTGCAGAAGGGAATGCGCCCTTGGAAGAATAAGCTTGGATCACCAAGCTCTTGGGGGAAGGGTGTTGGGTGAGGAAAATGGGATCGCCCAGAGCCGGGCGGTGGCGGCGGGCAATCGTCCGTTCCACAGGAACCCCTGTGTTGGACTGAAAATGCGTCTAGCTGACTCCTTCTAGCATTGTGCGAGTTAAGTTAGCATTTGCGGCACCATTTTGTACTCAGCCGCCATCTTGTACTATGACCGAAATGAAGCTTCTGTCTCATACTGTCTGCCTCAGCAGAAAGCAGCCTCGATTGTTTCTCTTTATTATTCAAGGTTGAGCTTTGCTGCACTAATGAATAGATCATTCTGTAACTGCATGCCTTTCCCCGTAGGTAGGCCTGCCCCCACTCTCAGAAAGACGGGCACGGGAAGAGTAACCTTGAAACTAAGATAGCATGTACACAGTCTCAGGATGGTAGCCCATCCTTCTGTACCTCCTTTGTTCATCAGTGCCCAGGCTGGAAAATTCCAGTCTGGGCGGGTCTTTAGAGGTGTTGGAAATGTATATCTGACTTTACCATGTTGACGGGGGTCAGTCCCTCAGCAGCTATCTAAGGAGGCTGGTCGGACTGGACTCCGCTCGAGTGTATGACTAATAAATAACTTTGGTTTGTATTCTCTACTGTCTGATCGACTCTTCATTTGTATGGAAGGCTGAGAGGTGGTCGCGAGTGACCTGGGTGGCCCCAATCGGGTCACTTCCTTCAGTTGGCACCCGAATAGGGACCCCATCGGGTGAGTGACCCTTCCTTGCCCGTGGACGGGTGAGGGGGACGGGGCCACGTCGGGTCGGACGGGCGTACCTGGGGATCCCTGCACGAGAGAGTCTAGTACTCGCAGCTGCCCCGTCTGTCTGACCGGGTGGTGCCTCGGCCAGTGGTCATCCCGGCTGGGGTCCTGAATGGCGAAACCCTTGGATCTGACCGTTTGGTCCGAAGAGTCGGCAGTCGAGAATAACTTCGTTTGACCTGTGTGCACCAGGTGAGTTTGCTTTGGTTCTTTGTGGCTATGGCGCCACTCTGGTTTGTGTTTGGTACGATCTGAGGATCGTTTTTGGACAAGTGCTTGAATTTGTTTGAGTTCTTTGTGAACATGGTACCACTTTGATTTGGATTTGGTGAGGTCTGAGGACCAACTTTGGTAAGATATTTGCAAATATCTGCTCGGCATAAATAGTGAACGTTTTGTTTGGAAAATGCCCTGCTTGAGTAAGTTCTGCTGTGTGAGTTGTTGTTGTTGCTCTGCTGATGCTCGATTGGAAGAGAGTCAGCCTGCGCCTCCGGAAGGCATTCCGAATTTTGAGATGTACTTCAAGCATGGCCTCGGCCCTATTATGTTTAGTACGTTATGGCACAAATATACGAGGGACAACGCCGAATTGCAGTGGCCGCTGACAGGCACTTTTGATGAGCAAAAGCATAATTTCCTGCAGGATAAATTGTTTGCGAAAAGAAGTAGGCAGTCGATGTTTGACTCCCATAGAACATGGCAAAAGGAAGCTAAACAGAGACGGATGAAAGCAGAAAAGGAAGCCCGAAAGGGAAGGATGCAGACAGTGACTCAGAAAGCTGTTGCGTATGATAAAGAGAAGATTGATTAGGGGATAGAGTGTGCCAATAGGAAGTTTCGATTGCAATGCGAAAAGTCTTATGTGGTTCGGGAAGAAAATGATACATTTGTGGAGGAATTGTTAGACACGAGTCCTCCGCCCTCCATACGCCTGCAGAGAATATACCCTGCTGTGCCACAGCCCCAGTCGTCTGTCTCTTCTGCCCCTGCTGTTTCTGTTTCTTCTGTTACAGACTCAGTTGCTTTAGCCGCTGCGCCTCCTGTCAATTTCGTGGCTTCGCCTTCCGCGCCTGCGATAACTGCTAGTCTCCCTGCTATGCCTATTGTGTCAATGTCTTCTCTTTCTCCAGCCCTTACGTCCATAACACAGCCATTAACGACATTGGCGCCTGCTCTTTCTGTTACTACTCCTTCCCTCTTCCCTCATTTCCCGGCAGTACTGGGTAGCTGAACACCTATACGTGGATCAGGGAACGGGGACTGGGCAACTTCTAGGGAGCGACTGGGACGGATCTTAATACTATCCGATGTGGGAGAGGAAGAGAAAAGGATGGTAGCCAATCAGGCTGCTCAGTGGGATCGTCATCCCATCTATAGTACGGAAGATGTGTGGGGTGTGATGAAAGATTGAGACGTTTGTGCAGCAACATGCCCTTGAGCACATGTCGGCTACACTGATTGGACTGTGGGAACATTGCTTCAATTATGTAGCACCCCAGATTATTTATGATATCAGGGACAATGTATATGCTGCTGGTATGGCGCTGAGTGAGGTTTTCGGTAGTATTGCAACGTTGGTAGCTTAACGAAGTAGGCTGCTTGAGAAGAGCCCAAAGACAGTATCCCAGTTTCCAATGAGGGAAGTCCATCCCATATACCACCCTGAGTTACCAGAGCTCCGAGATCAGCGTAATGCTGTTGTTAGACAAAGGGTAGAGGCCCGTTTCCAAGAACAGTGGGTCTATTTATACCCCATAGAAGAGGAGTGAGGGGTTGTCCCTTAAGACTCAGTTGCCTGACCCTAGGAAAAATCCTACTGCATATTATAAGGAATTGACAGAGGCCGCCTCGTCGACAGTGGTGACGCGGGCGGATATTGAGATGTTCTTTGGTTTGTTGGTGCCTGTTGATATTTGGCGGCAAGTGCATACGCAGGATCACGTTGTGGAATTGGGTGGTACTTGGGACGAGATTAGAGCATGGGATAAGGAAAGGAAGCCGGGTAAGAAGCCCAAGGCCGAGATACTAGCTTTACCCGGCCGAATTATCACCTATATGTACTCTCTTATTCCACCGAGAAGGATAGATTGGGACAAGTTAACGGCATGTCGTCAGAAGAAAGATGAAAGTGTGTCTGATTTTTTTCACACAGTTTGAGGATGTTTTTGGATTTTAGTGGACAGGATTTGTCAGTAGAAGGGGGTGTCCGGTTGTTTGTCAATAGATTTGTTATGAACCTGCTCCCAGAGATTGCAGCTCGGTTGCAGGCTTCAGAGAGCACTTGGACGACATCCTCCCCTTCCGTTATATTGAGTATGGCACAGTATTATGAACACAGGGAGAACGAGGAGAAGGAGAAGGTGGAAAAGAAGCTTAAGGAGTTGAAGACGAAGGTATTGTTACAGCAGGCGTCTAGGGGAAACGGTAGAGGACGTGGAGCTGGTCCGGCCCGGCAGCTTTCCCGTACCAGTAGGAGCACTGCGCCTGTGGGGCCGAATCAGTGTGCGTATTGTAAGGAGAAGGGGCACTGGCGTAGCGAGTGTCCGGTGTTATTGCAGAAAGTTGCGGCAAGAGGACAAGGTTCTCGTGGACGGGGCCGTGGAGCAAGTGATCAAGATGGGGTTCGGGAGGCTGGGACATCGCAGGGTCGCTCTGATCAGAACTATTTTGATGACCCTCGAGGGAAACAGTATTATCACGATGATTATGATCTGGATGAGGTGAAAGGGATGTCTCACAGCTAGGACAGCCAGGGACAGGGTGAGGGACAAGTCCAGATACCTGTAGATTAATGCGGTCCTTATGTCACCGCAGATTTGCAAGGCTCAGTTAAGAAATTCTAAGTGGACACAGGTGCAATGAATAGCTCTGTTTCTCGTTCGCTGGTCCCCGGGGCAGCTCTGTCTGGCCAAAATAATGTTTCGGTAGGATTTTCTGGCGTACCGGTTGTAAGACCCATTTCCAAACCTCTTGCTTTGACTATCGGTCCTTTTACTGTGGATTCACCGTTCTTATTGACATCAAATAGTGGATGTTGGACTTGGCCCTTTTTTTCAGGGTCATTCCAGAACTTTTTGCCTTCCTCCTGTATTTGTTCTGACCTGTTGTTGGTGGTTTTATGACTGGGCACTTTCCACTGCTGATCAGTGCTAAAGTGCATATGTTCTCCCTGAAAAGTATTGTTGTGGATTAGTGATTCCATGATTGGCTATTTGATTTACTTGTCAGACCCTAGTACAGTGCACTATGTGTGCCCAGGGCCTGTAAATCAAATGCTGCTGGTGGGCTTGCAGCACTGGTTGTGCCACCCACGGAAGCAGCTTGTAAAATGTGACTCAGGCCTGCCATTGCAAAGCCTGTGTGCAGTCTGGGACTGCCATGTCGACTTGGCAAGTGCACACACTTGCCATTCCCTAAACCGTCCCTTTTCTACATGTTAGTCACCTCTAAGGTAGGCCCAAGGTACCCCTGTGGGCAGGGTGCATTGTATGTGAAAGGTAGGACATGCCCTGATGTGTGTGGCATGTCCTGATAGTGAAATACTGCCAATTTTGTTTTTCAATATTCCATGGCTATCTGTTCCCATAGGCCAGAATGGGAAATTAGTTTATAACATCTTATAAACATAACTGACCCTAGGAACGAGATAGGAAAATAAAGTTTAATATGCCTGAACTCCGAATGTTAAAGTGCATCTTTTAGTGAGGGTGATTTTTACATTCTGTGTTTGAAAATACCACTTTTAGAAAGTGGGTATTTTCGAGCCTAACCATCCAGTGTGCCTCTGCTAGGTTTGTGTATTGCATATCTGGCTTTTGGATGACAGGGGCTGGAGCAAGGCAGTGGCTCCAGAAGTCTGATGAGTCAGGGCTGGGCTGAATAGGCTTGGTCTGCATTTGGAGTGGTGGGAGGAGTAGCATCTTCACCTGAATAGGGCTGTGCCTGCCTTCCACAATGACGGCTCCCCCCCCTGGGCTCACACTGACAAAGGAGGTTTTTGTGCACTTGCAAAGTTCCCCACAGAACTGGTTTTGGCTGAGTACAAACACTCTCTGCCTTCAGAGAACAAAGGATTTTGGTGTATAAAAAGAGGGACCCAGACCCCAGACTTTTAGATCACTTCTGGGAAATGAAGAGGAAACCTTTGCCAAGGAGAAGAGCCGGATAAGCTGAGGAGGTATACTGCCCCTGTGCTGTTTGCTGTCTGGGGTTGGCCTGCAGTGGCTGCTTGCTGCCAAGAAAAGGAGAAAGAGGACTTTGCTGTTTGCTTTGTCACCTGCTTGAAGAAAAGATCTCCAAGGGCTTGAAACTGAGCTTGCCTCCTGTTCTGAAGTCTCAGGGACACAAAGACTTCACCACCAGCTCCCCTGAATTCCCTTGCTGGGAATTCCAAACCTGCAAAGAGGTGCCTGCTGCTGTTTAGGACCTCTGGAGACTGTTTGTCGCTGGGAGCTGGGAAATCAACACAACACCGAAGAAGCGTGGTTTTCCGACGCATCGCCGAAGAAACCGTCGCAGTGCCTGCCGCGGCTCGAGAAATCGCCGCCACCGCACTGATCCTGATGCAAGCCTACTGTGCGGCTGCACAAAGACACGCATCGTACCGGATCGACGCATCGCATCGAGGTGCCAAGACTGTTGCATCGTTTGGGGTCCGCTGTAAGAAACAGACGCATCAACTCCCGACGCAGTAAGGAACTGACGCATCACCTCCCCTGCGCCGCAGTAAGGAACAGACGCATCACCTTCCCTGCGGCCATTTTGTTTGCTTTGCGTGATGCATCTAAGGTACTGTTGAGAAAAGTGTCGCATTTACAACTTGCATTGAACTGAACTATTTCTACCATTTGAAAGCCTTATTTTTAACTGTATTGTGGATTTTTGTCGTTTGGTCTTGTTTTGGTTTAGATAAAGATTACTTATTTTTCTAAACTGGTGTGGTGTCCATTTGTAGTGTTTTCACTGTGTTACTGTATGTGTTCACAAATGCTTTACACACTGCCTCTGAGATAAGCCTGTCTGCTCGTGCCAAGCTACCAAGGGGGTGAGCAGGGGTTATTTTAGGAGTGTATCCCCCTTACCCTGACTAGAAGCAAGGGTCCCTATTTGGACAAAGGTACCTACCTCTGCCAACTAGAGACCCCCATTTCTAACAGTGGAGAAAACATAATGGGCTTGGATTTATTAAAGAAGTTGCATACAACAATTATTTGCTCTCCGGAAGGTGTTTACATGACAATGGGACCGAATGTGATCAGCTCTAAGCAGTGTCTGTCTAAAGATGCGCCCCTTCCTGCTGAGTTTAAGGTTGTGCCGCCCACTTTGTGGGCAACAGGTGACACGGATGTAGGACCAGTTGCAAATTCCCCCAATTTCCATTAAAGTTAAGGACAATGCCGTTTTGCCTCGTATTCCTCAGTACAAAATACCTCAAGCGGGGGAGCGAGCTTTGCTGCGAATTATACGAGATTTGATTGAGACGGGGTAGTTGAGGAGACTGCGGCGAACGTGTGTAATAGTCCTATTTTTCCTATTCTAAAAAGGGCGTCTCCAGACTCCCCCGATGACCACCCAGATGTTTATCGTTTTGTGATTGATTTGCACGCAGTTAATTATGTAGTGGTCCCTCAGTTCCCGGTGGTCCCTGACATTACTGCCCTTCTAACAGTGATTCCTTCCTCTGCTAAATTCTTCTCTGTCATTGATTTAAAAAAATGCCTTCTTTAGTATCCCAATACATCCTGATAGTCGCCATCTGTTCGGCTTTACCCTGGCTGGCAGAAGCTTTAGATTCTGTCGCGCTCCTCAGGGCTATACTGAGAGCCCTAATATATAGCCAAGCCCTGAAAGCCCAATTGGACTCCCTCGCGCTCTCTCCAGGTAATGTATTGCTTCAGTATGTGGATGACATACTGATAGCTTCTGACACTGAACAGGGATGCAAAGACAGTACTGTTAAGTTGTTGCTACATTTGGCTCACCATGGACATAAAGTGTCCCTTTCTAAATTTCAATACTGTCGACAGGAGGTCACCTATTTAGGTCACCTACTGTTGAAGGAGGGTAGGAGATTGGCCCCTGAGCGCATTAGCGCCATTGTTAAAATGCCTATCCCTAAAACCCAGAGGGATCTGCACGCTTTTATTGGCATCACTTCCTACTGTCGCCATTGGATCCCTAATAATTCATTACAAATAAAGCTTTTGCTTGCATTAACCACTAAAGATGTTTATGAGCCCTTGCCTTGGACACCTGAATGTCAGCAGTCTTTTGAGCAATTAAAAGTTGCGCTTTGCTGTGCTCCTGTGCTTGGCACGCCTGATTATGGGAAGCCGTTCGTGCTGTATTTACACGAGACGGCTGGTTGTGCGCTCTCTGTTTTAACACAGGCCTTTGGAGGTAAGCAACGTCTGTGTGCTTATTTTTCTGCTTTGTTTGATCCAGTCGCCAGAGCCCTCCTGAGCTGTCTAAGAGCGGTCGCGGCTGTGGCCATCTCTAAAAGGCAATCGGCTGGGCTCGTACTTGATATTGACCTCACAGTCATGGTGCCTCATGCTGTGGATACCCTATTGAATAAGACCAAGACACACCACCTTACCAGTGCACGTCTGACCGGTTATGAGCTAACTCTCTTTGCCCTGCATATCACGATCAAAATATGTGCCACTCTGAACCCTGCCACGTTACTGACCCTCCCTTCTGAGAGTGAGGAAATAGACATACATGATTGTCTTTTTCGGACAGAGGAAGAGACGAAGGGACGGGTAGACCTGACTGATGTTCCCTTATCTGACCCCCAAGGGGAACTATATGTCAATGGCTCTTGTTTCAAATTACCAGATGGCACCACCACCGCAGCATATGCGCTTACTACACTGCATACGGTAGTTGAGAGATCACGAGTTCCCTATCAGTCCACTCAGGCAGCTGAACTAGTCGCCCTTATTAGAGCTTGTGAGTTGAGCAAGGGACTGGCTGTTAATATTTATACTGACAGCCAGTACGCCTTCGGGGTTGCCCATAATTGTGGGCGGCTCTGGGCAGAGAAGGGTTCCTTATTTCACATGGGACGCATATCCAACATGGCCCTCTTATACATAGGCTTCTGACCACAGTGACACTTCCTAAGAAATTGGCTATAGTAAAGTGCAGTGTCCACAAGGCAATTACGGATGATGTGGGAAGAGGAAATGCATTTGCAGACCAGACAGCTAAGGAGACAGCTCGAACAAAAATGAAAAAGATGTTTGTAGCAGGTCCTGCCAGGTGGGTGCCCGAGGTCACTATGTTCGAGGATACTCTAGACAATGTGAAAGAAATACAGAGTGAGGCAACGATTGAAGAGTTAGCGGTGTGGCAGGAAAGCACAGCACGCTTAGATGAGGATGGGTGTTGGATGGATAAGTCAGGAAAACAGAGATGGATGTTACCAGACGCATATGTCCTTCCTGTGGTCACTATGGCGCACGGGCCAGCCCACATTAGTGCGAAAGGCATCTGTAAGCTGTTAGATCCTGTATGGCAGAATGACAACATTCCCAGGGTTGCTGCTCACTTAGTAAAGTACTGTATGGTATGCATGATGTATAACCCTGGAAAAGGCACCCCTACACCCTCTGGTAATTTTGCACCACCTTCCTTCCCTTTCGAGGTCCTTTAGATGGATTTCATCGAAATGGAACGAGTCAACAATCTGAAATATGTGTTAGTAGTTGTTTCTGCATTCAGTAAATGGGTTGAGGCTTACCCCACTAAAGAGAATACAGCCATGGCGACGGCGAAGGCACTCCTAAAGGAGTTCTTCCCGGGTTTTGGTTTGCCCCGTTTGATTTGGAGTGACAACAGAAGTCACTTCAATTCAAAGGTTATCCAGCTGGTGTGTGACGGCCTGCACATCAAGCAGAAAGTTCATGCTGCAAACCACCCCCAGTCAGCAGGTCTGATTGAGAAGTACAATGGTACTCAAACTGAAATTGGCAAAGATTCAAGAGAGCACAGGATTGCAGTGGCCAGATGCTTTACCATTAGCCCTTTTGTCTACAAGAGCTAAGGGTCACTCTAGGACAGGATTGTCACCGTATGAGGTCGTGTTCGGGCGCCCGGCAAATGTCGGGGGCGTCCCGCGACCTCAACGATTCTCTGCAATTGAATACCCTTTGCTTGTGGACTACCTGTATGAGTTGACTAAAAGCTTGCGTTCTATTCACCAACAGATCCACGAAGTCTTACCAGCAGCTCCCGAGGGGCCAGGCCATGATATCCGGCCTGGGGACTATGTGCTGACTAGGCATTTTCAGAGGAAAGGCAGTTTGGAGCCGCGCTGGAAGGGGCTGACGCAAGTCCTCCTCACTACCCGCACAGCTGTGAAGGTGGCCGGCAGGAAGAATTGGATTCACTCCCAACATTGCAGAAAGGTGCCCCTCCCTTTACCCTACGATCAGTGGGTGCTTGATGGAGTAGGTGACTCTGAAATTAGAGCAAGTGCCCCATTTTGTTCCTTTGTCGGATGCCCAGCTGACGTGGGGATAAACGGAGGAGGAAAGCGATGCAGTTTTGAACGAGGCAGTGCCACCTGAGATCAAGGCCATCCAGGAGCCCCAGTCTGCTTGCCCATCTGTGCTTGAGCCCCAGTCCATTGGCCCCTCTGTGTCTGAGCCCCTGTTTGCAGACCCCTCTGTCCCTGGAGTAGCTAGGTACAATTTGCTCCCCCGGCAGAGGAACAGTGCACCAAGGGAAAAGTCTGATTAGCAGGGATGGACTCGACAATTCAGGCCACAGTTGAATAGGGAGAGGTGAAATTGGTGCATTGTTCGGACATTGGACAGGATTGCTCGAGTGTGCTCCCCTGGGAAGGGGAGTGCCTCATCCTGCACAATGTGGGATTCCTCAAGAGCTGGTCCAACAGCTCCACCGCTGGTGCTCAACAGCGCCAATAATTGATGAACAATAGGAGTCTACCAGCGAGACTCTGACGGACGCTGGTAAACATTTGCCCCTCTCCTGTCTTCTTGTCATTGGCTCCATTGCATGTCCTTTCCTCTGGTTAAAATGTACCCGTTTGGTCGCCCCATTATGGAGGAGGAGCAGCCATTTGCAGCCCCACGTGTTGGGCAGAGTGAGTCTGGTTGGTCTAGTTGGTCTACAAAGAGTAAAATAGTGTTCGTGGTAATTGCTCTGATATCCTTGATAGCAGTACTTGGGATAGTATGGTTTCTTGAAGAAAAATATCCTGTACACTCCTTGATTGGTACAACGCCTGTTCCCCCTGAACACATGTTTGTTACTTTGGCCCCTCATAAGGGTGAGCACAGAAAAACATATGTAGATAATGTTTTCTTGCAAATGCTCCACCAAGCACATGATACATCTAATGTTACTAATTGCTGGATCTGTGGACTGCTCCCTTCTGTGACCCATAAGAACGATATATTATTGTCCATGCCATTTTCCTATCTTGGGAGCTGTGAGGCCTGGTTTCAACTGTTTACCATGGTATGTACTCATTTCCATTCTGATGCTATGAATATGACATCTGCTGATTATGACACTGTGTTAGAATACATACGTGTCCACCAAGGGTTTACTCCAGGAGAACAAGGGGCCCCTGATACATTGTCCCCAACAGCTTGTATGAACGTATACGAGAACGAAAAAAATGCAACATGGCTTCGAAATGAAATGTTGGATTTCCAGGGGTTTAATGTCACTGAATATTTTAAGTCTTTTCAGATACGCAATATTACTCAGGATGAGGCAGTGCGGGTAGTCAACACAACAGCTGGTTTTTGTGTTCGAGGCCTTGGGAATGTTAAAGTGGGAGAGAATAATTGTAATTATACTTATGTGTTGAGCACAAGCAGTAGCCCACCATTGCTTCCCCCCCATAATGTTTATTTTGTTTGCGGGTCCCAGGCTTATGAGTGGCTTCCGAGGGGATGGTCTGGCATATGTTACCTCTCTTTCCTCCTTCCCCCAGTGTATCTAGCACCATCCAACTACCATAGAGATCACCGATTGCAGCGTGGATTGTCCATTTATCCCGTATTAGAAGGGTTATTAACACAGAACAGATACTACTCTACAGCAGTTCACTGATGCTATGAAGGGTATTATTCCCTTTTGGGGCCCTATGTCCAATAGCCTCAATATTCGTCGGCTCACCAGGGTTGTGGAAGGGGTCATTAATACCATGGCTGGAATACTGACAAATATTACGGCTGAGCTCCAGGCTACGAGGCTCATTGCTCTTCAGAACCGGATGGTTGCTGATCAGGGAGGGGCCTGCCGCGTCATCTGCAGCAGTTGTGGTGTATACATACTGGACCACGCTCCTAATGTATACACTGCTATACAGAAGTTGCATAGGCTTGCATCTGACATCCACCAAGAGAATGGTACCTGGACTCATTCTGGTTGGTTCTGGGGTTTAATAGCATCCAGGGGTTGGAAGATTCTTATCTTTCTGATAGTAATTGCAGGTGTCATTTTCACTTGTTGCCTATGTGTACATTGCCTTCCTGCCTGCTGTACTTACTGTGTTGGAAAGTTGACACCCACACCGAAGGCCCCAATACATGATGCTAAGTCTTCGGCCATGATGGTACAGGCTGTCCGCGACCGAATGTCTATTGACGAAGGTATTGTTGGATATTAATAATGTGTGAATTAACATGTAACAGTGGTCATTTTCTTACTATGCAAGTAGTTATTGATTTCCTAGCATTAGACAAAATTGTTAGCAAATGCTAAAAGGAGGGTCTGTTGGACTGAAAATACATCTAGCTGACTCCTTCTAGCATTGTGTGAGTTAAGTTAGCATTTGCGGCACCATTTTGTACTCAGCCGCCATCTTGTACTATGACCGAAATGGAGCTTCTGTCTCATACTGTCTGCCTCAGCAGAAAGCAGCCTCGATTGTTTCTCTTTATTATTCAAGGTTGAGCTTCGCTGCACTAATGAATAGATCATTCTGTAACTGCATGCCTTTCCCCATAGGTAGGCCTGCCCCCACTCTCAGAAAGACGGGCGCGGGAAGAGTAACCTTGAAACTAAGATAGCATGTACCCAGTATCAGGATGGTAGCCCATCCTTCTGTACCTCCTTTGTTCATCAGCGCCCAGGCTGGAAAATTCCAGTCTGGGCGGGTCTTTAGGGGTGTTGGAAAATGTATATCTGACTTTACCATGTTGAGTGGGGTCAGTCCCTCGGCAGCTATCTAAGGAGGCTGGTCGGACCGGACTCCGCTCGAGTGTATGACTAATAAATAACTTTGGTTTGTATTCTCTACTGTCTGATCGACTCTTCATTTGTATGGAAGGCTGATAGGTGGTCGCGAGTGACCCGGGTGGCCCTAATCGGATCACTTCCTTCACCTGTGCTGGGCTTGGACCAAGTGCCCAGAAGGACGTCCGTGAGGACTTCATTGCAGGGCAAGAGGGGTTCAGAGGAAGTTGTCGCCGGTTGAAGCATCTCTGTCAGGAGGTTAGTCCTGACTGCCACTGTAGGGAGCTCCAGGCCCAAGGCCTCGGCTGCCCTACGCACCACCACTGCATAGGACGCTCCCTCCTCCGTAGCCATGGTAGGGGGAGAAAGCATGCCAAGGTCTGGGGAGGTTTCCAGACCACTGGCGTCGCCCAATTCCTCTCTCCAGTCCGGTTTTTCCAGCTGGTCTGCAAAGGGTCCAGCGACCCCTCCCAGTCCTCATCACCACCCTCAGGGCGATAGGGAACACCTGGAATGAACAAGGGAACAAAAGTACCCTCCGGCGTCGGATCCGATGTCGGTCCGACTCCGGGTCCATCTCGGGGATGAGGATGGGAGCGGCGCCGGCTGGGGCACGGCTGACGCCAGGGGCGTCATTGCCGGGAGCTAGGAGGCCTTACCACATAATATTAACGCGATACCCAAAAGAGGACCTTGGATTCGCACTTGTAATGCTTCTCTTAGTCCTGGTAGAGTGGCAAAGAGCAGACAGGCTTACTTAGAGGTACATGTGTTAGGCATTTTACAGTACCAATGTGGACGATAAATAATTGACATGATTAGAAAGAAATCTGATACCAATTAAAAATAAATTGAGCACATTTTTAAATAAATTCAAAATGAAATCAATACAAGGCGTATAACCAGAGTTACCGATTTTAAAGTGTCTTTAGTCGTCTTTGGGATGCAAGGAACTTGACAACTGCACCACAGGAATGAAGGGGGGACGATATAAAAGGTTCCCTCCGCGTGGGGCATCGAGTGAAGCAGTTGTCGAGTTCCTGCATCCCAAAGAGGGTTGGCACACCTCGTAAAGCCAGCACCCGCAGAACCGTTCAGCACCACAAATAGCCAGGCACACCTCTGCACCCGAGACACCCGAGCTAGGTAGAGCAGTTCTACCTGGTGATTCCTGGTATAGGAGCCTCTCCAAGCTTTTCCTCCAAGGGGCTCCTTTAAACTCAACCTGCAAGTATTGTTATGTCAAGTACTGTTTTTGACAGCTCCCGCGGCTCCCGTTCAGCACCAAGGACAGCCAAGTCACCTCTACACCCGGACTCCCTGGGCAAAGGTAAAATTGTTTTGACTGTTGAGGTTGGGTCTGTGGACCTACAAGAACTTAACTCCAAGTGGGTTCCATTGAACTCACACCGCAAGTGATCGAGTGTCACCTGAGATTTTTCCATTGGCCGCAATGGTAAAGTTTGACAGTTCTACAAAGTACTGATTTATTGAACACTTTAAAATCGATAACTTCGTTTATATGCCTTGTATTGATTTGATTTTGGAGTCTAAATTTATAAAAAAAATAAGCTCTATTTTTATAAATGTGGTCGGATTTCTTTTGAGTCATGTCAATTACTTATCGCCCATGTTGGTACTGTAAAATACTTAACACATGTTCCTCTAAGTAAGCCTGTCTGCTCTTTGCCACTCTACCAGGACTAACAGAAGGATTACTAGTGCGAATCCAAGGTCCGCTTTTGGGTATTGTATTAATATTATGTGGTAAGGCCTCCTAGCCATGCCACATAATATTGCCACTTTGATACAGTGCTTTTGGTTAAGTCTTTGTTCCTGAAGACGGGTCTAGGCTGACTTCATTTCAAGTGCTGGTAGTTTTACGGCAGGCAGGTCGCTTGGCGGTATGCCCCACGGATTATGGGACACATTCCTTTCATTTTGGGCGGCAGCAATTCAACAAGGCCTTACAGAGGATATGGCAAAAAAGTTAGGCAGATGGAAATCTAAGAGTTACAAGCGTTATGTGCATTGTGGATTTGGGTTGGTTTGAAGCATTTATACAGTTGAGAGGTTTTTAACTATCTGTTTTCTTTTCTAGATTGCGTTGCTGGGCCCAGCAGTGGTGTATCTATGGTTTGGATTGTGGAGCATTCCTTGGTTCATTGGACAGCAAAGCAAACCGAGTCCCAGATTTTCTGCAGACAGCTTGGCTTAGACGGGGGAAGGGTGAGGGTTTGGTGGGGTGGGAAAAGTGGTAAAAGATGGGGCAAGCTATTAGGAGAGTTCTTGAGATGGCTGGCTGCTAGACATTGCCCTGGTTTGTTGGTAGTCCATCTAGGGGAAATGATCTTGTAGCTTTGTCAGGTACTGGACTAGTTGAAAGCTACGAAATTGTATTTAGAGAGGATAAAAAACTGTTGGGCAGGAACACATATTCTCTGGACGGAATTGCTTCCACAGAGATTTTGGAGTGGTGCTCGCAAGCCAGGTGCTATGGAGAAGCAAAGGAAGAAAGTGAACAGGGAGGTGATGTATGGGAATTTCAGTCTTGAAAAATACCCGGAGATTTTAGTAATTACAATGTATTAGTGAGGCTGATTAGTTTGTAAGGCATTTTGCCTAGGTTGGTTTGATGGTACAGTTTCCAGACCTGTTCAAAGCAGCCTTTTACCATATATATCTATCTATCTATCTATCTATCTATATATATATTATCTACTGGCGGTCGCCAGTAGATAGTTATAGTTACAACCTATTATCCATAGGAAATCCGCGACATTCTATTTGAAATAACTCTCTTGCCGGTTGACGTATCTTCGCAAAATTTTCAAACTTTATGGCCCGCTCCGGTCCGCTCCTACCCTGAAAGTCTCGGGGGATTCGTCAAGCGGGGGCCGAGAAAAAAGGGGGTCCCAAAACGCGTTTTCCCCATGCAATTTTCCATAGGAAACTTTAGACACGGCTACAGCCCGAACTGCTGAACGGAATTACACCAAATTTGGCAAAGAGGTAGTTCTTGGTTCAGAAAGAACCCTTTTTGTTAAATGGTGTAAATCCGTTCAGTAGTTGCTGAGAAAATCAAAAGTAAAAAAGATAGTGATATCTAGGGCCGCGGATCCTCCCGAGCACGAGCTTTATGTTAATTGGCTGTCAACACTCCAAACCAGGAAGTGTTGGCAGCCATTTTGTCCCTCGGTAGAACCGAGGGACAGAAACAAGTGCGCAAAGCACACAAAGGGGGCAGGGTAGAAACACCCTGACCCCCTAGGTCTGCTCAGGGGTCCCACAAGGACCCCCTGGGCAAAAATATTATTTTTTTTTAAAATCGGCAGGATGCGCTCAGGGAGCGCGAACCCTGCCGGAAAAAACCGAAGCGCGGTCTCCGCGCTTTGATGTTAATTGGCCCCCGGGTGGGCCAAGTCCCGGGGGCATGCTGGGGGGTTAATTTTATGTGTGGGGGCCTCTAAGGGTACCCCAAGCCCCGGGGACCACCACCCCCGGGGCTTTATGTATAATGGTGCGGGAGGGCTCTGAGCCCTCCCGCAGCCCCGGAGACCGCCACCTCCCCGGGGCTTCTTTTTTATTTAAAAAACCTGTGTGGGGGGCTCCAGCCCCCACACGCCCCGGGAAAATTAAAATGGGGGTCCGTTTTGGACCCCCAGAGCCCGGGGACCACCACCTCCCCGGGGCTTTCAAAATGTAGGGAGGGGGCCGCGCGGCCCCCTCCTGGAGCCTGTGGTGGCCCTGGGGACCACCACCCCCCAGGGCCGGCTCCTGCAGTGTCCCGGGGTGCCTACCCCCGGGACACTGCTGTTTGCAATGACCGGACGGGAGCCTCGCGGCTCCCGTCCTGTCATTGCAAACTTGCTTTGGATATTGGAAGAGAGAGCAGGAAACCTGCTCTCTCTTCCAATATCCAAAGCCGATTGCTTTCCACATGGGGAGCAGCATGTTAGCTGCTCCCCATGTGTAAAGCAATGCCGGCTCCCGTAGGACACGGGGAGCCGGCGGGACTGTGGGGGTTTGGGGACCCCCACAGTCCCCAACGAGAGGCCGGGCCCCGGGGATGGGGTCCCCGGGGCCATAAGAGGCCACGGAGGGGGCCACGCAGCCCCCTCCCCAAAGTAACAAAAATTAAAAAAAAAAAAAAAGTGCAAGGCCGGCCCCGGGGATGGGGTCCCCGGGGCCTTAAATGGCCTGAGGAGGGGGGCCACGCAGCCCCCTCCAAATAAAAAAAAAGAGGCCATGCCCCGGGGATGGGGTCCCCGGGGCCAATACAGGCCCAGGGAAGGGGGCCACGCGGCCCCCTTCCCGTTTTTTTTTTTTAATTTTAATAAAAATAAAAGGGGAAAGGACCTGGGGGATGGGGTCCCCAGGGCCTAAAAATAGGAAAAAGGAAGGGGGGCCACACAGCCCCCCTTCAGAGGGAAAAAAACAAAAAACGATCGGGCCCGTAGGCCCCGCCCCTTCCTTCACCACTCTGCAAACGCGCCCCTGGCGCGTTTGCAGAGAGGGGAACGATCCCCTTCAATACTATGGGTCCCTGGAGGCCAACTAGCCCACCAGGAACCTCCAGTATGCGCCAGGGGCTGCCTTGCAGAGAGGTGTACAGAGGCCACGCCCCTTTTACACCTCTCTGCAACGCAGCTCTATGGCGCTTTTTGGAGGTATATGGTGGGCTAGTTGCACCCCAGGGACCCTCAGGATTCAAGGGGAGTTAATCCCCCGACTTAAAACGCGCCACGGGGCGCGTTTGCACAGTGGTGAAGGGAGGGGCGGGGCTTCATGTGACATGTGTGCAAACAGGCCCCTTGGCGCGTTTTAAGATGGGGAATTAAATCCTCTTCAATCCTGAGGGTCCCTGGGGGCCAACTAGCCCAACAGGTACGTCCAGAAAGCGCCACAGAGCTGCGTTGCAGAGAGGTATAAAAGGGGTGTGGCCTCTGTAAATGTCTCTGCAACGCAGCCCCTGGCGCATACTGGAGGTTCCTGGTGGGCTAGTTGGCCCGTAGGGACCCTCATGATTCAAGGGGACTTAATCCCCCAACTTAAAACGCGCCACGGGGCGCGTTTGCACAGATGTCACCTCAGGCCCCGCCCCCTCCCTTCACCATTGTGCAAATATTCCTCTAAAATCAGCCGAAATACGAATTCTGATTTACTCACCTGTTATCAGGAGAGACCTCAGTGCTGCATCTTTCAGCCCAGTACTAATCCTGAAAAGTAATTTTAACCGTACTTACCAGTAACTTGAATTTCCTTCCATAGGCTAACATTGACTGGTTTCACTTGGAAATTCTTCTAAGTGTGGAGTTTTGGAACTTTAAAATATTCCTCTAAAATCAGCCGAAATACGAATTCCGATTTACTCACCTGTTATCAGGAGAGACCTCAGTGCTGCATCTTTCAGCCCAGTACTGATCCTCAAAAGTAATTTTAACCGTACTTACCAGTAACTTGAATTTCCTTCCATAGGATATCATTGCCTGCTTTTTGCTGAAAAAGTTTCTAAGTGTTGATTTTTTAAACATACAAATATTCCTCTAAAATCAGCCGAAATCCGAATTCTGATTTACTCACCTGTTATCAGGAGAGACCTCAGTGCTGCATCTTTCAGCCCAGTACTGGTCCTGAAAAGTAATTTTAACCGTACTTACCAGTAACTTGAATTTCCTTCCATAGGCTAACATTGACTGGTTCCACTTGGAAATTCTTCTAAGTGTGGAGTTTTGGAACTTTAAAATATTCCTCTAAAATCAGCCGAAATACGAATTCCGATTTACTCACCTGTTATCAGGAGAGACCTCAGTGCTGCATCTTTCAGCCCAGTACTGATCCTGAAAAGTAATTTTAACCGTACTTACCAGTAACTTGAATTTCCTTCCATAGGAATCCATTGTCTGGTTTTCAGCAGAAAAGTTTCAAAGTGTCGATTTTCACAAACTACAAATATTCCTAAAAAATCGCCTGTATGACTTAAACGCATTCTTTCAACTGTTTACAGGAGATGCACCAGTGCTGGATCCAGGATCCAACACTGAGTAAGAAAAAGTAACGATAACAGTTTTTAACTTCTAAGTGAATTTCCTTCCATAGGATAACATTGGTGATTCTATGAGAAAAAGTTTCTAAGTGTGAACTTTTAAAGTACAATAATATTCCTTAAAAATCACGACTGTAACCAAAACGCTTTTACTCAACTGTTTACAGGAGATGTCCCAGGACTGAATCTAGGATCCAGTAATGTGGTTAGAAAAGTAATCCATAAAGTAACTAATTGCATTTAACTAGAAATTCACATTGAGCTGAATGTTGCATTGTGTTTGAAAATGTGTTGCCCATTGCAACAACTGTAACTACTGTACTTAAAAGTCTATTGCCTATGTGCAAAGTAATTAAACTAAAGTAATTCATTCTGAGAAAGTATTTTTTGTAATGTAATGTATAATGTAATTACAATGTAATTTAAAAAATAAAATATGTAAAAAAAATTGTTTCTAAAAAATTTGGAAATCAGTATGAAAAAAATTTATATAACAATTAATACATTTAAAAATTGTCATTTACAAAACCTTTGAAATTCACTGAAAAAACTGTAGGTTTCAGACATGTTATAGTTACAAATTAGCATTTAAAAACCTTTGAAATTCACTGAAAAAACCATAGGTTTCAGGGACGTTATAGTTACAAATTAGCATTTAAAAAACCTTTGAAATTCACTGAAAAAACCATAGGTTTTAGGGACAGTTATAGTTAGTTGGACATTGCACTCGTACAAAACCCGTGAAATTCCCCCGTTATAGTTAGTCCAGCTAACTATAACTCGCGCCCCCGCAATGCACTGCTGATGACGTCACATATTACATCACTCATGACATGGTCAGTGACATCACTGATTACATCATCCACGTGATAATCTGATGCACCTCCTCACACCCTAATATAACCTTTGATACACCCACTCTAAATTACAGACTGCCATTCGCAAAACCATAGACACTCCAACACCAATAACTACATACCCACTCACTGATTCTTAGGTCTACGCACACATCCACTCACTCACCCGTACAGTCACTCATACTTACGGTCACTCAGTACAGGACTATCATATGCACTCATACTCCTATATAGACACTCAAACACTGCCACTCATCCATAGAGGTACTCACACACCTAGTCAGTCATGCAAATAATTAAACACACTACCATTTACTCACCTATACAGTTATACACACACCAGCTCACTTACTCATACAAATAGTAGCACATTCTTACGCTCTTATACAATCACTGATACAAGCACACACTCATCCATACAGCCACTATCACAATCACTCACTCTCGCTTATAGCTATTTATATACTCCAACACACATATATACTGCCTTTCACATATGTAGTTACTCACACATGTACCACTGGGACATACATTCACTCACTAACACACTCTTACACACACTTACCCACCCATACAGTCTATCACAGTTGCACTCTTGAAACCATCCACCCAGTGAATCACCCACTCACACATCTATGCACAGAGTTGCACACACCCCTCCCACACAAACACTCAGGCACCCATACAGATACTCAGACAAGCATTCAATAACTCATATAGACACTCATGTAGCTATTCACAAACACATGCAGCCACTTACACAGCAACAGACAGACGGATACAGACATTCACCCAGTTTAGTCACTAACCCATGCATTCAGTAAGATACGTTAAATCACTCACTTATAGAGTCAGTCACGCACCTACTAAATCATCCATACAGACACTTACACACCCACTCATTCTTCAATACGTCTTTTCCTATATATATTAAAAATATATAAACTTTACAGAAACACACAGTCACTGGATGATGTCATCAGTGATGTCATCAGTGATGTCATTTGAGATGTCATCAGTGATGTCATCAGTGATGTCACTGACCATGTCATGAGTGATGTAATATGTGACGTTATCAGCAGTGCATTGCTGGGGCGCGAGTTATAGTTAGCTGGACTAACTATAACGGGGGAATTTCACGGGTTTTGTACGAGTGCAATGTCCAACTAACTATAACTGTCCCTAAAACCTATGGTTTTTTCAGTGAATTTCAAAGGTTTTTTAAATGCTAATTTGTAACTATAACGTCCCTGAAACCTATGGTTTTTTCAGTGAATATATATATATATATATATATATAGATAGATAGATAGATAGATAGATAGATAGATAGATATATATATCCTACTGGCGGTCGCCAGTAGGTATTATAGTTAGGACCTTGTTTCTATTCAAAAAGCATTTTTTCTTTTGCCAATATCTTTGACGCCGTTTGACGAATCTTCGCGAAATTTTCTAAACTAATGGTTCGCTCAGGTCAGCTCCTGTCTTGAAAGTTTCGGGGTGATTCGTCAAGCGGGGGCCGAGAAAAAAGGGGGGTCCCAAAACGCGTTTTCTCCATGTTAATTTCCATTGGAACTTTAGACAAAGCTACAGCCCGAACTGCTGAACGGAATTACACCAAATTTGGCAAAAAGGTAGGTCTTGGTCCATAAAGCGTGCTTTTCTTTAAATGGTGTAAATCCGTTCAGTAGTTGCTGAGGAATTAAAAAAATAAAAATATCGATAGCTGAGCACCGAGGAGGATTCGCGAACCCTACGAGCTTCATTGTTATTGGCTGCCAACACTCCAAACCAGGAAGTGTTGGCAGCCATCTTGTGACTCAGTAACCGAGTCACAAGAAAACAGTTGTAAAAAGATAAAAAACAAGAAAAGGGGGCAGGGTAGAAACACCCTGACCCCCTAGGCCTGCTCAGGGGGTCCCACAAGGACCCCCAGGACCCAAAAAAGCATTTTTTTAAAAATAAATCAGCCAAATTTACGCTGGGTGCGCGAATCCGGACGATTTCTTTTTTTTTTTAAACGAGGTGCGGACTCCCGCGCTTCGTTTTCCATAAGCCCCCGGGTGGGCCAGGTCCCGGGGGCAATGTCCAATTATGAAGCGGGGCCGCGGGGGCCGCCACCTCCCTGGGGCTTAGATAATTATGTGCGGGGGGCACGCAACCCCCCTGCAGCCCCAGGGACCGCCACCTCCCCGGGGCTTTTTTAAAAAATGCATGGGGGGGCTCCTGCCCCCCCACGCTGCCCCGGGGACCGCCACCTCCCCGGGGCTACATAATTTAAATGCGGGGGGCCATGCGGCCCCCCTGCAGCCCCAGGGACCGCCATCTCCCTGGGGCTACTTCCAAAACTAAAGTGTGGGGGGGCTCGAGCCCCACCTCCCCGGGGCTTCAAAGTTGCTGGGAGGGGGGCGGCGCGGCCCCCCTCCTGGAGCCCTCTATGGCCCTGGGGCCCGCCACCCCCCAGGGCCGGCTCCTGCAATGTCCCGGGGTGCCCACCCATGGGACATTGCTGTTTGCTATGGCAGGGCGGGAGCACGGCTCCCGCCCTGCCATAGCAAACACTGCTTTTCTTCTTGGAAGCGAGAGCAGGAAACCTGCTCTCGATCCAAGAAGCAAAGCAGAATTGCTTTTGGGCAAGGGGAGCTGCATGTTAGCAGTTCCCCTTGCCCAAATGCAATGCCGGCTCCCGCAGCAGGCAGGGAGCCGGCAGGGACTGTGGGGGCATTAGGGCTCCCCCCACGGTCCCCAAGTTGAGGGCCGGCCCTGGGGATGGGGTTCCCGGGGCCATAATTGGTCTCAGGAGGGGGGCCACACGGCCCCCTCCCCCAAAACAACCAGGGTGGCCAGGCCCCAGGGGATGGGGTCCCAAGGGCCAGAAATGGCCCAGGGGAGGGGCCAAGCGGCCCCCTTCAAGTTTTTTTTTTTTAATAAAAAATGCTCAGGCCTTGGGGGATGGGGTCGCCAGGGCCTAAAAAATACTAAAAGAAGGGGGGCCACACAGCCCCCTTCTAAAAATATTTTAAAAAAGGAAAAGCCGGCATCTCGCCAGAGACCCAGCCCCCTCCCTGCACCACTGTGCAAACGCGCCTTCTGGCGTCGTTCTGAATTGGGGGATTAAGTCTCCTTCAATCCTAAGGGTCCTTAGGGGCCAACTAGACCACCAGGTACCTCCAGTAATCCCACACAGTGAGATTGCTGAGAGGTGGTCCGAGGCCATGCCCCTTTTTACACCACTCTGCAAACGCGCCTCTTGGCGCACTGCTGGTGGGGCGATGAGGTCCTCTTGTGTCCTGAGGACCTCAGGACACAAGTAAACTTCATCCCCCGAGCAGCAGTGCGCCAGGAGGTGCGTTTGCAGAGTGGTGTAAAAAGGGGGCGTGGCCTCGACCCACTCTCAGCAATCCAGCTGTGTGGGGCCTACTGGAGGTACCTGGTGGGCTTGTTGGCCCCCAGGGACCCTCAGGAGGCAAGGGGACTTCATCCCCCAACCAAGAGCACGTCAGGAGGCACATTTGCAGAGTGGTGGACAAAGGGGGCGTGTCCTGTGTCCACCACTCTGAAAAAGTGACTACCAGTTAAAGAAGCATTTGTAATTTAATAGGTCTTGCATTTGCAAGAGTTAGAGCTATTGGCGTTGTAAATGTAAAAGTTTTTTACTAATGTTTTTTGGAGTGGCGTGGATGTAGGTTGTGTGTAGTGGAATTATGTGGTATGTTGGGCAGTGAAATAATGTGGATAGAAAGTAGGTGGTATTTAGTGTATAGGAATTATGTAGAGTGGGATTATGTGTTATGGAGAGCAATTATGTGGTATGGTAGTCTGTGTTGTGGAGTAGTAACCTCAGGTTTAGTCTTCCTCATTTCCATAGAAGCTAAACTATGAACTCAATGAGACAAAAAAAAGAAGGAATCACTGAGGAGAACTTTTGGACCTAGTCAGAGGTATGAGCAGGGCCACTGGAATTATGCGATTGTTTGGCTGCACCAACTTTCGCACAATTATACATTTTCCGCATTAGCCACATAATCCATCATCTGCTGCCTAATCTGCAGATTTGAACAAAAAAAAGCCTTGTTTCTAGCTCAAACGGCTCAAACGTTACCAAAAATGCAGCGACAAGTGTTACAGCGTGGTGGAAGGTCCTTTGTAAACCTAGAATGGTCCCCTGTTACTTATTGCTAAATGTGGGTGTTAAATTGGTACTAATGGTGTGCAAGCCACTCTTGCTTCTTTCTGCATCTCTCTTGCCTCTTTCTGCATTTCTGTTGCTTTTTTCTGCACCTTTCATTCTTTTTCTGCACTTCTCTTGCCTCTTTCTGCTCATCTCTTCTACTTTCTGCACCTCTTTTGCCTCTTTCTGCACCTCTGTTGCCTCTTTCTGTACCTCACTTGCTTCTTTGTGCACCCCTCTTGCCTCTTTCTGCACCTCTCTTGCCTCTTTCTGCACCCCTCTTCCCTCTTTCTGTACCCCTCCTGCCTCTTTCTGCACCTCTGTTCCTTCTTTCTGCACTTCTTTTCTTTCTTTCTGCATCTCTCTTGCTTCTTTCTGCAACCCTCTTGCCTCTTTCTCCACCCCTCTTCCCACTTTCTGCACCATTGTTGCTTCTTTCTGCACTTCTCTTGCTTCTTTCTGCACCCCTCGTGCCTCTTTCTGCACCCCTTTTCCCTCTTTCTGCACCTTTCTTGCCTCTCTCTGCACTTCTGTTCTTTCTTTCTGCACTTCTTTTGTTTCTTTCTACAGCTCTCTTGCTTCTTTCTACACCCCCTTGCCTCTTTCTGCACCCCTGTTGCCTCTTTCTGCACCCCTGTTGCCTCTTTCGGCACCTCTGTTCCTTTTTTCTGCACTTCTTTTCTTTCTTTCTGCACATCTCTTGCTTCTTTCTGCACCCCTCGTGCCTCTTTCTGCACCCCTCTACCCTCTTTTTGAACCTCTGTTCCTTCTTTCTGCACTTCTTTTGTTTCTTTCTGCACCCTTCTTCCCTTTTTTGCACCCCTCTTGCCTCTTTCTGCAGTTCTCTTGTCATTTTATGCACCTCTCTTGCCTCTTTCTGCACTTCACTTGCCTTGTTCTGCACTTCTCTTGCTTCTTTCTACACCTCTATTGCTTCTTTCAGCAATTCTCTTGCCTCTTTCTGCACTTCTCTTGCTTGTTCCTGCACCTCGCTTGCGTCTTTTTGCACCTCTGTTGCCTCTTTCTGCACCTCTCATGCCTCTTTCTGCACCTCACTTGCCTCTTTTTGCACTTCTCTTGCTTCTTTCTGCACCTCTGTTGCTTCTTTCTGCACCCCTCTTGCCTCTTTATGCAACCCTCTTCCCTCTTTCTGCACCTCTCTTGCCTCAGTCTGCCCACCCCTTCCCTCTTTCTGCACCCCTTTTGCCTGTTTCTGCAACTCTCTTGCCTCTTTCTGCAGTTCTCTTGCCTCCTTCTGCACCTCTCTTGCCTCTTTCAATACTTCTCTTGCCTGTTTCTGCACCTCTCTTGCCTCTTTCTGCACTTCTCTTGCCTCTTTCTGCCCCTCACTTGCTTAATTCTGTACCCCTTTTGCCTGTTCCTGCACCTCTCTTCCCTCTTTGTGCAACTCTCTTGCCACTTTCTATACCTCTCTTCCTTCTTTCTGCACCACTCTTGCCTCTTTCTGTACCGCTGTTGCTTCTTTCTGCACATCTGTTCCAAATTTCTGCTTCCTTCTTGCCTTTTTCTGCACCCCTCTTCCTTCTTTCTGCACCCCTTTTGCCTGTTTCTGCAACTCTCTTGCCTCTTTCTGCAGTTCTCTTGCCTCCTTCTGCACCTCACTTGCCTCTTTTTGC
The DNA here is from genome assembly GCA_963921515.1 of Calotriton arnoldi. Lineage (NCBI taxonomy): Eukaryota > Metazoa > Chordata > Amphibia > Caudata > Salamandridae > Calotriton > Calotriton arnoldi. The sequence continues at coordinate 163,605 of CAWUFW010007337.1, forward strand.
ACCTCTGTTGGTTCTTTTCCACTGCTCTTGCTTCTTTCTGCAGCTCTCTTGCAAATTTCTTCACCCCTCTCGCCTCTTTCTGCACCCCTCTTATCTGTTTCTGCACCTCTCTTGGTAGTTTCTGTACTGCTCTTGTTTCTTTCTGCACCTGTCTTGAAATTTCTGCACCCTCGTGCCTCTTTCTGCACCCCTCTTCCCTCTTTCTGCACCTCTCTTGCCTCTGTCTGTACCCCTCTTGCCTCTTTCTGCACCTCTGTTCCTTCTTTCTGCACTTCTCTTGCTTCTTTCTGCACCCCTCTTGCCTCTTTCTGCACCCCTCTTGCCTCTTTCTGCACCCCTCGTGCCTCTGTGTGCACCTCTCGTGCCTCTTTCTGCTCCTCTCTTGCCTCTTTCTGCACCCCTCTTGCCTCTTTCTGCACCTCTGTTGGTTCTTTCTGTACTTCTCTTGCATCTGTGTGCTTCCCTGTTCCCTCTTTGTGCACCTCTTTTGCCTGTTTCTGCCACTCTCTTGCCTCTTTCTACACTTTTCTTGTCTCTTTCTGCACCTCTGCTGCCTCTTTCTGAACTTCTCTTGCCTCTTTCTGCACCCTCTTCCCTCTTTCTGCACCTCTGTTGCTTCTTTCTGCACTTCTCTTGCCTCTTTCTGCAACCTCTTCCCTCTTTCTGCACCTCTGTTGCTTCTTTCTGTACTTCTCTTGATTCTTAATGCACCTCTCTTGCTTCTTTCTGCACCTCTCTTGCCTCTTTCTGCACACACAGGGCTACTTTTAAACTGATCTCAGGCTCAGCAGTGCACACATGCTAGTGCAGAAAAGGGATGCTGGCCTCTAAACTGCCGTGCCCTATTATATGCTAGGGACTTAGAGGTAGTTTTAACCCCCCTGCCCTATTATGTACTAGGGCCTTACAGGGGAGGTCATGCCAATCACAGGGGTACCCCAACCCATAGTGTACCCTAGTGTATGTAGGTGTTTTCACTGCATTCTAAGTGTCTTTCAGCATAGCACTGGCTCCGGGCCTGGTTAGGCAGAGCCCAGGGTCAGTCAGAGTTAGTTACCACCAGTACCGGTCAGCAAAAAGTTGGGGGGTGCCCAGGGCACAGGATGACTTTGCAACAAGGCCTCTTTCTGCACCTCTGTTGGTTTTTTCTGCATATCTCTTGCTTCTTTCTGCACCTTTCTTCCTCTTTCTGGACTTCTGTTGCCTCTTTCTGCATTTCTCTTGCTTCTTTCTGCGCCTTTCTTCCTCTTTCTTCACATGTCCTACCTCTGTAGGCATAGTTAGAAATTATCATTTAAAAAACCTTTGAAATTCACTGAAAAAAATATAGGTTTCAGGGACGTTAAAGTTAGAAATTATCATTTAAAAAACCTTTGAAATTCACTGAAAAAACCATAGGTTTCAGGGACGTTCTAGTTAGAAATTAGCATTTAGAAAACCTTTGAAATTCACTGAAAAATACATAGGTTTCAGGGATGTTATAGTTAGAAATTAGCATTTAAAAAACCATAGAAATTCACTGAAAAAACCATAGGTTTCAGGGACGTTATAGTTAGTTGGACATTTCACTCGTACAAAACCTGAGAAATTCGGCCGTTATAGTTAGTTGAGCTAACTATAACTCGCGCCCCCGCAATGCTGATGACGTCACATATTACATCATTCATGACATGGTCAGTGACATCACTGTGACATCTCAAATGACATCACTGATGAAATCATCCATGTATTAATCTGATGCACCTCACACCCTAATATAACCTTTGATACACCCACTCTAAAATACAGACTACCATTTTGGAAACCATAGACACACCAATACCAGTTACTACATACCCACTCACTGATTCCTAGGGCTACACACACGTCCACTCATTCACCCATACAGTCACTCATACATGCAGTCACTCATCAATACAGCACTATCATTTGCACTCATACACCTATACATACACTCACACATCGCCACTCATCCATAGAGTTACTCACACACATAGTCAATCATGCAAAGAATCATTCACACTCCCATTTACTCACCTATACAGTTATACACACACCACCTCACTTATTCATACAGATACTAACACATACTTACTCTCTTATACAATCACTAATACAAGCACCCACTCATCCATACAGTCACTCTCACAATCACTCACTCTCACATAGTGATTTATATACCCCCAACACTCACATATACTGCCTTTCACATATATAGTTACTCACACATGTACCACTGAGACAACCATTCACTCACCAACACACCCATACACACACTCACCCACCCCTACAGCCCTTCACAGATGCACGCTTGAACCCATACACCCAGTGAATTACCCACTCACACATCTATGCACAGTCACACACCCCCCACCCACCCACACAGACACTCAGGCACCCATACAGATACTCAGACAACCAATCAATAACCCATATTGACACTCATGTAGCTACTCATGTAGCTACTCACCAACCCATGCAGCCGCTTACACACCAACTAACAGACTGATACAGACATTCACACAGTTTAGTAACTAACCCATGCATTCAGCAAGACATGTTTAATCACTCACTTATACAGTCAGTCACACACCAATTAAATCATCCATTCAGACAGTCATACACCCACTCATTCTTCAATACACCTTGGCCTATATATATATATAAAACATATTTAAACTTTACAGAAACACACAGTCACTGGATGATGCCATCAGTGATGTCATTTGAGATGTCATCAGTGATGTCATCAGTGATGTCACTGACCATGTCATGAATGATGTAATATGTGGCGTCATCAGCAGTGCATTGCAGTGGTGCGAGTTATAATTAGCTCAACTAACTATAACGGCCGAATTTCTCTGGTTTTGTACTAGTGAAATGTCTAACTAACTATAACGTCCCTGAAACCTGTAGTTTTTTCAGTGAATTTCTATGGTTTTTTAAATGCTAATTTCTAACTATAGCGTCCCTGAAACCTATGGTTTTTTCCAGTGAATTTCAAAGGTTTTTTAAATGCTAATTTCTAACTATAACGTCCCTGAATCCTATGTTTTTCTCAGTAAATATATATATGTATGTGTATGTGAGCATTGTATATGCGCGCTGTCTCGCCCGAGCGCAGTAATGGCACTAGGGGCTTCCCAGAGCTGCAGCAGGCAATATGACAGAGGTCTTCGAATTAATATCTACACTATACAAGATACAATAGCGATTTACAAAACACAAAAAATACAGGTCACAGATTTAAACCTAGCTTTACCCCCTCCTGCTCAGCCTTTCATCTCTCTGAGGTCGATGGCAGCCGTACCAATAACTGCCTTTCAGTAGGCGAAAACCTGGAGCACAGAGGCTAGCTGGGGATAACAAGCCACGCGCCACACTCTCCATAGCACCCGCCAGGACATTCGTGAGCAGACGCTGAAGGAGTATACAGGTAATATCAAACGTGCATGATATTGTGCAGAGGGTGAAACCATCGCACTGTTTCCTAATAATGGCATCCTGCACTAAACAGCACCGTGCTCTAAACAGCACAATCCTGTGAGAGACGACAGCGGTAGCACTGAAGCGGCAGCCGGAGCTGTCAGTGTCAGGTAGACGCCCCTCCTCCCGGGCACTTGGTAGAGCCCACGTCTACCCGCAGCTCCGGGAGAGGATCGAGTAGCCGGATCAGCAGCCCCCTCCTCTTGCGGCCGCTGGGAGAGATATAGGAGCTGACGCAACCTCGGGGGCAGAGGGTGAGGAGCAGCATCAGCACCAGAGGAGACTGAGCACCGGGGCGGCTGACAGGAACAGACAAAGGCTGCAGCGGGACAGGCACAGCAGCGAGCGGAGCTGAGATGTCGGGGACGGCGGGCGGCGGTTGCGGGCTGGGTCAGCTCCTGGGAGCGCTCAGCGTTTGCCTGCTGGTGCTCGGGAGCTTCTGCTCGGCGGCGGTCATGGGCGGGCTTGGCGAGGGACAGCAGCAGCAGGACGGCATCTCGTTTGAGTATCACCGGTACCCAGAGCTGCGGGAGGCGCTGGTCGCCGTCTGGCTGCAGTGCTCGTCCATCAGCAGAATATACACGGTGGGGCGCAGCTCCGAGGGCCGGGAGCTGCTGGTCATCGAGATCTCCGACAACCCCGGCGAGCACGAACCAGGTAAAGTGCAAAATGTACACAACCGTTCCTGGACAATGTAGTTTCCAGCCCAAATGTCGCAGATCTATATCGACCGAGGTGCATGCCAACTTGAATGCCATGAACAGAATTCTAGAGTCGGTTCCATCCATCTACAGAGTGCCCACATATATGAAACCTAACCCAAAATGATGAGTATCGCCCGCGTGTATATTCACCGTTCCAAAATTCATAACAAGCCACTCGGATCTATCATAATCTATGCACGTCACCCTGGTCCCCGGCACTGTCAGAGCATCTCAGTACCCGTTAACACCTGCCCATTCATAGCATGTTTTATTAGTGTCTGCCAGACCCACCATTAGCCCCGCATGCCTCCCCAGAACCATCATTACCCATTAGTGCCAGAGCCTTCATTACTCACCTGCGCCTACCCAGACGTATAATTTCCCAGACCAGCGTCTGCTGATAGACACGTGCGAGTCTCTAGACCCATTCATTCACGGTGGGTAGCAGCCTAGACTAACCCTCAGTCATACATGGCATCTTTACACCTCTGCAGGCCCGGCCGAGCCACGACTCTTCCTCGAATCTGTGCTTTTGCTTTGGCACCACTTATCCGACGTCACGACGTGGCATGCTAATAGACTACCTAACACTGTATTTCAGAACATCACCATACCAGCACACAGTCTGAACAAGCAGTTCAGTTGTGCCTTGAAAGATGGCGTTTCCTTAAGTAGTACGGCACTATAAGTGTCCTGGCCAGTGCGATAGTCCAGCGCCAAGAGGCAACCTTAGAGCGTAAGAAAGAACCTCGAACATATCAAATCCATAATGTGACCCCTCCCCTCCCCCCCACCCCGTATAATAGTACCCCTGCTTAGTTTCTGATTATGGAATAAACCTGGCATACTTCAGCACCCCTGTTGCGACTGCCACTACAGCAAAAAAAATCAGTCCTGATGAATGAGTAGTAAGTACTCTTCAAAGTACGTTGCAATCAGTCGATCGTACACACCAAGCACCGAACAGCCTTTTTGATAGGACCTCCACGCAAACTCCGAACTGCTCTTTCCTTCCCTAGTCTGCGGCTTACATACTTATTTCGACTGTGCTCTCTGAATTGGGTCCTAAGGGTCTAATTCACTAGTTGTTTCATTTTTTTCCCCCAGAACATTGGTGTAATTAATACAATATTTGTGAGACTACGTGTAAAAGAAATATATATTGGATATATTTTTCAAAACTCTTTTAATTAGCATTTGCTCAATAAAGTAAACGATAATTGGTACATTACTTTTTGCCAGGATGACACACAGTGCACCTGGAACATCACAGTAGAGAACATTTCTACATCTTGCCCATATATTATCTGTATGGGCCAACAATCTCTAACCACCCCCACTGCAGACTCTAAAGCCATGACCTGGTTTTTCACGTTTCTTCGGCCTTGGTCTAACCTGGCCAGTAGACTTCTGAAATATGGTCCATCTGTCTTTCACCCGCACTGCTGGCGGGTTGAAGGGGGGCAGCTGAGGAAGACGTCCAGTGTTTCACAAAATAACTTTCAGCCAGCAGAAACCCCATGCTGATGAGTAGACGTTCACCCCTTGGGAATCTTCTTTCATTTATGATCCCTAGCAATGTCAACTTGAAGGACAGATCTCGGTACACTTGTGAAGTTTTCCTTCCCTCCGGCGACCCATTGGTCAGTCTCTACTCCATGACATTCCCCGGCTGCCTTTGGTGTCTACCCAGTGCATGCCGCAGCTGGAGATATCTGAAAACTGTGTCGTATGCATGTTAAAGGTTTCTACTTAATCGGAGAGTGGCTTCTTGTGGTCATGGTCACTCATGTCACCTACCCTGGACATGCCAATGGTGTTTTCCTATTTAAACTAATTCATCATATTCAGATGTGCTGAATATGGTACTCCTGCAGAGCACACTCCTGCCTCGGTTCAAGCCTATCCATTGGCTTGTACCAGCAGCCTATCACTACTTTAGTGACCTGTGATGTGGCAACGGACATTCGGCTGCCATAGAGGGCATTAAGTACAACTGTCCCTATCATGTCAGCTCATTCCTGTCTCACCGCTGGATCTTTTTGTGATCTGAACAGCCAGTCCTTACTTACTGGCTGCTGTGTTACTCAGTAGTACAGTGTCTGTCCACCTCTGCCATGCCACCTTTGTACCTGGATTCTGCACACTTATCATATGCCTCTTGTTTGCCCAGATGAATTACCTCAAGTTTTGGCCTCGCATTTGCAAGAGTTTAAGCTATTGGCATTTTAAATGACAATGCCTTTTATTTATATGTTTTGATAATTAACACATAAATAAAAGGCATTGTCATGTACAATGCCAATAGCTCAAACTCTTGTAAATGCGAGACCTATTCAAAGAAGCTGCCGCCATTGTCTTGGGCTGCTTGGAAAGTGAAAGCACGCATGGGGCGCTGAATGTTGCAGGAAAGCAAGTCGTGCCTGCAGTAGGAGAAACACATTAACCGTTTGACCGCGGCGCGAATTCCGCCGCAGTGCGGGTGAAATAATGAGTGGGCGTGTCTCGGACGGCCCCCGGCTGTCCTCCGCACATGCCCACCGTGACGTCGGACAGCGGGAGCCGTCCGACGCATTGAACGTGTTAAAGAAAATTGTGCTTACAGACTAAAAAAAGACTCACCGTGTAACAACCGAAGTAAAAGGGCCAGTCCTCATGGGAGGTAACCAATGAAGACAAGGCGGTACTAAGGAGGGACTATCAAGCCTATTGAAGAATCAGAAGGCAGCAAGCCAATGACAAATATAGGCGGAGAGTGGGCAGGGCTTCTATTCTGTATTCCAATACAGCATGGCTCGTAGAGCAGCGCATGCGCTGCCCAGGCTCGACCTAAAAAGTAGTGGTGATAGGGGGCAACCTTGGCATGTCCCCGTCTATCCTGAATGGAGAGAACATCACTCTGTCCACACGCACAAATGCACAGAGTTCTCATTATAGGAGCTTAATATAACATATTGGGGCATATTGGATCTGATCAGTTTGACACAGGAGATTGGATGTATGACACTAAATCAAAGTCAATAATCTCAATCTACGTTCATTCTGGGACACGGAGGGGAACATGGCAGCCAGCTAGGTAGCCGGTCGCGAGCTGCTCTCTGCTAACCCCTTTAGCATGGTTGATGAAGATGCTTTAGACCAATGGCTTGCTGGGAAACAGCTTCCAAAGCTGAACTTAGATAGCCAAAAAATACTTACTCAAGATATAACAGGGAATGAAATACTCACTGCCCTAAATAAAGCTAAGAAAGGGAAAGCTGCAGGGCCGGATGCGATTCCTAACGAGATTTATGCTTTACTGATAGATGAAATTATCCCTGTCTGGCTGAAACTATTTAATGAAATCCTGAGAGGCAATTCTCCTTTACCTGACTCATGGAGCGAGGCTGTCATTTCACTAATTCTGAAGCCCGGGAAGGACCCAACCCAGTGCCAGTCCTATCGGCCAATATCATTATTAAATTGCGATTATAAGATCTTTGCTGGGATACTGAATGCCCGTCTCTGTAAGATCGTCGGGCCGATAATCCATGAAGATCAAAAGGGCTTTCTGCCAGGAAGGCTGATGTCGGATCTGGTTTATACTTTAATCGGTTCGATTGATTTGGCAACAGCTCAGGGCGTCCCACTCTCAATTATCACCATTGACGCAGCAAAAGCCTTTGATCGAGTTAACTGGCACTACCTGAGTAGAACTTTGAAGGCTTTTGGCTTTGGTGATATCTTCAGGGAGGTCCTTAAGAAAATTTATAAAGCTCCCCGGGCTCAGAGTGTGGTCAATGGCAGCCTCACTGCTTCGGTCGCAATAGAGCACGGTACAAGACAGGGGTGCCCGCTGTCTCCCATTCTTTTTGATTTGTACATTGAGCCTTTGGCCCAAAGTCTAAGGCAGAATGAAAAGATCATCCCCTTTGCTGTAAATGGCTTTACGAGGAAGTTAGCCCTGTATGCTGACGACTTGATTTTATTATCATCCAATGTCAATCATACTTTATCTGAGTTACTTATTGAAGTTCAGGCTTTTGGGAAACTGTCTGGCTATGAGGTCAATAATGATAAGACGGAAGTCATGGCCTGGAACATCGCAGCTCAAGGGGCGAAGCTCTCCAAGGAGATAAGCTGTCTTGGAATAACTATAACCCAGGACCTTAGAGATATTCCTAAAATAAACTTGGAGAGAGTCTCCAAGGAGGTTGGTATATTATTGAAAAGGTGGCGGAACCTCCTGCTATCTCACTTTGGCGGGTCAACCTGATTAAAATGTGTGTTCTTCCTAAGTATGCCCACCTATTTAATAACATTCCATTGGAGTTTGATAAAGGTCGTTTACTTAAAATACAGGGCAAGATTTCTTCTTTTATTTGGGCAGGTAAAGGGATCAGGCTGTCCTGGAAGAAATTAAGGCGTAAACTTTCACATGGTGGTATGGGCTTACCGGATTTCCTGCTGTACTGCTGGGCGTACCAATTAAAAAATTGCAGGATGTTACTTCTTAGGCCAGATAGTTCTCTGATTGGCAGCATGTTTAAAGCTATGCTGTTGGACTTCGCCGAGGAGGGTTTTATGTATAAATTTGGCACTCCCAAATTCTTTAAAAAGGTTCGGCTGAAGATTCTATATGCGGCGGCCAAGCTGTGGTCGGACTGTCGGGTCTGTTTGGGTTTGTCCTACTACAGTGAATGGGTCCCAGTGTGTGACTCCCCAGGAACACCAGAGTGTCTTTTAGACGCTCTAGTTCAGCCGCTAAAGGATGTGGCTGTTGCACGCTGGAAGGATATTGTGGACGGTAACAAATGTTTACCCTGGGATTTTTGGAGAAATCTAACTAGCGGAGCCCTTTCCAGGTTTAAATACTATCAAATTTCATCATGGTGTAAGAGCCAGCAGTGGCATTTTCCGGAGGACAATTTTATGGAGGACGAGCTACAAGATCAGAACCCGAAAAGGAAGGAAGTAGCACAATGGTACAATCATCTCCTTGCTGCAGCCGATAGAAAGCTGGAACATCCGTATTTGGTCTGGGAGAAATACTTGCCGAGTGAGGAACTGAAAAATTAATGGCAAGTATCTTTAAACATGCTTTACCCGTTGATCAAATCTGCTGCACTAAGGAGAAACCACTTTTTTACGCTCCACAGGATTTACTGGACCCCACTCAAACTTTCCAAAATAAAGGGCAGTGGAGAAGCAAAGTGTATGAGATGCGGTGCTCAGAAGGCAGATGATATCCATGTGTTTGCTTCCTGCCCCCTGATTCAAGAGTTCTGGGGCAACGTGGGTAAGACTCTGTCGGATATCCTGGGTATATAGGTGGAGGTAAGCCCTTCCGTTATCTTGTTTGGCACTGTATTGTTGCCCGATGGGGAGTTAGGCCTTTCGGGGATGCAGAATAAATTGGTGTTTTATTTGATCCTTTTGGCAAGGAGGAAGATTTGTAAGATCTGGCGCCAGGCGGCTCCTCCTACATGGAGAGCCTGGTGGAACTCAGTGAGATGTTTTAGGGATTTATATCAGAAGGTTAATGTCTACAGAGAAAGAACTGAGCTTGGGCTATTTTGGAATCTTTTAGATTTTATACATCCTGATTAGTCGGGTATGGTTGCTATATTTTGTCGAATGATTATACCTCTTGGTCAGCTCATGATGTGCTGTGCGGGTTGGCCCTTGTGAGAACATCAGCTGAGACTGGACCCCCAAGTTATGAGAAGCAGGGGTGGATCAGACCGAGAGGTTGCTTAAGCTATGGAGGTTATATGAGGACTAGAATAAAGAAAAAAAAAAAAGTATCAATCTACAATTATATTGCATCCACTACAATGCCTATCACTGCATCACAAGTTAAATATTTAATTAATATTCTTCCCTCTGCCTATACTGATCCTGGTTAACTTTTTTTTTTGGTGACGCAATATTATTGTCATGTACTATAACAAATGTGATATAGTAGGGGGTATCCCTGAGGCATATTTCTACCTTCAAAGGGAGAAAATTAAGTAATCCGTTAAGTCCTGCTGTGGGTCGAAGTATTTTTTGATGTTCATTGCGTTTTTGTATTAACATATGTGGTGCACATATGATTATAGAAAAACAAATTGGATGTTGGTAACTCGTTTTTTATATCACAAAAAACAAACTATTCAGAAAAATGCATCAATGGTTAAAGGTAATTAGCGAAAAAGTGATGCTGTTTATCATGAGACCAAGAGAATTTCAAGACCTGTTGGGAAATTTTCCAAATAACATTATGTCTTTTCGCTTAAGAATTTAAGAGAGTGCTAGTATACTAACAGAAGCCTAAATAGGTATGTCTTGCATTTGTCAGTGGGCGTCCATATCCATTCAAATTTTTCTAGGATTTTTAGTTTTTCCTGTCTGAACTAGGGATGGGCGATAAATTCCACTCTGCTGGCGGAGTTTGCGTAATTTTGGGCACTCTGTATTACGCTTGTAATGCAAAGTTAGGGCCAAATTTTGCCAACCGCCGTGTGGCAGAGTTTGTTCTCGTGCGCAGCTCACCAATAGAAAGTTGGCGACCGCAAGCAAGATTTGGCATCCTGTAGCATGATTTTCGGTTGCTAAGAGAGCACCCGGCGAGATTTCTGCAAAGCAGGTGCTCGTGACCGTTTGCGGTCAGAAAGCTGCCGCTCAAGTAAAAAATCTACTTGAGCTGCAGCAAAATCATCTTGAGTAACAGCGCCCTCTGGTGTGCTTCGTGGTGCAGTTTTTGCTGATTTTTCAGTGCGGAACGACCTCCTGACGCTAAAACTCAGCGCGAGCAGCACAATGTGCTTATTTCCACCCGCTCATGGATCTCCGCAGAATCTCGCCGCGTTTTCATGTAACTCTGCGGAATTCCACAGAGTGAAACTCCGCGAGTTCCACCCAGCCCTACTCTGAACCTTGGAGCACTGTCACGCTTTCCTTTATCAAATCAGCTGCCTCTGTCAGTAAGGGAGGCAGTGTGAGACAATAACATTTGTTGTAAAATGTGTATTTAAAATTCCTACTCTCCTATTGAGCCATTCCTTTCTCACCTTTCAAATTTTTTCTGGGGCTTTATTCATTTATTTTGTAGGTCCAGGGAAAGAGAAGTATAAATTTACAGTTGGTGATGAACTGTTGTTGCTCGTCGTACTCTCCATTCAAAGTGTTCTCCATTGATGAAGATTGTTTCTCTGCCCTTTCATGAACTAGTCATTGAATTCCAACCACACCAGATAGAGTGATTACTATGCTCGTCTCTAGTTTGTCTTCTTCTACCTTATGTTTGTAACGTCCTCTCTAAAGACAGCACAGGCACTGAGTAGCTTGTTAAGCCTCTGGGTTCAGCTTTCCCCAAAATATAGAGGCTTTCAAGAATCCCTTAAGATTCAGGAAAGAGTTGAACATGGCTTTTCTCCTATTGATCATCTACTAATTCCCATGAAGTACCTGTTTCTGTTTTTGCAAGCACACTTTTGGGTAGATTTACTAACATTTTGTGCTGGGTTATCGTCACAAAAGTGACGCTAACCATCACAAAATGCTTACTTTTTTCCTAATTTACTTTCCAGTGCAAAACTTGTTTTGCGCTGTAAAGTACCCTGAAAGAAACTCAAAGCAGCGCGATGCACTGTTTTGCTTTACTTAGCGCCAAGGGGGAGTTACATGGGCGGTACATGGGCGTTCCCATGCTACCACCCATGCCATTTGATGCAAAACCCTATCTACAAACAATAGTAGACAGAGTTTAGCGCCAAAAGTTTCGGCATTTAAAAGGAGGAGTTAAGAGGTGAAATGTTTTTATTTCTCCTTTCTTTTCCGACTTTGCATGCGTGCTTACAGTGAAGTGCAGCACACATACAAAGTAGGGAAAGTTCTAAAGTGTGCCTAAGCATAGTATTTTGTACAGGAAGGGTATCCTTCGTTTACAAAACCAATGTTGACGCTAAGGTGTGTGCTTGGCGCACGGCAGCTGAAATCAGTGCCAGTGCTAGGGAGAGGGGAGGAGAGAGCCATATCTCTGTAGATATGGCGTTGTCCTGCTCCCTCCCAGTCACCCAATGCAGCACAGCATTTTTGGCTGCTGCGCTGCGTTTCGTGCCTTGTTTGTAAATCTGGGCCCTAAGTTTACCAAGAGACACTGCAAACAGCGAACGTATACCCTAGTAATCCAACTAATGTTAACATGCAGGCACTCCTTTGTCCCCTCAATGATGCCTGTCTGGAGAGGGAATTATTTTCCTGCATGATCTTGTGTGGCTGTGACAGTATAAATCCATTCTTCTGTGTTTTTGGGAGGAGGAGGAAGCAGAAGATGTCCTCTAACAGTATTGCCACACTGTTAACATAACAGTATTGCCACACTATTAACATTAAGAGTAAAAAACTTTTCCAGCACTTGCAGAGAGGTCGTAGAGAGTTGGCGACAGGGTTACGGTTTTCTCGGTGGCGTTCCTCATTAAGAATAAAAAATATTACCCTGGCTGCCCTATCGACCTGGGTGAGGGGAATTCCTAGACAATTTTGGTTACAGATCCTTTCGGCAAAGTTTGAATGAAAAACGTGTCAGGTCTTTTCCCAAGCCCATAAAGTTGTAGTGGCATCTATCAGTAGGAAAAGTGAGACTGCACATTTTCCCTACTTAACAGCAAATGAGGTACTGCATCTGTGCAGTAAGCTGGGCCTCCAAATTCCTCTTGACTCTGGCGTCACTAGATCCATCAATCAAGGTGTCGTTCATCACAATTTGTTTATAGTTTGAGATCAGATACAGTATAACATCGCTATTACAACCATAATTTAGACATATAGATGGAAAATCCAGCCGGGGTTGCTACTTTCAAAACACAATAATATCTTAGTAATACCTTAAATAGTTACATAGTGAAAAATAAAACAAGCAACAATGGCATAAATGTAATTCAAAACACTTAGGGCCACATTTACAATATTTTGCTGTAGGGCAGTGCCGCAAGCCTTACTGCTGTGCTGCCCTATGGCAAAAGAAAAGGGTAGGAATGCCCCAAATCTACCAGATACGGCGCATTCATGTCCTCTTTCCCTTCACTGGGACACAATTGGCTGCCATGCGCCAACACAGGCACCCTTGCACCATGGTGCATAGGTGTCTGCGTTGTAGGAATGATTGTTTTTGTGCAGGAAGGAACACCTTCCTGCATCAAAACAATCTATGGAGGCAATTTCCTCCTATCTGTGCTGCTTGATGCAGCACACTTAGAAAGAGGAAAAAACGAGGAGAAATAATGTTACTTTTCCTCGTTGCTCCTCCCTTACACCTCGAGGCGTAGGCTTTTGACGCATTCCCAGGTTTACAACTTGTTGTAAATCTGGCAATGTGTCAAATGCCATGGGTGTTACTTGAAAAAACCCTCCGTAACGCCCATGGCATGCCTCCCCATCACAGTGTGAGACAACGTAGCGACTTGCACGAGGGTGGGGCTGAATACTGCAAATACAGGATGACAGCACTGATCTACAGTGCGCATGTTGGATTGGCTGTCCGTGTTGCGACAGCCAATTCAACATGCGCACTGTAGTCCCAGCAATCCAAAGGCTGTGAAACAGCCTGGGGATTGCTGGCACAGGCCCCCAGCCTCAAAATGAGCGCTGGGGGAGCCTGCTCCCATCAATCCTGGAGCTGCTTTGACAGCATGAAAGCAGCTCCAGGATTGGTTGGAGTTGCGTTCCACAAGCAGGAAGGAAGTCCTTCCTTTTCCTGCTTGTGGAAAGCAGAAGTGCTGCACTGGTCGCGCTCCAGCTCTGCATTTATGGTGAGTCGAGGACCTTCGCGCCCAACATTTTTTTACTGAAGCTAGCCGCCACTGCTTTCGATCTCACTCTCTCTCTCTCTGTTCTCTGCCTTTGAAGCACAAATCCTCCAGGGTAAGGTTAGCTGTGTAATGTTCTGGGCCATGTCAAAAGATACGAGCAAAACAATGTTAATACATCCATGAATTGCATTCATATTTAATATGAAAATACCTCACATAACTTATATTTTAGTGGAGGAAATAGTGGGATCAATTAAATGTCAAAAGATGCACATTGAGGCACTTTGATAGGAAAGGGTTGCATCATTTGGGATGCTTGTCACTGGAAGCCTTTTGATTGATTTTTTAGAGCTGCTGTTGATTCAGGGGTGCTACGTTTCTTATAAAACATTAAGATTTTTTTCAGACCATTGTAGCTGGGTAAAGTACAACATGTTCCTTCTTTGTAAAAAGTTTGAGGTAGGCAGTGTTATTTTGTTTTCCAAGTCGTCAAGAACAATGCCCTGATTCTGGTACTTTGCCCAACATGGCCCTTTACCTATTAGAGTTTGTTTTCAAAGGAAGTGAATCCATAAAAATTGCCACTTGTGATTATTTGTCTTCTGTGCTTCCACATGGTTTTTAGTGTCTTTCTTTAGTTCATAAATTGAATAAATGAGTGGATCTTCAAAACTGCAAAGTTAAACTTATGAGCCCCCATGAAAGTCTTATGGACATGTTTTGTCAAATTATAAACATTTGTGCACACCTACCTCATCAAGATACCAGTGTGTCTTCTTCTATGGAAATAGTGCAATAGAACCTGAGAAAGGGTTATGAGCTTGAATAGGCTAGATGAGATGCCGTTCCAATTTCAGACAGTAACCTTTAACCATCTTTTTCGTACCATTACATATGTTTTCTCCTTTCAGCATGGTATGAAAGTGTACAGTTCCAGGGAGATCTTTCTCCTTGGACTATTTCTACAAACAACCACAAAATCCCAAAATGCATATAAACAAGTATTTGAAGACCCCCATGTAGACAAGAGGCACAGCCTCTCTAGCCACATGAAACGTTTAGTGCGGTCCTAATGTTTTCTGTCATTTGTGAGTTAAACTATTCTAAAGTATCCTAACCACAATTGTAACCAGATTCAAACTTGAACCTAGAGAATGCAAGAGGGCCCCTAAAAGCCAAAGTCATAACAAAAAGAGGCTGCCTTTAAATTCACTGTCTTGATGAAATTCAACCTTTGGTCCAAACCTCTAGTGTCTCTTCTGGCAGTTGCAGTGGCTGATGGATACTCATCTGCAGAGTGCCTTAAAGTTCATCACTCAGCCCCCACCCTCTTCAACATATACATGATCCATCTGGCCAACGTTATCCATGCACACCACATTAACATCCTATCCTACATCGGCGACATGCAACTCATACTATCCCCCTTGAACTAGACTTCCAATACAAGAAACAAGTCCTGCATGACTGAAGCCACTAACTGGATGAAAGCTAACTGTCTCAACACCGACAAGACACAAGTAGTGATCTTCGGCAAGAACGCCTAACCATGGGACTCCAATTGGAAGCTGGACAAATTTGGACCCACACCCAATACCAGGAACCTCAGTATCATCAACATCAGCAAACTGGACAGGACTGCTCAAGTCAACGCAGTCACTTCATCCTGCTTCCACATTCTGAAGATGCTGAGCAAGATCTGCAAATGGATCCAATCTATACTAGAAAAACCGTCTTTCACATCCTAGTCACCAGCAAGTTGGACTACGGGAACACCCTCTACACACAGAACTCAACCCTCAGCCTACCATACAGAACTCACATTGACCACACCTCCTTGACCTCCACTGGCTCCTGATACACAAGCCATCTCATTTGTAACTCCTCACATTCACATTCACACACTACACAACTTAGGCCCTACCTACTTGAACCATCACATCTTCTTCCACCAACCACCCAGAAACCTCTGCTCTGCAGGAGTCCCACTCATACATAAAATCAGATCAGGAGGACGGACGTTTTCTTGAATCGCTCCTAAAGCAATCAACGATCTCCTGCTCCACATCAGAGCCTCCTCCTCTCTTCTTGAATTCCTCAAGAAGCTGAAGACCTGGCTTTTCAACTAACCAACCTACCATGGGCAAGGCAAGGTGCACACACCTGCTCAGCACCAGGATACTCTTGCTGGTGATAGTCTGCTTTACAAATACTCATAACATAACACATAACATACTCTGTTTGCTTACCGTTACACCTAATGTAAGTGTGCTAAGTGCAAGTATTTTCAAAGTCAACTTGTGAGTTAGACTTGCGTTCCAGACCTGTCATACTGTGAAATGTTCCACCGCAAATAAAAACCCTTGTTCAAGCTTGAGAACCACATGTTCACCCATGACTTCAAGATTTGTGATACAATATGATTACAGTAAAAAGAGTAACAAGAGAAAAACCGTAGAGAGCAGAACACGCCTCTTTCCTCTTTCCTCTCCACGTCCACCTACCTATGTCCAGTATATTCCTGTTGTCTCTGTCCTTGCCATTGAATATCTAATGCATCACAGCTCTCTGTGTTCTTAGATGCCTCTCACACTGCTGGATTTACCTGGTCCCTCTTCTGTGCATCTTATTTCTGTAGCCCTCTCTGTCCTTTTACCTGCTGTGAGAGAATAGGATTGTTTCATTTGTAGTAATGTGTCTGTACTAACTGCAAAGTGTACTTGCTCCTGCTGCCCAGTGAATAGGAAGATTTTACAGGATCTTCAGAATAGATTTTTAAAATATATTTTATATAGTGCCAACTACTACGTGTGATGCATTTCATAGTCACATTTGCTCACACATTACTTACTCTCGGCCGCTACCGCCAGCCAGCAGTTGCTTAAATCTGTGCATGCCACGGTGTTATTTATTGAATGTTTTCATGAACGAACCAGAGTGTGGTAAAAAGTACAATATGTTGTTTAAAATAATAGAAACTGGTCCCTCACAACAATTCTTAATAAACCAAGACATCAAGTCGTTCGCCTGTCTGTGTCACCATCACCCTAAAAAACAGAGTTCACCCCTCAGATGTCTGATTCTCGAAATTTTAAGAAAATTATGAAAAACTATAAACAGAGCACAAATGGAGGAAGTACCACAGAGAGGAGGGTAATATTACTTATAAAGAACTATCCAGAAGTATAAACAGGAGATTAAGTTAGCGAAAGCAGAATACTTGAGCCACGCCATCACCAATTCAAAAAGACCCACCTGTGAGTTTTTTGCTATAGTAAAATAACTTGCATATGCGGAAACACAAAGTATTGTTCCTCTCATCTTTCAATTACAGTGCGAATGAACTTGCTGTCTTTTTTTAGTAAAAAATTGAAAAAAATATATGTTTTATTTCCTCAGGGCACTCTGAATATGCATGACACAGGGAATAGGGAAAACTGTACGGTAACTGGAAAAATATTATTGAGAACATTTATACCTTTAACTATCCCGCAAGTAAAACAAATGTCTCATGGAAATCAAAGCTGATTCCCCATTAGATGCCTGCCCACTAACCAGTCTGAAAACTAGCAATCGAAAAAATAGCATCAGCCCTTACTGAGATATGCAATATTTCTCTTGCAGAAGAAGCAATGCCGGCCAAATGGAAAAAGCCACTCATAGGACCCATGCTAAAAAATACCAATGCAGATCTGGTACTAGCTAAGTATAGGCCAATTTCCTTGCTCCCCCTGTCTGCAATAGTCCTGGAGATGCATGTCAATCTTCAAGTTTCTACATTTTTGGAAGACAACTCACTATTAGACCCCATTCAGTAGGATGTTAGAGCACACTATAGTAAAGAAAAAGCTTTAGTAGCAGTGGTTGATGAGGTGAGAAAGACTTTGGGCCAGGGAGTTATTGCTTTCATGGTCCTTTTGGATCTTTCTTCGGCCTTTGACAATATCTCCCATTTCATTCTCCTAAACAAACTTCAGGAAATTGGCTTTATGGGTATGGTCTTAAAGTGGTTGACATCCTTTCTTGGAAACAGAACTCAATTGGTAGCATGTGCCTGTCTTTTGAATCCACTCTCTACACTATTGGGTCTGGTGTTCCTCGGGGCTCTTCACTCAACCCCACCCTATTAAAAAAAAATATATATATATATCCCCTTTAGCAAAATTTGTCAGGGCTTATGGGCTGAGTTTGATGCTCTATGCAGACGACACAAAAATTGTGGTGTCACTAGCTCAGAATGTGGAGGCATCTGGGAGACATTTGTATGATTGAACTAGCAGGCTGGATGGAAGAAAATTGCTTAAAATTCAGCGGAGAAAAAACAGAGGTACTACTATTTGGTAAGCAGGCCCCTAAAATTCCCCTTTGTGGTGGCTGGAGCAACTAGGTAACCTCTTATTTCTGTATCAAGAACAAGGATCTGGGGAGTCTTCTGGAGAACCAGCTAACCTTCTCCGCACATATAAAAAAGGTGGTTTCACTCTCCTTTATCAGCCTACGCATGCTATATAAAATCTTCCACAGCTGCTTATCACCTCAAGGAAGATGGGTGTCTAATCACTGATTGGATTGCGATTAGACAATGCATTGTATCTGGGCCTTCCTCAGTATGTGTAATGGAGACTCCAGATTGCTCAGAATGCGGCAGCCAGATTGGTCTCTCTACATCCTCACTGATATTGATACATCTGATAAAACTGCCTTGGCTACCAGTAAGGAATAGAATCTGGTTCAGGACCTTGTGTCTTGCATATAAAGCCCTACCACTGTTCAGCGCCTGCCTGCCTCAGCAGAAAAGTGAAGAAATATGCCCCTAGAAGATGCCTACATTCAGTAGACAAAGTGCCAAAGACTAAGCTCGCAAGACCGGGAGGAAGAGCCTTCCAAGGCATTGCTCCTAGTTTTTGGAATAAACTTGCTTTGGAGCTTAGATTAAGTGATAATCTTCTTTCTTTTTGGAAATTCTTGAAGACATAGCTCTTCACCATCTCAATTGTGTCTGGTTCTGGATTCAATTGAGCCACTTTGGGCACCTTAGTACCCGGGACATTCTTGGGCAGCTGCTGTGCTTAAGAAATCTCATTCAATCAATCAATTAATTCAATTTCTCACTTTTGAGGCCCTAAAGCAAGAAGACTTCCTGAGATTTGCTCTCACCATCACCTCTGCTTAGCTAATGGTACAACTATAGCCGATGGCTTTGAGCTTATTCTAACTGTGCAAAATTACTATACTGACCCAAAGAGTTTTCTGCAGTATTTCTAGTTTTGCAGCTTGGAAGAGTGGGAAACACGCTTTTTGTGTTTCCCACATTATCCAACATACCGACCTGCAAAACTCAGAATGGGGGGATAATACTGTCCCAGTAAAAGCCAAAGCCTGTGGTATCCCTATTTCGCTAGGTGGCATTACTGCACGAATCACCAGCCGAATATAAGGGCCACATTGTTTTACATGATACACCGAGGGGTATATTTATGAGGGGAGTTGCATCGCTCTTCCACCATTCTAGTGCGATGCAAGCCCAAAATGCGATTTATGATGCAACACTAGGCCACCTTGCGTGGCCCTGAGTGGCTTCATAAATCTGGAGTAAAGCAACCCAGCGTAAATCGCTGTGTTGTATTACTCTGCCCTAGGAAGGCGTTACGTGGGCATTGCGATGGTGTTCCCATGCAACTCCCATGGTTTTTGACGCATTCCCAAATTTACCAAAAGTGGTTGACCTGTGAAGGTGCCAAAAAGATACGCCTTCTCAGGGGAGGCGTAACGAGGAGAAATATCTTTATTTCTTCTCGTTACTTCTTCTTCCTATGTGTGCTGCATTGTGCAGCACACATTGAAAGAGGAATATGCCTCTCTAGATTATTTTTGTGCAGGAAGGTGTCCCTGGGGACCGCATACTGATTTTTTAACCATACCAACTAGGGGCGGGAATAAAAGAGTGGCCAACTAGTTAGGTATTTTTAGATTTTATAATATAGCATCTACAGAAACACGGATTAATCACTAGAACCGTATGTATACAGTAAGCATTAGGTGTGCATGGTTTGTGTCCTTATTACAGAATTCACTAGGAGTGGTACACAGGGGGCTGGACCCATGGAGTCCTGATGAAGAGTTATTAGGGGAACAGCTTGAAACATGTTGACAAAAACACATTACTGAGACAACCAGACTTATTAAGGTCAGGTTTCTTCTCAGTAAACAACCCCAGATTTTTTAACCATACCAACTAGGGGCGGGAATAAAAGAGTGGCCAACTAGTTAGGTATTTTTAGATTTTCTTTCCCTTTCCACTCCACACCGCTGCACTACACATAGTCTACAATAAAATGTGCTCCTACGTAATTTGCAAGTCGCAGCACGCCTCAATCCGTAGAGGATTGAGAGGAACCCCAATGATGAAGCATGCCACCTAGGGGCAACCCTGGTGGGTGAGGGGGTCTCTAGAAAAAAAGTATTTTTTCTGGACAAGGGATTACAACCAATTCTTGCTGTATCCTATCTAATTCCCTAAGGGCAGGTTTTCTTCGATATACTCGATTTTTGTCTAACTACATGATGTTAGGGGTGCAGGGTCTCAACAAGCCCATGTGCCACTGAACTGGCTGCTCACTGCCTTTGACCATACACTTATCTCTGGGAGCGTGGCTTGGCCCTGTACAAACCCCCATACAACCCAGTCTTCTGTGCGTGTCCTTTGACCTGTGTACAACAGACTCTGGGATCAGGGCTTACACCAGTCCCAGTGACTCCAAGCCAACTGTACAGGACCTTCTGCAATCACTGCAACGAAACTGAGTTAAAAAAATATATTTTTAGAGTCTGACCCTCTGGGACATCCCACCGTCCCCCCAATATCATTCCTTCGGGTCAAGTGATACTTTTCCTGGCCACACATAACTTACTCCTTTTTCCAGGCCCGAGGGCGTGGGGCTGTACATGTTTTAATGGCCAGCACAACTAAAACATTCAGTTGCTGCCAGCTTATATTCTCATCCGATATAGCAGACTTTTCAAGGGTTTGTGGATCCCACATTGGTCAAAGGCAAAAAAAATTCCCTTGTCCAACCCGGTTTGTTAATTTTGTATATTTGAGCATTTGCACTGAGGCCAATGGATTGTCTCTGAACGTACTGTTAATATATACAATTTGTTCAACCCTCAAAGCTCGTTCGATCTTTTTATGAAGCAGCTATCTCAAAAACAACTGAACAGATTCACACCAAACCACAAAAGGCCCTATTCTGAGTAGGTCTAGTTTCATGCCCAGTAATTGCATAACTTTGATCAGCAGTTTTTGCTGTAATGGAGAACAACACTTTCTATGGGACTCTGAATGTGAAGCACAGCGTTGTTATCCCTCCCTTTTTTTAATCTCTGCTGATTGGACGGATCTACATGAAACGTTTCATGTTGAATCTTGCAATAGAGCTCATTGCCAGATTCCATGTCACCATTCGCCTTTGGTGTGTCTTGGCTCCTCCCTTTACTCAACAATATTAAGAAGTAGCAAATTACGCTCCATGTTTTGCAGCTAAAGTCATGTCACTGGGATTCTGTCTGCATGATCTTTTCTGTACACATATGGGCTTGTTATTTTGCCCTAAGTGAGGCAGCTGCTCTGGGGGTCATCGCCAACTAATGTGGCATTATTCCTGGGGCAAACGACTTCACATCTGCATCCAAATTGGCAGAAACAGGGATGTTCCATTTCTTGGCTTGCAAACCCCATTCATTGGTCTGCTTTTATGTTAATCATTGAGTGATTCGCTTGCAAGCCCTATTCGTGGGTCTGCTTTTACGATAATTATGGATGTTAATTGATGGGGATATTGTGGAGGAAAATGTTCAATTCTTAACGGTGAATCATCCATACTTTTGTGGCTCAAACGGTGTCATTTTTCCCAGGCAAAGGGGAGGGCATTCTGATATAAAATATTT
This sequence comes from Calotriton arnoldi, assembly GCA_963921515.1. Lineage (NCBI taxonomy): Eukaryota > Metazoa > Chordata > Amphibia > Caudata > Salamandridae > Calotriton > Calotriton arnoldi. The sequence goes on from CAWUFW010007337.1 coordinate 185,515, forward strand.
ATATCAGAAGACAACTGTAGATTGCTACCTTTTGCTTGAGTATTTGGCTGGTGTGTTAGTAGAGAATCCTTTTTGTTTTTTTACACATCGTTTGGCAGAAAATATGCATTCTTTACACTAAGACATCCACACGTTTTACATAACTCATATGGTTTTGTAACGTACATGCATTCACACAGTAAACATTTAATTAACATTACCGTGCCCCCAATGTAACAAAGGATTAGTGCTGGTGGTTCAAGACTGTCCATTACTCAAGGTGGGTCAGAGACAGGCAATGTGTGGTGTTTGTGGTGAAATTACATGAATCAGGTCCAGCCCTATGAGCGGGACTCATTTGTTGTGAGTGTGACCCCTTCAAATAGACCCTTCCAGTTACTCTGGCAGTGCCACTCTTCATAGTAAGCACATCCAGTGGAGCGAATTCAAAACACGAGTCAGATAAGACCAGCTTTTTACTAATGTTTATTGGCTGGCATTTTAGGAGGAAGCATGGGGGTATTTATGTATGCAAAGGTTAATCTAGCAAGGAAGCAAAATGAGTGCTGAACAGCAAGGATGAGTTGTCTCCCTGAGACCCATTATGGTTTGAAGGGTATCCTAGGACATCCTGTCAAAACCCAAGGCAGTGGGCTGGTTGAACCAGCCCTGCTGGGCAGAGTAAAGGGGTCAATGGTGCAGTGCCTCCCTTCCGCCAAATTCAGCGATTTCTGAAGGTGTAGGAATTGCCTCACCCAGCAGGAGAATTGGCCAAAGAGGCCATTTTACTACTAAGGTGATTAAAGGTGATATTAATTTTGTAATCTTCTTGTAAACCCACCGGGGTGGAGAACAAAAGGAAGAAAATGTAGTACAGTGATGGACTTATTTTAATGTCCTTGGTGTCAGTCGGTCTCCCTTAAACTCTCCTTTTACTTTGTTTATTGATACAGTGTTCACACAGTGAACTGGGGAGGAGGTCAGGTCTTCCCTGAATGTAAGGGTTTACATGATCGGTGCTTTTGACCATTACTCGGTGTACCTCAGCTGAGAATACATGAGCAAAAAAGGAAACTCTTATGTTTTATTTTAAACCTCTTTTGTATAATCCGATTGGTTAATGAACTACAATGACCTTAACACTGGACAGATCACACAAGTTACATGGGTTCAAAGTATTTTAGCCAAAATATTAATTTGTATGACAGTGCACTTCACTGTAAAATAAAATAACTGTAGGGGAGCATAAAGAAAATTCATTAAAATCGAATTATCAAGTTATTCAGTTCTGTGGGATCTGTTAAGAGGGACCACACTAAACAGAACCCACAGATCTCACTCCTTCATGTAGTGCCTTTACATCTTAATGGCCTGCATTGCTCAGACAGCAATGTAACCCAGCTCATAATTTGAGAATGATCGGTATTTCTAAAATAACAAAATAACATTAACAGACCAAACACTGACAGACTTCTGCTAATTTCTGTGGATGAGGGTGGTGAGGAATAAACCATGACCACTTTGACAGATACATCACTCACGTACACATAGGATTTAATGTGCTTTTTTTGGTGATTAATCACTTTGAGATCATGAGTGATTAATCTCAGGTGTGTTTATTATTATTTGTGCATGAATATATGGCCTTTTTTTTTGAGAATTCAGAAGTAAATCTCAGAATCCATTATTTTTGTATTTCTTTTATTTACGGGAAGACCACTCTCCTCCACTTTACTGTCCTCTCTTCCCTTCAGTGGGACCTTCCTTTTTAGGTCAAGCCTAGAGGCAGCGCGTATGCGCTGCTCTGCAAGGCATGCTGTATTGCCTCTGTGGTGTTTGGACATGTCCACCGCTTTTTCATTGGTTACTTGGTCTGCCTTTACAAATTGCATTGTTTTCGTTGGTGAATAGTGTACATTTGTCCTGCCTTGTGGCTATTTTGTTCCCACCCTGGCAACTACCCCGCTACGTGGATCCTTTCACTATGGGCCATATGATTTGTTTCAGTGCACTACTTTTTCTTACGTCCTCGCTGCTCGCTGGTGCATGGAGCTGCTTCAAGTTTCACAGCAACACCTACCGCCTCTCGCAGCTTGTTATTTGTCATTGTTCTGTAATCGCGCCTCTTAGAGGAAGTGTGCATACTGCTCTCACTCCACGTCTTGGTCCACAGCTCGCTACGCGGGACCCCTGCTTCCTATCCTGACTAGTGCCATCCGAAGCACTGGTCTTCTCTGTCTACCCTGACTGACAACTTGTCAAATCCAGGAATAATGCTCTCACTCCTGTCCCGCCACCCATGCTGTTTATTAGTTGTTCTACCCTTCCTGCTCTCCCTTTCACACGCCGGGCAGCTAGGGAGAAAGTGTACTTCTCTGTCTTGCAGCTGCTGGCAGATCCGATCCCTCGTTATCCAGCCCATCTCCTCCCTGGGGAAATTCAATTCTGTCCAACGGCTCCAGCCTGGGCCCTAACTGGCTCTCTGCTTTCCTCCTCTTCCTGTCTTCGTTCTCGTTCCCTCCATCCCCAACTCCTTGGTGCCCCAGCTAATTTGCACGTACAATACCAATGTGCCTTATTAGCCGTGTTGTCGGCACTTTGCTTGCAGCAGTTTTCCTTTCTACAGACTGTTGAGGCTGGGAAGCTGCCGAGCTGCCGGGACGTGCTCGGTTGTAGTTTTTGATTCCGGGATGCTGCACGTCAATATTGGCAGATTAAGATGCCAGGTCCAGGAGAAGGACATCCAGCGCTTCTTTGGCGGCTATGGCAGACTCCTGGAGGTAGACATGAAGAAGGGGTACGTTGAGGGTAAGGAAAGGAGACACATTTATGCATTTATATGGGCACTCTGTGGTTGAAAAGTAATTAAAAAGTGAAGTGTTTTTGCTGAGTTGTAAGCAGTTTACATTGCACACGCATGCCGTGAGCTATGCCTCTTGAACTGCAGGTGACTGTAGGAAGTTGCTCTGGTTTCTTTGGTAGAGTAATGTGCTACTTACCTATTGCAGTTATTCTGTATATATTTCCCTTTGTGCCCAAATAAGTTGACTTTGTACAAATGCACATTTAGCTGGTACTTCTGCAGGTAGGGTGACCGGTGTGCAGGCTCAGGAACCATAGCATACGTAAGCAGTGTACGTCCAGTAACAGAGTAGTTATTTTCAGAGTATAGGAGTAAATTACATGCTGATTCAACTACTGCCCTCTCACTCCCCCCTCCATTGTCTGAACGTAGTTTTATCGTTTCACAGGATGGGGTAATGTGCTGCATGGCTAAGCACTTATAAGGTCCCAAAGGCGAGACCTATTGGCTATGCCAATGCTAATTCTATTTTACCATTAATATTCACATGCACAATACTCTTTTTACCTTTTATGGGGAGATCCATCCATACTCCTGCTCTTTTTTCTTAACCTATCATTTTCCATTTTTTAAACTAAACATTTCTGTTATGCTATACCCTTTCCTTAGTATTACCATTATACTTAACCCTTTTAACTTATCTGCACTCCTACAATTTTTTCTTCTGTTGTTTGGTTTTGTGGTTTAAATACCCTAACATGTTTGCATGCCAGGGTTATTAAACTTAGAAGAGGACATGGCACCACAAATACTACACATAAACGTGTAATAAGCACATATTAAAACATGTTTGTAAATGGCTTGATTGTAAGACGTCTGATCAGATATATAGCATACTGAGCACTTTACTCTTTAGGATGAGGCAAATGCTCCCATTTGAAATAAGCATTCTAAAGCCAATAGGTCTAACCTTTGGTACCTATCGGATTTGCAGTGGTTTATTCATGCTGTGAAGCATCCCCAATGCTGTGCAGCAATGCTAAAAAAGAGAAAAAAGGTCATTTTTGAGGCCCACGCTACAAGCATGCATGCATTTTTTTCTTTTTGTTTACTGATCGGAGTAGTGCAAACAGGTGGAAACACAAAGAATGGGGGGTGGTTGGAATCATGGAGGGTGAGAGTGGGGAAGAAATAGGAGAGTGGGGGAAGCAACACAGGGACTCAGGTGAGGGAAGCAACACTGAGGGCACTCGGAGGGAAGCAAACAGAGAAAGGAATGTTGAGTGGGGGAAGTAAATGGCCGAGAGATAGCGCAAAGTGGAGCTGGAGGGGAAGCACCTGGGCGGGAAAGCAACTTGGGGGTGAGAATCACATGAGGGCAAGCACTTCACAGGGTCATGGGGAGAAGCACATGGGCAGAGAAAGACCAACACGATCACAGCAGAGGGGGGAAGTACATGATGGAAATAGCTGGAAAACACATTCACTCTTGTGGATTACTTATACAAAAAGAAAAAAGTAGCACCTGAAAAGTGAGCAGTGGAAGGACACAAGTAATGCGTCCATGCTTCAGGGGTGGAACAAATGCACAGGATGTAAAGCCCACACAATCTAATGATTAAGAAGCAAGCAAATGTGAGTGACAATTAAGCCAACCAATGGAAAGCAATAGGTGGGTTGTAAGTCCACTGTTGGCTGACAGTACATCTCACAACAGGCAGCACATTCACTGTCTAGTAGGTAAGACATAAAAATAGATGACAAGACTCAACTACAGTTTCCACCTGCATGGGTCCATATCAGTGACATCACAATTGACATGTGCACAAAGGTGATCTTTACAGTGAAACTGTATTTTCATGCACTGGAATTTCAAGCTACAAAGGAAGCATGGAATAACTATTTTTTTAATTTAAATAAGGACCTGATTACGATGGCGGTGGGACCCACCGCCATCCAGCCTATTGGATCCGACCGCTGCTTTAGGATGCAGGCGGTCAGATCTCGGCTGGCGGGGGGAAAGACCGTCGCGTCTGACAGGATCAATCATCCCGTCAGTGCGGCGGTCGGACTCCTATTCCCTATAATGGGGAGGTGCCTGCTCAGGCACCTCCGTAGGGATTAGGATGTCCCTTTCCGCCGGCCCTTTAATGGCGGTTAACCCACCATGAAGAGGCAGGTGGAAAGTGACTTTGGGGGCCCCTAGCAGGGCCCCTTTCCCCCATGGCCATCTGCTATGGGCCCTGGGGGCACCTATGATGCCCCCCTAAACATCCCTGCACCATGTGGCCGGCACCGCATAGTGCCTGCCACATAGTGCAGGGATGTTTGGAATGTGTATATTTTGTACTGAGGCGTGTCCTGCAGCCCGCAGCACACACCACAATACAAAGTATACACAGTGCGACCGCCATGAAGGCAGTCGCATCCTAATGTGGGCAGCGGGGCCGCCGACATGTAGTCGGGCGGCCCTGCTTCCGCCATGGTGCCGGTCGTTCGAAAGTCCCACCGGCATCGTAATCAGGCCCTTAATCTTTTGGCATTTTTGTTTGAAACAATACATCAATGAAATTAAGTCGAAAAATCTGACTTTTATGTTGAAATATGCACCATCATTTTGCACTATATTATTACAATTAATTAAAAGTAGGCGTTTTGCCTTTTCAGTTTTACAGTCTCAACAGACCCATTTGAGTATAGTTATATGGTTTCTCCTCACTCTCCTTGTATTCTGCCTCTTTCCCAGATTTATCCGTGCCTCTGGGGATAGCGTCTGGCCTTATATATCGTAAGTTCAAGAATGCGGCAAGTGCCCAGACCCGTTTTCCATTGTTTAATACTGGGAGGAGTTGACTTTCTCTGATTCTGTGCAACGTCTCTCTTACCCAGAACTAAACTTAATCTCAACAAGATCTTTTCAGCACGCAAGAATCCCTCCTCCTCTGGAACATTCAACCGAGCTATTTTGGGATTAATTTCAAATTGGTGGCCTATGACCATCTGGAATGTATTAGTTATTTTCTCCCAGAAGGGTGATATAATTCTGTATGCATGTCCATACTGTATGAAGGGAATCTTCCACCCCTCTCTGACACCCAAGAACTACGTTTTTTTGACCTGATCAAAAATCATACAACTTTCCAAATACTGCCTGTTCAAAACCTTATCTGGAGCCCTTATTATAAGACCCCCCACAAGAGTTCTCCTTCCATTTGAGGATTTGGACATTTTAAGGTGAGATTTCCCTCCAGACTCTGTGATATTAGGACCCTTGACATGGTTCCCAAACACTGCTCACATAACTTTATACCAGCTTGAATTGGTGTGTGCTGCCATATCCGTTGGTCGGCAGTGTTTCTTCTCAGGCTGATTTCCACGAAATTCCAGAAGCATTGTATAATCCCCGGCCACCTACCCAAAGCCTGCATGAACTGGTTTTCTTAATTGATGTCATTCACTTTTCATTGCACCTTGGACTGAGAAGTCCACATTAGAACCTCTCTTAAAATGGTTTGTTCTAGAGTCAGAACTCCCATCTTCACAATGACTTCTCCAACTGACTGTTGCCAAACGTCACCTCCTCAAAATCCTCTTAGACTTCGAAGTAACTCTGAAAATTCTAAGCAAAACAATCACTCTGCTCTCGCTTAATCTTTGACAAAGGCTCTTACATAGTCCACACCACATGCACACCTCTACCTTATTATACAGCACCAGCCAACACAATGGCATTAAACATAAACCTAGACCCTATCAGATATAAATAAATAAATCCAGGATATGTAAACACTGCAAATCCCCTGTGAGGGTCTCAAGGTGCTGAATTGTAGGCACGGGGAGATAAAGCAATTTGCCCAGAATCACAGGATGTTGACGCCAAGACTCGAACCTGGTTGCCACTGGCTCCAAAGTCTGCAGCTCAGTCCATTACGCCACTTCCTCTCCTATATAGCCTAGATATTCATTTTATCCCACAGATGTAACTCTCATTAAAAAAATTAAAAGGAGCATGCAGTACAGCCACTGCACATTTACAGGTTCTTGTTAACAACAAGTAACTAGGGGGCATATTTACAAGCCCCTGGCGCTTCCAGAGCGACACTATCTTTACCTCCTCTGTGGCGCACAGTGCAGGCCCATATCTACAAGGCCATGCAGAGCCACCCTGCGTGGCTTTTCATGGCCTTGTAGATATGGAGTAAGGCGAAGCAGTGCAAGTGGCTGCCTTGCCTTACTCTGCATGATAAAGGCATTCCATGGGTGTTGCTGGGGGTGTTCCCACTAAACACCCATGTAATTTGATACTGCCCCAGATTTACAACATCAGGTAAAACTGGGGCAGCGCCAAAACCTTGCGCCTCCTAGAGCAGGTGTAACGAGGAGGAATGTTTATATTTCTCCTCGTTTTTTCCTCTTTCCAAGTGTGCTGCATTCTGCAGCACACATAGAAAGAGGAAAACAAAGGTGTCCCTTCCTGCACAAAAACAATCATGCCACCAACACAGACACCCATGGTGCAAGGGTGCCTGCATTGGCGTACTGCAGCAAAATGTGCACCGTGCCTGCTGTAAGGACAGGAATGCACCGTATCTTGTAAATAATGTGTTTTCCTGTCCTTACAAATTGGCGTAAGGCAGCTGAGCATGCAGCCTTGCGGCGCTGCCCTATGCCAATTTCTAATAAATGTGCCACTTGGTGTTGCACTGCCGCTTTGGATTTTTTTAAATCTCCACAATCCTCTTTCACCTCTAACAGAAGCAGATCCCAGACACCTCCAAGTAGCAAGGAGTCATGTGGCGCCTGATAACAGAAGGCATCGGATCTGACAAGCACAAATAATGTTCACAAATCCAAGTTTAAGTGAGCAAAGTGTAATCACTCACTACAGGGCCAGAAGACACCTCTGATGTTATGGCTTCATGTGTTAAAAAATATAACAGACCAAACATAGCAGCTAGAAAAATAGGATACACTTTTTCTCCACATTGCAGCGGCAGGTGTGCCACTTGGGCTATGGATGTAAAAAATTAAAACATAAAATAGCCTCTGATACTGAGAAAAAATATATATTTGATGTCATTCTTATTTTCACTCCGATTGTTTTCAGGAGGTTTACTTTTACATATTTGACGTCATATTTTGTTCTCCATTCTGTGGTTGCTGATTGTTCTGCCTTTTCCCCATGAGCAATATTCTATTTTCAGTGCAGACCATGAAATATTAATAATCCTGTACCAGGGTGCAACATAATATGCTCCGGATTTGCTGCTGTTAAGGACAATGGGATTTTACATCTTTTTTTTCCATTAGCCCTAATATTAACCCCCTGCTGAGATAGTGTTAGAAGCAAAACCTATAGTAAAAGATTCTAAACGCCAGTCTCCAAGTTTATTTATTTATTCAGGTACTTAAATTAAATGCATTTAACAAACAGTTTGCACGCCAGGAAAGGAATGGCTTATTCAGAATTAACATGCACAGCTAAAATATATAGATAGGTAAAATTATAGTATGAAGCTATCCACATACTATGAGATCGTAGGTGAAAGCATACTTATTTTTGTAATGTGTACCTACACAGCATGTTTGCTATTCCAAATCCAAAGTACATAACACGCTGCAGTGCCTCCTGGCTCTCTTGTGGTTCATGACATTTAGACTCACTTTAAGGCATACGTTAAATTACGGTTGATCCGCAACTCAATATGAAATATCTCTAATCACAGCTTTAAAATGTTGGCATTGGTGACTTCACATATGTAGCGTGGCTGCCACTACAAACATTCTGGCTCACAAGCTGACCACTTACCCTTCATTCACTGATTTGGGGACTGAAAATCAGTAACAGAGACAAGGGCGGCATTCTGCATGCAATGAGTAGGGTTAGTCAAATTCTACTTCCACAAGATCAGGGCAAGTACTAGCTGCTAATTTACACAAACGTCTGCCGTGAGGTATCAGTTGAGTTTTCACCTGCAGTAAATTCAATTTAGGTGTCAGTCTGCTTGGCATAACTCCCATGCCTAATCCACTGAGCAAATCTAGTTGCCTGGACGGCTTCACCAGCAAAGGCCAATGGTGCAGATTATGATCTATGGTGATGTGTCTCTGCTGACATCTCTGCCACGGGAATTAAGACATTCTGAGAGACACTGTCTCTTGAGGTGGTTGTAAAGCAAGTTCTTTGGGATTTATCCTTATCTCCAATGTATGGATCATGGAAGATGGGAATTACACATACACAGAAGACCCAAATAGAGAGTTCTTTCCTCGGTTTCAGGAATCAAAACATTTCAAAATAATATGCGCCACAAATACCATAAAATGTAAAAGTTAGACAACCCACCTAACTTTTCATCACGAAAAGTACATGCTTAGAGATATAATTAGAATCCTTTAAAGTAGGAATTTGACACTAGAATTGTTGTCAGATTTTTGAGAGTCTCTGTGAGGGATACTGCCACATCTTTGTGTGCATCCTGTCCATCACATCATAAGTTCTTCTTTTAGCTGATTGACGGAAAAGCACACACATATGGAGTTCATATCCCCATGAGATGAATAATTCACGATAGAGTATGCATCACAAAGAATCCTGGATAACATAATATTCTGTGCTTGTGCCATTTCTTTCCCCTTTCCTTAAACTTTTTTATGTTTTGCCCAGAACACACAACGCTTAAATGAGTTAAATACTACATGGCATGGGGAGAGGATGTGGCCTAACGGCTAGAGCGGACGACCTCGGAGATGGGGAACCGGGTTCGGGTTTCAGCAGGGACGCTCAACATCCTGTGATTCTGGGCAAATCACTTAAATTTCCCCGTGCCTAACAAAAATGATTGTGTTCTCTAACGCAGCTGGTGCTCATTTAAAGCGCTCAGATACCTTCGGGTCTAGTTCGCTAGATAAAACTAAAAAAAAAAGAAATGACAAATACTTGAAGAATTAGTTCTTAGATTTTTTAAGAGGTAAAGTTAACTTAGGGGACTGGGCCAATGGGGCTCCAAGAAGACCACATTCTGTGTGTGCTCTGATCTGGCCTTTGCTTTTCCTCTTCCTTGCCCTCACGGTCAGCACCAGTGCTCCTGAATTCATCAGCATACTGCTTTGGAAGGTATAGAGACCCCCCACCAAAAAGAAATTCTAAATCCTTCCCTTCTATCCCTCTACTATCATTTTCAATCTAAATAACAGACTAACATGTCCACCCCTCAAATTAATTTCATATTTCACTATACTAATTCACCACTAATCCTTTATCGGTTCCGGAGTAACACACTACTCGCCAAAAAAGCACTTCAACACCTCATCTGGGGTAGCAAGTGCTATATAAATGCAAACCTTTAGACTTCTTCTACCCCTTCACTATCCTTCTCAATCCAGATAACTGACTAACATATCTACCACTCAAATTACTTTCATATTTCACTATACTAATTCAGCACTATAGCAACATATGGATAAATGGTACAAACAGACCCAGGGAGTGGCCATGGGTTCCAGATTCTCTCCTTCGTACGCTAACCTCTTCATGGGGTGGCTAGAGGAGGTTTGGATCTGGGGCTCTAATGGCACACGATGGAATGATTCAATTATATTGGGGGAGATTCAGACAATTGTCTAATGATATGAACCGGAACAACTGAGAAATTGTGTGAATTCTTTGAACACCTTAACAACAACGAATTAAATATCAAATTCACCTTTGAATACAGCCAGAGTAAGCTCACTTTCTTAGATGAGGAGCTGTGTATTCGTGACAATAAAATACATAGAAGACTATATCGCAAACCGACTGCTTGTAATGCTACTCTACATGCAACAAGTGCACATCCAAAACATCATATTAGGGCCATCCCATATGGCGAATTGATACGAGCAAGACGCAACTCTAGTTTCGAACCAGAATTCAGACAATGTACCCAAGATATGATCTTAAGATTTGAAAGGAGAGGTTATGACAAAAATACTCTAACAAGAGATAAAGATAGAATCTCTCACATGGATAGACAGGACACTTTAAGCAAACACATCAAGAAATCTAACACAATGACAAAGTTCGCCTGGTTATGGATTATACCAAACTATCTAATACACTAGTGCAGAGTTTAAAAATACATTGGCATGTACTCAAAGCAGATAAAAGACTGGATGGCTTTATCTCCAACAGACCAGACATTACTTACCGTAAGGGTAAATGCCTTAGGAACCTATTGAGTCCAAGCAATCCGACAGCTAAAAACAGAGATAACTGGTTGACACCACATACATTGGGATTTTTCAAATGTGGCCACTGTGCGGTTTGCAAATGGACATGACAGAAAGAAACATTTTGAGGGCCCCAACAAAAAGATGTACACAATAATATCTAGTATGAACTGTAATACCAAGTTCGTAGTATACATCATTGAATGCAAATGTGGGAAGAGATATGTTGGTGGCACTATCAGAGCCCTCAAAGACAGAATTGAGAAACATATGAGGACAGTGAAACAAGGAGACAGTCGATACCTTGTAGTTATACACATAGCTGAATGGCCTTCTCAAGACATATATAGATGTTTCAGCTTTTACGGTATTGAGCAAATTCTGAGAGACCCCGGGGGGAGGGAGGGAATAGAGAATTGACACTGCGTAGAAGAGAATCATTATGGATTTTACGATTGAGGAGTGTAGAAACCGGACTTAATACAGATCATGAAATGCAGTACTTCCTGGGGACATGATCAACAAGGTAGGACATATGGATGCTGTACCAATAACAAGGGGCTGAACTGTACCTGCTAAAACTCCTTATAAAGAGTGAATATGGATAATGTCAAATTTGTAGATGTATCATGTTCTAAATTTATAATATTGCTACATGAGTGAGTAATGTCATGTTAGAGAGTTATAAGATTGTTGTCACACCGCATGAACATTTGCTTCAGTACCATTAAGGATATCGAATCACTGTCAAATTGTAAAGCTATTAACGCTCAATCTATTTGTCTCCTGTGGATAAAAAAGAATCGCGATATAAACAAGCTTTTCATACTAAATATGACATTGAATTTTAGTAACCCGAGATGTCATAAGAATAGGTACTCAAAATATAGTAGGGTATTATATCAACTGTCCCACATAATGAATGTCTATTGTGTAAATATAGCAGATTAATGTACCAAATGTCTTATATACTGAGTGAAATTATTGCATATACTGAAAATCACCAAGTACAACCTTCTGTATGTTATTTTCCCCAAACGATAGATAGATAAGTAGATAGATAGACAGATAGATAGATAGATAGATAGATAGATAGATAGATAGGTAGGTAGATAGATAGATAGATAGTTAGAAAGATAGATAGATAGATAGATAGATAGATAGATAGATAGATAGATAGATAGATAGATCAAGACTGAGCTTATCGTTGCATGACTCATGCATAGTTACACATTCAATAATGGCGGCTGCCTCCCAAAACAATGGAGGTCCCGTAACGGGCAGAGCTCTTTCACTTACTCACACACCGCGGGTTAGTTTATTTACAGAAGTACGCACTGACTCACTAGCTGGCATACTCGCAGCAAGCAACACAGGAACTAGCCCCCGAGCCAGTAAGCATTTGGCTTATCCTATATCTAGGGTAACACTGATACATTTATGTGCTGACGGGCAAGGAAAGGAAATTATTATGGTAATAATGGAGTTCTTCTCCCTCTATTTCTAACACTTTAGAAAACAAGCACAAAAGTGGCGTTTTCCCCCTTATACGGGGGCCACACACAAAGTGAAAATATACAATATACTAGATAATTCAGGAACCTCTTGGGGATCTGCAATATATATTTTCAGACCTTTGACACCATACTTTGGAACAGTCGGGACGGAATTATAACCGATAGGGAGGTAGGTGTATCCTATATACCGATCCTTTCTGGTTAAGTTGACAACCTTTTACTTTTCAATATAACTTTATGGGCACACAGTTATCATTGCTTCTTACCAGGTACCGTTCAAAGAAGAATTAGGTATTGTAAATATAGAGTGCCTCATACTTAATGTTTGATTTTCCATTAATGTTGCACAGTGTGTTCAGCACTTTGTCATAAATTGAGTGTGAAGCTATGTAAATAATATTTCTTTTAACATTGTCAATATATTCAGCGTATACCATGAGAACAGAGCATGAACGCTCACTGAAATTTTGAACTAACGATGTAAAAGTGCTTATTGTAAATGTCACATTTTAGAATATCGGTAAATACAGATTGACTCTGAACTTAGACATTATGAATCTGCAATTATGTGCATGGTTTTCCACTGCACGATCCTGTTTAGAGTGTCTTATACACGTGGTATCTTCACAATACAAGTCACTATGTGATGATCACACAGATCATATTATCACTTATTACGTTATAGCGATTTCATTCTTTATACTTCTCTTAGCCCTGAGGAAGTCTCGGGATAACTCTCCCTACAGTGCGACAAAACACGTCTTGGCTATGTCTAAAGGCTAAGAAATCTGTTCTTCTGGTTATGAAGGTACACAACTGAACAAAAGAACAATAAAGAACAAAAGACAGTGAAAACCAGAATTTATATCTGTATATTTTGTATTGAACTCATTTGCGTGGGCTGGGGGACTATACATATACTGATTTGTTGGTCTTGACCGGATATTAGGGAGGAGGGTGGCTCTCTCTACCTCTGCAGCATCGCTACTTGCACTACCTTCATTATCAAAACTAATTCAGCACTAACACTGTATGGGTTCCAGAGTAGCGTGCTACTCGCAGAAAAAGTGCTTCAACACCCCATCAGGGGTAGCAAGCACTATATAAATGCAAACCTTTTTCCCCCTTCTATCCCTCCACTATCTTTCTCAATCCAAATAACTGACTAACATATCCACCACTCAAATCACTTTCATATTTTCACCAATCCTTTATGGGTTCCGGAGTAGCGTGCTACTCGCCGAAAAAGCACTTTGACCCCTCGTCAGGGGTAGTAAGCGCTATATAAATGCAATTACAATTACAATCAGTAATGGAGACAGGAGTGGCGGATACCCTGATGTTCCACTGTCCGACCACTGACCTGTACCTAGAGCCCTGCTAAGGTGCTGAGACATTGGCACAAGTAATGGGAACCTGAGACTGGCTGCCCTTCGTGACTCCTTTGGTGTTGTAGAAGGAGAGGGTAGTGCACCAGAGAGACACCATGCTTTCTCTGAGCTGGTAGATTCTCGTCCATTGGAGGTCTGGGCATGTAACAACATCTTCCTCAAGGGGAGGCACCTCAGATGTGGTGCCGGTTGTGTGTGAAGAAGAAGCCACTTACAATGGCACCTGCTGAGTTGATGGACAGCTGATGAACCCATCTACGTCATAAAAGGCAAGGATTATTTGAATTTTGTGGTTGAGTAGCCACACCAGAACCCAAGTTGGTGTAAAAAAAGAGGAAAGGAAGATTATTTTCAATTTACGGGGGAGTGCCATCCAAGAGTGACCACATGATCCCCCCACCCCCCCCCCACGTCTGACTACTTAGTAGATGCTGAGTGATGCCCCGGTGAGAAAGCCCTCTAAGAGCCGATTACAAATCTTACATCTGATTTGCATAAGAAAACAATGTCCAAAGCAGTTCATAATATTGAACAAAAACTGGAGGGCCTTACAAAAGACTGCTGATGGAGAAGTTGCAAGAAAAAACTGGGGCTACTTTGCATGGATTGAAAAATCATGTGTCTGAAGCAGCAGTTGGAATAAGGGAGCTGGATTCATTTGTGAAAGTCACAGTAGACACTCTTGTGAAAATATAAGTGTTAAACCTGTTATCTTTTGGTGTGATCTTCTCCCAAACTTTTTGCCTTCACTCCTCCTGTTTTCTGAACCCTTTTTTGTTGGCCTTACGACTCTGCACACTTTACCACAGCTAACCAGTGCTGAAGTGCTTGTGCTCTCGCCTTTAAACATGGTAAAATTGTCCCAATTGGCACATTTAGACTACTTGTATGTACCTAGAAAAGTGGTACTACAGGTACCAAGGGCCTGTAAATTAAATGCTTCTAGTGGGCCTGCAGCACTGATTGTGCCACCCACTTATGTAGCCTTTCAAACATGTCTCAGGCCTGCTATTGCAGCCTGTGTGTGCAGTTTTAAACCTTTTACCAAGCCTAAACCTTTCTTTTTATTACATATAAGTCACCCCTAGTGTAGGCCCCAAAGAGCTCATAGGGCAGGGCGTGTAGTATTTAAAAAGTTGGGCATATACTTTTAAGTTTTACATGTCCTGATAGTGAAAAACTCTCAAATTAGTTTTTAACTATTGCAAGTTCTACTTCTCCATCGGATAACATAGGGTTACCTTATTAATTTTAATAAGTGATAACTTTTGACTCAGCGCAGGTGGGAAAGTCATTATTGGTGTCAGAGGAATTGTAAACCCTTTTTAATGGTTAAGTCAGATTTTAAGTCACAATTCTGAAAATGACAGTTTTAGAGAGGTGTCCTTTTCTAGTCCTAACCATTTGGCGTCTGCAGCCTGTTTCCTGGGTCACATGACTAGGTGTAATTGGCAATTGGCCTTTGAGTATTCCTCCTAGACAGTCTCACAAAGAAGGGTCCGGGTGTTGACAAGATGGGCCATCTCTGGCTCAGCTCACACACCAAGGACTTCACACTAGCTTATTGTGTCCCTAGACTGGGACCAGGGCATGGAGGCAGGAAATTCCAGACACCTTTGTAGGGGGAAACTCCAGCCGCTTCTCCCACTTCAAAGCTGGCACCAAGTATAAATATTTGACCCTCAGACCCAACTCTTCAGTATACTCCTGGATCTGTGGATACTACAGAAGAAGGACACCCTGCTGCCTTGGTGCTTGAGGCCTGCCCTACTTGCTGAGTAGGAAGACTGGACCTGAACCCTTCATCCCAGGCTGAAGTGACTCCAAAGGTCAGCTGACTGACCTCCTGTTAGACCCACAGGGACGTAACAAGCTCCAGAGGCCTCCTGCTCCTGTCCATTTGACTTGCTGCTTGAAACTGTGACTTGACCTGCAACGGGACCTGCCTGAGCCCTGGTGGTGTCTGCTGGAGTGAGTTCCGGATCCCCAAGAGGAGCCTCCCAGGTTCTGGACCCTTGCTGTGGCATTAGTTTCCTCCCTGAAGAAAAGGAGAAATCCTGAAGTTTTTTACTCTTCATGACTTAGAATGGGATTGTTCGCACCAGGATCTTGCTGCTCATGCTGACTGCCAATGCAAAGCTCCAATGAACCCGACTCTTCATGCTACAGCGACGACACTCAATGTGAGATCTGCACTTCATGCTACAGCAAATCACAACCCGCGGTGACTGCCAGCGCGAATCTCCAGCAACCACCACCAGTGACACCTGACGGAATCTTCACGCTATGGCGATGACATCCACAACGCTCTCCCTGCTCTTCGTGGCCTCTTCCACTGCTAATGGAACTCTTTGCGCTGGACTTTCAAAGGTAACTCTTTCAACAGGACTAACCTGGTCACTGTATACGGCCCATGCTCCATCTCGGTCGGCCTGAACTTGTGACTTTCACCCAGTCGCACACTACCAGATAACCAAGAGTGGTGCTTTGTTGAAGGAAGTGACCCGATTAGGGTCACCTGGGTCACTCGAGACCACCTCTCAGCCTTCCAAACAAATGAAGAGTCGGTCAGACAGTAGAGAATACAAACCAAAATTATTTTATTAGTCATACACTCGAGCGGAGTCTGGTCTGACCAGCCTCCTTGGATTGCTGCAGAGGGACTGACCTTAAACAACATGGTAAGGCATAAAGTACATTTCCAATACCCCTGAAGGCACGCCCAGACAGGAATTTTCCAGTCTGGTAGCTGGTGAACAAAGGAAATACAGAAAGATGAGCTACAATCCTGGGACCGGGTACACATTATCTTGCATTCAAGGTTACTCTGCCTGCCCTCACCGCTCTGAGCTGTGGGAGCAAGCCTATCTAGACGGAAAGGTATGCAATAATTTGAACAGTCTATTCATTAACACAGCAAACTCAACCTTGAAGGAATACACGTACAGAGGACACATTGGCAGCTGCTTTTCGATGAGGCAGACACAAGGTGAGACAGAAATTAGTTTCGATCATTACTCAAAATGGCGGCTAATACAAAATGGTGCAGCAAATGCTAACTTAAGTCATACAATGCAAAGGGAAGTCAACCGAGAATATTTTTCGTTCCAACATTGTCCTTTTAGGCGCATTACTTACCTGAAATCTTTGAAATTGCATATCTCAGGCTCTACTGATTGGATTTTTGATGTTTTGATGTCAAATAATTTATTAAATGTTACTCTATTTTTCTAAATTTGTGTGGTGTTTTCACTTTATTCTTGTTTGTGTGCTGCATAAATATTTTACATATTGCCACTAAGCTATGCCGGTATGCTTTTGTGCCAAGCTACCAGAAGGTTCATCACTGGCTAATTTAGTGAGGTTTTTTGGTTCACCCTGACAAGGATTGTGGCTGTTGTTTCAGTAGGATTTCACCCCCCCTCAGCCAACAACCCAATTTCTCACATATATGAATTCTTGGATAATGGAAGAAGGTGCTCCCATCTTAAAGTGCGTGGTGTACTGGCAGCCTTACCAAAAAGTGATCTTCTGGAACATGTTGGGGAGGTTTTGGCTGGGCTGCTCAACCTGCAGATAAGTGGTGTTCTAGAAGTGATGGCTTGTGCATATAGACTGCCATCCAATATGAAGGCGGTGGAAGCCCATCATAGCGGCATGGTGATGGTAGTTGCTTGATCAGGAGAAGTGAGAGATCAATTTTACAGGTTATTGTCAAATGAAGAACTGTCATAATGGAGGAACACAGTTTATTGTTTTTTTTTTTACTTAAATCTGGCTAAATTGGAAAAAATAAGCCATTATTGAGCATCAGGAAAGAGCTACTGGCAAAGGGATGTCAGGCTTTCGTGAGCTTGCCAGTGTGACAAAAAGTAGAACCAAGAGGAAAGAAATTTCAAGTTGCGCAGGAAGGCCTCGGTGAGGGATTATCTGCAGAACCTGGAACGGGATATTTGTAGACGGATGGTGACTGTATTATGAGGGCCCTCCTGGCAAGGGTTGAGAAGTGAGATGCACCTAAACATGTGTAGGAGGTGTTTGAACTTCTAGACTAGTGTGGATTCCTCGAGGCAATATTCTATCATCTTATCTTGGCTGTGCTGTTATAAACTAGGATCAAGTATATGTAAATAAGCTCCACCAGACTGTGAAAGCACTAGTTTGGCCAGAAACAGTTAGCTCACATCCTTTCTCCATGGGATAACAAGCCATGAAAGATTGGGTATCCTAGGTGAGATGAAAACTGAGTTCCTAGGCACAGCATGCCTGGGTCCAAGTCCGTATTCAACTCCCACATTGACTGAACATACCTATTCATAAAAATACACCAAATTAGAGGCAAAACTATTTTAGGTACAGGCAGAGGAACAATTTAATACTAATAAGTTCTGTGCATGTGGAACAGGACCATCACTATTTTCAACGCACCCAGTGGGGCGTCTGCAACCATTAATAAGGTAGTTTGTTGTTGGCAATGGTAAGTACATGACAAAGTGGATTGATGGTCTGGATATCACTGAATTCCTTGGGAGTCCCCAAACAGTTTTTTCTCAGTACCCTGGGTATCCATCTCACACTCTCAGTTCTCTTGCTAGAGATGGTACTCAGCACGATCATACAGTTCAGAAAAAGGCATCCTGAAACACACCCTTGGTAGTCCTCTGCAGATTTTTTTTAAACTGTTCTTGAATATTAATCATTAATCGCTTAATATACACCGTAGACGCTTTCTGTTTCTCAATTCAAAATATTCACATATTTTGTGAAGTCGAGTGATGATTTTAAATCGCAGTTTTCTGTGTACATACTTACGTCAAGTTTGTGATTACTTGTCAGTACCTCTTGTTTGCACTTTGATTACGTAGATGGTTGTTTTCTTCTGTAGGGAGCGATAATAGAGTTTAAATGTAGACTCGCCCCACCACCCCCTTCCATCTCCCCGCTATACAACGCCATCTGCTCCGGGGGTGTGATTCAAATAGTGTTAACAATGAGGGACACCTGACTGCTGTGGACATCTGTCCAGTTACCACAGCAACAGTGCTTGACTGGCGAAGCCGAAACAGGTGTATTACTCACATGCCTGGCTGTTTGATACATTGTTAGAACTAGTAGGGGTTTTCATTGCACATACCTCGAGGTTGGAGTCACGGTCACAGTTTGGATCTATTAGTGTAAAGACTGCAGCTTGAAGCATCTCCTAACAGTGAGGAACCTGATGAATGCCGCTGACGCCTCTTTTGAGGGTGGAAATGGACAGAAACATAATGACCTTCATTTGTGGGTAGAATTATTCCGCGCTCTTTTTATTCTACCACTGGGGGGTGTAATACAATGTATATCCCCACCCAGGAGGTAGTTTCATTCCACATATGCTTTTTTCCCCTTTGCCCTCCGTCGCACCCTAAGACCGTACGAGTGGCATAGCTATCAATTACCATGTATTCCACTAAGGTCCCTAATCTTTTTATGGGTAGTAGCTTGCATCTACTCCACTGGAGAGGTGCCAGTAGGGGCTCGATGATGAAGCATGCCACCCATTGGGTGGGTGAGGGCTTTCGTCTTTAAACAGGGAGGGACCTCTCCGTCCTTATTTGTGTTATTCCCCATCCACAATTATCTAGTTGTTTGGTGGTATTGTAATGAAATTCAGTGTCCCACATTAAGGCAACACATAGTATTCCAAATGAGTTTCCATGTCTGTCATGATAAACCTAGAGATTGTTATAGACTACTTCTGTACTGTCTCTCTCCCCAACTTGTGTCATCTAAGTTTATAGGTGTCATCCATTCAGGTATTGTATGCCTTTCTGAGAAGACTCTGGTGCCCTCCAAACATTTCTGGCAAATATACTAGCTCATTCCTTTGTATTCATTTCTATTTGTGGCTTTATTGTGCATATTTGTGTAGCATGGGGCATGTTATGGAGTGCAGAGACATTTAAATAGAACCAGCTTCAGAAGTGAGGTCGTGGAAGAGTTATTCAGTTAGCAGGGAGGTGGTTCAACTGTGAATTTTGTTTCCTTGCTGGTGTGATGCAGGGAGGCTAAAACCATATAAAGGAGAGTAGGCCAGTCTAGAGTCATGGTGCAGTGACAGAAAAGGCTTTCTTTCTTGTCCTCCTCTTCTGTGATTTCTTTCCCCCTGGCCTTGCAAGGAAAAGTAAAGGCCACAAAAGATACAGAGCTTTTGCAAAGGTAATGTGTTATTTGTACTTATTGTATTGTAGAACACATTGTAATTCTTTGAGTTTAAGGTATTCCACTGGTAGAAGAAACCTGTGGATTTCGTGTTAGGGTGTTCATAAGTAGTGCAAATTTCCATTCGTTGTTGGGGATGACGGAGGTTACATGCAAGTCCTGATTTACTTGAGCCTGGGTTTTTTTAAGATCATTTGCCTCGTAAAAGTGAGACAGGACTGGGGAGTTTAAATGAAGTTTACATTTTAAAAAAGTAAACAAAACTGCCTCAGTACCAAAGAACAGACCTAAAATGTGTTTCCCTAGCAAATGTTTTATATTTCCAAGAATGCTTGTTGTTTTGATGTTTATCCTTATTTTACTGTTTTCAACTAAAATGGTGTTAACACAACGTTATGAATCAGGGCCCTTATTTATGGCTAGTTAAATGATTATGCTAATATGATACTGTGTAGATTTGGATCAAAAGAGACAATATCTTTATTCCTTGCTGAAGTAATAAGATATAGGTTTACATTCCGATATTAATGTAGTGCATACATTTTAGGGTAATTTATTGAGGGCACTATGTGATCTTTTTCCACTAAAACATTTCTATAATATATTCCTGTCCGGGCACTTAATGATGGCAGTGACCCAGCTTCCATATGCGTACTCCCCCATGATCTAGTTGAAGACATATGCAAAATGAAATGACAGTTCCAATCAATGCAACCTGCCTACTGTAAGCTTCGCTGCAGCTACCATGACAACAATGTTTACAGTTATCAATTGGACAGAGTTAGAGCAGATACATGCGTAAAGCATGACTCACTGATACATTACTTAATGTTGAATTTAAAATGCTATACCAGTGGCAGCTGGTAATTTTACCAGGGAGGGTTGCGAGGGTCCACACATGCACACATATACATTCACCCACACACATGCATTCACACACACACAAATTCTCAACACTCACTTACAAATACACATACATTCATACATACACGCACACACCAAACATAAAAAAATATATAAAACTTTACTTCACTGTAGAGAGGGAAGCCTCGGAATTCCCAGGCGGGTTGGGATTGCTGCCTTCACAGAGTCACAGAGTGCGATGAGGTCAGTGAGACTGCTGACCCCACCTCACTCTGTGCTGAGGTGTCACTGATTGACACTCGTCCCTGGGCACTTCAGGGCTTAAAACTGAAACACCCAGGTCTGAGGTAATCAGTGATGCTCCCTCTCATCACGAGGGGGAGGGCCTTGAGGCACTTTTGCCAGGCTGAGGAGGTCACATGCACAGGGCTGTGAAATCCTCAGCTTGGCAAAGTTCAGCTCACGCAGCCAGGAGCATGCACATTTAGCACATGTCTAGCTCCTGGCTGCCTGACCTGAACAAGAAGAGTGTCTGACCTTTGTTTAGTCTGACAGACACTCTTCTTGCCAGGAAAAAGGTGGGGGCATGGCCCCTCAGGCCATATGGATGGGCCGCGGCTGCACTATGCCAATGCCTTCTTCAACTATTTAGAACCATGGGTAAGCTGTCAAAAGGCTTTCTGGCAAAGCAAGAAAACCAAAGAGAAGTTGAAAAGAGTTAGCAAAAGTGTTTTGCTGAAGGCAAAACAACATTGTTCATCAGTTACATATTTATTAACTCTTCATCAAGATACCTTGAGCATCTGTTGGAAGAGGTTTTAATTTGTTTGCCAAAAGACTGCATGTATAAGAAGTTGCCACACTTTTGAGATTAATATGCAACTTCTTTTTCCACACATTGAGGAGTCCTTGCCTTCCTCTAGCTCTATACAGTAGGCAACTCTAACCTCCACTCTCTTTCCACTAGGAGCATTTGGGGTTATCCCAAACGGGTTCTTGTAGTCACTGTAACTGGCTGGTGTAGAGGAGCCTGCTGTCTGAACTCAGTAAATGTATAACATAGTTTTTATATAAAGGATAAAGTACCCCTTGCAGTACATTATAAGAACATTGCAAGTCACCAAGGAGTAAGGAGACTGAAGGCCGAGCTCCTTAATAAGATTATGAAACTTTGAGGTGACTTGCAATATCCTTATCATTATGCCACAGGGTACTTTATCCCATATAATACCTAGTCACACCATAGCCTTTTCCACAAACTACTAAAAAACCTTGGCGCTTAACTCTTTCAAATGAAAGAGCGAGCATGTTTGCAAACATGAAGAATATAAATAAAACCTCTAGTGCAAAATTAAACTAAAACCTGTTAGACATTTGTTGAAAACAGATATTAGGAATAGCTTAATACAAGTCAGTTTTAATCCTGTTAGATATTTGTTGCAAACACATATTACAAACAGTTCAATACAAGCCAGTTTAAAAAAAAACTGAGCAGTACCTCGGAACCTGGAGAAACATGCAGAAAGACTAGATTTTCTCTATCTAAGGAGTGCAAAAAATAAACATATTCTCTTTGCTTGTCATTGTAAGCTATTAAAATAGAGCTGAAGAAAGAAAAGCAATGTTCAGTTCGTTGCTTTAAACAGCTGCTTCAGTTATGCTCCGTGACCTGACCTGCCTTTGACCTCTGCTGCGGCTCTGGCGGCAGACATTGTGATGTCTGAACTCGACTGTAATAACCTTATAATAGTCGAGTTCTGACGTCTTTTATTTATAATCGGTGACTTGGTGCATCACAAGTCGCAGATTATAAAGAAATAAGTGATTGCCGTTTATACAGGGATTACAAAATCATGGAACGTTTGCAGTGCCGTAACTGGCAAGCAGTACAAAGAGGTGAGATGGATTGCACCCACCACCATGTATGGGCACAGGTACAGCATCTGGAGATTCTGTGCTGACATATTATGTAAGCCTCTCACCAGAACTCTTTACCATTGTGTTTAATGTAAAAATGTATTTTGTTCAGGGGTGATGATCACAAGTCTATGATTCATCAAGCAATTTCTAAAAAGCTGTTTCGCTATCTTACAATCCATTTGTACTTAAAAACAAGTTTAGTAATTTGTGCCTTTTTAAAGATAGTCATCGACATTCTACCAGAACCCAGCCTCCAGCTCATGAAGTGCTTTCTGCTAATACCTCTTGAGACTTCTAGGCTCTGAAGCAGCAGACTACGGTAGGAAGACACACCGCTCGGTCCATCCCCTGAGCTGACCCATTCTGCACCTCCAATATGGACCTAGTTAATCGGTTGAAAAGCACTGAGGCAAGCCTGGATTATTCTGATGTTTACTGTACCCCAACTAATGAGCCAAATAAATTTGGGTTTCAAAGGACACCTAACAGTGATGCCCCATGCCTCTTGTACTTTTTGCTCTGTAAACAGGGTCATTTATTGTAAAAAGAGACCAATACAAGAATTTTCTTACTGTCTTATAATGTTACTGTTGGTACTTGTAATCCATCTATGATACTTCGATTATGGCCTTAATATATAGTTAGCCCTCATCCTTCATTGAATTGTCAGTTACACGCCTTGGGCTACCTTTGCTGCTGTGGGCTCTCAAATTCAAGGCTTTTCCATTCAAGCTTGCAGCCTAAATGACGTATTCATGAATGCCAGTGATTCAACAAGAGAAAGACTCCTTGCCATCGTCTTGAGCCCTTCAATGCACTGCGGGCGTCAGGAATGTAGCATACAACACTCCACAAAAAGAAATAAAGAAATTCTAGAAATAGAAAAGACTGCCATAGAGTTAGTGAGGGCTTTTGGGTATGGACTAAAATTCCCTCAAAAGAATAATATGGTATGGAATAGAACAACATTTCAATTCACCGTTACAGTAAAGGAAGTGAAACGCTGAGGTATCCCCCAGTTACCTCTGACACCGCATGCACTTTTGGTGTCAACTATGAACCACTCTATAAAGAAGTTACCAAGGAAAAGATGGTGTGCCACACTGGAAAACCCTAATTAAAATGGCAGGTTTCCCAAAGTGTTTGCATTTATTTCTGGCTAATGTGCATATGCAAATTACACTGAACAGACTTATCGAGATATGTGGAGGAGCATATACTCGACACTGTCGTTGGACCTTACCTAATTGTTTATTTCGTTGAGTGGCTGACAAATCAGATCAGGAATTGTTAACTATAATTTTTAATTGTAGTAAAATATGGAAAGAGACTCCGGATATGGTTGTTCGTTTTTCTGTCACCTAAGAGGGATTTCTAGATCACGTTGAGCACAATAAAGATGGATTCTTGTAGCATTCTATTCCTGTATTTGCACAATTAAGAAGAACATGCGATTTTCGTCTCTATTCCACCATGAAAGCAGTGCTCACACCAGACATTGGAAGGCCAGCAAGGATATTCAGTCCAACACCCTTGAAAACAATTGATTGACCCACGATATTTACCTAGTCTGTTTTTATTGATCCAAGTGTCTTTCATCTGCTGCTTCTCCCCCAACTACAATATTTATGTACCGTATTACCTTTCATTAATTTATATACTTTTGTAAAATTTTTGATCTTTTCTCGGAAGTTATATTGAATAAACAGCATGGCTCACTTGAAATTTCCCATACTGTTTTACAGTTTTGAAAGTGCTTCCAAACTTGCATCGTTTCTTAAGAGCTTCTTTATGCCAGTTTACAACTTCTGACTTACAAATACAAATAAGGGCTCTTCATGTCTGATTCTCTTTACCATCATTCTTTTTAGTAGTAATACTTAGGGTATAACAGGCAATCATAAGCAGTCTATGCTATTCTATTACATAAACAGCCTTGTATTAATTGGTTTTTCTATCAAAAAAGAGGATGAGGATACATTGTATGACTGTAGAGTAAAATCACTCCCTGTGTATCACTAGGTGTGCACAGAAGATTAAAAATGAAGATCTCAGTTTGTTATGAGTATTGACACGACCTCTATCCTAAAATAAATTCAAAATGTCTTCCCGTAATAATTTATCAGTGTGGTACCTACGCTTACTAGTACAACATGTTTACTCTTTTTAGGTTGAGCCTAGAGGCAGCGCTCATGCACTGCTCTGCGAGGCATGCTGTATTTCATCTGTGGATTTTGAACACACCCACCACACGCCTACCACTTTTCATTGGTTGCTTGGTCTGCCTTTATTAATTCCATAGATTTTGTTGGGGAGAAGTGTACATTTGTCCCACCTTGTGGCTGTTTTGTTTCCGCCCTGCCGACTGCCCCTGTTACATGGACCTTTTCAGTATGGGCCATATGTTTTGTTTAACTGCACTACTTTTTCTTTCCGTCCTCTCCTCGCTGCTGGTTGGCACATGGCGCTGCTTGCAGTTCACTTAATTTCCTCCTTCTTAGGTATTCTTTGAAGTTGGGATGCTTGAGTATTTATTTTTATTGATAGCATTTCCTATATTCTAAAAAGTCAGAGTGGGTTTCATAATGCTAAGCAAAGCTGGTCATGTGCTGAAAAGATTTCTCATTGTTGACGATTTTTTATACCATGGGAGGTTGAAATCACGCACCGGTCGACACGCAGGCTGTGCCTGGGCATGTCTGGCCAGAAAGAGGCACTTCCGCCTTCTGCTCTGACAAGGATCGTGTCCACTTCTCCTATCTGCTGTGGTCAGCTACTCCCCTCTTTCTTCTTCTTCTTCCCTCTTTTTCTGTCTCTGTCTTGCTCCTCCTCACTTGCTGAATGAAAGCGTGACTTCAAGAAACAGCTCTTACCATCTCTTTCCTCTTCTTTCCTTCATTCGTTCCCCTGTGAAATGGATCCAAAAGAGAACAAAACACTTTTGTTGGAAATGCCATCTTTTTCCAATCTTTTTCTATTCCAAAGTGCAGCCTCTGGACGGAGAGAAAAAAAGGTTAAAATAACTAAATAAAGCAAGACAGGGGAGTCGCCAAGTGGCCAGATTGGTTTTATTCACACCCAAACATTACGCCACTTTACAGAGTTTGCCAGTGAAGCGTTGCTTTCGTTTTCTCCTCTTTCTGTTTATATGTGGAGTGGAAAATGTTTAATGTGATACCTATCTGCTGTTTTCCTAAAAATAACTAAA
Source organism: Calotriton arnoldi (assembly GCA_963921515.1). Taxonomy (NCBI): domain Eukaryota; kingdom Metazoa; phylum Chordata; class Amphibia; order Caudata; family Salamandridae; genus Calotriton; species Calotriton arnoldi. Next base: position 211,609 of record CAWUFW010007337.1, read on the forward strand.
TAAAGCAAGACAGAGTGGTCACAAAGTGGCCAGATTGGTTTAATTCACACCCAAGTACACTAGTGCCACTTTACAGAGTTTGCCAGTGAAGCGCTACTTTCGTTTTCTTGTCTTTCTGTTAATGCGTGGAATGGGAAACCTTTAATGTGATCCTTATCAGCTGTTTTCCTAAAAATAAGGAAATATTTTTATTGATAGCATTTCCTATATTCTAAAAAATCAGAGTGGGTTTTATAATGCTAACCAATGCTGGTCATGTGGTGAAAACATTTCCCATTGTTGACGATATTTTATACCATGGCCATGAGAGGTCAGACTCACGCACCGGTCAGCATGCAGGCCGTGCCTGGGCATGTCTGGCCAGAAAGAGGCACTTCCGCCTTTTGCTCTGACAAGGATAGTGTCCACTTCTTCTGCTCTGCCGCTGTCAGCTGCCCCCCTCCTTTCTTCCTCTTCTTCTCTCTCTTTCAGTCTCTGTCTCGCTACTCCTCACTTGCTGAATGAAAGCGTGACTTCAAGAAACAGCTCTTACCCTCTCTTTACTGTCCTTTCCTTCATTCGTTCCCCTGTGAAATGGATCCAAAAGAGAAAGAAACACTTTTGCTGGAAATGTTTTTTCCTCCCATGTTTCTATTCCAAAGTGCAGCCTCGGGATGGAGAGAAACAAGCATTTACAATGCAATTGGTCTCGTATTACTAAAAGTTTGAGCTAGTGGCATTGCATTATTCTGAGCAACGCCAATAGCTCAAACTTTCAGTAATGCGAGACCTATTGCATTGCAAATGCTTGTTTGTTAACAGACAGCCTCATTATTGCTGCTCCTGAAAATACCTTTGTAATCCTCACCACCTGGGAAAGGCTTCCTGCCAACGATGTGAGGATTTAGAAGGGCATTATCTCTTGCAGTCAGTGTGTTGAGTTCCATCAAGGGTGTGCATAGAGCAGGTATCTCAGTTCTTGGAGTACACCTGTAAATTCTGCCATCAGACCGCTAATACAAAATGACTTTAGGCTTTTATTTGCTGTTTTTTCCAGACAGCTGTCGAAAACACTGTTCATTCTGGTAGATAATGTAGATTGACATCAATCAGCCTGCCATACTTAAGCACTTCGGTAAGTGGATTAAAAGGATTGTGAAAGCTGGCACAAGTGTTGATGGGTTCTACCACACACATGAAGTGCAAGATAAGTAGCCTTTTTCAGGTGCTAAACGAATGCATTCATTTCAGTCGTACCCCAGGAGCTTTGCATATGAATATGCTCAAACTAGACATCCCAGTTCTGAACTATGAGTTGTACTGGTGATAATTGTGATTTCAGTGTTGACAGTACATTTACTGGTGGTGAATGAGTAGCAGCAGGTGCATCTCTTAGTGAATCACACACAGCAACACATATGGAATCCATGGGACTTACTGCATTTTCTCAATAGAGCTTGAAAATTCTTATCTGGCTTTTGTTCGCACCGTCTCAAAGTTTGACTAGTTGAGCTGATCATTGAGTAGCCCTGTTCCATGTGCTTTGAACCTGAATCGCAATGCCCATTCGAAAAGTCTCATTTTTAAGACTTTAGTAGCTTCTATCAGTCCATGTTTTCTATCAGCCTCAACAACCTAGCCTTTTAATTTCAAACATATTATCTTTATGCTTGTTTAACGTGATGCTTGAAGTTTTGACATGGGAAGACCAGGAGCATGCAGTTATGTTCCAGTCTACTGGTAAGGGTTGTGTTAAGAATTTAACATTGTTACTGCATACATTTTTTCTTAACTTCTCCTATGGTTTGTTTGATGAGTTCGAATGAATGAATAGCATTTACTTCTTCCTAAAATGTTTGTTTGTAAATGAACTCATATTGTCCATATCTATTGAAATGGATATTAGCCTGACTCTTTTGGTTTGAATTTAGCATTGTTGGGAAGGGAATATCCCCTGCATGGTATGCTGGCAGGGACCCCTGACCTGAGTGCCCTACTGCATGTGTAGCTGGCATCCTGACTTTTATTTTGGCCCTGGCCTCACCCTAATCTAGTGTGTGTGCAGAGGCCTAGGCATGTCATTGACGTTGCAAGGTTAAGGACCTGTCCTGTGACCTGGAAGGAGGCGCCAAGCATGCTGTCATAGTGAACAAAGAACTACTGTCCATGTCTTGGGTTTAGTACATAAAGCGGTGGTGACAGCACACCATATTTTGTTGATCTTATAGTTGACCAGGTCTTTGTCACTGAGATTGTGGCCTACTGGCCCCTATTGTGTAAAAATCCACAATTATATGAAACCCAGAACCTTGCGCTGACATTGCGGGCGTATGGCTAGTGGGTATATAGTCTGCGTGTAGTACATGTGTGGTAGTAGGATTCTGTGTGTGTGTATGAGTCTGTGGACTGTGGGATCCATTTTGTATACCCCTGGGTTTACATGGCTCAAGATAGAGGATAAGAATTGCTTCCCTTTATAGTGGACATGTATTGCCTGCATTCCTGTGGCTGGAGATCTAAACACTGAAGTAAGGAGGATAGAGACAGGACTACCAATATAAATTCTGTAAAGGATTTGTTCGCAATGGACAGCTGATTAGTTCTTCCTGAGCCTTGCCGTTTGGTTTATGGTAAGGGTGAGGGCTGGGACTTCAGTTTCTGTTGTTTAAGGTGAGAAAGACTCAGGCCTGACCCTGTGTCCCAGATTTGCACTTCATGGAGGCTGATGCAGAAACCTCACACTAACAAATTCCCATGTTGTTGATGTTCCAGTTTGGAGACATCCCCAGTGCTACCTGCTGTGAGAAGCATCACTTTACTCAAAGACTGTGCTTGGCGGGCAGCCTGAGAAGGACACTTGAAAGAGGGCCACCCCAAACTGGTTTTCACATTTGAGATAGTGGATCTACGTCTTCTGCCTAGTAAATGTATTTTGTTTGCGTTCAAACTTCTTCATGATCATAAAATGGAGTGCTCCACAGAGCGTTCAAAGAACTTCTGAAAGACCTGGACCAGTGTCTACCTGATAGCCTGTCTCTCAAATGTGAAGGGTCATTTAAAGCACGAGGGTGTCCTCAGAAGCACTTTAAAATATGGAAACGATGGGCGGACTATAGGGGCCTTGTATTGGAACCACCTCCGCCACACCCTGCCGAAATCGAAAATGTATAGTGACGCAGCACAGGGCAGATTTGATGTACAGTTAGATATGATGTGGGTGGAGGGGCTGGAGGGGCATGACCGGGATATTGTTTTACAGGATATGACACAGTGTTTTGAAATGTTTAGGGCTGTCGTTTTCAGGCCCGAATGGTTAAATTTTTTGTTATACAACTATTATGTAATAGTCACCTGCTCAATATTCAATATATGGATACGTGTATGCTATAATACTTTTGCAATGTCTGCAATTACTATATCTGTTGACTCAATAAAAAGAGTTATGAAAAAAAAAAAAGTGAAGGGTCATCACCAGAACTGCGCACTTTCTACTGAGGAGCTGAGGGTCTGCCTAGTGCTTATAAGCCTGCCTGTCTTTTGAGAGATGGGCGTAGTCTACCTGGCCATGCAGTAGGACAGACTGCCCTGCTCAGGCCAATGTGTTCCTGGCCTGAGGAACACCCAGAAAAGGCAGACTGATTGAGAGAGCGAAGCCTGAAATGACCCATTTTGCAGAGGGTCACCTGGTATCTTTCTGTGTTTCCCATGGAGAACTGTGAAACACCACAGACTTCGTCCGAAAGTGGGCTGCAACTACCTTGCCATAGGTATTGGCTACAATTGCCTACTTTGTGTGTCAGCCCGAGCTGGGGCTGCCTGTGCTCTGTCATGCTGCAACTGCCTCATCATGTGCATCGGCCGTGGTTGGACTGTGTCTGCTTTGCCGTGCATCCGTGTTGGCCCAAAAGTGGACTAAGTCTGCTGAGGGCGGTAACAGTCCAGAGCCGCTGCATTCGGTGAGGACATGAGCTGCGCTCAACCTCCCCGATGGCTGCAACTGAGGTTTGACTCAATTAGCGTGGGCCTCTACATGCAGTCCAGCTGAGTCACTCTCAAAATACTAAGGTGATAGCGAACTCGGACTATTTTTCTGCCAGTTATGTCAACAGTGGTAGAAACAAAAGTGAGGAGTTTCATGGTGTATTCACAATCACTTTGTGCATATTGAATACTGCTGTGTAATGAAAATACTTTAAAAAAAAAAAAAGACAAGCACTAGGTGGTCATTGAAGTTGATGTGTCTGTTGGATGAATGTTGCATTCTGAGCTTATGCCCTCACCACTATGAGACCGAGAAGCGTATTCCTCACTATGCAGAGAGTCACGTGTGGCAGGGGTAGTACTTGGCCCAGTTTGGAGAACCATAATAGGAAGGATCCCAGAACACCAGTATAAAACAAGCTCAATCACAGCACAGGTGAAGCTCAGTAACCCGTCCGCCCTCTTCCCTACTTCTCAAAGGGACCTGACAAGCAGTAGTTCAAATTTATTTTCCCTCATTTTTAACTTAAACACTAACAAGAAACCTTAGCTTTCCTTAACCTAACATTAACTTTAGTTGCAACACTATCCCTCACCGTAACCCTAACTCTGTCTTTAACACTAAACCATTCTGTAACCCTAACCTTATCCTAACATTGTCACTATCACCCTAACTAGAACTCTACTATTATCCTTAACCCCTTCGATGCTCATGACGAGCTCAGCTCGTCATGCTCCGTGGTGGGCGTGTGCGCCTGACGAGCTGAGCTCGTCACGAGCACGCCCGCGATCGGAATGTCCAGCACCTGTGCGGAATTCCGATCGCGGCGAAGGTGTTAAACGTATTCCTGAACCCACTCCTTACCCTGATCCTAACACTAATGCTAACCTTATTTTTGTAGATTTTTTCCAGACCAATTTCCCTTCTCACTGTTTGTTTTCTCACAATTAGTTTTTTTTAAAATTATTGTTAGAATTAAACCGTTGTACAATTTAAATTACGCCTGTGTAATTCATGAAATTTCGGGAATTTTGCAATACATATCATTGTGTCTTCTAGTAGTGAGAAGAACATCCCACCTCTTATGAACCTTATACTTTGAAATTCGGGTTGAGTCACAAAAGGCACTGTTAGAAATGGGGGTCTGTAGTAGGCAGTGGTAGGTATCTTTGTCCAAATAGGGACCCTTGCTTCTAGTCAGGGTAAGGGGGATACACACTTTAGATAACCCCTGCTCACCCTCTTGGTAGCTTGGCACGAGCAGACAGGCTTATCCCAAAAGCAATGTGTAAAGTATTTGTACCAACACACACAGTAACACAGAGAAAACACCAAAAAAGGACACCACACCAGTTTAGAAAAATAAAGTATCTTTATCTAAACTAAACAAGACCAAAACGACAAAAATCCAACATACACAGTTAAAAATATGACTTCAAAAAGGTTTCAAGAACTTGTACCATAGAAAATTATAGATGTGTGACTTTTTACCAAAGTACCTGTAGATGCGTCAAAGTTCCAAAAGCCAAACAGCCGCAGAGTCGAAAAACAAAGAGATGCGACACTCCTGAGACCTTGGGGAGGCGATGCGACAGTTCTGCGACACGCAGAGGACAAGTTGCGTCGAATCCGGTCTGTATGGGGAGGGATGCATCGATTCGTCGTGACGGTTCTGGTTCGCAGGTGATGCGTCGGGAAAGTGTGCCGCACAGGTACCATGCGTGGAAATCCGGGATGCGTCGGCGATCGATGCAGCAGCGTCGAGCGTAGGTGCGTCGGTCCTCTTCAGCCGCGATCCCTCAATACGTCAATTCTTGCAGGGGCGACAGGCACTGCGACGGTTTTTGCAGCGGCACGGCGATGCGTAGAAATTCTTCTCGCGCCGTGGAGATGCGTCGAGAAAACAGCCGCAAGAAGAGCGATGCGTCGATTTTAGCAGTTCTTCACGTTTCTTCTTTCTTCCAGCTCCCAAACAGCAGCAACAACCTCCAGAGGCCCAAAACTGGCACAGGCACCTCTTGACAGGCTAGAACTCACAGCAGCAGAGTTCAGGGGAGCTGGGGGTGAAGTCTTTGTGTCCCTGAGACTTCAGAACAGGAGGCCAGCTCACTTCAGGTCCTTGGAGATCTCCTTCAAGCAGGGGACACAGCACACAGAAAAGTCCTTCTCCTTTCCTTGGCAGAAACAGCAACTGCAGGCCAACCCCAGACACACAGCAAGAGCAGTACTTCTCCTCAATCTCTCCAGCTCTTCTCCTTGGCAAAGGTTCCTCTTGAATTCCAGGAATGATCTAAAGTCTGGGGTTTTGGGTCTGATACTTATACCCCAAAATGTCTTTGTTCTCTTTGTGCAAGGGGCTCTGAGCGCAGTTCAAACCAGTTCTGGGGGGCACTCTGCAAGTGCACAACAACATCCATTGTCAGTGTGAGCCTTGGCTCCAGACACACCACAGGGGGGTGGAGCCAGCATTGTGGAAGGCAGGCACAGCCCTATTCAGGTACAGGTGCTACTCCTCCCACCACTCCAAATGCAGATCAGGCCTATTCAGCCTAGTGCTGACTCATTCAGACTCCTGGAGCCACTGTACCTCCCCAGCCCCTGTCACTCCAAAGCCAGACAGTCAATCCACAAACAGGCAGAGGCACACAGGATGGTTGAACACAAAATAGCCACTTTCTAAAAGTGGTATTTTCAAACACACAATTTAAAAACCATTTTTACTAAAAAGATGTGTTATTAAATCCTGAATTCAGGGATACCAAACTCAATTTTTCTATCTTATCCCTATGGGAAGATATGCTTGTAAAATGTTACAAAGCATTCCCCATTCTACCCTATGGGGCAAAATAGCCTTTCAATAGTGAAAAACGAAGTTGGCAGTATTTCACTATCAGGACATGTTACACACTCCAGTACATGTCCTACCTTTCACATACAATGCACCCTGCCCAGGGGGGGTACCTTGGGCCTACCATAGGGGCGCCCTACATGTAAGAAAAGGGATGGTTAGGGCCTGGCAAGTGGGTGCACTTGCCAAGTTGGCACAGCAGTTAACAAACTGCGCACAGGCACCGCGGTGGCAGGCCTGAGACATCTTTTCAGGGCTACTCATGTGGGTGGCACAATCAGTGCTGCAGGCCCACTAGTAGCATTTGATTTACCAGCCCTGGCACACTCAGTGCACTTTACGAGGGACCTACTGGTAAAACAAATATGCCAATCAGGGAGAACCAATCACAATATCAATTTACACAGGGAGCACTTACACTTTGACACTGATCAGCAGTGGCAATGTGACCAAAGCATCTGAGCCAGCAAAAACGAAATCCAGCACAGCATCAAAAACACAGGAGGTAGAGGCAAAAAATCAGGGAAAAGTACACCAAGGATGCCAGGTCTAACAGGCACTTTTCCAACTTGCAGAGTACCTGTAGTGCATTGCGACTTGTACTTTTGAGGTCATAAAGCAAATGATTGCCTTTTTTGTGACTTGCAAGCTCTTTTTATATTGGCTTCTAGATTTGGATTACTTGTTTCCTTTTCATAACTGTTTTTGCCAAAGTGATCTCAAATATTACATTTTAAGTAGAAAACAACATTGAATTGCTGAATCTTCAAATGTGTAGAATACGCAGGTTTCTGAAACCTTAAAGTGTTACATTTCTTTTTATTGACTTGTTTTTGCATTTTTAAGCTCGTTGGCAAATAGCGTACCTCAGACTTTATAGTACAATAAGCTGTGACAGTTGTGCAGAATCTATTAGGGTTTTTATGTTGAAAGATTTTCCTACGGTATAGAGGTTGCCTCTCGGCCATAACTATGATTTGATTAGAATGAAATGAACACATGTTGTCCTAGTTATCCTGCATTGTTACAATTAGATTCCGTGAGTTCATGAACACAGCATTAGTCTATCAGCCGATGAAAATGGCATGTGGCTGATTTTAAATATAAGTCATGTTTCTGCAAGAAATTCCTTTTGGAAATAACTTTGCTGTCAAGAAAATACCAACTAAGCTTTACAGTTTTTTTAATGTATTTGCGTGCATTTTTCGACCTCTCACGCACTTGTTTTCAGTATTTGCGGCAGAATTATTTAAGGGCCATATGTACGAATCGTTTTTGCGGTCGAAAATGGACCGATTGGGCCGTTTCCAACTGCAAAAATGCTTTTTATATGTACAAAGAACAAATTGCGATTTGGTAGCACGGTACCGAGGGCCATATGTACAGATCATTTTTTGTGGTCCGGGCTATTTCGGACAGCAAAAAATGCCTTTTCTAATGCACCAAGAATTGCACATACATACTGATTCAGTATTCCTTCAGGAAGGGGCGTGTTAAGGGCATCCAATCCAAATACATAATCACAGTGGTATGTATAAATGTTTGGCATTCTAATTATGGTCGTTAAACATTCATTTTTACCAACACCTCAAGGATGCTGGTAACCATTCGCAAATGAGAAGAGGTCCCAACCGGACCCCTTCGCGTTTGTGAATGTTGAAACAAATATTTTTTAAAAGCAGACAGTGGTCTAATGGACCACTGCCTACTTTTAACAGACATGGTGATCTGCTGACCCCAGCAGGCCACCATCCCTATGATGGCTGCTATTCCCAATGGGTCGCAAACTGCAACGTACCTCATTAATATCCATGAGGTAGGTCGATTTGTGACCCACAAGGAATCGCTAGATAAAACTAAAAGAGTATCACACATTAGGGATAGCAATTAGGAAATCGTTATCCCTAAAATCTGTACATATGGTCCCGAATTGCAATTTGGAATTGCAATCATATGCCAATTCAGTATTTGGATAGGGTGTGTTAAGGGCATCTCTTCCAAATACAGAATCACATTATGAATGTTTTGTGACTGAAGAATGGTTGCAAAACATTCCTTTTTTACCATCACCTCAAGGGTTGTGGTAACCAGTTGCAAATGGGAAGGGTCACCATGGGACCCCTTCCCCTATGTGGTAGTTGAAAAAAATAATTTTAAAGAGCAGGCAGTGGTCCAAAAGACCACTGCCTACTGTTAAAAAATAAAACTTAAGCGTTTCATTTTATTTTTTTAAACACATCCCGTTTCCTTTAAGGAAAACAGGCTGTATTTAAAGAGAAAACATTGCTTTATTAAAAAGCAAGGTAGGTCAATTTGCGACCCACTTGGAATCGCTAAATGAAACTGTTAGAACTGGGATTCCTGGTTGGCTGAGGTATGCACCCAGGCCAGGCAGGAACCACCACTCTAGTTAGAGTAAGCTAAGTACACACTAAATGATAGCCTGTGCTCACCCTTTGGTAGCTTGGCACAGAGCAGTCAGCCTTATCTAAAGAGGCAATGCGTAAAGTATTTGTGCAACACACCCACACACACACTGAATACACCACAAAAAGACTCCACACAGGTTTAGAAAAATAGATTATTATTTTCTGAAGAAAATGACCAAAATGGCAAAAATCCAACATATAGATGTAGAGATATTGAATTTCAAAAGAATAAGTGAAAAATAGCCCTTAGAAGCAAATAGCGCTTTAGGAGGTTACTTGAGGTCATGCTGGACCGGGACAAAGTAAATCTTCAGGCAGATCGCGATGGAGCGCTGGTCTGCTACACGACCCACGCAGGCCCCGGTGAACAAAATACCTTTCCTGGTCGCAACTGCGAGATGCGTTGGAAGATGCGTTGTTGTCAATCCTGCAGGTGGAAGATGTGTCAATTCTTCTCCACAGAGGGATGATGATGTGTCAGTTCTGAAGGCTAGATGCTGGGCTGAGATACATTGGTTCCGTAGAGTTATGTGCCGGGTTTCTTCACGCAGTCGAGGGATGCATCGATCTCTCTGAGCTGCTGCGATAGCATTGCACGTTTCTGAGAGCGAATCTCTGATTTTACTCCTGCAACCGGGTCGATGCACCAATTCTGCTACACTCCGACAGGGTATGCGTTGATGTCCGTGTTGCAAGTATCTGGGTCCACTTCCAGTGAACCAGGCACAGGAGTATGGGTAGAGACTTTGATATCTCTGAGTCTCAAGCAACAGGAGGCAAGCCAACAAGCCCTTGGAGCACACTTGGAAAAAGGCAGAGCCCAGCTCTCCTTTAGCAAAGTCTGAGAGCAGCAGGCAGCAGAGCAATAAACAGAAAAGCAGGCCTTCCAGATCAGCAGCCCAGTTGAGTCCTTTGAGGAGAACAGCAGTTTTTCTGGCAGAGCTTCAGTTACAAGTCGAGTAGTGTCGATCTTGGTTGGGTCAGAGCCCCAGTACTTCTACCAAGTTGTGCCTTTGAAGTGGGGGTGACTTCAAAGCAGGACCTTGAAGTGCACAGGTCCCTCTTTCATCCCAGCCCATTGCTCCAGTCGGGGGTTATCAGACCTTTGTGTAGGAAACAGGACACTGCCTATTCAGGTGTAAGTGACCGCTCCCCCCTCCCTTCCTTCCCAGGAAGAACTATCAGAATTCAGATAAATGCAGAAGAGTTTTCTTTCACACTCACCCTTCCTGTGTTTATGGTTGTCTAGGGGGAATGCACAAAGTGTAGCTGTCACCCACCCCAGACGTGTATTGGAGACAGGCTGCAAGGCACACAGAGCAGTAGGAGCAGAGAAATGTTCACTTTCTAAAAGTGGCATTTCTAAAACAGTAATGGATAATCCAACTTTACCAGTAAAGAGGATTTATGATTACCATTCCAAAGATATGAAACATGATGCAGCTACTCCTTTCTAATCAGGAATTACAACTTTAAAGTGTTTTAAGAAATTCCCAATACTAGCCTATGAGAGGAGTAGGCCTCACAGTAGTAAAAACAAATTTAGCTGTTTTTCACTACTAGGACATGTAAAACTTTAAAGTACAGTCCTACCTTTTATTTACGCAGCACCCTGCCCTTTGGGCTACCTAGGGCCTACCTTAGGGGTGACTTATGTGTAATAAAAGGGATGTTTAAGGTTTGGCAAGTTGTTTTAAATGCCAAGTCGAAGTGGCAGTAAACCGCACATACAGGCCTTGAAATTGCAGGTTTGAGACAGGTTCGAAAGACTACGTGTGTGGGTGGCACAACCAGTGCTGCAGGCCCACTAGTAGCATTTAGATTATGGGCCCTGGGTATATGGTATACCACTTTACAAGGGCGTTATGTGTAAAATAAATATGCAAATTCAGAGTCCTAAGGCCAAGAAAAAGGAGGTCTGAAAAAGGGGAGGAGGAAGACAAAAAGTTTGGGCTGACCTTTCAGAGAAGGCCATTTTCCAACAGAAACTAAAAGAGTTTTATATATTAGGGATAGCGATTTTCTAATGGCAATTCACAGAGAATAGCTGTCCTGATTTGGCACCCTAAACCGGTGAGACCGACAACCGCAAGGCCCTAAGACGCACAGAGCCCGGCCAACCATTCCACTCTGCACCCGAGTGCCCCAGCCTGGGTAACTGCTGATGGTACTTTGGACCTTGGCCCCCTACAACCGTAAGACCTGAAGGAGACTCCCAGAAACCGACCGTAAATACATGTATGCTATCTATGCTTTTTCCCTCCATAGGAAAGCATTGTGTGTAAAGGCACATTTAAGTGACTGTTTTACTTACAAATTAAATATTAATTATCAAAATTATTATAAAAATATGACGGATTTTTATAAATTGATGTCGGGTTTATTCTTGAGTGTGTGTCTCATTTATTGCCTCTGTGAGTGCAACAAATGCTTAGGGCAACACTCTGATATGCCTAACTGCTCGCCCACCCTACCACAAAAGAGAGCATCTGGTTTATCATTTGTGCCTCTGTAAACCAACTGGGGTGTGCCTGGACTCTTTACACAGTGTACTTATACCAAGTTGTGCCTTTGAAGTGGGGGTGACTTCAAAGCAGGACCTTGAAGTGCACAGGTCCCTCTTTCATCCCAGCCCATTGCTCCAGTAGGGGGTAATCAGCCCTTTGTGTGGGAAACAGGACACTGCCTATTCAGGTGTAAGTGACAGCTCATCTCTCCCTGCCTGCCAAGGAAGAACTATCAGAATTCAGATGAATGCAGTTGAGTTTTCTTTCACATTCATCCTTCCTGTGTTTGTGGCTGTCTAGGGGAATGCACAAAGTGTAGCTGTCAACCACCCCAGACATGTATTGGAGACAGGCTGCAAGGCACACAGAGCAGTAGGAGCAGAGAAATGTCCACTTTCTAAAAGTGGCATTTCTAAAACCGTAATGGTTAATCCAACTTTACCAGTAAAGAGGATTTATGATTACCATTCCAAAGATATGAAACATGATGCAGCTACTCCTTTCTAATCAGGAATTACAACTTTAAAGTGTTTTAAGAAATTCCCAATACTAGCCTATGAGAGGAGTAGGCCTCACAGTAGTAAAAACAAATTTAGCTGTTTTCACTACTAGGACATGTAAAACTTTAAAGTACATGTCCTACCTTTTATTTACACAGCATCCTGCCCTTTGGGCTACCTAGGGCCTACCTTAGGGGTGACTTATGTGTAAGAAAAGGGACTTTTAGGGTTTGGCAAGTTGTTTTAAATGCCAAGTCGAAGTGGCAGTAAACCGCACGTACAGGCCTTGAAATTGCATGCCTGAGACAGGTTTGAAAGGCTACTTGGGTGGGTGGCACAACTAGTGCTGCAGGCCCACTAGTAGCATTCAGATTATGGGCCCTGGGTATATGGTATACCACTTTACAAGGGGGTTATGTGTAAACTAAATTTGCAAATTGGGTATATACCAATGCCACCATGTTTAGGAGAGAAGCAAATGCACTTTAGCATTTGTCAGCAGTTGTAAAGTGCTCAGAGGAGGAAGGCAAAATGTTTGGGGTGACCTTTCAGAGAAGGCCATTTTCCAACAGAAACTAAAAGAGTTTTATATATTAGGGATAGGGATTTTCCAATGGCAATTCACAGAGAACAGCTGTCCTGATTTGGCACCCTAAACCGGTGAGACCGACAACCGCAAGGCCCTAAGACGCACAGAGCCCAGCCAACTATTCCACTCTGCAACCGAGAGCCAGCTTCTTACAGATGTCATCATCCAAGCACCTAATAGTTGAGTGAAGATTGAACCTTGTAGCGTCGCTATAGCATTGAATGCAGACATTATGCGGTGGTCAAAGCAGAAGCAATACATTTATCTAATCCTGAGCCATTAAATATATTAAGGTTTGTAAAAGTATTCAACCAACCTTTTCTACCGCCTGCTCCGTGTTTGCCTAAATGCAGTTCTTAATGTCTGATCTGTGCCTGGAGAGTTCACTGAAATCTGTGACTCAATTTAGTGTCACAGTGCTGAAACCTGGATCGCATATTAATCTGACTGTTAACTTTTCATTGCTACTCCCTTCCCCAACCAAAATACAGTTTTTTCAGGCTGTACCATCTCACAATTGTAGCTCATGTGTTGCCTGAAAGCTCACGCTTACAAATTACCCAAAGATTGAATCTATGGATGCAGTTTTAATTTGTCCCCAAGCTACTCCATGGATCTACTATTGTTTGATCGCTGCTGTGATACCAGTGAGTTACCCACTGCTGAGATCTGCCATTTGACACTCATGACATAACAACCTAGCATTGCATGGAGATTTAAGTACCTGGGTAGAGTGCGACTAATTTGCGTCTGACACATCCTTTGCCTTTGTTGATAATGCCCTGTATAGCGCCTAGTCTGAAAACTGTTCTAATCTGTTGCTTCCATACCATCTGACCAAATACCTAAGGTCAACAAAACACACACACACACGCATGCACACACACACACACACCCTTCTCTCATCGCCATGAGGCAAAGCACAGAAAAATCTGCCAAGTCTTGAGAAGCTGCCTCTTTCATGAAGCATGGGGTCTGGGCTTAGTTGAATGCGCTGTTTTGTTGTTTCCTCCTTGCCCTGCCACATTCCATATTCACATTACAGTTAGGAGTCCAATGTTTGATTGTGTGTGTGCTGTACAAATACAGCTTAAGGAAAATAGGGTAGGTCAAGGATAGTACGAGGGCATCAGATATTGAGATTTTTGTTGTGGGGAGAGCTATGAGAGAGCTGAACCAGGTTGGTGGGACAAAGGTTATGATTGGGTCATGGAGTGAGCTAGAGGCATGATGGAGGTTATCAGGGGAAACAGCCTTTAGATCGCATGCTTTACATCGCATGCCATTACAACGCGGTCGTTACAACGACCGTGTTGTTACAACGCAAACCATTACATCGCGAGTCGTTACAACGACTTGCTGTAGGGGGGCAGAAGGTGTTGGTTTTACAATCCAACACCTTCCCTGCTGTTGCACAAACTGGAGAAGGAATAGTAAATTATACTATTCCTAAGTCCAGCGCGCCCCCTACAGCAAGTCATTGAAATGACTTGCGATGTAATGTCTTGCATTGTAACAACGCGGTCGTTGTAACGACCGTGTTGAATTGGCATGTAATGTAAAGCTTGCATACTAAAGGTATATATTAGTTATCAGGTATCGTATTGTTTTTAAGAGGAGTCACATGAAAGGAAGGGGGTATAGACCTCTAAGATTAATTTATCATTATTTGTGCTGCTCTTCTATGGGTATGTTAGTGAGGGTGAGTCACTCCACCAAACACGTTTTACACCTCTTGACTCTTAGTGTATTAACGATCATTCAAGCTTTACACTCATGCTATTTGAGATGGGTGGTGTGATTCAGGACACCAGTTATCATCGTTATTTTTGTGTAGAACTTACACTAAGGCGGATGATGTTGGCAACATCCCAAAAGGTAAGCGCCATAATGACCTTCTGCTCTGTAAACAGGTTCAATACTGCTAGCTGACAAGAATAGAAAGTACCATGTACACAGGAGTTTGCCCAAGCTTCCACACAGTATTGACTCCCTTCACCCAGTGAGGAGTGATATCACACAGTGGCAATGAAGACAAGATGGAAACCACTGCGCACAGTAGGTTTCCAGCTCGTCTTTGGAGTTTCTCAGCAATAGATATCCATTAAGAGGTGTGAAAACACCCCAGTATGTCTGCACCAGCCTCAGCAATCATTTATTCTTTTTTAGGTTTTGCCTCCTTAGTGCTTTCACTGTGCTAGCGAAATCTCTTGGAAACAAAAAAAAAACCTTAAAAGGGGCTTACAGCCCACCCTTTACTTACCAGTACTTAGCATTGGTTGGCACCCACGTCACTTTTGTTTCCTTCATTCTGATTGGTCAGAGTCTCCTGCTTCTTCCTGCTTCCTCTCTGGGCTTCAGTGTGGTCTTTAGCGTCGTGTCGGTCATGGAACTTGGGCCAAGTACAGTTTCCTATCTGTGGCCAGTGTCCTTCCACTGGCCGCAGACTCTTCCAAGTACGTTTTAAAAAATTTTGGACATGCACTCTTCGAAAGTGCATATCTCTGCAGTTGTGTCCCGCTCCCTTGTCTTGCTTTTGCCACCCCTGCTACTGTTTATTAGCCATTTCAAATAAAGTGCTTTATAAGCAATTTTTAATTAAACTGGATTCTGCCAACGGGGTGGCATAGTGAGCAAACAAACGATGGAATAAACCCAGATCTGTGACTGGGGGTTAGTGGTTGAAAAGTTTCAGCACTTCCTCCATCATCTTGTTGTGTTTGCAAAGGTCGAAGTTCGTCTTACTACTGTAGCACAGTTTAATTAATATGAAAACCCTCTGCTTACTGCCTTACAGTGAATTAAATATTTTTTGTCACGTCACAGAGGGAAACAAATTCTGGCATTCTCACAAGTCCTATTTTATAAGGTTATAGCTCACTGCAACGATTAACCCCTTGTGCTCTGGTAGATATCTTTGTTTCTAACTTTTAAACACAACAGACAGCATAAAACCTGCATGCAGATCCACTAGGTGTAATATCATAGTTATTAAAGGGGGGTGTTTGTGAGACTGTATCCCGGTCTGATCGTGCAGTAGTCTAATGCATTTACCTCAGGGATTTGTGTTTTGACCTGGCGACACCCACTAATCACAGTGATTCATGCAATATTAGCATTTCAGGTGCTGTGCTTGAGGTTTTCCTGAGCTTCGTTCTTAACCTTTTCAGACACTAGCCACTGAATTTATTTCTGGGCCTCGCTGAATGTGCCGGGATGTTCTGGCTGCTGTGCAACATGTGTAAAAAAACATTGACAAAGCCAATAGATCTTGCATAGGTGAAACCTATTGGCTTTGCCAATGCTTGTTTGGAAGGGGGGATTATTGCGTGGAGGGGCAGAAGTACTTCTTAGGTAGTTCTGGGCCTGTGGCCCAGCCCCCTCCAAGGCCCTGACTCTTCCTCACACTGATTTTTTTTTTTAATAAGGCAGGCCTTCAATCACTGCTCTTTGTTTCTGAGCTGTGCCGCCTGCTGATCATGTACCAACTCAAAGTTAAGTGTATCTGCTTCAGACAGAGCAGTCGCGTACAAACAGGCACAAAGCTGGGCTTTGTGCGAGCACACATGCTCCCGATATGGCCACATGTTGTCAAAAGACACTAGTTACCAGGGGTGGCTCCTCCGCAATGGCAGAGGAGCATCGCCCCTCTGGCTCATAGCCACAAGGTGAAAAATAAAACGAAATTCTATCATCGTTTTATTTTTCACCTGTTGGCCTGAGCCAGCGTGCTTAGGGAGGGGCGGAGTTGGGGCCATGGGAGGGGGACTGGTTTGTGCACTTCTAAGTGTGCATGTGTGTTTGGCCAGCTGTCTCAGGCCGGCTAGACACACATGCGCACTTAGGTTTCTCCAACCCGGCTATATTGAACAGCCGGGTTGGAGAAACAGCATAGACTCCCTCTCCTGAATGGAGCGTCAAAGCAGCCCGCTCAGGCCAACCCCGTGCTGCTCTCATAGCATGACAGCCGAGCCGGGATTAGACAGGGAGTCTGTGAGGCGACCAGGAAAAAGAACACTGAGGCGCGATGCAGGAGGTGGCTGGCAGCTCCAGGTAAGTCTTCCTTTTTAAAAATTATTATTAAACTAACCCCCGCGCTCCTCCTCCCACACTCCCCCCATGCCCTCTCCACCTGCCCACCACTTTTTGTTTGTGGGGGCCGCCACTGCTAGTTACATGATATGTACTGGCTCACAAAGACTTCTCTTCTAATGCCATATACTCTCAGCGCCTTGAGACCCTCACGGGTGAGTAGCGCACTTACAATTCCCTGATTGATTGATTGATTGCTATTCAGTCAAGGAGGACTGTACATCACATAGAAAGCATTGCCACAGCCAAGCAAACATATGCTTTTTTATATTTATTTATTTTGCAAACATGCAGTATGCAAAACAAATTTGGCAAATATTTTAAAATAATAATAAACAAAGGACTGAGAAGCCCAGTCACACCATTTTTGGTAGGGTAGTGGACTCCTGTTAAGATGGTTATACATATGTGATATGGGAAAATGCTGCCAATGACAATGCAATACAGCTAAGGGATGAAGTTGTGGGCTGACCAAGCACTCCTTGCTCTAATACTGTGATAGGTGGAAGCAAAACGAGAATGACATTTGAACAGACCAATGGATGAAGAGTGCTGGCCTAAAGCCTCTGTAAGCATGTATTTTTATTATGAATAGTTTGAAAAAACGTGGCTTACGAGACTCTATCTCAGAGCTATAATCCTTGAACTGAGGGTGCGTTTGAGCTGCTCAACTAGCTGTTGGACTCCTTGTCTTTTCTGAGTGTATAAGAGATTGCTCGACTTTACCCAGCTTCTTTTACTAGCACAGAACCTCTTAATGAACAAAACCTGATAGCAAGCAATCCCCGGTTCGTGCGCTGGGTTACATCCGTGCAGCCTCAACAGATACTGAAACATTGTCTTGTATAAGGTTTCCTTAGAACACGCAGACATGCTTATTTGACACGAAGATGAAGCTGTCAGCAAGGTGTTGCTATGGCAACAAAAACGATTAACAGACTGACTGATGTCATCGGGGCCAGTGGCAGCAGTTGCCTGTTAGAGGGTTGTCTCTTTGTATTCATTTGCCAGGACCATCTGTCGTCGGCGATATGGGAAGTTATTGAGCTATTGCAACTTATTCTTCTTCCTTTGATTCATTCCTTTCTTTCTTCCGGTATTGGGCTATCGGCTTGCCTTTTATGTGCATATGTCTCTTGTTAAGCAGAAATAATTAATTTAAAAGAAAATATCCAGGTTTAAAGGTCCCATGGCATAATTTGTAGGACATTCTTGCCGCACTGAGGGCTTAATTTACTTATTTTTGGCATAGGGCAGCGCCGCAAACTTCCTGCTGCGCTGCCCTACGTTAAAAGAAAAGGTCAGGAATGCGCCGTATCTATGAGACAGGGCGCATTCCTGTCCTCTTTTACTGCTCTGGCGCTCAAATGGCTGCCTTGTGCCAACGCAGGCACCCTTGCACCAAGGTGCAAGGTGCGAGGGTGCCTGCTTTGAAATCAGGTTGTTTTTGTGCAGGTAGGGACACCTTCCTTCACAAAAACAACTGTTACGCCACCCCTGGGGAGGTGAAGGCTTTTGACGCATTCCCAGGTTTACAGAATATTGTAAATCAGGCACCGTGTCAAATGCCATGGGTGTTACGTGGGAACACCCACTGCAGTGCCCATGGCACATCTTAGTGTGAGGCAACGCAGCGACTTGCACTGTGTTGCCTCACACCATATCTACGAGGCCATGAAAAGCCACCCAGGGTGGCTTTTTGTGGCCTTGTAGACATGGCTAAGCTCTGCGCACCCCCGGAACGTCAAAAATAGTGATGTTTCTGCAGAGCACAGGACTTGTAAATAAGCCTCTGAACGTTTAAGGCGTCAGTACTTTCCTGGTTGGTATTGAGGCGTTTGAAGCATCAATGAGTTCCAGAATCGCATATAAGAACAAATCGCATTTTTGACCGTCGTCGTTTCTATCATGCTCATGGAACGTGCTCTTAATTACTGTAAAAACATTGATCCAGCGCCAATACCAATAATTGATCAGGGATCTATACTCAACAACATCACTACAATGGCCCATACACATTCACTCAGTATCCCTGATTGCGCTGGGGTCAATTTGTTCATTCCATCAAATATTTATTTTTATGAGTCCTTTTAGACATCCGTTAAATAACTGATCTCGATATCAACTTTCCTTCTATTTGGTCGATGGAGCAATTAGTTGAATAGTCGATGGCAATGATAAATACTAACTTACTAACCATCTAGTAAATTAATTACAGACTCTCTGTAAGGTTAATAATGAAATTTTATCTCAATTTTCAAAGTTAATGCTCATCTGCATTAGGTCACAATTCTAAACATCAAACCTCACGACAGGAGAAATTATGCATGTAATACAGACTCAATTTGCAATGACATTATGCAATGAAGGAGTGGATAGGGTAAGAGACAAAAGTTCAACAAATAATTATGCTACACAATAATATTCCTAACGGAGGGATAGATGAAGAGACAATAGGTTCATCTAAAATAATGCATTTCAATATATTGTTGACGGAATGGATAGGTGGAGAGACAAAAGATTCAGAGACAAATACATTAATGCTGAGATTCTGAGAACGATATAGGCTAGATACAAACCTATCGGCCTGTAGGAAAACCACCCCCTGGATCCAGGAGATGATATGGATCTCAAAAAGAATCAGGGGTCAAGAGATATAAAGACAGGAACAGGACAGGACAGGAAACAGCTAGGCCTCTCTGCAAACCGATGGACAGCGACGCATCTCCCCTATTCTCTCTTGTCTTGCGTAAGCTGCCGCCAACCACACCCCTAAAGGCACCCTAATTATAGTCTAAAATGACATGTCCATCCCTCAAATGTTGCATTTTACCCTCTAACTCGCACAGGGATTGGTGGGCTGGGGAGGTGGCTTTGTCACACCACCATGACTTCACCTTTGTTCAACAATTGCATTGTAGGAAACAGTTCCCATGGTCTGAATCTCAGCTTATTCACATGTTCCCCACATAAGTTACAAATTTACATTCTTCTTTTTATGAATTAAAGTCAGTCGCAGAAAATATCTCTGGTCCCACGCTCGGGTTGGCAGGCGTCTGACACACTGGCCTTCACTCCTTCATGTCATCTGCGATGCGCAGCACATCCTTTTCTCCTCATGGCAGAACAAACTCGCTCCTAACAGCTCCCCCCTCCCACCATTGCCAAGTTAAATAAAATGGTGTTTCCATTCGGCACACTAAAGTAAATAGAAATGAACATTTATTAATTATGTGATAACAAAACCA
Organism: Calotriton arnoldi; assembly: GCA_963921515.1. NCBI lineage: Eukaryota > Metazoa > Chordata > Amphibia > Caudata > Salamandridae > Calotriton > Calotriton arnoldi. Next base: position 231,783 of record CAWUFW010007337.1, read on the forward strand.
TCACTGTTTACCTCCCACCTTTCACTACTTCCCATTATTGTTACCTAGCATAAGCTTAGTACGAAAAACGACATTAATCATTACTTTATAGCACAATGTAATAGGCAGAATACAGGAGCATATGCGGCCTACTCATGCAATTTCTTTTAAACCACAAAGTTATTACATTATTATTCATTTACGTTTTAGTTCAAACATGCGCAAAGCAGTTTCTCCATGTTTATGTCGGGTGCATGGTTAATTTTACTACATCTACTTACTGTTAGTATGTATTATGGGGGTACTCGATTCGAGCAGGTTTCATTTTTGCGAAACCCTGCTCTATCAATTCCCCCTCTGATGGCTTTTTAGGAGCCATCATAAAATACCTACTATACCAAGTGTAATCTTTAAAAATAAAAATAAAAAATCTTTTTTTTTTTTAAACTGTATTCTTTCCTCTTTTTATGGCACCCTCATTTAAATCTTTCATTAAGTCATAGTATTCTCCTTTATTCTCTTCTAACTCGATTTCTTTTCTTTTTCTCTTTCTTGCTCTCCTTTTATTTTTACATTCTGTTATTTCCTTTCTTTCACCCTTCCATTTACAACATTTATATGTTGTTAATATTACTAGAACTATTATTGCTATTGAAACTATTGGTATTATTATGTTTTCTAATAGACTACTTCCGAAAGTTGAAAACCATTTACCTATTGAGGAGAAACTCTTACCAAGTCTCTCCCAAACACCGTCAACCTCCAGTTGGGTCAAATCTTCATGTAATTTCGTAATATTCTTTATATATCCCTCGATTCCTTTACTCTTATCAGGGATATAAGTGCAGCAATGTTGGACTTTCAACATACCACAGACTCCACCCTCTTTTGCCAATAAGATATCAAGGGCAAGTCGATTTTGCAAAACCATTGATCTGATAGCAGCCATTTCTGTGTCAATCATCAAGAACCCACCAGCAGTATCCGTAGATAAACGATCAACCACTGTGGACAATTTTCAAATTTTGTGCGAATTCAGAACGACTCCAACTGAGGGTATCAGTGCACCAAAAATATCACCCACTATTTCTGAGAAACTTGCTCTCTTGTTACGTGTTAGTCCTTGTTTTATTTCGTTCAGCTTATGATTGCTTCGGTCCATATGATACACTTTAGGAAAAACAATAGCAAAATAGCAACTTCCATACCAATGTGCAGGCAATCTATAATAGGCTTTCTTGCCACATACATAATAAATTCCTGGAAAAACAGGATCAGTTCCACCCTTCATCCCCATCTTCCAGTAATTTGGAAGGTATGCTCGCATTCACTAGAACCAATAAAGTAGTTATTATATGTTAGTCTTAGTTCTAAGCAGGCAAATCTTCCCTTTCTGTGACCAGTCCAGAGACATTGCAGCGTATTTTTCGCCCTTTTCATAATTTCTTTCTCTAAAGTCCCATGGTGGTATTCGGGACTTTTGTTCAGCAGCTTTCTTTTGGAAACTTTCTCTTCTATTTTCTACCATTTCTACGAAAATTCTCTCATCAACCCTTAAACTACATGTTAAATTGTTCTTATAAGCATATTCTATGTCTAGAGTTTTAGTAATATGGAAAAATTCTCCCATATATCGTGCATTCTTACTACTTAACACCTTATTTAATTCTTTAATAACAGGAATTTCAGAAAACACTAAATCTATATTTGAGAAGTGATACTCAAGTTTCCCCGTTACATAGAACAGGCTGGTAAGTATACTACAAGACACACCATAGGTTAATGGAAGATGGTGATAAGTCACCCCTTCAGAAACAGACGAAGGTAATTGCATGCACACATAACAATCACTCACATTCATTGTTTCAACATACTCGTAAAGTAACTTGGTAAAGACATTTAACGAGAAATCATAAATTGATTTATCATGATGGAGTACGCTTCCATCAAAGGGTACTAATTTAGTATTTGGGGTTTCATTAGTGACATCATTCATTCTTTCACTTGTTACTTCATTAGTATTGTTTCTTTTGTCAGTTACCATTAGAATAGGTATAAGGACAGTTAATAGTATCCACATAAAAGTTAATAACAAGACACTACATAAGCAAGCTTTAATACACCTACGTTTTAGACAAGGTTTTGGAAGTTCAGTCACTTCTGCTTCAGCCATTTTCTTTCTATAAAAAATAATCTATCTATACCTCTAAATTTCTAAAAATATTAAAAATAAAAAAGTTGTGCAATCCTACACTTCAAGGCTTTCTTCTTTACACCCTTTCTTTATTCTTTTTCTTTTGTCTTCTTTGAATTTTTTATTTCATTTTCTTTCAATCACCAAGGTTACACCTTAATTTGTCACAGTTCTTTAAGGAGGTCTTAGTTTGCTTTCATCAACTTGCTCAGTGTCAGAATTTTCTTTTTCTTCACTTGGATCTGATCTTTCAATTTCTTCCAGTATCATGTAAGCCCACTCAGGTGCTCTGTATTTTCTACTTGGAATTCTCACTCTTCGTGTCTTTCGTACTAATTCTTTTCCTGACTCTTCTTGATCTGTTTGACTGGAGACCTCATTACTTTGTTCTGGTGTTTTTCTTAACCTTCTTTTCACAAGAGTGTATTTTAGTCTTTTCACTCCACTTGGCCAATTATCACCTTTCCTTGGTTTCTTTGCTTTGACCACGTTTTCACCTTCTGCGTCTTGTTCACATGTTCTTTTGCTTGCCCTTTCTTCTGGCTGGTTTTCCTTTTAATTTTCTGTTTCTTCCGGTTTTTCTGTTTCTACAATAACTTCTCTTTCATCTGTGAACTCACTCCCTTCTGGTTCAAATACAGTTTCACCTGTTTCAGGTTCAGCTGGAAGTTCACTTTCTTCTGGATCATCAGTGAACTTACTTCTTTCTGGTTCAACGACAGTCTTCGGAACCCTAGAATTTCTCGTCCACTCTACTCGACTTGTGTTTCGCTGCTCACCATCTGTTGGCTCGTTAGAATCTGTCACTCTAGATTCATCAGCTTCACACACTTCAGCCACTAACCTTTGATTTTGATTCACCAGTTGTGGCTCTTTCGGTCTTTCAGGTGAATCTAGGGTTCGTTTGGTGTGGCTCGCATGAATCCAATTTGGTAAGCCAGCACACTTCACTGCCGTTGTCGTCACCAGGATGATTTGATAAGGCCTGTGCCACCTAGGGTCTAAACACGATTTTCTTATGTGTTTCTTGACGTAGACCCATTCACCAGGACTCAGATCATGAGCTTGATTTCGATGTATTGTAGTGGCATCTTCTCCAACCTGGAGAGACACAGAACGTACCAATTCAGTCAATCCTCTGCAATAGTCAAGCACCAGATCATCAGATATACTTATCAGTTTGTTTGCTGGTATATATGCCTGTCTCATTACTCTTCCCATGAGGATTTCATGGGGACTCAATCCAGTCTTTTTGTTAGGAATGCTTCTTAGACTCATCAGCACAAGGGGTAAAGCGTCAGGCCATTCCAGTGATGTGGATGCACACACTTTCCCTAGCCTGGATTTTATAGTGCCATTTATTGGCTCGACTACTCCAGATGCTTCAGGTCGATAGGCACAGTGCAGCTTCTGTTCAATTTTAAATGCTGCACAAATCAGCCGAATTATCTCATTATTAAAATGAGTTCCTCTATCTGTCTCCAAAGTGACTGGAATTCCAAACCTTGGGATCAATTCTCTCAAAAGTAGTTTGGCTACTGTAAGGCTATCACTTCTTCTCGTGGGGTAGGCTTCCACCCAGCGAGAGAATAAGCAAACAATGACCAATACATATTTCAACCCATTGCAAGGGGGAAGCTCGATAAAATCAAGCTGGAGTCGGGTAAATGGACCTCCTGCTCTCCCAATTCGTCCCCAACTTACAACCGTCTTTCTGCCTGGATTCTGCTGCTGACATATAATACACCTCTGGCAAAAGCTCTCTGCAATGACCCTGAACTTCGGATTATACCATGTCTGCTTGAAGAGTCTGATCATAGCGTCTCTTCCAATATGCGCATGTCCATGTTAAACCCTGGCCATGTGAAAAAGCAAAGAGTCTGGTAAAACTGGTCTCTCATCCTGATAAACCCATAGTTCATCTTCTGCTCTTTTTCTACAGCCTGTAAGTTTCCACATTTCCTTTTCCTCATCATTTGCCTCTTCCTGCATTTGCCTTACTTCATCCCAAGTTTCAAATGTTGTTGTGGTTATAAACATAAGATGGCATTCGGTATTTCCGCTTTCAATTGATCTGTTTAAAGCCATTTTATTTTGGGCACAATAACGTGCAATTTGGTCTGCGTATCTGTTACCTTTTGTCACATAATCATCTCCTGATTGATGTGCGACACATTTGACTACTGCAATCCTTTTGGGCAACTGTAAAGCATCCAATAGCTCTTTCACAATTTTACCATTTCGAATAGAAGAACCTGAAGAAGTTAGAAATCCCCTTTGCATCCATAGCTGGCCGAAATCGTGCACAATTCCGAATCCATATTGACTGTCTGTGAATATGGTTACTTTCAAACTTTTGGCAACTTTGCATGCTCTAGTCAGAGCTATCAGCTCAGCTATTTGGGCGGAGTTTACTCCTTTCAGACAGGATGCTTCAATAACTCCTTCTAGGGTGCAAACAGCATAGTCGGTGCACAATTCACCTCTGTCATTCCTCAAACATGACCCATCAACAAATATCTCACAATCTGATTCTTCCAAAGGACTATCTTCTATATCAGGCCTAGGCTTTGTACATAACTCTGTCACATCCAAACAATCATGATCCGCTTCTTCTCTCACTTCCTCACAGCGAGAATGGGGCAACAATGTTGCTGGATTCACAGTAGTGCACCTGACCACCGTCACATTCTCTGCACCCAGAATCACCCTGTCATACTTAGTCAGCCGACTAAAAGTGAGGTACTGGGTCCTGGTACGAGTCAGAAGAATTTCAACAGAATGTGGCACGTACATTTAACTGGATAACCCATCACAATCGGTTCACTCTGTTCCAGACTCATACAAGTAGCTGCTACTGCTTTCAAACATCCAGGCAATGCTGCAGCCACTGTATCCAATGTAGCAGAAAAATATGCTACTGGACTTCGTGCCATTCCATGTTTCCGAGTTAGGACTGAGAGTGCACATCCATCTCTCTCACAACAGTACAATACAAATTCCTTTGTATAGTCTGGCATTCCTAATGCAGGTGCTCTACAGAGACTGCTTCTCAGTTTTATGAAAGCATCCATACCTTCATCATCCAAAACAATCGGATCTTTCACATCCTTTCGTGTCAACCTCTGTAGAGGTTTTGCAATCAGTGAGAAACCACATATCCATTGGCGACAGTATCCAACCATTCCCAAAAACATTGGCACCTCTTTCTGAGTTTTGGCTGGATTCATCTGTTTGATCAGACTGATTCTTTCTGGGGTTACTTTCCTAACTCCCTTTTCTATTTTGTGTCCAAGATACTGTACTTCCCGTTTACAAAATTGCAATTTTGCTGGGGACACCTTGTGTCCTCCCTCTGCCAAATGGTTCAATAGGGCAATTGTGTCTGTTACACATGCCTCTCTTGTCTTTGATGCCACCAGTAGGTCATCAATGTATTGAACCAAAACCGAATTTCCTGGCATGACTAATGTATCTAAGCATTTTTTCAAGATCTGATTAAAGATCGAGGGACTCTCTGTATACCCTTGAGGGACTCGGCACCATGCCAAAACACGGTCTCCGAACCGGAAAGCGAACAAATACTGGCTATCCGGATGCAAGGGAATCGAGAAGAATGCTTGGCACCAATCAATCACTGTGTACCATTCAGCATCATATGGAATTTGATAAAGAATCACTGCTGGATTTGGCACTACTGGACAACAGGGCACTACAATTTTATTTATTTTGCGTAAATCCTGCACTATCCGGTATTTCCCACCGGGCTTTTTGATACCTATTATAGGCGAATTACAAGGACTGCTCATTATCTCTTTTAGAATTCCTTGTTCAATCATTTGGTCAATTACTGGAGCAACTCCTGCAATCCCTTCTGGGCTCATTTTGTACAGAGGTGTATTTGGATACACAGCACCATTCTTCACTATTACCTGAATCAGATCTACTCTTGTCATTAGACCAATCTCTTTTCCTGTAAAATCCCACACATCTGGATTCACTGCACTTTTTAATTCTTCAGTCAGATTGTCTTCAGTGAGAAGTGAAAATAACTCATTCACTTCTGTCCCTTGCTTTGCTAACATCATCTTAAATTCAACATCTTCATCTGGGGTCTGAAATGCAACTCCATCTGGGGTACAATAGATTGTGCAATTCATTTTGCACAACAAATCTCTCCCCAAGAGATTTACCGGGCTTGAGTCACATACCACAAACCGATGCATGTCTTTGAAGTTTCCAATATGAACTTCTATTGGGTTTGTGACTGGCGTTCTAATATGCTTATTCGAGACTCCTACAACTTGGGTAGTTTCTCAAATAACCCAAAAATAACCCTTCCATAATTCTACTTATAATATTGGTTAACTTTTGTCCTATACCACAACGCGTCTCACACCAACCAACCAATCAGAACACTACTACGTAAGCAAAGCCTTAACCAATTCTAGCTCATCTCACACCAATCAACCAATCACATTCCAGTACACACCCGCTGCCTGACCAATGTCAGCGCTGCTTTTTCTGACGTCAGTATCACTCCTTCCACTGACCCTCCCTTTACAAACTTTTACGGCAATATTTTTCCGTGTTTTTCTTAATCAAAATTCTGTTAGTAACAACATAAAACAATGCTACTTTGTCTGTTCCACTAAGTAAAGAGATAGTTTTCACTTCTTCAAAAGATTTTCTCACTACAGGTCCTAATAACGACCAGCGCTATTTTTACCCTTCAGACAAGCTCCAGGTGGACCTATTACTCCTCTAGGGATAAAAACAAAATTTCACAAGAGGACTTTTTGGCGTGAAAAGGAGTCTTGCTATTCTCCTGGAAATAAGGCTAGAGTTTCGGAAGCGGACCCTTCACTATTCAGACACTCTACTCACATACGAAATTTCCTAAATATAACACCTGCAGCCCTCCGTAGCTTTTAGGTATTATTACAACAGACAAAGTACTTCTGCAGTGTGGCTCCTTTACCACACTCTTCTTCTGCCTACTTCCAGCAGATTCCTTCCCGGGATTCCTCAGGTATCTCCGTACCTGTACTTCTAGACAACATAGAACATGACACTAACTCTTCATGTTAGGAACATATAATCAATGATCATTACCAAACTAGTCAATAATTAAACCGTCCTCCGCTGCCAAGAAACTGATCCAGCGCCAATATCAATAATTGATCAGGGATCTATACTCAACAACATCACTACAATGGCTCATACACATTTACCCAGTATCCCTGATTGCGTAGGGTCAATTAGTTTATTCCATCAAATATTTCTTTTTATGAGTCATTTTAGACATCCGTTAAATAACTGATCTCGATATCAACTTTCCTTCTATTTGGTCGATGGACCATTTAGTTGAATAGTCGATGGCAATGATAAATACTAACTTACTAACCATCTAGTAAATTAATTACAGTCTCTCGGTAAGGTTAATAATGAAATTTTATCTCAATTTTCAAAGTAAATGCTCATCTGCATTAGGTCACAATTCTAAACATCAAACCTCACGACAGGAGAAATTATGCATGTAATACAGACTCAATTTGCAATGACATTATGCAATGAAGGAGTGGATAGGGTAAGAGACAAAAGTTCAGCAAATAATTATGCTAGACAATAATATTCCTAACGGAGGGATAGATGAAGAGACAATAGGTTCATCTAAAATAATGCATTTCAATATATTGTTGACGGAATGGATAGGTGGAGAGACAAAAGATTCAGAGACAAATACATCAATGCTGAGATTCTGAGAACGATATAGGCTAGATACAAACCTATCGGTCTGTAGGAAAACCACCCCCTGGACCCAGGAGATGATATGGATCCAAAAAAGAATCAGGGGTCAAGAGATATAAAGACAGGAACAGGACAGGAAACAGCTAGGCCTCTCTGCAAACCGACGGACAGCGACGCATCTCCCCTCTTCTCTCTTGTCTTGCCTAAGCTGCCGCCAACCACACCCCTAAAGGCACCCTAATTATAGTCTAAAATGACATGTCCATCCCTCAAATGTTGCATTTTACCCTCTAACTCGCACAGGGATTGGTGGGCTGGGGAGGTGGCGTTGTCACACCACCATGACTTCACCTTTATTCAACAATTGCATTGTAGGAAACAGTTCCCATGGTCTGAATCTCAGCTTATTCACATGTTCCCCACATAAGTTACAAATTTACATTCTTCTTTTTATGAATTAAAGTCAGTCGCAGAAAACATCTCCGGTCCCACGCTCGGGTACAGTAGTTGGCAGGCGCTTGACACACTGGCCTTCACTCCTTCATATCATCTGCGATGCGCAGCACATCCTTTTCTCCTCATGGCAGAACGAACTCTCTCCTAACAGCTCCTCCCTCCCACCATTGCCAAGTTAAATAAAATGGTGTTTCCATTCGGCACACTAAAGTAAATAGAAATGAACATTTATTAATTATGTGATAACGAAACCATCACGGTTTACCTCCCTCCTTTCACTACTTCCCATTATTGTTACCTAGCATAAGCTTAGTACGAAAAGCAGCATTAATCATTACTTTATAGCACGATGTAATAGGCAGAATACAGGAGCATATGCGGCCTACTCATTCAATTTCTTTTAAACCACAAAGTTATTACATTATTATTCATTTATGTGTTAGTTCAAACATGTGCAAAGCAGTTTCCCCATGTTTATGTCGGGTGCATGGTTAATTTTACTACGTCTACTTACTGTTAGTACGTATTATGGGGGTGCTCGATTCGAGCAGGTTTCATTTTCGCGAAACCCAGCTCCATCAACATAAACATCGTACCATTGTTTAAATGTCCATTGTCTGCATACATTGGTGACTATGGTGAAGGATATCTAGGCTGACACTGTGCACCAATTTTCTCTTTTAAACACTGATTTTCGGTGCCTCTAGCTTTATTGCAGTTTCTAGGCACTATTGTTATAAATATTTATTTTAGACTTTATGGCTAGAAGGGCAGCTAAGTCACAGTTTGCCCACATCAAATCGCTAAGGATCCTTGGCTTGTAGAGCTCGCAGTGTTAGGAAAGGTATTTACATTGTTTAATTGGTAAACACATTAGGGGCCTATTCCTTATTTGTTTCTAGCATCTTAAAAGAAAGTGCCTAGCAGGGTTTTGTTTTGATGTTATTTTGTGATTTTTTTATATCTAAGGTGCACTGTCACTGAAAACCTTGCTAGCATTAAAAACATAGGACTCTAGGATAGGAAAAAAGACAAGGTAAGACAACTAGAGATACAGGAGAAAAACTTTGATAAAGACCAATGTCTGCAGACTCATTTATTATTTCATAATTATGGAGACAAACCATTGTCCAGTTTCTGACTTCCTAGTTGGGGTGGTAGTTGATTTGCAAAAGGGAAGTGGTCATCTTTGGACCCGTTGCCTGCTGGGAATCATCGTGGCAGCTTCAGGGGAAGCAGGCTACTTACTATCTGCTCTTATTGAAGTTTTCAACATGGAAAAACTCTTTTTTAACGCAGCCCTATTTTATTTAAGAAATTCAGGCTGCCTTAAAAAATTCCATTTTGAAATACTTTCACTGGGATGGTGGTCGACTTTCTCTTGCGGACTACCATTCTTGTGAAGGAAGCCAATCAGAGGGAGTCACAATTTGTGACTTGCCTAATGAATTTTAATTAAGCAAGCTATCCCATGACCCCTTTTAATTCCTTATTTTGCAAACCGTCCTATTAGTAAATAGGCCAGTTACCAAAATTAGATACTGATTGCAAAAAGGCAAGTCGCAAATTGCGACAACTTTTTGATACCAGTATCCTAGTACATCTGACCAAAAAAACCTAAACTGAAAGGTTTTCCATGCATAGGTCTTTGAAATGGATCTAGGAGCAACAGGAGGTCATCCCCAAAAGAATTTCTAAAGCTCCAGAAACACAAGGATGTGTTTTAGGGTGGAGAGGCGCTGTGGGGTCTTTGATTGGGGAGAAATGCCCACCTTCTGGAACCCGCAAACTCCACTTTTTAAAATTTCTGCACAAGAGAGAGACTTCAAAAGAAGAGAGAACTACAGAAGAGGAATAAAAGTCCCACCTTGCGAATAAGCTCCTCACTGGATGGGATTCTAGGCGTGTACGTTTTTGAGACATAGACTCTGTGACCAGGACCAGTGGCACTGGCCTCCTCTTGCTCTATTGGGACAGTAGTGGGTGGATTTGCTGGGGACCTTGAACAAGAGTGTTGTCTGGGGTTTCTGTGGAGTGGCCCTGTGGTGTGTACCATTAGAGAGGTACCCTTTGACTCCTGCTGGACACATAGTCATCCTGCAAGTAGCCAGGAGGCCTTGGGATGTGGCAAGTGCAGGCAGGCAAAGTAACCGGCTTTGTGGGCTTCGGAGAGACCCCACACCAGGTTACTAGTAGCTGAGTGCAGGGGGGCAGGCCCTTGAGACTCTTCCTCAACAGAAGAGCAGTCTAAACATAAAGCTCTAGAAACTGTTAAATAGTACTGTTGAAATCCATCTGAAATCTTCTAGATGTTTCAGTGGGCAGGAGGCCTTTTGAGAGCCCGCCTATTGGCCTTAGAATGTAGGAAGGAGGACTGCAAACCAAACCCATCAACATTTTACCCATTGGGGTTAGTGAAAAATGTGTGAGAAGCACCTGCTTGTGTGTGAGCTGCCTGGCTTGCCCCGGTGGGTGTGAGGCCAACAAAAGTATTACCACATTGAGCAGTTTATTAGTTAAGCTACAGAGAAGGATCATTGCAATGCGACAGACATACCTGGAGTGTGTGGATCTTTGTCGCTTTATCCCCTGAGATTGCTAGGGAACTGTGGAAAATATAGACATAAGATTCTGACAATTAAATGTTCAGTGTTCTAATGTTTTATTGATATGTGAAAATGAAAGTTACCATCACTGCATAGCTTATAGGCTAATGAAAGAAAGCTACATTCAATACTTTGCTAATAACATCTGAAATACTAGATAATTTTGAAAGGCCTTATGGTTGAAGGACTGATGGTCTGCATTTGATTAACACCCTGTTAAACCCAACAGGCCTTTTTATTAATTCACATCCATAGTTATTTTAGGCACATAGGGGAGGTATTATGTTTTTAGTGGTTAGGACTTATTGGTGGGCAGGTTGTTACAGGTGTTTCTAGTAAAGGAGGCAAATGGTGCGTTTAGGGGGTTAATTGACCTGTGTGATCTTTCTATGCTGTGCACCTGCTGTAGGTTGTGAGGACTTCTGGAGGGTTTCTCCATAGGCATTTTAACGTGCAATTCTGTATACATTTGTTAATTGTATATAGTATTTAGCTTTGTGTGCAATACATTACTTTTAGTTTTTATAAGAAAAAGCCCTGACTGGACAGCAATTTATTAAGTGTTGTTTGTTGCATTGCTGAATACTGAGTCTCCAGCCCACAGCACCACCCTTGAATAAGCCTGTGGCTGCTTTGCCTTGCTACACCGAGCATCAAGAGCTAAAAGGGGTAATTGGTCCCCAATTTGGGGTCCCGGTATACCAGAGGGGGGAGGTCCCAGTTGTTACAATTGGGGGTCAGTACCTTCTGATTGCCCCGAGACATTCTGATCAGGATTTCTTGCAGCAAAATTTGGCTACCAGATTTAGGTGGTGGCATGTGTTCTATGATGTTAGTTTTATTTTTGTGACACATATGTGGAATGAAATAATTTAAAAAGTAATCATCCCACCAGCTGGCTAGAGCCAGGCTTTGCCAAAGCTTGTTGTTTTGTTGTGACCTTCCTGTACAGCTTGCTCTAGGCATATTTACTGATTTTCTTTCCTGTCCTCAAAAGTTGTGGTGTTTGGCAATTTTCCGTCTCTCATTAAATCTTTGCTAGTGCAGGAATTGCATCTGTAATGGTAGGCAAGGTGTGACTGAGGGAGTGCGTAGCATGCCCAGGGGTGTGTAAAGGAGTGCATGCTGTGGCAGAAATGTGTATGGCATATTTGAGGGTGAGTGACATCATTGAGAGTAATGAAGGTGCAGCTGTGGTGTTCAGAGCATTGCTGATAATTGCAGAACTTGGTTGAGTAACTCCTGGATGTGCAGAGTGTGGTTGAGGGTGCATAGATTAACTCTGATTCAATATGAAGGACAGTGGCTCAAAATGGTAGCAGTGTTTAATTTTTAGTACTGTAATATTGAAGACCCCTTAAAATTGACATGGGCTTCTAACAGCACAGGCATATTTGAACTTAATGGTCCACTTACTTAACTATCTATATTTCTGTCGCTAATTATTTAGCTGTCTGGCTATAGTATTGTATGGTATTGTGTATAGGCTGGAGTAATCCAAGCATCACCCACTTCAATATGCTTCCACAGTGGAAACATTCAGCTGAGATCAACAAGTTTCGTTCTCAACTCATTCGGATATCTAATGCAGTATAGAGTACTAAAGGCTCAACGCATTATACTATAAGCTCCCCTTATATCTTTTAAGCCAATAAAATCCTATTGCAGCCAGAAAACAAAAATGATGCCTCAATCCTTTCTGTGATATTCTGCCAAATATTCTCGGTATCGCCGTCAAAATAGTCAGAACTTTGTTTTCTTCTATCCTTATTCAGTGTGCTTCTACTGTGACAAACCACCCAAGTCAGTCATTTCTGTCTGAACAACCTGCCCTGGGGACTCTCCTGTTCTTACTACCTGTGATGCCTCTCTCCTGACTGTTTATGTTGTTATGCTGATGAGGTCTCAATGCTAGTGCAGCACTAGGGCACCTTCCCCCTTTCTCTCATGACCAGTATAAGTCCCATCTCTTAAGAATTCAATATTTTAAAAAAGAAACTCACTAAAGAGACACTAGGAGAGCACTTGCAAAAATGACACAAACAAAGCTTTGAAGTCATATAAATGTCCAACCTTTTTTAAATTAAAGCAGCTTCAGATGTCACACTTAACACAGTTAAGAAGCATACTGAACTATTATGGTGAATCATTACCATAAGTTAAGGTTGATTTACTGTTCACTAACCTGGATAATGGAACATGGTAGAGTACTTTTGTGAAATTCTCACTGTCTCACATAATGCCATTCCTCAAGATCATACAACACTCATCCAAACCTCAAAATAGTGATCCATGTGAACAATAATAACCTGGGAGTTCTCAGCGTGGGGTTTAGTCTGTGAAGACTGTCATGAAACTGAGAGATAAATGCATGATCATGGTAGTACTTCTTGTGTCATAGACTTCTGAACCGCAACTCTTAGTACACCATTCGCAATAACCAGTACCTTTGCTATTAGGAGGTCTAAAGTTGTCAACAACAATTGGCCTGGATCAAAAGTGATAGAAATGATTGATTGTTATGGCATTGAACTCTGACTCTGAGTCGTAATGAAATAAAAATCCCCCAAGAAGTAGCCAAACCCCCTTCACTATGGGAAGAATCATCTTTGCTGTCCCTCTCCTTGTTAAACTATTTATTTTGAGAGAGCAACCCCTGACAAGCTCATGACATCAGTAGCCATGATGGTAAACCACCTTGAAGGTACTGGCAATACCATTGTTGGAGTCGAACCCCAATATTCTAATGCTCCCCAATATTTTAGAAGAGTCCAAAATTTACATCTGCAATTAGGCTCCTGCACCCTTTATCTTGCAATAAGAATCACCACACTCCTCAACATTAGGGATCACTCAATAACTGAGTTCCAGATCAGGGAAAGGTTAAAGGTTTTTTATTACAAAAATATCAATCAGCATTACAGAGAAATGAAAACAATGCCTTGAATGGTCAGATACAGAGTACATACTCAGAAATCAGAATTATTCCAAGTCCAGATAGGCAGCAAAAATCATAAGTGGAACGAACAGCAACTACAAATTAGGCGCAGCATTACTTGGGATAGCACATATTGAGGCAATCAGGATAAAGATCGTCACTAACAAAAATATAACTCTAACCCATTTCCGAGGAAAACTCCATCAGCTTCGGCAGCAACAGCAGCATATTCTGGAGAAGCACAACACAATATGAAATGTTTTCAAATAAAGACCTATACACCAGTATATGGTAGCAGGCCTACACTGGAACATCCAGCAGAAGGACTTGGTAAAGTTGATACTTTCAATACATGAAGAAAAGTCTATTAACAGTACACGCACTCTAAAGAAAATAGCCAGTTACGTCACAGTGTCCTGTGCTCTGCGAAGACTGAGGGGGGAGAAGAAATGCAAGGAGATTTTGATTTGGAGGGGTAATCAGCATGAGCAAAATGACCAGAAAACCAAAACAGCATCCATTTAAATAAAATGGTGTCTCTGCACAAATGTGGCACAACTAAACTACATTAATTAACACACTTCTAAATGTCTAATCACTATTGTTTTAAATGCAATATTTAATAATTCATTGGTACGATTATATTCATCATAAAAATCATTAGTATTCAAAAATAATTTGTCATCAAAATTGCACATTTAGAAAAACTTCCATACCATCCTCACTTACGAGTCAATAAAAAAATACACTTGTCCCCCATCCCCTTAGCACGTGGCAACCAATCCACATGACTTGTCCATTCGGATCGGGCTTGGCATTATTCAGTTATATTGAGATGGACGGCCATAAGTGAGCAACAGCTGTAAATACGACAAACCCTCACCCCAGTCAGAGACCTAACCACACACTTCCTGCCTCACCACACCTTTCCCTAAGCAGTATCCAACAACACATTTGATTAATCAATTACCGCTTGCACCCTGCTGACCACAGATGGACTTGAAGAACTAGATTGCAACCTGTCTCTCTCTGTAGACACTCTGAAATATGACCTAATTTAATTGAAAAACACACATACAGCAGACCTATTGCATTTAAGGAAAACTCAAGCTCGCTAAGCCATTAACTGGAGGGCCAAAAAGCACCAAAGTATCAGTGACAAAAGCCAGTCCAGAGCTGATTCTACACAGAATGAATTTAGTCATACCATACCCTCTCTTAGCAAACCCTTAAACCTGCCACTAAATTGCCCCTAGTGAGTCCACTTATGAGCAAAAACACTTGCTAATCTATCAGTTGTCACACCTGCACAGGTACTCACTATACACTACCACAGTCCCTCTTGCCTAACTGACTGGAAGAAACCTGTCCCCTACTCAGATCGATGATGAGAGAGGTAATGAAGCAGCCCTAGAGCTGACAGTGCTTGATTTTGAAACTAAGCAAACCAGGCTTATGTCAACTATGCCTCTACAGCAACTTGCATTGTTCTAAATACCCTGCATGAAACTTCCGGGATGTGCCTACACCCCTCTAGCTGTCAGGTCTGCGTGAAAAAATAATCTCATGTAAATCCAGCTGCTGCTCATTTAAATGCCAGCCTCTACAAATAAAACGCCAACTGTATGCTGGGTGATGCTGCTTGTTATCTGTTGCCCATTGCATCTAACTGGCTAAAACTGAAATTGAACAGAATCCTGAAATGCTCAATCTCACTGCATCGTGGTTTACCGCTGTGTTCATGGCATCTTTACCACTTGCCTTGACTGTGAAGATAGACAAGGAAGCCGAGTTGTTCATGTTCAGAAAAAACCCTTTTCTTCACATACACCTGCAGCAAGGGTTCATTGTGATTTAGGACATGGTAGAGGATATGAAATACTCTCCCTTAAAACTCTTAGGAGTTGGTGTCTTCTGTGACCATCAAAAGGAAAAGTGGTTATTTATAGAGCAATGCACCCTTCATCTCACTACCCCATAAACAAAATCTTCATTGGGTATCAAAGCTCCACTGGTGAGAAACTAGAGACTGCCCCGTGTCCAACTTCATATCTGTTTCTAATATTGACCGGTCAACCATGTCACTAACCCCAGGTAGGGTAATAGATGTATTCTAGAACTTCTTATCTCGAATAATGGTAGCCTCCTAACACAAGGCTCAATTCAGGTGCATTGATTCGATCAGCTCTAGGCACCCTTCAAGTTAAGTTTCGTCAAGTTAAAACCATTGGCCAGCCTAAAGAGAACGTGACTACATACATTAAAGAACCTTCACCAGGTCAGTATTGGTGATCTGATAACCGTGAGTCTGCTAAAACAGAAAGAAAGAAGGGATATAAATAAACTCCGCCACCTTATCATGTCATGTAAACCCTGGCTCCTTCAATACTGAAGCATTAACCCCAACCAGAAAGAGGAATAAGGACAAAACTATGGTGTGATTATTCTCATCTGTATGTAACAGAAAAATAGGTTTATGAGCTAATCAAAAAGATGGAGGTAAGATCCCTCACCAATCTTTGTATTCTCTTCTGACAGCTAATAATAGTAGTAACAGGAGCTACAATCTTTTCAACCTCAAGGCTACCCCTTCAACTCCCTAATAGAATTTATGAAGACATCTCTAGAAGCTTTGAAGTCTTAAGACACCCTCCACACATCTTTCTCCCAACAATGATTCCCTACTACACCAAGAATGGCAGCAGTTTGCCAAATTCTTTGCTCAAAAATGTACAGGACATGGCAAGAAATAGGATACCTCCACCAATGAGAAAGATGGACATGACAATGAGAAAATGTACCATCACCTGGTATATTCTCCAACAGCACACTCAGTGACCTCAAGACCTGAGTTGGAGAAATGGAGTGAAAGAGCGATACAGATCTATTAAGAGAGATCGAGAGAGAGCAGAGGAGAAAGACAACCAGAGAGAGAGAGAGAGAGAGAGAGAGAGAGAGAGAGAGAGAGAGAGAGAGAGAGAGAGAGAGAGAGAGAAAGAAGAAGAAGAATCCTCAGGAAGGAACTAACAGGCACATGCATCAACCTTTTTGCAAGCGCAAATGGTGCGATTCGCAAAAATCGGCCGTTTGCGCCCGCAAAAGGGCTTCTGCGATGCATCAAACTGTAGGCTCTCGCAATTTAAGAAATGGCGATTTTTTGCGATTTCTTAAATTGCGATTGCATTTAAGGAATCGCAAATTGCGATTCCTTAAATACAATGCATGATGAAATCGCAAATAGCGATTTCGCTAATAGAGGCCGCAAATTATCATCAATGTGAACTTGATGGTAATTTGCAAAAACTTTGAAAAATGCACTAAAGTGCATTTTTCAAAGTTGTAGGTTACACACACACACATGCCCTTGGGGCATGTGTGTCGCAACATGTGTGCACAGATCAATTCCTGGGTGCAACAGGGTGTCCTTTTGACACCCTTGCACCCTTGAAATTGCATGCGCAATTTGCGAGTACCAATATTTGCGAGTACCTATTGGTACTCGCAAATTGCGCATGCAATTTCCCATTCATTCCTATGGGCCTGTAGGCCCATAGGAATGAATGGGAAGGCATTCCTTAATTGCGACTCGCAATTTGGGAGTCGCAATTAAGGAATGTTTGGGAATCGCTAATTTTATAGCGATTCCTACATGCATAGGCTTTTGCAATTCCTTAATTGCGATTCCTTAATAATCGCAATTAAGGAATCGCAAAAGCCTACATTGATGCATGTGCCCCCAAGAGAGTGAGAGAATTAGAGAACACATGAGAAAAGTCAGAGAGAACAAGACGAAATTAAAAACAGACTTCCAGACCTAGTATGATAAAGATAATCACATAAGAGGAAGGCTAACAGGGAAACCCCCGAAGAGCGACAGATGTTAAAGAGATAGAGGAGATCTGTAGAAAAATGTAATGTTGAAATTTAAACATGCCACATTTAATGCATCAACAACCGGAATGATACTGTATATGTTCTGTCGTTTAAACTAAAACGGTTTGGGTAGCTGGCTGTCTCTGTAACAGTTTGCTAAGCCTGCTAGCGGGGGATGTTCTTGTCTGCTATTCCCAGATGGTCATGAGGCTAAGTCTTCTCCATAGCAACAGATGCAGTGCTGTGTGAACCTTTTCCCTTGGTAGCAAGCAGCGAGTGTGCACGTGTTAGCTGTAGGTTAGTTTGTCCTTCCTTGCGATTCTAAAATATGCAGCTTCATGCTTATTGCAATTTCACGTCATGCAGGTGGGAGGCTCAGTTTGTTATATTCACATAACAGCGGTTTCATTCACGTGTGACACACACACATACACACACACCCACACACACAACCATCAGCCATAGACAGACACATAGGAACCAAAACGCATACACACACTAACCAAACCCTCGCCATATCGGAGGCAAACAGCCTAAACCATGACAAACATCTAATGAACAACCGCCTAGATTTGAACTACTTACAAATATGTGTTTGCAATAACTTATAAAATGCACATTGGAGCGATTATTTTCATTGCCCAGACTTACATTTTTCCTTGTATTTGAAAAGAGGACTTGGGGAAAGCTAATCTCGCGACCACGTGTAAGAAGAAATAAAACACCCTGCAAGGATATTGCAAGTCACTTCTTAGTTCCTCTATTGTGGCTGGATGACCCCTGGGTGACGTTGAATATTCTTATAACACTGGGTAAGGGATCATTTAATTCCATGTCAAAATGAGTATGAACTTTATTGATGTTAGAACCTTGAAAGGGTTACTTTCGGGTAACAGGCAATACTTTCTTGGAATCCCACTGCAAAGGCTTTTTGCTCACGAACATGGCTGTCTTTATCCATGAAAAAATGTCCTAATGCCACCCTGTACGTGTCTTGTCCCTAGTTGTTGCTTGCTTATTTATTTATTTTTGTGATTTTAGGAAACGTGCACCAGGTTAAGTTGACGTCAGAGCACTTTACAAGAAGTAGGAAGACCTGAGTTTTATATTCAATGATAGTAAAGATGTTGGCGGGTATTTATAGAGAAGCGAAATTGTACACGTCACTGAACACTTATTGCAGGTTATAGTCATAATGTAGTGGCTCTGTTTTACCCAGTACAATTAGGTCGATTCCTACTAAAATTACGCCTAAAGCCATTGCAATCGCAGTTGTGCTCCAGATTATTTCTCACATCGAGTCATATGTTTTCTTTGGTCTCTATAAGTTGAGAAACAGTTGGCAAGTAAAGGATCTGACCTCATCTTCATGTAAGTCGAAAGAGGTCCTGAGTTGTAATGTGGGCTTGCAGTGCAAGAGGGCATTATAAAGTAAGCTAGAGCGGGCATGATGCAACTTTGTTAATAGTTCTTTCACCCCCCTCTCAAAGGCCACATCTGAAGGGGTGGACTTGTGTTCTTGAGGGATGTTCTTCCAATTGTTAGGTGCTGGTGCAGAAAAGGATTAATTGAGTGGTGTGTCTTGTTAAGGTTTGGAAATTCCAGTATTAGTTTTTCTCTGTTTATGTAGTCCAGTAATTAATAGTGCTGGAACAGTCTTCAAAGTGGTCGGGCTGCCATCAAAGTTACATCACTGATGACATACGGATTGCGAAAAATCCAAGCATCACTCTTAGAACAAGTGTAGCAGATGAGCCACGCCCATTGAGCAGGAGAGTGGCAAGGGTGTATTATGTAGCTGGTGGTGCATTTTGGAGCACACGCTCCCAGATATTTTTCTAAAGCATGGTGCGGTAGCACACACAACTTTTACAAACAGCATATTTTCCATTGAAATGGGCACTAAATTTGCACAGACATGCAGTTTTGCTGCTAAAACTATACTGTGCACAAATGGTAATGTGTGGAAATCGTTTTTCAGCAAATATTCATCATTCGTGCATCGCCAAATAAAGTGTCTTGATTTGTTTGGATCCTATTAACATCTTTTTAAAAAATCAGAATTACAAAAGAAAGTGCTTCGTTTGTGCTTTCCTAACTGCTAATATATTTTGAAACATTTGTATAGTTAATTTACAGGTATTTACGTTTTGTTGCACATTAGAAACTTTAGAAACAAATTGACATTTTACAACCTTTCCTTGCACACTCCCTGTAGCCCAGCAAGATTGTCACATGGTTCACTTTACAAAATCCTCTCACTTTGCAGTTAGACAAAGAAAAGTAAACACCTATCTTAATGTCCATATGAGAGTATGTATAGTAATTAAAAGTTGGGCATGTAAAAGTTTAATGTAGAAGATGACCTTACTGTGAGAAGGCCCAAAAAGATATTTTGACAGTAGCAGGGTTAGATGTTCCATAGGTAAGCATTGGTATATAATACTAAAATAAAATAATGCTATGTCCTCTTGAAGAATAGCTACAAACTTACAGTTTTTGACTTTTTGAAGTATCTATTACAATCCCACTTCATTGGTAAAGTCAGATCTCTACTAAATATTTTACAAAAGGCACTTTTAAAAAGTCGGGCTTGGCAGCCGAGCATGGCGGACGCGTGAGCCTGAAGCTCCGCATCGGCCCGTAATTTCCCCTGATTATTTTGCAGTCTGGGACGAGCTGATGAAGGGAGGAAACAGATCCCGGATGGTGGCAAAGGGACCGGGAACCCAGAGGGAGAATTTCCGACAGACGCGGTCTCCGAGTCGGCGAAGCTGCGACGGCCTGGAGCCCATGAGAGGAGGAGGCGGAGAGGTGTGGCCGCCGCCAAGACCTGAGGGACCGGAGAGCTCGGGGACTGGAGGCCGCAATCGCATCTGGACCGTGGTGTGGTCGCCTGCTGCCTGTGTGGTGCTGGGAGGCCCCCGCGGCCCCAGTGAGTCTTTGGTCTTGGGCGGGGCCTGGAGGCCTACGTCGCAGGAGATATGAGCGCCTCTGGCGGGCCTGATGACCGGGCGAGGAGCAGCGCTTTGCGACACGGACAAGCCTGCGAAGAGGAGCGAGAGAAGGCGGCGATACCAGTGAAGGCCCCCGGAGCTGTGGGGAGCCTTTGAGAGCCCTCGGTGACGTTGCCCACTGCTAGTGTTGCATCGGGAGACCTGGGGAGTCCTGGGCCCTGGATTAGGCCTGGAGGGCTACGTCTATGCCCGTACAGTCGTCTATATGGCACAGTGACTGAACATGACGGGTGGAGTGGGGGAGAGAAGCGACGCAAGTGGCAGAACTGGGGGTTGCTGGGGGCCACTTCAGACATTGAGGATCGTCTTGTGGAGGAGTGGGCGACCCCCTGGAAACACTGCACTGGGCCTCCGTGTTGAAGGGAGGATAGAGAAAGTAAGTGCTGAAGGTCCCTAGGAGCGAGAATAGCTGCAGAGTGGGAGGAGAGTGCTTGGCCAAGCGCGTCTGCGGAGCGGAGGCTAACCCCTGGGAATACCCTGAAGCGAGATGATTGGCCCCACCCTGTGCCCCATGGATGGACCTCCGCAGCTGGTCCAGCCTCTATTTTAACTCGCATCGGTGGCTGCAGCAGGGGCCCCTGGCTCAACCATAAAGGCCTGGGAGTTTGCGTTTTCTTTTCCGCGGAGAACAGCTAGCTGGGAAGGGGCAGCTGCCACTATATGCAGACGGAGCTGTGGAACGCACTATAAGGGGACACCCCAAAAAGGCAACAGACTTCTTGTGCCATCGGGATAACAGTAAGGCCGCACCCTATACGGCTTATTATATCAAAATATAAGGGCAGCATCTACTCCTACTAGGTATATGAATGATACCAATGAGAGCCAGTGTTTTAAAATATTATGCAAGTTAAGGCAATGTTTCCCCCATCTTTTTTATGGATATTTAAGAAGATGGTTTAGTAGTCTACAGTCAAATGCTGCTATAGGATGTAGGAGTTTCCTCTGTTGAGGAAATTTAGTACATCATCAGTTACTCATAGGATTACAATTTCAATGATGTACCCTTTTCTGAAATCGTATTGACTCTGATCTGCCACATAGCTTTTAATCATGTATTCTTTGAACTTAGAGTTGACTAGTCTGCCTCTAGTCTTGTGGAGACATGTTAGGCTTTTTATCAGTCTGCAGTTATTTAGGGCTGCATGTGCAAAGATTACATTCAATAAAAGGGGTGGCAAATTATGCACTGACTTCTTTTGAATGCATTCTTATTTTGAGACCTGACCTATGTCCAAATAAGTTGGTTCACAAAATACACAATCACAGTGTTTACATAATGACCTGCCTAGCTAATATTAATTAGAGAGTTTGCAATTTGTGACCCTCTGCTATTGGCCACAGTCACAAGGATGGTGGCTTGCAAAGGTCAGCAGACCCCCCATGGCAGTGATTGTATTTAAATAAATATCTTTTTTTAAGATGTAGCCCGCTTACCTTAAAGGAAATGTGACTGTGTTTTTAAAAAAAACTTCTCTTTTTCTTTTTTTAAATAAAAGTTTGACTTTCAGTAAAACATTTCCCAGGGACCACTGCTATCTCTTCCTGAAACATTTTTCAAGATTCCCAAACAGGAAAAGGTCCAAAGGGGGCACCTTCCCCTTTGCACAACAGATACCACCCCCTTTAAGTGGTTGGTATCTGATCAATAATTTGTGACTGATATTGCAGTCACAAACCATTGATATGTTCCTCTCCGACTCATAAATAGGAGGGAGTTAGACATGTCATACTTAGGGTGGTCTTTCCACAACTTTTTGCCTGCTTGCCCCCACTTTTTTCTGTATCTTTTTGTATTTCCTTAGCCCTCTGAGCACTTTACCGCTTCTCACCCGTGCTAAATTGCATGTGCTTCTCACCTAAAACATGGTGACATTGGTATATACCTGATTGCCATATTTAGTTTACCTGTAAGTCTCTTGTAAAGGGTATACCATATACCTAGGGCCTGTAATCGAAATTCTACTAGTAGGTCTGCAGCACTGATTGTGACACCCACACAAGTAGCCTGTCAAACCTGTCTCAGGCCTGCCATTCAAAGGCATGTGTGTGCAGTTTGCTGCCACTTTGACTTGGCATTTAACACCACTTGCCAAGCCTTAAACTCCCCTTTTATTACACATAGGTCACCCCTAAGGCGTCATATGGGCAGGGTGCTATGTATCTAAAAGGTAGGACATGTACTTTTAAGTTTTATATGTCCTGATAGTGACAAACAGCTAAATTTGTTTTACACTACTGTGAGGCCTACTCCACTCATAGGCTACCATTGGGAATTCCTTAAAACACTTTTAAGCTCTAATTAGAAAGGAGTAACCAAACCATGTTTCATATCTTTGTAACAGTAATGATAAATCCTCTTTAGTGGTAAAGTTGGATTTGTCATTACTATTTTAGAAATGCCACTTTTAGAAAGTGGACATTTCTCTGCTCTAAGCTTTGCTCTGCGTGCCTGCAGCCGGTCTCCAATACATGTCTATGCTGGGTGACAGCTACACGTTGTGCATTCCCTCTAGAGAACCACAAACACAGGAACATGAGGCTCATCTGTATTCTGAGCACTCATTTGCATTCCTCTGCATTCTGATGGGTCTTCGTGGGCAGGGAGAAATGGGAGGGGCTGACACTTACACTTCAATAGGTAGTGTCCTGTCCACACACAAAGCACTGATTCACCCCTCACAGTTAGCCTGGCAGACAGGACTGGGTTGAAAGGGATCTTTGTGCACTTCAGATGGCTCCTTTGAAGTCACCTCCCTATATCAAAGGCACTTTTGGGTATAAGTACCGGGGCTCTGACCCTACCAAATGGGTACCCTACTGGACCTGGGAAGAACTCTGCTGGAGTAAAGACTGCTGTGCTGCGAGGATTGCCACTTTGCCTTTGCTGACTGTTCTGAGGAACTGCTTCTCTGCTTTGCTGAGCTGCCCCGCTGCCTGCTGATCTCTGCCTTGCCCATCTCAATTGAACCCAGATTGACTCCAAGGGCTTGCTGGCTTGCCTCCTGTTTTCTGAAGTCTCAGGGACACAAAGGACTTCCTGCAATCCTGCTTGTGCTTCTGGACGCTGCCATCTGTGAGTCCTACCTTTGCCTGAGGTGCCCCTTCCAGTCCTGGGCCTCAGTAGTGGGTTCTGCAGCTGATGTCTACAAAAGCCGACGTATTAGCTCAACTGCGTGAGAAATTCTGCTGCATCGACCTTTGACGGCAATGCAGAGGCTCCTCGACAACAGCAGTTCCAAAGCCTGCGTGGCTCGATGGCGCCGCTCTGTGCGGCTAGATGAAGGCGCATTGCATTCACTTCAGCAGAGCTCAACGACGGCGCAGGACCCCCTTTGCGCGGCTTGGTGACGATTCAGTAGGCTCTCAACGTTGACACTTGCTCCAGCCAAGTTATTTCTTCAGCTGGATCTATCTGGGTCCTGTGACCGGACTGCCCTTCATCGCAGTTGGCCTGAACTTTGGATTTGTACCAGTCCCTTGCAACCTCAAGTAACCTTTTGACCGCTAGTGACTTCTAAGCACTATTTTTGGTTTATTGTTTAACAATTAATATCTCAAATTCTACTTATTGGATTTTTGTCTTGTTTTACTCAGATAAATATTTTCTATTTTTCTAAACCTGTGTGGTCTTTTTGTGGTGTTTTCATTGTGTTTCTATGTGTGTTGCACTAATATTTTACACATTGCCTCTTAAGTTAAGCCTGCCTGCTTTGTGCCAAGCTACTAGAGGGTGAGCACAGGTTAATTTAAAGTGTGTATCTAGCTTACCCTGACTAGGATTGTGGTCCGTACTTGGACAGGGTGCAAACCTATGTCAACTAGAGACCCAATTTCGAACAAAGGGGGATTCCTCTTTTACACCGCCTGCTGTTTCTGGTTCTGACAGGGTTGCAAAATCCCTTTTATGAGTCGGAAACAACTTTCTTGTACATAAAGATAAAACCCTTTTGCAGTCGCAAACCCTATGATTTTACTATTTGAAGGGTTTGCAATCCCAAGAAGGCTTTGTATCTAAGGCCCTTAGTTCTTCTATTTCTACTGAGGATTTTTTAGGCAGTCTGAGAATGGTCTGTCATCCAAGGAGAAGTTGTGTGATGCAGGGCATATTTTTTTTTTGTTGAGTTTTTATTTGGGTTAGATGGATTCAAATTAACCAAATTAGCTTGTAGCACTCTTGGTTTTTTTAACAACAAATGTTATTGATTTTCCATCGTACCAAGCGAGGATAATACAGAATAAATGTATGAAATAAAACCGGAGGTACAAAGTGCAAAGCCCATGGAGGCCACAGAACAACAAATTGAAAAGAAAAAACAAAACTACAAGCTATAAACAGCACCTTACACACTTGTAGAGCATTGCATGTACATATATAGAAATGACCCGCCACAGAGAGACCAAGGTAGTGCACTAAACAGGCGAATTGCTAACCACCAATCGTTCAATGGGATCATGGGATGCAGACTGCGACATTGGGTGCAGGTCTATGCCTCTGTAGGCGGCACAACGAGACCAAATCTTCCCATGCTTCTGTGGGCACCCTCTCGCCCGAAAGACTAAAATTTCAGCAGTCATGCATCTGTCCATGGCCGTTTTCCATTTAGTTACCCTGGGCGGGGACGGGTCCTTCCAGTGTTGTGCTACGTCCCTTTTGGCTAAGGTGAGGCCCAGGAATAAAAGATGCTGCTTATAGCGGTTCCCCCCTATGTCTTCTGTACTATGTAGTAGTACCAGTCTGGGGTCAGGCGGAATAGTCCACGCCAGGACCCGGCCCAGGCAGGACGCCACCTTAGTCCAGAACGACTGAATCGCCGTGCAACTCCACACCGTATGTAGAAAAGAGCCATCGTCCGCACGGCAGCGGAGGCGGACAGGAGACTGGATTGCACCCATTTTCCATAACCTGCGACAAGTGTAATACACCCTATGGAGATATTTAAACTGAATGAGTCTGTATCTAGTGGACACCGCAGCGTACCGAGGACTAGCCAAGGCTTCACCCAGTCATCATCAGTGAGGGCCGGCAGGTCGGCTGTCAAAGCCGTTTTGGTCTTAAGAATAGTGGTTTTGGTGTGTGTGTTAAGCGTCTGGTAGATTTGCCTAATTTTATGATCCCCAATGTCCCCCATCAGTAGGCGGCCCTCCAACTGATGAAACTCAGGCAGAGTCTCCAATCGTCGAATCAGTGGGTCCAAAGCATGACGAAGCTGCAGATAGCGGTGGAACTGAGTTTTATGTAGATCGAAATCTGATTGCAACCTTTGAAAGGATTTAAGGGTGGTGCCCTGCATGACATCCCCCAACGTGGACATCCCAATAAGGTCCCATTTACGGAATCTGCATAGCGCAGACACCGGCCGTAGATATGAGCCATGCCAAAGAGGAGTGGAGCCTGTTAGCTTACCCCACCATCCCATGGATTTAACCGACCTTCTCCAAATCTGTATGACAGCCCGACAAGCCAGAGGAAGGGAGTCTAGTGGTGCGTTGCTGTATAGGAGGTGCAGCAAGAGGGTGCCAGACATGGCAATCCGCTCGACTGCATAGGCCGGGTCCGACTGGGACCCATGCCACCATTCATTAATCACCAGAAGGTGTGAGGTGGAGTAGTAAGCGTGGACATCAGCCGCTGCGATGCCCCCGCAGTACGTAGATTGTGTACAAGTGGACAACGTGACCCGAATCGCTCCCCCCTGCCATAAAAATCTGTTTAGAAGTGCATTGAGTTGTGCGAACCATGACGGAGGGATGGGGTGAGGAAAGTTTTGAAGCCGATACAGTAGGCGCGGTAGGGACACCATTTTAAAAATCGCGGATCTACCATATAAAGACAATGGTAGCTGGGACCAGATCGTCGTCTCATTGCAAACCGCAGGAAGCAGTGGGGCGATATTATGTGTCCAGGAGACCGTGGGACATAGCGAGATAAAAACCCCCAGGTATTTAAAGCCCATGTCAGCAATAACCAATGCCGCCGCCCAGGCCTGACTCCGCTGCTCCCCGTAAATAGGAAACAGTGTGGATTTGGATGGATTAGCGTTCAGCCCAGTGGTTTCGCCAAAGACTTGAAGAATTTGAAGGACCCGAGGCCCGAGAACCACGGATCCGACATGAAAAAGAGAGCGTCGTCTGCATAAAGCGCAATTCTATCGGAGTGTTCCTGAGTCCCATCCAGTCCCCTAATGAGGGGATCACGGCGCACCCAGGCCGCCAGGGGTTCGATCGCTAAAGCGAACAGGAGAGGGGACAGGGGGCAGCCCTGCCTTGTGCCCTGGCGGATGGGAAAGGGGGCGGAGCTGTATCCGGCTAAGCGCACCGACATGGTGAGGCCCGTATACAGCAGCCGTGTATACGCTATGAAACGAGGGCCCAGATTTACGGCCTCGAGGAGCTTGAAGAGGTAAGTCCAGCTCAAAGAGTCGAACGCTTTGTCGATATCAGCGAGTAGGTCGGCCGCTGGACGACCCAGGCCCGGTGCTCCCGCGATGGCATTGTGGACTCTTCTAATGTTGTGTCTGGTGGAGCGCTGTGGCATAAAGCCGGACTGGTCAGGGTGCACAAGGTCTGAGATGCAAGAGCGGAGACGGTCGGCCAGAAATTTCCCCAGGAGCTTGGGCTCAAAATTCAGCAGTGAGATAGGACGGTACGAGGCTGGGTCCTCGGGAGGATGACCGGGTTTGAGAAACACCACAATTTAGGCGTGGCGCCAGTCCGATGGCAGAATGCGCTGTTCTAAGGCTTCCTGCAGAGCCTCAAGCAGGTGAGGGCTCAGGATCGACATATGGGGGCGTAGAAAGTCGCTGGGGAAGCCGTTTGGGCCTGGGGCCCTACCTGGGTGTATGTTTGCTAACGCCGCCTGTAAATCCTCGATCGTTATGGGGCTATCGAGCAAGTCGCGTGTTTGATCAGATAGTCTACAGGGAGGAATGTCCGAAAGGAAGTCATCAATGAGAGATTCGGCTATCATTTCCCTCTCTCGATAAAGATCGGAATAAAAAGAGGCAAAAGCTTGGACCACCGCTTCGGGGGAGGTGCATAAAGTGCCATCTGGGGCCCTCAGGAGAGGCACCTGTGTCGGGGTAGTTCTAGCCTGACATAGCCTATGAAGCATTTGGCTAGATTTGTCGCCCCATTGGTAAATTCGATGCTGGGTCGCCAGCCACGCCTTCTTGGCCTCGTCGGTGAGGAGCGGATGAATTTGTTGTTGAACGTGCAACAGATTACGCCGAGCGCTAGGGTCTGGTCCTTCCAACAATTGTGACTCTAATTGGCCCTGGCGGTCTTCTAATTCCAACACCTGTGCGAGGCGCCTCCGTTTTTCCCCTGTACGAAAGCTGATGTCCACCCCCCTGATCATTGGTTTGAGAGCCTCCCATAATGTTATATACGATGGAGATGTACCCACATTAAACTGGAAATATTCTGTAATAGCGAGTCGTAAAGCCTCCCGATACTTGGCGTCTCGAATGAGCCATGGGGACATGCGCCACCTGTACGGGGTCCGCTGGACCCGCAGGCGTAGCTTAATTTGAACAGGCGAATGGTCGGAGAGGCCTCTAGGCAAGATCGAGGAATGCGCTAATCTATGGGCATAGCTATGCGGAAGAAAAATGTAATCGAGCCTCGACAGTGTGGGGTGGACAGCCGACGCGTATGAAAACCCGTACACTGTAGGGTGTAGCGCGCGCCACGAGTCAGACCAGTCCAACGTATGCGCTAGTATACTCAGCTTGGAAAGAGGGGGGAGTCTGTCAGATTGCGCTGCGCGCCATCTATCTTGGGGGGTCATGATGTCGTTCCAGTCGCCCCCAAAGATCATCAAGCCTCCCGGGAGGTCACCCCAGAGTTGTGTGATTTTGTCTGCGAATGTTTGGCCCAACGGAGGGGGGGCATAGATGCTCCCTATCGTCATTTGCTCCCCTGCCACAGTGCCTGAGAGAGTGGTTAAGCGTCCGCCAGGGTCCAACCAATGTTTAGAAGCCTGGAACGGAACCCGGCGATGAATAAGGACCGCCGTGCCCCGTGCACCCCGTGTAAATCCGGAATGGAAGACGGTGGTGAAGCCAAACCTATTGAGGCAAGGGGCCTTGTTGCCCAGGAGATGTGTCTCCTGTAACAGGAGGACGTCAACATCATAACGTTTTGCCAAACGGAGCACCGTCCCCTGCTTGACTTTGCTCAGCAGCCCCCTTACGTTCCAAGAAATTATGTTGAGAACTCCCAATGGAGTGTTGCCTGTGTGGTGTGTCATCACCCTGTGTCCCAGCCTATGTCAGTTGGTGCAGTGTCTGTGGCATGATGATTGACGGTGTGTGTGGTGCAGAAAACACTAAGAACTATTGAAAACCCGAAACCCCCCAACCACCTCCCCCCACCCCCATACTTCCAAAAACAAGGAGTACCTGTCGCGGTGGAAACATACCTCAGGCCCCAAACGTGAAGACCGAAGCAGTCCCTCCAAAGAAGCCCACCCATCCCAACATTATAAAACATAACTCAAGATGTCCAAGGGCGTGGACTGTCTGCCTTAGCCTGGAGCCGGTGTAAGGGACCCCAGTGCCTCAAATTCCAGTTTCTCGAAGAAAGGGCCGGCGGCCGCAGCTCGGAGCCAAGGGAATATTAGGATCTGCATCAGTCAGTGGTTTCAGGCTGATCATGGGCTCTCCAGTTGGAACGGGATCTGTGCCGCTGTCTCGATGTGCCTCTGCGTTGACTGCCCCTGTGGGACCCCTGCGAGGAGTCAGAGTCTGCCGGTGGCGGCGAGTGAGGCTTGAGGTGACGCCTCTCATCGGTCCAAGCGAAAACCTCCTCAGGGTAGTCGAAGAAGTGGGTCTTGGCATTGAAGATGACTTTCATTCTGGCGGGAAACAGTAGCGCATATGACAGATTTAGTTCCCGAAGCCTACGCTTGGCCGCCACAAAGGATTGGCGCTGCTGCTGCACCAATCTGGTATAATCGGGGAATACCATAATCGTGTGAGAGTCATAGACCATTTCGTCCTTGTGGGTCCGGGCATATCGTAGGATGGCGTTGCGGTCAGAGTAATTGAGGAGCCGGGCAATCACCGGCCGGGGGCGTTCGCCAGGAGGCGGCTTCCTGGCCAGGGCGCGGTGAGCCCTCTCGATCACGAAGCAGGGGGACAAAACATCGGAGGGCAACAAAGATTTGAGCCAGCCTAAGAGAAAATTGTCCATAGATGTGCCCTCGCAGCCCTCTGGAAAACCCACCAGGCGGATGTTGTTACGCCACGCCCTGCCCTCAGCATCCTCGGCCCGCGAGGCCAGCTCCTTCGCGACCACAGTGAGTTTGTCAACCTTTTTCTGCAGGGTGGTCACTGTGTCTTCTACCGTAGAGACTCTAGTTTCCGCCTCAGTGAGCCTGTCTACAGCCTTACGAAGGTCCTGGCGAAGGAAAGATACCTCTGATCCAACCGCCTCAATCTGGGCTTCAAGTGCGGTCCGTGATTGGGTAATGGCCGCAAGCAGGGCAGCGTTGTCGGGGAATGGGCCTTCGGCGCCCTCCTTTCCTGAGCCTGCGATGGTATAGTGGTCCATCGTGTGTTGCTTGGGGCCAGCCGCCCATGGTAGGAAGAGAAGGCAGACGGAGGTATGAGGTAGAGAGCTAACGGTGGAGGCGGGAAAGCCAGAGAGGTCTGAGCGTCTCTCCGCAGCGTCGTCCGCCCGTGTCCCACAGACGAGTGTCCTCCTGGAGTGGCCCACCTCACCGCACACGATGTGCCAAGCTGGGCCAGGGCAGAACGCCAGGCCGGCCTCACGGATTCTGACCTCCCTGACAGCAAGCCGCACCAGACCTAGCCCAGCCGCTTCTGCCGCCTGGGGAGAACAGCCAAGTAGGCCCCCTAATGGGACCAGACTCGCCAGACCTCTGACCCTGGCGTCCACTCCGGCCGAACACACTCAGGGTCTTCAGGGTCCAGCCTCTCCGCGACCACACACCAACTCGGGCCGTCCCAAGTGAATACTGGGTATTAGCGCGGATCTCCGACGCAGGCAGGCGAAACCGCAGACCAGCCGGGGAGGGGGGCCCCACAGCGCCAAACAAGGATCCTGTCACGGGACAAAGCACACCCCCGGCCGCTGCGGCTACAAAGGACTCAGCCAGTATATGATGCCTCCCGGCCAGGAGCAGAGGACTGCAGACGCGGCGCCACCAGAAGAGCCAGTGGGGGAGGGACGTCCGTCCACAAGGCGCCCCAGACGAAACAGGCCTGAACGATCCCGGATTTTGTCTGCAGGCGGGCCCCGCCTAGGCCCAAGGCCGCACCCGTGTCGTGGGCCGCAGGCAAGGGGCAGGCCTCCAATTCGGCAGAGCGGACCTGTCGTCCCTGACCCGCAGCACCCAGGCGCGCGGGGCCGCAGTCCGCCCGCACTCTGTGCCCCCCCACCCAGGCAACAGCCGCAGCAGCTCCGGGCACAGCCTTCTGGCGTCGCGGGTCACTGGAGGAGGGGCAGCCCGCCAACCACGTCACACCAGTGGGGCTCCCCTGCCCGGTGTCGCAGATCACAGGCAGGGCCACGGCCACGGGGACAGGGCGGCAGCAGGAATCCCCCATCGTCAGCCCACGCCGGCTCGGCGCGCGCGCGATCGCGGCCGGTCTTGTGCTCCGCTCCTCCTCCACCCAGGCCGTGGCCCCGCCAGCGCGGGTCTCGGCCGGTTTTCCATCCTCTCCATCAAATGCGGGACCCCGTGTACGTGGCGGTGGCTGCCCGAAGTATCCCTCGGTCCGTGGCATTCACTGGGGTCAGGATAGGCTGCGGATGGTGGCAAACACGGGCTCAGGCCAGCGGAGCTCTAACGAGACGCGTCCGCCATGCTTGGCTCCTAAGCCACGCCTCTTGTAGCACTCTTTTGGGGGTATTTTTCAGAGTTGCCAGGATGTTATTCGTGATCTAGAGTTTTTTTTAGAAAAACTTTCTGAATTAGTCCACATTTCTTATTCAATGAGTCCAATACAAATTTGTTGCAGAGTCTAGAACCAGAAATGTGCCGAATCGGAAGTTCTTTCGTGGCATTAACGCTACCTTTCCATTTTCTGAACTCCTCAGTTGATTGATCTCCTTTCTTCCCTTTGCTCTGTATCTAAATGACACAGGGTCCAGGATGCCACTGCCACTGCAGTTTCTGAAGTATATGCTTTTCAGACTGTGCATGGAATGCTAGACTGAAATTTTTGGTACAAGATATAAGAGTACAGCTTGGGTTTGGCACAAAGACAGGGCTTGGACCTCTGTTTAAAATTAGGAAGTGTACTTCTGGTTATGAGCTCAGTGTGAAAATGTGGATCGAGCCATCATTTAACACAATGTATAGTCTGAGAACCACATCACCTGGCGATCCATCCCCCTTACCAGACTTAAACAGATGCGTAAATAGATGGATACCCTTCAGCTTCACTTCATAAAATCACTCACCCTTCCTCCCACATTCTGCTGGCCTTGGGTTGCATGTCCCACACATGACAGCCTCCTAGCAACTTTTGCAAACTTATTTGCACTATGCTGAGCCGAAGGATGCTTTAGGATGCTTACTGGGGCCACTGCTTTCCACTGACTCACCTTGACCTCCACACATCCACATACCCGATGGAAAGGTAGGAAAGGCACTGGCAGCTACCATCACCTCCTCCACTATTCCCTGGCATTTTACAGATCTGAGTGAAGTGGACGAGAGGTGGGTGCCGTGGTGGCATCTACCCACCCACCCCTTAGTTTCCACAGACCCACAAGAATTTTGAGAGAGAAAGAGATGCTGCTGCACAGCACTTTACATCCTTCCACCGGTCTGCAAGGGCCGAGGAAAATAGAGGAGAGGAGACCAGAGGAGAAGAGAGGGCCTGTAGAGGAGAGGAGAGGAGTGGAGGTGGAGTGAAGAGGAGAGGAGAGGAGAGAGAGGTGGGAGTTGCTGGTTCATTTAGTGTCTCCTTCTTTTACTTCTTCACAGTCTCTAGAGACCTGAGAGAACTAAGCTGGGAATGTGCTCTTGCCTGCAGCAACTCTGTCACTTAGCATAACTGGAGCACACAGGGCTGAGCGAGGAAAGGTTATGGAGGGAACAGAGAAAGGTGTAGGATCTTGCCATCTACAAGGATCATTATCTGTGAATCCAGAGAGGCCCTGAGCAAGATGAAGGGAGGGTGGAAGCACATTAGTGGATGTGTCATATATCTGGTGGGTACACAGAGGGTAGAGGAGAGACCTTTTCAGTCTAGATTGGTTACTAATTGACGTTTTCAGTGTAGATTGGTAGAGAATGCATTAGTAAACTCTATGTAAACTTGTTATTTTTTTGTAAATATGTAGCACTTGTATTGCACAAATAAATCGAGGTAAGATGTTAAATTATACGGCTGAATTGTAGGTTCAATGTGGGGAAGGGGACACACTCAAGTACACTCTTCTTGTGGGAGTCAAAGGCTCTGTGAGAACGTGGAGGTTAGGTGCACATGTCTCAGCATTATAGTAACACTGTATCCAAATGACCCTAATTGCATGTTCCACTTTGAAGACAAATTCTCTGTGGAAATAAATGCGATTTTCATCCCACAAAAAAAGGGTTGCAAGTGAGAAATTAAACAGGGAATACTTTTTAAATTTAACGCCGAGGAAACCCTAAACAATTGATGTGATACAGTCGAACCTTTGATCAAATATACGAGCATCAGTTTGCCTTTGTTTTCCTCCATATTTCTCACCATGACAATCATAGATAAAAAACTGAGGCAATTCTCCAAAATAAATAATTCACTACTCCGCCCAAACAGGCCATGCATTCGCAATGAGATTTTAATTAAAGTAAAACAGCCGCGAAGAACACGTTTTCCTCAGAGCACTCTTGCATTTGCATGACATATGTACGTGCTGTCAAACAGATGGAACTTAAAGTATATATCTACTTCACCGTTTGACAGCTAACATTGCAAAGGTTCGGTTTTTAGTGCCAAATTTGTTTGTCAATTTCAAGTCCAGCATTACAGGGTCTGAAGCCTTGTGCTGGGTTAGCAGTGGGAGCTTTCAACCCGAGAGAGGAAGTTGCAAAATGTGTTGTATACACACAAGTTAGAATTATACGGTATCAACAATCGTTGTGCTATACAGTGCGGTTCGGAGTGACGTCACAGACACCTTAAAAAGCTTTAGCTTGTTTTATTATTTTTAATCTCAAACAGTAAAAGCGCAGTGTGAAACATAGCAAAAATAATAAATACAAGTTCCATATAAAAAAACGACTTACACTAAAGTTTAACAATAAAATTAAAATGTTTAATCATGTGGGATCACTTATGCTGATTCATCCAATTTTATCTAAAACA
The DNA here is from genome assembly GCA_963921515.1 of Calotriton arnoldi. Classification (NCBI taxonomy): domain Eukaryota; kingdom Metazoa; phylum Chordata; class Amphibia; order Caudata; family Salamandridae; genus Calotriton; species Calotriton arnoldi. Next base: position 265,931 of record CAWUFW010007337.1, read on the forward strand.
TATATTTTAGGTTTCGGGATAAAATAAAAAGAGAAAGGCAGTAATAGTCTTCAAATACTTGGATACATTATCTTAGTTGAGCTTTACAGACCACAGTCCTCAAACAACCTGACCCGAGAAAGCATAAAGATGTTAGAAAGAGGGCCCGAGCCCTCAGAAGCTTTATAGAGAACATTTGCCAGCCAGAGAGGAAAGTGAACAACAATACAACTGCCGCACTAACCAGTGGCCCTGAGATATATGGTTTCCCTTATCTCTTTAAGTATATACGTCTGCAGTGGATCTGACTTGGAACCCATGTCCTTCATACTCTAAATTTGTGTCGAAACACCTCGTAAAAGCAAACACAAAGAGCATGTAAACGGAGGAAATGTGTGAAAGGTAATGGAACACGTTTCTGGCGCACCCTACTACTTTACGCAACATATCACCGATTTGTGTCAGTAAAAAGTATTCCCAAGGCATTGCATATCTGTTGGGAGGGAGCCATAGTGCTCAGACCAATGAGGGATATAACAACCACAGGGCTTATTTACAAGCCTCTTGCGCCACTTTTGCGTCATTTTTAACATGGGAAAAGTGACGTACGGGTGGCGCAAGGGGCTTGTAAATATGCCCCCTCATGTTGATACTTAGCCATATAGCGTGAAGCTAGTGATAAGGCAACATCGTGCTATATATTAGAGGGGTGTACAAAGTTAGGACAAGTAGGTCTTTCTTAGAGAGCGTTCTCTGCATAGGCCTTCCTGCAGGGTAAACAATCAAAGGGGTTACTTTTGAACAAGTTGTTATTTGGGAGGATGAGCCTTCTTCGGGCCTGGATGCACACTTAATGCATAGAAAGAGAAGCCATTTATTTCAGTCTTTTCCTTTTTGTATTTCTGTGTTTCATGTCTAGTGATGTTCTGGCTGCTTATGTGCACCATTGCATATCCTGATCTTATCTGCTGGGTAGAATTGAGTTGGCTACTCTAGGTCCTGGAGAGTGGTGTAACCCCACTGTCCTCTCTCAGTCTGTTTAGGAGTCTTGATGCTGCCTGGAGGACGCCATTTTAGTGGATGAGGTCGACCGGGATTTTGGTGATCCTGTTTTGCCTCCATCAAGGTGTCAAAGGACCAGTGCATGGATTACAGGTCTACAGTTGTGCTTTTGAATGTGTGCTTTGGCATTGCAGGGACGAGACAGGTGGTTCCCAGTTTCTTAACAATGTGGCCCTTGAATGGCTCTTGAAATTTAGGCTCCTGGCAATATGGAATCTAATTGAGTTGGTATTGTTTGTGAGTTGGAGGTGAATCCATCAAGGTTCACTGTAGTGATCGCTCTTGTACTTTAGCTTCTTTGTTGTCACTAGTAATTAAGACAAACTCTGCTTTCAGAGGATTAAGCTTCAAGTAGGCCATCAACATCCACAAGTGGTGGTAGGTAGGTATAGCTGGCAGGTACAATATTTGAGGGTTCTGTGTGAACCCATGACATGGAGCATGGCTAGGTGGTTGACTGTATCCAATTTTTGCAACAGGTCCAGGAAAGTGAGAATGCAGTTAATACCACTGCCATCAGCTACCTGAACGGTTGCGGTCTCTTTGTGACGTTGTGGTCACAATCTTAACTGGTAGACCTAAAGGAGCGTATTAATCTAGATTTTGTTGTGCAGCTAGTTTGCAGTAGCCTTCTTGATGATCTTGCTGGCAGGGCTGGACTGGGAACAGTAACCAGCCCTGGCAGATTGCTGCTCGACCGGCCCTGGGAGCAGGCGAGAGGGGGAAGGGGAGATGGTAGCAAGAAGCACCACTCTCGCTTTCGTTACAGGGGGCCGATATTCCATCACTGCTGCAAAACCGTCCCCAGTGACAAAACCGCCTCCGCATGCACAAAACCGGCCCCCATCCCTCCGGCCCACCGGGGAAATGCCCGGTGCCCGCTGCGGCCATTCCGGCCCTGCTTGCTGGGAAAGGGAAGGAAAGGGAAGTGATTGAGTGGTAGTTTTGGAGATCCTCTGGGTTAAGGGTGGCTTTCTTCAACAGAGCAAGACGCTTTCTAGTTTCGAAGGAGTTAGGGTAGATGCCTTGTATGAGAAAGGGAATTATGGCTTTTTGCAGTAGGTTGAGTACTTCACTGGGGATCAGGGGGGGATCCCCTATTGGAGCCCTGGAGCGTTGCCCCACCTGTATTTTTTTTGCCCCCATATTAAATTACATTAAAAAAAAATTCTGTCTGCATTGCTTTTAAATCGTAGACTTGGTGCCTTTCTGAGGGCGGAGGTGGGGCTTAAATGATTGACATAAGGCATCTAGTTTAGAAGCGCGCATGTCGGGTTGGACGTGTACCTTCCTGTGTCCAGCCCGACAAGCGCATTTGAGTCCTCTCCTATCTGCACATTGTTAGGAGCCGGGGAATCAGAACCGCAGCCACCCAGTCTCCTAAGGAGCGCTTGGTTTTCCTGCCCAAGCCAATCCGGACGCTGCTGTCACATTATTCACTAATATGGAGATCAAGGGAGCAGCGTCTGGATTGGCAGTGGCACAGGAAATGCGAGTAGGGAGGTTCTATAGTTCTGACGTTCGAAACACGGCATAGGGCAGGAGAGAAGTTAATGTCTAAGTGCCCTGCTGGCTTCAGCATACGAGCACGCCGTTGCCTTGGAGCAGTTCCTGGACTTGCTGGGTTAAACTACAATCAGTAAGTAAATTAAAATCACTAAGTAGCATGCATCATCAGAACACACGCTCAGATTGAAGTCAGAACGAATGCCGTATCCGGTGTGCCTGTATGAAATGATGAAAAAAACATGTACAGACAAAGTTTGAACCCTTGCGATACTCCGGGCCTAAGTTAGAATGAATTAACAAAGGAGAAATGGACGCGAATAGACAACTGAATAAACAAAAATAATACATTTAAAAAGCACACAAATCAATAAATTGTCCCACAGTAAACAAACACCTTCGGAGGCTAGAGTTCTGAATGCAGGAAGAGCGTGAGCTTGATAAATTATAAGCACCCAGACAGTGCGCAAATGAAGACATAAATAAGTAAAGAGTGCACGAGCACATACATTATCTACATACTGCAAATGCATTTTCTCTGCAGCGCTCCGACGCACTTCATGTCTGGTCTGAGCTATGGAAAACGATGTAAATAGAGGTGATAAATCAACACTCAATGGGAGAAATCATGTACTTCGTGGTGAATTAAAGCATGCACGTGGTTATTTATGAATGAATGAGCAGCCACTTATGCCAATCATAGGCTGTCCAGTGGTCCCTTATCTTGGTTTCCTCTTTCGGGATAGTACACAGTGTGCAGCGATCAGACGGACAGATCCAGGCAGCCTTTCTGTGACCTAGTAAGATAGCTCACTGGGTTCGCCACATTTTGCGGTGATATGTGAGCATGAGCATTCTGCTGGTATGGCTGACTCCCATGTTAATTCTCCCCATGTTGACAAGCTCAGTACCGTCGTAGGTGTAGTGTCTAGCTAGACACGTTCTAGTGTTCCGCCCACAATGTAACACACACTCTACACCCACCCACCACAGGCGTCACCAGTCAGGTGACCCTGTCAATAAAAGAGGCCGGGCGCACGTGCCAGGGGCCAGTTCTGCACCATAACTATACGTGTCTGCGTGGTCCATTATTCTAATATGCGGGCATAGCGCCCGCCAACTCTACATTGGCGACGAGCGGGACTTACCCGCGTGTGCAGCCGCCGTCTTGAAGGTGGTTGAGGGGGAGAATGCTGCCCGTGTAGAGGGCACTTCTCTGCGAACCGGCGTAGGACGCGCCTAATGACCCGCGGGGCATGTGGAGAGCCCCGGGGCAGAAGGAGGTCCGCGGGAGCCCACCCCGCATCGGAGGCAGAAGGTAAAGCTTACCGCGAAGAGGAGGGAGAGTGGGGTAGCTGCCCATTTACCCGACCCCGCGAGGAAGATAACTGTGCCCGTTATAGAGCCAGTAGCCCCAGCGCAGCGAGTGAAATGTGAGAGGCTGCGGCGACTGCCTCGTGTGCGGCCGTAAAAGAAAGTGAGCAGAAGGGCCGCGGAGTAGCAAGGACAGTGAGACCACTGCAGAAGCCCACCAGGACGCTGACCCCAACCGGACCAAGAGCGAGTGAAAGCGCCGCAGATGGGGCGAAGGTGTGTAGCAGCAAGTGCAGCGTGAGCGAAAGCTGCCGCCCAGCGCAGGTGAGAAGATGCGGGGAGTAGCGTGTGCCCCCAAGAGTCCGCTAATGTCCGTTGTTCCCTCCCGCATGGCCCGAAGGTAAATGGGTCGTAGATACCAGGCCGCGCCCGCGGGCTGAGACAACCCGGTGCCGCCAGCAGGGCAGAGATTGAAGCAGAGCGCCCAGCGAGAACTGAAGCCGGCCCCCCCCGTTCCCGTGCAGCGTGTATGCAGAGAGGCTGCCGGCGGGTGAGAAACGAGGCGGCCCTAGGCAGAGGCGCTGGTAGCAGTGGAGAGCGCCTCCGGAGGTGCATTAAAGTGATCAGGCTGTCCCAGCAGCAGCGAGGTGCCAGTAAGGTGAGGCCCGCAGCGTGGGTGAAGCTATGCTGGCCGATTGGAACGCTGCAGTGCTAGCAGACAATGGTAGCAGAGAAGTGCCCCGATCGTGTGGACATAGGCAAATAGTATTCTCACACAGCACACAGTAAACCGACAAAGTGTGGAAAAGACCCTACCTGGGTTCAGAGTGCCTGTGGCCTGTGGGGGGAGTCACAAGGGGAGCCGAGGTCACGAGAAGCCTTGTACCGGCGCACCCAGAGAGAACGGAAAAGCGCGAGGCCGTAGTTCCAAGCAAACAGCCTGGGCCCACGTTTCATGTAAGGCAACGATTAGCAGTACTACGCCCGTTTAAAGAAAAGACAGTATAGTTTAAGCACAGGTCGGCAGCAAGGGAACAGAGTTACTGCAGCCTGCATGAGACCAGTGCCAGAGCTGGTGGGGAGAAGCAGCTGATTCATACCCAGAACAAGAGCAAGACGAATAGGAGTAGGGGTAGAGTACCATGAGCAAGTGATGGTGTCAAGGGAACCCTGAAGGAAGCACTGAACATAGCGGAGACAGAGAGTGCAGTGATACCTGGTGGCCACAGGTTACCGCTGCAGCAGCAGGAAAAGGGCAGGAGCACCACCCGAAGAACAAGGGCGATTCAGGAACCCAGCACCAAGCAAGTGCGCAGCCGCACAGGGACGGCTGCTACAACCCCAGGAGTGAAAGACTGAAGAGAAGGCGCAACAAGCGCGTCTAGTGAAGCAAACGAAGGGCACAGTCTGATGCGCGCAAGGAAGAAGCCGACCGGCCCGACGGTCGCAAGGGTAAAGCGGACTGCCAGACGGTCGCAAGGAAGAAGCCAACCCACCAGAGGGTTGCGAAGGATGCGACCTCCCAGAGGTCGAAGAGGTGGGTGGACAGACCACCAGAATCGCAGATACCCCGAAGAGCGCCAAGTACGAGGTGCGTGACAGACGCATCCAGAAGCGTGACTGCATGGGCAAGTGCCCAGGAGTGCAAGATCTCCTCGAAGAGAAGGAGGCATGCAGAAGGCATCAAGGAGGACCGCTGCGGTATCCCCGAACAAAAGATGGTGCCAACGGAAATTCCCAAGAGGAAGTACAAGTCCTACTGACAGGACAGATCCGAGACGGGTCCACAGGAAAGATGAGACCGTTCAATGAAAGTTCCCAAGGGGAAGTACAAGTCCTACTGACAGGACAGTTCCGAGACGGGTCCACAAGAAAGATGAGACCGTCCGATGAAAGTTCCCGAGAGGAAGTACAAGTCCTACTGACAGGACAAACCTGAAACAGGCTCACAAGAAGGGTGAGACCGTCTGGGCGCCCAGCGAGGTCCACGTGACACCAACATGAGACACGCGGCAGGACGCCACTCCAAGTGAGATCCTGGTCGAATGAAAGAGAAGAGTGTGACATGACGCCACTCCGCGGAGAGAGAAAGAACAGTGGCACAGCGCCACAAGGCAAACGGCCACCACAGGCGTACAGGAGAAAGGAGCAGAGCGACAAGGCAGAGGACTCGTACCACCACAGGATGAGCACACCCAGAGGCACCAGAGAGACACCAACCAGACTGACGTCCCTGGAGACAGCCCACTGAGGAGAACCAAACGTAAGCCACAGCCGGCGCGAAGCGAGCATTTCTCCAACACTTCCCCGCGCGACCGTTCAGTCCCAAGCATCGACAGTCTAAGCCAGACAGCATGCCTGTTTTCCACCGCAGATGCCACGGGTGAAGGACAACCTCAGGAAGACAACGGCAAGCTGCGAAACCCCTCCAGTCCTCCTCGCTCCACAAGATCACCCAAGACATCAGACCGCCGCCTGTTGCCCAACTGAAGAACAATCAGCGGTTAGTATCAACCCCAAGGAGCATCGCACCACCAGAGTGAATCCACACACTCCAGACAACCGGAGTTCCACGAGGCGAGCCACCCAGGACACGTCTGTGTGCCCTTGTCAACCTGCAGCATACTGAAGTAGAGCACACCCACGGTTCCATGGCCGCCCAGCAGGAAGACCCTCCAGGAGGCTCCAGAAGGAGAAGAGCCCGAGTGAGAGGGGCAAATCGGAAGTAGCTCAGCAGTCAGAAGCAAGGAAGACCATCAACCACGCCGCCTTCAGGCAAAAGCCTCACAAACAGAGATCTTCCAGAGTGGACCTCACCGCAGCTCCCAATGCACTGATGCTGGACCGTTAGACATAGACTTCGACGCTGCGAGACCAGGCCGGTCTAAAGCACTTCGCCAAGGCCAACTAAAACATCATGACCACGCGGTCCAAAGCTCAAGGCTGCCTGGCTTACGGCCTGAAGAAACTCATTTAGTGCTATTTGTTGTTTGTTTGTTTTCTTCCAGGTTGGACTTTTGTTCTTTTCCTTTCAGTAAAGGTGGGGGGAGATGTAGTGTCTAGCTAGACACGTTCTAGTGTTCTGCCCGCAATGTAACACACACTCTACACTCACCCACCACAGGCGTCACCAGTCAGGTGACTCTGTCAATAAAAGAAGCCGGGCGCACGTGCCAGGGGCCAGTTCTGCACCATAACTATACGTGTCTGCGTGGTCCATTATTCTAATATGCGGGCATAGCGCCCGCCAACTCTACAGTAGGGTCGGATTACAGTATCTATTTTTCAAACGTCTACGAATGGTGCAGTTTGTATCATGTGCTGCTCGGTGCCTTGTTCATTTCTACCAACCGCGGGGTCTGCTGTAGGCGTTCATGGGGTCTGTCATCCTCTTGCACCCTTTTCCACAAGGCGCATTCACACATACCTCCCGATTTACTAGAGGACAAGGACCCTGCTGCGGTACAAGGACATTTTTGAGGAGATTCCTGTGCTCCTGGAGGGTGACTGGAGTTGGGACTGAGTCTGTGACATATGCAGGGCTTTAAGTGGGCCGGGTCTCACCGGTACTGAGCACCAGCAGTTTTTTCAAAGGGGGCTCAAAACGGGTCTCTATCGGGCTCTGTTTTGTGCCCTGGCATAGGCGGTCCGTTTTTTTTTTCGGACTGCACTGATAGCAGGCACATGGATGTGCTCGTGCTTACACTGCTCACTTCTCACTAGTGGAGAAGTTATGGCATGATGTCATGCCAGGTGAGCGTTTTAGGGGAAGGGAAATCCTTTAAAGAGAGTCATTTTCTCTCTGGATTTCCCTTCTCTTTTTGAAACTCAGGAGCAGCAACTTTGTCGTAGTGTCACCAGGGCTTTAAGTGGCAGCTTTTCAATATTATATACAAGCCATAGTTGCTGCTTACTTATCTTATGCAGCTAACAACCATTGACAAAGCCAATAGTCCTGACTTGTTGTGGGTATGATGTTACTTGTTGTATCATATATCTGGATGCATTGACAGAAACAGCAAAATACAAGTCAGGTGGCATACTATGCTTAGCACAGATTTTTAGCTTACGTGTTTAAGCCACGCCCTCAATTACATTGGCCACGCCCCTTTGAGAGACCCCCCAGTATTTTCATCCCACTTAAAGCCCTGGACATATGGTATCCTTTTCTTTTTAGATGGTAGTGAAATTTAGGTTAAGTTTATTCTCATTTTGGCTTTCACCAGGGCACAGTGAAGCTCGTATATTTGGGTCCTCAGGACTGAAGCGGGAATAGGCTCCCTACCGCAGGCATGGGAGTATTGGAAGGCGTTGAAATTTGACTTGTATGAATGCCTGCACTTGGGAAGGCGCCTGGCAGTTAATTTGTAGGAAACGTTTGTATGTTTTTTAATTGTTAATCATTTTTAGCAGGAACAGGTCTGTTTTGAATGACAGGTTTTGCTCTTCTGTGATCTGGCAGTCGCATTGCTAATGCTTAGTTGCCAAGTTTTCAGATTGCTAGTGTGTGGCATTTCCAAAGTTTCAGTGAACTTATAAGTGACATTCTACAGCCAAATATGACGCATATACCACGTATCATACAATTTTAAAATAATGACTGCCATACTGTATACTGTTTTCCCACTCACAGACTGGGACCTCGCAACACTGTAAATACACAAGTCTCTAGTCCCACTGCGCCCTTTAAGATTACATTCTTTTTCTCTCTGGTTACACACAGATATCTTCAGTAATTAAAGTAACTGAGGATTCTAAACGTAAAGGACTACATTTCCCACCATTTACTTTAACTTGCATTTGTTTTTCATACAAGGTGTGTGCGCTATTTTATATTCAGTTACCTTTGCGTACTACAAAAATATACAGATATGTTTTTTGCAAACACTTGCTTTATATTAAACAATAAATCTCTTTGCACATTTTAAGGCAACCTGTCTTATACTGTGTGTAATACAATTTTAAAATAATTGTATGCATATTTACAGTACCTTCTCAGTTGCAGGTTAAGTCCTCATAGCAGTATAAACACACAAGTGACTATTCTGCAGTGCGCCCACCAAGATTCAATTCTGTTTCTCTCAGTTCTCACCCAGACATCTGCAGTGATTGCATTAACCGAGGCTTCATAACGTAAAAGAGTGCACTTTCCACTGATTCCTTTAACTCGCAGTTGACATTAGTTAAGGTGTGTGTGCTATTTTGTATGCAGTCACCTGAGGGTGAAAGACACACAAAATAGGTACAGTTTGTTTTGTCATTTTCAACAAAGTCTTTAGCTCTGAACCCCGCCCCCCCCCCCACCCCACACACACAGTTGAAATCAGGATGAATTCAGTGCTTTGGTGAATTGCTACTGCTAATTATGTAGTGTTTCTTGTCACAACATGCCACATGCTTTTTTCAAACTTTCTCGGGGGTGGAGGGAGAGATCCCCTTTATGTTGCTCGGGCTCGCTTGCTTCATGACATAACACTCATCTCCAACTTTTACGCCCCGCCACTTTGAAATGTCACCAGCCACCACTGCTGGGGATGGATTTCTCTATTAAGTGTGGGATGATGCCATCTTCACAAGATGCTGTCCTAGGGGGACCGAGGAGGGTGGTCAGATCATTAACATTGAGGTGTATGAAGATTATCCATTAGAGCGCCTTGTGAGGCAGGACAGGAATAACGGGTGGTGATACTAGTGTCTTTTAGGTTCCAGCTAAGTGAGTGGTGTCATAAGGCAGCTACAGCTAACATTCTCATGACCCCCACAAAGGATATGTTTGTCTTCCTGCTGTCATCCCAGTGGAGTCCTGGGCACTTGTGCATGAATGTTGAAGGTTTACGGGTGATGTGTTTAACAAGAGAATAGGGTGGGCCCAAAACATCATTTTCCCATAGGAAATTTTTAGGAAGCGATACAGAAAAATGGGTGAACGGAATTACAACAAACTTGGCAGAAAACTAGAACTTTATTCAAAAAGCATGCTTTTCATTATGTGCTGTAAATCCGTTCCGCGGTTTTTGAGGGATTAGCATTTAAAGAGGTCATCAGGCTGGTCAAGTAGGGACAAAAAAATAGGTATAGCTGGATAGTTGGTTTTGCAGGAGTCCAACGGGATTTCCACTGTAACGTAAATTAAAAAAGAAATAGGGTATTCGGATTGGTTGAGAGACCTTTTTTCTCATCTGTCTTTTTGGTCCTGTGGGACCGAGCGATCTGAAGGAGAATGTTGCGGCTGCCATTACAGGACTCGGGGACTTGGTCCTTGTGTCCTGAGTTTAGACAAAAAATAAAGTATAAGGGATCAGGGTTGGGATACCCTGACCACCTGGCACTTGTGGGACTCGGGTGATTCCAGAGCCTGCTCCCAACTCCCTGCTGAGTACAGCCAAAGGCCAAGCATAGTGGGGGGAAAGACCACTCGCGGGGATTGAGCACAAGGCCTGTCTGCAGGCCTGTGAGGTACCATAGTACCTTCTGAGAGGGACGCACTGAGTCCTGCAAGAGTGCCATGGTACCTCATAGGTGGCCCGCACTGGTCTGGCATGCAGGCCAGGCCGTGCGGCCAACCTCCTGCTGCGCTCGGTCAAAAGCTTTGCTTAGATTGGGAGTTGGGTGAATATGAGGAAAAAAACTCTGAAATTGACTGAAAAAAACAGAGGTGAAAGTTATAATATAGTTACGTACGGTAACAAGATTATAGCTTATGTTAAGAAACACATAGAAATTCACTGAAAAAAAACAAATGTAAAAGTGACGTTATAAAAACACTGAAATGTACCAGTTATAGTTTACTGAGATAAGTATAACTTTCACACCTAGCATGCCCTGCTAATGACATCACATTATACACCACTCATGACTAACAGTAATGCCACTCAACATTTTTCAGTGAATTTCTGTTTTTTTAATCAAATACCACATCCATCTGCTCCTTTGGCTTAGTGCAGTAGAAGCGTTGGCTGCAGGGCCTGCCCTTTGTCCCCCTATGAGTGGCCAACCTTGCAGCACACGTCTTATGTGTATGGATGGTTGTGCCTACCAACTGAACTGGTGAAATGAAGTTGGAAGCTGTATAGAATCAAAAGAGGCGCCAGTGTGCATAAAAAATAAATTATGGAGGCTGTTTTCTTCTGGTGTCGAAAATATTATTATTGTGTTTTTAGTAGTAGTAGTAATACTTTATTCGGTCACAAAGACCATAAAAGTGGTATAAAACAGCAAATTACATCATACAAGATCATCCCTTGAGCATTAAAATTACAGGATAAAAAGACAGATGCATATAAAAGTTTAATTATTATTGTGTTTTTCACGTTTGGCTCGACTATGAGCTTCTCCTGTGCATGGATTTATAATGCTGCTCCAAGTCACTATTTACAGTGATCGAACTGCCAGGTAGTTGGGACAGAATATGGTTACACGGGAGTTTTAATGTTTTTCACCTATCTTTGAATCTCAAACCACTCCACTCACCTGAAAACGTATACATGTAACACAGTAAAAGCCAAACTGCTGCATACCACAGTGTACTTTATACGAACAATTCAAGATAGCTATCTGAAGTAGGAGAGATTTCTTCCAGTGCATCTGATTTAAACCACAACATTTAACAAAGCTATACGATTCAAAATAAAATGTGGTCTAGTGGCTAAGTGTCTGACACTGAGGTACGTACTGAAATTATTGGCATACAAACGAATAATACAGTCAAAATGGTGATATATCTGATATTACCAATAATATCATCCATAATGTCATCTGTAACCTTATGTGTGAGTTCCTGAACAGTGCATTGGCAGAGTTATGATTGTGTAGCTCACCATGACTAGCAAATTTCACTATTTTTAGGTTACATCACAAACATAAGAACCCTTTAAGTGAATTCTATGGTTTAGTTTCCTGTCTATTAAATAGATATTTTTTGTTTTGTCTATTTATGTACTTATTTATTTGCAGTTTTATATAGCACAAACTAGACCCACGGTGGCAGCAGAGTGTTTTACAAAAGAAATAGGTTGAATTTACTTACAGTACGCTAATGAGTTAGACATTGGAATGACTATAACTTTAGCCCCAATGGATGGATATGCACGAAATTTGGCACTTGTTTAACATATTCAACTAAGTTTTAGCATGCTGTTTTTTTGCTGATCCCTACCGGTTACAAAAATGTTAATGGTGGTGGTGGTAAACTAGGAGCATATCCTTATGAAATCCTGCGGTCACCTACGACCAAAAATGCTGAACAGATCTACACCAAACCTAGCATGAAAGTAAACGCTCACTCACAAAGTGCTTTTTGTGGTTTGATGTCAATTGGGTCTGTAGTTTTTGAGGTATTAGTTTTTTTTTTAAATGTGTCAGGGAGGCGTCAAATTGTTCATTTTAGCGATATCATGTCTGAACTCTCAAATTCTGTCAATTGCATTTGGATTTTTCAAGGAATGCAATTTTATAATGAAGTGCTTGCAAATGTTTTATCAACCATAATAATTTACGATTTAGGACAAATTTGTGAATTTTCTGCTATGGAAATAATTTTTTGAAAGTAAGGGGGCCTGATTACCAGTTCTCAGCACCATATTTCGATGAACACAGAGGTATGGAAAACTGTAAAAGAAACTGCAAAAAAATGTTAAAAAATGACTTTCAGCAGGCTAATTTCACAAATGCCTAGGAGTACTCGAGGATACAGCCTGTATTTTAATACACATTTTGAGAAATTCCCGCATTTGAGAATATGTGAACATTTTCAAAATGATGATCTTAAGGAAATGAGCACATTTTATTAACTAAAATTGAGACAATCCAGCAAGATTATAGTAAAGTGCAGACCCTCGCAGGGTGCATGGAAAAGTGGCTGCAGAGCTCAGTCCCTCAGCCAACCTCTGCTGCAAACGGTACGTGGGAGGTGAAAGCAGTATATCATCCCCCTGGAGCTATTCAATGAAAAGAACATTCCTTGTGTCAGATATGGTTGCAGCATACAACACACACTGAAACTCACTCCCCTTTCTTAAGGTGTCTGTTGATTCGTTTTAGCATGTTCGTTTAAAGGTATATTAATTGATATTGAAGATTTAAAATTAAATTAATTAAGTGCAAATAAGTCATTTAAATAACAAATATAACTCAGCACATCACATAAGGCAAGATGCTGTTAAGAGGGTGCAGAAACAAATAGAAAATTGCCACACTGACCTACATTCCTTCCTGGGACTTCGTCATTCTTATTCCTATTTGGACCTATGCCTGATATTTTAAATACATGTATTCTTACTTTTATGATGGAATTTGTGAGGGTTTCTCCCTTTGCTCTGGAATATTAGATCTGGGTGGGAATTAGAAGTCTACACCACCAGATTCAGTGCCCAACTACCTACAAAAGTGCACTGAGAGTGCCTGAGCCTGTAAACCAAATACTATTAGTGGGCTTGCAGCACTGGTTGTGCCACCCACATGAGTAACCCTGTAAATGTGTTTCAGACCTGCCACTGCAGTGTCTGCGTGCACAGTTTTAAACTGCCATGTTGACCAGGCAAGTGTACCCATTTGCCAGACCCAAACCTCCCCTTTCCTTACATGTAAGGCGCCCCTCAGGTAAGCCCAAGGTACCCCCATGGGCAGGGTGCAGTGTAGGTGAAAGGTAGGACATGTACTGGTGTGTTTTACATGTCCTGATAGTGAAATACTGTGTATTTCATTTTTCACTGTTGACAGGCTGCCTGTCCCATAGGTTAACATGGGAGCTGCCTTGTAGCATTTATCAAGCGTAACTTGCTATTGGGACAAGATAGAGAAATGGAGTTTATGCTCTATGAACTCAGAATTTACTAACACACCTTTTAGTAAAGGTGGTTTTTAAATTGTGTGTTTGAAGTTCCACTTTAAGAAAGTGGGCATTTTCTTGTTTAACCTGCCTGTTTGTGTATTCACCATGTTTTTGGAGTGGCAGGAGTTGGGGACGTGCATTCACACTAGACACAAGGGGGTTTGAGGTGTGCCCTGCTATGCCTGGGTGACTCATAGCCAGGCTAAATAGACCTTGTCTGCATCTAGATTGGTGGGAGGGGTTTCACTAGCACCTAAATAGGCTGTGTCTCATTTTCACTATGCTGTCTCCACCTCCTACAGTCCAGCTGGACCAAGGAGGCCAGGACTGGTTTGGATTGGGCTCAGAGACGCTTGCCACAAATAAAACAATGAGAAAATGGGGTATAAGTATTGGACCTTAAACCCCAAAACTTTAAATCACTTCTTGAAACAAGAGGACCATGCCAAGAAGAAGAGCTGAAGAGCTGTGTGAGGAGTAATACCTTTTCTGTGTGAGGGTTGGGTTGGCCTGCAGTTGCTGTTTCTGTCTGTGGCAGAGGAAAAGGGCTGACTGTTTTTGCCCAGCTGTGGTATCCTACTTGTGAAGAATCTCCAAGGGCTTGTGTGTGCTTGCCTCCTGTTTTGGAAGACTCGGGGGACATCAAAGTCTTCCATGTGCTTTACGGGGAATTTCCTTCAGCTTTGCTGGAAGTTCCCTTGTGCTTTACTGATAGCTCCCCTGTGCTCTACTTATTTAGGGATGTTTTCTTGGTGTTGCCCTTCATGGAACCCTCCCTCTGCTTCGCTCCTTGGAAGCCGAGTGACCATTAATCTTTCTTAAAGTTCTGGGGTGAGCTCCCACCCACTGTGTGCAGAGCCCGAGGTTGGAGAAGATCTGGAAGTGCAAACGCGGTCGCTCGTCAGCGAAGCCAATGCGAAGGAGTCCTCAGCGTTGCCAGGCAACTGGCGCGGCCAACTGGAGTTCCCGGTGTTGCCCAGCAACACCCCGGGAGGCCGAAGAAGATGCGCCATCATCAGCGGCCACCCAGCTAGCCAGCACCGCCTACAGGAGCCCCCAGGGTGAGGTGGAGGAGGATGCTTTGTGGGTGACCGGAGCAGGAGCCATGCCCTTGCTGCACCAGCCGCAGGGGGCCAACACGCCGTGCACCGCTACAGGAGCGGTGCCTCCCGCCTCTGTGCAAATCCGTTGGGGACATTTTCTTTATTTGTCCTGATTTTGCTGTGGTGTACAGGCAGGTGGCCCGATTACCTGAAACAGCAACCTCGCACCGGAACGGTGTGCTCAAGGTCCATTGGCACCAAAGTGCTGACAACAATGTAGTAATCCTGGTGTTGTTCCTTCACTGCACGTGGTCATGTTGATGGTTATAACTGTAATTTCTTTTCCCCTTCTGAAGACTGTAGAACAAGTGTCCTGTTTGTGGGGCCTTCCTATAATGTGCAGTGGAAGTGATTTTATGGAATAAGCAACCTTAAAGTGTGTATTGCAATGAACTAACTGTTATGCTTATGACAATTGCCTAGTTAGCAAACTGGTTGGGATTTATGTGATTGTGTTGTAATGTGTTTATATACAAAATAGGTGATATTTGTATGTACTACTGTGTGGAGTCTCTTTTACAGTGTGTGTAAGTGTGTCACTGCTGTGTGTGTGTGTGTTGCGCAAATGCTTTGTACACTGCCTCTGGGATAAGCCTGACTACTCTGTCAAGTTGCCAAGGGGGTGAGTAGGTGTTATCTTGGGTGTGTAACTCCCTTATCCTGACTAGAGTGGTGGGTTCTGCCTGACTTAGGTGCATACCTTAGCCAACCAGAAACTCAATTTCAAACACTTCATCTCTTGAATGTTATACCTATTCATTAGGAAGTCTTCCAAGATTTAGGAGAAACAGAGGAAAATTATGAAACACTTCACACAAATGACTTCTAACCTGACAAGAGACACACACATGCACAATGACATACACACAGAGAATAAAACATCTGTCTATGGAGAGAAGCAGCTTCCCAAAGGAAGCAGGAGACTTCAGAGACCACATTTGGAGGGATTCTGGCACAAAGAATATCTGTCTAGAATTGAAGGGACATATTCAGAAACATCTTAAAGTTTTAGGTGATTGAAGTGCAGGGGTGTGATGCAGCGGAAAGGGACTTTGCCAAATTTTACCATCAGGACCCAATTTAATATCTATCAGTCCCATTCACGCTGCATGAGTTTAAAACAAGTTACCAATTTCTATTATCTATAATGGTCCTCTCATCTCGATGAATCTTGTATAGTTGACAGGGATTGGCAAAGGATTGACAGAATTCTAACAACGAGGACCTAAATAAAGAAATAATCATTCAATATATCCAAATAGACATTAATAGAGACAGACTCTGATTACTTATCAATATGCTTTTATCTAAATTAATGTGAATGCTCATCAAGTAAAATACAGCTTGAATCATAGATCAAAACACAAGTGAATAGCAATACACTTATAATAGCAATAGCAATTGGGGAGAGAATGTGGCCGAACGGCTAGGCTGGTCGACCTCAGAGCTGGGGAACCGGGTTCGAGTCTTGGCAGGGACGCTCAACATTCTGTGATTCAGGGCAAATCACTTAATCTCCCTGTGCCTAACAAAAATGAATGTGTCCGTCTGTAACGTAACTGGTGCTCATGTAAAGCGCTCTGATACCTCCGGGTCTAGTTTGCGCTATATAAAACGCCACAATACAGTAATTCATATCAACATCTCAAAACCGTGTCATGAGAGAGTGGATAGGCGAAGAGACAAAAGATAGAGAACATTTGCAAAATAAGATTAATGCAAATTCAGAATTTCATACGAACCTATAGCAAAAAACGCTAGAAGTTTGGAAAGCTACTCTCCGGCCGGAAGAGTAAGCTGGGTACCCTCAAGAAGGTATGAGGAGCAAAGTTAAGAGTCAGGATCAGCAGAACAGCAGCCAACAAGTCAAGTTAGGAAACAGCAACACAGCTTTCTCCACTCGCAAAGTCAAAGTCTCACTCCAAGCCTGCCCTAACTATAATTTCTAACACTAATAATTATACCCTAATTCACCAAAGATCTAACTCCCTCATGTGTCAATATACGAAAAATACTCAAATCCCATTAGACTCAGCCAGGGGGTGTCTGATCACCCCACTTCCAGGGTACGTAACTTTTCAACAGCTCCCTTGTCTTTAGAGAGCTTTCATCACTGTCCTTCAGCAGAGGAAACTCCGATAATCTCTTCCATGGCTTGCACATTTCTCCAACTCGCTAATGTATCAAACTCGTAGCACAAGTGTCCACATACTCCGGTTGGCAAGGAAATTCCATTAAAAACGTTCATTACTTCCTTCACACAGCCTTGGCCATTCTGGAACTCACAAAGGACAAAATACATTTTTTTGCAGCCTACATTTCAGAAAGCAAATTAAAACCTACAAAGACTCTTGAGGCCTTCTCTGTAGAACAGTAAAAAACAAATACACATGTGATTATCGTTGTCATTTTACAAAACTACATTATTAATGCTTCTTTGCGTTTCTCTTTGTGTTATGTAAATTATCAAACAGTTAGTGAAAAGGAAAACATCATGTCTCTTTTAAACTTATGGCTGGCTTCTATTATTATTTTCCTTGGCCGTTATTTCTGCATTATTAATTCACATTTGCAGCCTACTAGAAAAGCACTGGAAATACTGATTTCTTTTCAGCACTCATTTGCACAATTTCATCTCCCCTTTTTAGTTTTACACTGTTAATTTTCACACCATTTTGTTAATAATCCACACAATGAGAAGTTTGATCCGAGCAGGTTTTAATTTCGCAAAACCCTGCTCCATCAATCCCCCCTATGATGGCGACTTGAGCCATCATAAAAAAAAAAAAAAACCTGATTGTCATCAAGGCATTTTACCTAGAAAGCAGTAGTTTTCCTCTGTTTCAACCTAACCCCCATCTATGTCTTTTACTATTTCATAGTAATTTCCTCTTCTGTCTTCCAACTCTATTTCTTCTCTCTTTCTTGCTTCCATTTAGTCTCTAGTGTTTGTTTCTTGCACTTACAACACTTATAAATTAATACCAGTATTAATATCCCTGTAGCAACAGCAACTATTGGCGTTAGTATTCTTCCTAGCAAGCTATTACCAAAAGCAGAAAACCAGTTACCCACTGAAGAGAAACCCTTACCAAGACCCTCCCAAGCACCGTCAACCTTCAGTTCAGTTAAATCTTCCCGTAAATGTGTAATATTTGTAATATATCCCTCCAGGTTCTTACTTTTGTCAGGGATATATGTGCAACACTGTTGAACATGCTACAGACTCAAGCCTCTTTTGGCAATAATACATCAAGAGCGAGCTGATTTTGTAAAACCATAGATCTCATGGCCACCATTTCTGTATCAATCATTAAGAACCCACCAGCAGTGTCTGTTGATAAACGAACAACCACCGTGGACAATTTTCTAATTTTATGTGAATTCAAAATTACTCCAACTGAAGGTATCAATGCTCCAAAAATATCACCCACAATTAAGGCAGCACTAATTCCCTTTTTATTTCGAGTTAGTCCACTCTTCTTTTTGTTGGTTCCATGACTTTTTTCCATGAGATACACCTTTGGGAAGACAATCCCCATATAACAACACCCATACCAGCGTGCAGGTAGCCTATAATAGGCATTCTTACCACACACATAATATATCCCAGGGAAAACAGGATCCGTACCACCTTTTATTCCCACAACCCCCTGTAATCAGGAAAGTATGGTCACATTCACTAGAAGCAAAGAAGTAATTGTTATACTCCGTTTTTTGTCTAAGTAAGCACAGCTTTCCCCTATGATGCCAGTCCAGAGTCATTGCAGCATATGTCTCACCCTTTTTGTAATTACCTTCCCTAAAAGCCCAAGGAGGTATATGGGACTTTTGCTCAGCAGCCTTTTTCTTAAAATTCTGTCTTCTATCTTCCACTAAATTTATGAATTCAATCTCCTCCTGACGCTCACCACAGGTTAAATTATTACGATGTGCACACACAGTATCTATCGTTTTAGTAGTATGGAAGAATTCTCCAAAATATTCAGCGTTTCTCGCACTACTCACCATATTTGTATTCTTTCTAATAGGTACTTCAGAAAAAACTAAAACATAATTTGAATAATAATACTGTAAGCAACCTTTTTCATAGAACAGACTTGTTAGTACACTACACGAGACTCCATATGTTAAAGGTAGGTGATGATAGGTCACCCCCTCAGACACAGACGATGGTAATTGCATGCACACATAACAATCTCCTGCATCCATAGTATCCACATACTCGTACAATAATTTTGTAAAGACATTTAATGAAAAATCATTAATTGAATTATCTTGGTGTAATAAATTATCAAAGCAAACACAAGGAGATGATGGACGGAACGCTGAAACTTTTCAGACACTCACCCCGATCTGGGTTGAATCCATCATCGTTCTTTAGCTCACTTCGCCACCTCAGTTCAGACCCAGCTATATGCAAATCAGTCTTGACCCTGTGCCTCATGGGAACAGTCCAGCCTGAACTGCCAAGCCAGGTCTTCCCTGAACCGGAAACAAGCATCCTGGGACCGGTTTCAGGGTAAAACCCCTCATCAGCCAGGCTCGCTTGAATCCAGTGGCAAAGTGAGCAAGGGACCCACCTCTGGGCATACCCTGCCAACTTAGGGCGAACAAAGCAAACACAAAGCGATGATGGACGGAGAACTGAAACTTTTCAGACACTCACCCACAGTCACAGATCTGGGTTGAATCCATGATCGTTCTTTAGCTCACTTCGCCACCTCAGTTCAGACCCAGCTATATGCAAATCAGTCTTGACCCTGTGCCTCATGGAAACAGTCCAGCCCGAACTGCAAAGCCAGGTCTTCCCTGAACCGGAAACAAGCATCCTGGGACCGGTTTCGGGGTAAAACCCCATATCAGCCAGGCTAGCTTGAATCCAGTGGCAAAGTGAGCAAGGGACCCACGTCTGGGCATACCCTGCCAACTTAGGGTGAATAAAGCAAACACAAGGAGATGATGGACGGAGCGCTGAAACTTTTCAGACACTCGCCCCCAGTCACAGATCTGGGTTGAATCCATCATCGTTCTTTAGCTCACTTTGCCCCCTCAGTTCAGGCCCAGCTATATGCCCAGCTATATGCAAATCAGTCTTGACCCTGTGCCTCATGGGAATAGTCCAGCCCGAACTGCCAAGTCAGGTCTTCCCTGTATCGCCTAGATTGAGTGTGCAAACACTGATTCATTGTAAAAAATATGTGGGTATAGGCAACAAAAAATGTTTCACGTTTATGTCTATATATGTTTGTTATGCAGATGTCTATATATGTGTAATTTTATTTTTCTATCTCTAAAAAAGAAAAAATAATTATTGATTTTTCCAAAGGAAGTAATTGTGGTATGTGTATTTTTTGAATTGTTTAAAAATTGGAATGGGACATTGTACCATTTATAGGGTAATTTGATGTTCCCTATGATTAAGTAAGTTGATAGATATTTTTCCTCCATACCAACCTCTTGCACAATGTGTAGTTTCTTAGCCCAGGTACAGGAGGGTGATATGGGCAAACCACGTTGATTTTGTAACATTTGCACTTGCTCTTGAATCAAACTCTCCTCTGCATCACCATTGACAAGTCTCACGAGACCCAGTAGCTGGTGCCCACTTTATTCGACTCTGTTCAGACTCTCTTCAATTTTCAGACTGATCTTGATCTCTCTGATCACTTTAATTTGTTTCTGTTCTTTCAAGTGGACTTGGGACTCTTCTTGTGTGACTCGCATGAATCTAATTTGGCAAGCCAGCACACTTCACTGCTGTCGTTGTCACCAATATCACTTGGTATGGCCCATGCCAACGTGGTTCCAAACACGACTTCCTCACGTGTTTCTTCACTAAGACCCACTCTCCTGGGTTCAGGTCATGTGCTTGTTCTTGCTGTGCTGTGGTTGCAACTTCTCCAACCTGATGAAACACAGAACGCACCACATCAGCCAATCCTTTGCAATAATCGAGCACTAGATCATCAGTTATATTCATCAGTTGATTTGCTGGAGCTATTGGCTGTCTCATTGCTCTGCCCATGATCACTTCATGGGGCGATAATCCAGTCTTTTTATCAGGGATACTTCTCAAACTCATCAAAACTAGAGGTAAAGCATCTGGCCATTTTAGTGCTGTGGATGCACACACCTTTGAAAGTCTTGATTTAATTGTACTATTAATTTGCTCAACCACACCTGAGGCTTCAGGTCGATAGGCACAATGTAATTCCTGCTCAATTTGCAATGCTGCACAAATCATCCAAATTATTTCATTATTAAAATGTGTACCTCTATAAGTTTCTAAAGAGACTGGAAATCCGAATCGTGGTATTATCTCTCTCAGTAGCAATTTAGCAACAGTTAGACTATCATTTCGTCTTGTTGGGTAAGCTTCCACCCAACGAGAAAATAGACAGACCACTACCAACACATATTTCAATCCATTACAGGGAGGAAGTTCTATGAAATCTGCCTGCAGTCTAGTAAATGGACCTGCTGCTTTTCCAATTCGTCCCCAACTGACAACAGTTTTCCTCCCTGCATTTTGCTGCTGGCAAGTTATGCAACTCTGGCAAAGACTTTCTACAATGACCCTGAACTTGGGATTATACCATGTCTGCTTAAACAAACTAATCATTGCGTCTCTTCCTACATGTGTTAGACCATGGTACATTCTTGCCATTTGTGACAACAGGCTGTCTGGCATTATTGGTCTTCCCTTCCATCAGTGTAAACCCACACTTCATCTTCAGCCCTACGTGAACAACCTGCCTTGATCCAAATTTATTTTTCATCCTCACTAGCTTCTTCCTGCAATTGCCTAATTTCTTCCCATGTCTCCACAGAAGAAAACATCAGATGACAATTTGTATCAGATTTCTGCGTATCTTTGTTAATCAAAATTGAATTTTGAGCACAAAATCGTGCAATTTGGTCCGAATATCGATTTCCGTTTGTTACATAGTCATTTCCAGATTTGTGTGCTGAACATTTTACGAGTCCAATTTCTTTGGGCAATTGTAGTGCAACTAGTAACTCACTAACGTAGTTACCATTTCGAATTGGTGAACCAGATGATGTCAAAAATCCACGTTGCAACCACAATTGTCCAAAGTCATGGACAACTCCAAAACCATATTGACTATCATTGAATATGGGTATTCTCAGATTTGTGCCAATTACACATGCTCTGGTCAATGCGACCAGCTCAGAAATTTGGGCAGAACTTACTCCTTTCAAGCATGAAGCTTCAAGGGCCATGGCCACTGTAAAAACTGCAAATGAAGCACGCAAGGTACCTTTATCATCTCTCAAGCAAGATCCATCCACAAACATTACACAATCTGACTCAGGCAATGGTGTGTCTTTTATATCAGGCCTTGGCTTTGTACACGGTTTTAGTCACATCCAGACAATCATGATCAGCTTCATTCACTACTTCCTCACAACTTGGACTTGGCAACAAAGTAGCTGGATTCAAATTTGTGCATCTCGTCACAGTCACATTCTCTGCTCCCAGAGTCACTCTCTCATATCTTGTCAAGCGACTACTTGTAAGATGCTGTGTTCTAGTTCGCATCAACAAGATCTCAACATAATGTGGCACATACACTCTCAACAAATGCCCCATCACAATCGATTCACTCTGTTCCAAACTCACACAAGTAGCAGCAACTGCTTTCAAACATCCCGGTAACGCTGCAGCCACTGAATCTAGTGTTGCAGAAAAATATGCTACCGGATGACGTGTTGTTCCATGCATTTGCGTTAGAACTGAAAGTGCACAACCGTCTCTTTGGCAGCAAAACAAAGCAAAATCCTTGCTGTAATCTGGCATTCCTAATGGAGGTGCTCGACAAAGGCTGTCTCGCAACTCCACAAATGCCCTAATGCATTCTTCATCCAGTTCAATTGGATTGGTCACATCTTTATGAGTCAATCTCTGTAATGGCTTGGCTGTCAGTGAAAAGCCACTGATCCATTGTCTGCAGTATCCAACCATACCCAAGAACATTCAAACCTCTTTCTGCATTCTGGGTGGATTCATTTGCAAGATCACAGTTATTCGATCTTGTGATACTTTCCTGACTCCTTTCTCAATTTTATGGCCCAAATATAGAACTTCTTTTTGACAGAATTGCAACTTTGCTGGTGACACTTTATGCCCACCTACTGCCAAATGGTTCAGTAGAGCAATAGTATCTGTCACACATGCTTCTCTAGTCCTTGATGCAACAAGCAAATCATCAATATATTGCACCAAAACTGAGTCTTCTGGCATTACCAGTGACTCTAAGCACTTCTTCAAATTTTGATTGAAGATTGAGGGACTCTCTGTATACCCTTGAGGAACTCGGCACCATGCCAAAACACGGTCTCCGAACCAGAACGCAAACAAATATTGGCTATCCGGATGTAAAGGTATCGAGAAAAATGCTTGGCACAAATCAATCACAGTAAACCACTCTGCATCACAAGGAATCTGGTAAAGAATCACTGCGGGGTTTGGCACTATTGTGCAACAGGGTCTCACTGTCTTATTGATCTACCTCAAATCTTGAACTATTCTGTACTTACCACTTGGTTTCTGAATCCCCATAATAGGTGAATTACAAGGACTCCCTAGTATTTCTCTCAAAATTCCTTGTTCAATCATTAATTCTATTACAGGTTTTACTCCTGCAATGGTCTCAGGACTCATTTTGTATTGGGGCGTTTTGGGAAATTCTGCACCTTGTTTGACTGAAATCTCAATAGGATCAAGTCCTTTCATCAATCCAATGTCTTTCCCTGAAAAATCCCACACATCAATCAACACTGTCTCTCACAATTCAACAGGCAAATCCTTTGCTGTAAATAAAGGATATAAATCATTCACTTCTGTCCCTTGCCTCGCCATCATCATTTGAAACACCACATCCTCGTCCTGCATATGAAATGCTATACCATCTGGTGTACAATAGATGGTGCAATTCATCTTGCAGAGCAAATCTCTACCTAACAGGTTACCTGGACTTGTATCACACACCACAAAACGGTCTTGAAAATCTCCAATGTGTACCTTCATTGGTTTTGTCACTGGAGTTCTGATTAATTGATTTGAAACACCTATGACTTGGATAGTATCTCCCGAGAGGGGTAGGTTAGGGATTTACACAGTTCTTACAGTGGAATGGGTAGCACCAGTGTCTACAAGGAATGTAATCACATTTCCTTCAATTTCTCCATCCACAAAGGGACCACACGGATCTACCTCTAGAGATACGCCAAGCACGCACTCCTCCTCTCCCCTCAGGCACCGTCATTGGGACGTATTTGAATCACTCTCCTGGCACTGCAACCAGTATTGTGAAGCCATTTGCACATTTTGATTATTATTAGCTGATTCAACCATATGGAAACCCACATTCACACTGTATCTTTGTACCTGAGCATTCACTGTTTCATTTGGCATCGGGGCTTGTGGTATTTGAACCTGTGTAACCACCTGTTGCGTTGTAGTTTATTTCTGTTCACCTCAACTTGCATTTGCTGATTAAAATCCTGATTCATTCCATTATTCCTTAATAAAAACTTTACAATCGCGTTTCCAATGTCCCAACTTGCCGCTTGCATAACACGGAAATTTCTTTTTCATCTCTTCTTTATTACCTCTACCCCTACCTCTTCCTTGAGTAGAAACACCACCATTCACCATGACACCTCCCATGTTAGAAAGTTGACCATTCTGAACATTCTGATTCTGACCCTTTCCTTGGAAACCTGTTTGAGAGAAATCTACAAAATTACCACCTTTCTGTGCCACTTTCATTTGAGCCCACATTAATTTCTCTTTCAACTTCTTATGTCTCGATTCAATATCATCACTACAATATTTTGCATACCGCAATATTTCATCAACGCTTTTATTCTGCCAACAAATCAAATGCTGCTGAATCATATTACTAATTTCCGGTTTCAATCCAAACACAAACTTATACACAAAATGTCCCATATCTTTATCAGTTAGGTTCTCAAAACCACTATACTGTTTAAATACCTGTAGAAGCCTTTCATAATAAGCATGCACTGTTTCTTTTGTTTCCTGAGTTGTTCTATCTATTTTTACCCAATCTGTTTCTTTTGGTGAAATCTTTCCCTTCAAATAGGTAATGACCTTATTATATTTTTTCATCACTTGGTCTGATGGTGCTCCAGGTTTCGCATCTCTGGGATATTCTTCTTTTGGCCAATCTACCACAATCTTACACTCTACCCACAAATCAGCTGGAACCACAATATCAAACAAACCATCTAAGTCCTTTCACAAGACCTTTGAAACCTTTACAAACCTTTCTACTTGTTTGTACCCCTCAACTGGTTTTTCTCTCAATCTTAGAAACTCATTCGTAAAAGACAGTATATCATGCCTTGACCAAGGAACGTGAACATATCCACCTCCTGGTACCTCTCTCATCAGATATATCATTTCAGTCATTGTTGTCTCTGTTTCTCTCACTGGGAACATAGATGACGCCCCTTGGCTTGCAATCATTTTTTCTTTCTTTTTAGACCATCTGCCTTTCCAATGTTCTAATTCACCCCACCGTCTCAATGTATTTATCAGTTCTTTAATTTGCAACCGTTTACGTGAAGCATTTAAACTCTCCAAATCTTTGTCACTAAAGTCCAATCTATATGTCTTCTGTAAAGCCTTTGATTTTTCTATGTCAACACCATAAGTCTGTGCAACTTTGGCAAATTTCTCATGAAGACTCTTCGCTCTCATTGTAATATTCTTACACAAAAACAACTCCTCATCTTGATACTTACTCAATCTTTCTGGACTAATTGTACCTACAATCATTTCTTCCAAATCTGCTTTTAATTTACTCACATCCATGCTTGTATCAACTTTATTAGACACATTCCCTCTAATCCATTCATCCAATTCTTCTGGAGATGGCCCTGTTGAGCCTCCTGATGTAGGTGTCATTCCTCTCTCATTCTGAACTAATCTCCTTGGTTCTTTTTGTACATTAAGTTTTGGTGTTTCTACTGACCTTTCCGAAATATCAATCAATGATCCTGTCTCACCATCACCACCACTAGTCCTATTATTGTTAACAGGTACTGTCAATGCATGCACTTGTGAAATATTCTGACCCTCACTATACAATGGAACTATGGGACCAATAGTCACAGGAACTGATAAAGCTTCTGCATTTAAATTCAATTGAGTCATCTTTTTTGTCAAATGATCATTCACCTGGCTCTCTACATTTGTATTTTTCATTTGAGAAGGCTGGGGAACCTCTAGTTGAATCAATGGAGCACTTGGGGTAATTATTTCTTATTCTTCCTGATATGGCGGAGGTCTATTTAGCAATAATTCATCCAACAACACATCATCAATTTCATTTGCATCTGGACCAGTTTCCACAACATTTTTCTTTTTCTCTTTACACTTTCCTCCTTCCTGATCTTCTACTATAACAACCGGATACAAAACCTCACCAGCTGCAATCACATCTCTTCTCCACTTCTTCATTTGGGCATCCCATTTTGCCTCTGAATATCTACTCACTGTATTTCTGTATTTATTCTAAGTCCTGTCTCTGTCTCTTTTGTAAGCCTCATGTTCCCATTCCTCAAGCACTTCATACTGCATAGGTCTAGGATTTGGTCTCAACTCATTCATCTGATATCTCAAATTTTCCAAAATCCTCACATTAAAGCTACCATACTCTGGAAACGCCAAATTCCCATCTCCTTCTGTGTATTTCAGCCAATATTCCAACCATGTACACGTGTGGTATCCGCGTTCTAAGGACATAAAAGAAGCAGGTGTACCCTCAGGCGGTATAGGAATTCCCTCTGTAATAGGTATAGGCTCATCCTTTCTAAACAAGGTCTTCATCATTTTCAATAACTTCATTTTGTTTTGATCGCTACACTAGAAAACCAAGCAAAAAAAGGAAAAAGTTTCCGTATTTTCACAAACGCTATTCATTCACGCTGACCAATATCAGCGCGACTCACACCAACCAACAACAGCACAGCACTCTTTCGTGACGATTCACACTAGCTCACCAATGCCAGCGCGGCTCTCAGTGACGTCAGTATTACTCCTACGACTGACCCTGCCTTTGCAAAAATGATCGGTAGTAAATTACAAACGTTTCTTAAAAGATAAACAAGATTAGAACAACATAAAACAAACCTGCTTGTCTGCTCCACTAAAAGAGAGATATAGAATCAATTACGCAAAGATTTTCATTTGCTACTAGCAGAATATCGACCAGCGTTATTCCACCCTCAATCATGTGAAAATTCTCAGGACTTCTTCAGCTGCGCTTTCTAAAGGTACCCAAATAAATCTCCACTATACTAACTTCAAAGTTCCCTGTGCAATACTAACAACGCAACTATTGTTCAGTACCGCATCAACAGCAGACAACGCATAACACTTAGTGTATGCCACACTAAGACCTGCCCATTAGGCTAATATCATCACCCCAGGATCTTAGGCCACTTCGGACCCGTCTCTCTTAAGGTCAACGACGGACCACAACATATAGCAGGAATACGAAATATTAATAAACAAAATTATTAATTCTGTTCTAATCAATTGCCTATTTAATCAATAAAACCATCAAATCTGCTACCAAAAATGGTGCAGCGGAAAGGGGCTTTGCCAAATTTTACCATCAGGACCAATTTAATATCTATCAGTCCCTTTCACGCTGTATGAGTTTAAAACAAGTTACCAATTTCTATTATCTATAATGGTCCTCTCGATGAATCTTGTATAGCTGACAGGGATTAGCAAAGGATTGACAGAATTCTTACAATGAGGACCTGAATAAAGAAATACTCATTCAATATATCCAAATTGACATTAATAAAGACAGACTCTGATTACTTATCAATATGCTTTTATCTAAATTAATGTGAATGCTCATCAAGTAAAATACAGCTTGAATCATAGGTCATCACACAAGTGAATAGCAATACAGGAATACAGGAATTCACATCAACATCTCAAAACCATGTCGTGAGAGAGTGGATAGGCGAAGAGACAAAACGTAGAGAACATTTGCAAAATAAGATTAATGCAAATTCAGAATATCATACAAACCGATAGCAAAAAAGTCTGGAAAGCTACTCTCCGGCCGGAAGAGTAAGCTGGGCACCCTCAAGAAGGTATGAGGAGCAGAGTTAAAAGTCAGGATCAGTAGAACAAAAGCCAACCAGTCAAGTTAGGAAACAGCAACACTGCTCTCTCTTCTTGCAAAGTCAAAGTCTCACTCCAAGCATGCCCTAACTATAATTTCTAACACTAATAATTATACACTAATTCACCAAAGATCCAACCCCCTAATGTGTCAATATGCAAACAATGCTCAAATCCCATTGGACTCAGTCACCCCACTTCCAGTGTACCTAACTTTTTAACAGTTCCTTTGTCTTTAGAGAGCTTTCGTCATTGTCCTTCAGCAGAGGAAACTCGGATAATCTCTTCCGCGGCTTACACATTTCTCCAACTCGCTAATGTATCAAACTCATAGCACAAGTGTCCACATACTCCGGTTGGCAAGGAAATTCCATTAATAACGTTCATTACTTCCTCCACACAGCCTTGGCCATTCAGGAACTCACGAAGGTCAAAATAAATTTCTTTGCAGCCTACATTTCAGAAAGCAAATTAAAACCTAAAAAGACTCTTGAGGCCTTCTCTGCAGAACAGTAAAATGTGCTCTAGGAAAAACAAATACACATGTGATTATCGTTGTCATTTTATAAAACTACACTATTAATGCTTCTTTGCGTTTCTCTTTGCATTATGTACATTTTCAAACAATTAGTGAAAAGGAAAACATCATGTCTCTTTTAAACTTATGGCTGGCTTCTATTATTATTTTCTTTGGCCTTTATTTTGGCATTATTCATTCACATTTGCGGCCTACTAGAAAAGCACTGGAAATACTGATTTCTTTCCAGCACGCATTTGCACAATTTCATCTCCCCTTTTTAGTTTTACACTGTTAATTTTCACACCATTTTGTTAATTATTCACACAATGAGAAGTTTGATCCGAGCAGGTTTTAATTTTGCAAAACCCTGCTCCATCAATCCCCCCTTTGATGGCGACTTGAGCCATCATAAAAAAAACAAAATCTGTTTGTCATCAAGCCATTTTACCTAGAAAGCAGTAGTTTTCTTCTGTTTCAACCTAACCCCCATCTATGTCTTTTACTATTTCATAGTAATTTCCTCTTCTGTCTTCCAACTCTATTTCTTTTCTCTTTCTTGCTCTCCGTTTAGTCTCTAGTGTTTGTTTCTTTCACTTACAACACTTATAGATCAATACCAGCATTAATATCCCTGTAGCAATAGCAACTATTGGCATTAGTATTCTTCCTAGCAAGCTATTACCAAAAGCAGAAAACAAGTTACCCACTGAAGAGAAACCCTTACCAAGTCTCTCCCAAGCACCGTCAACCTTCAGTTCAGTTAAATCTTCCCGTACATGTGTAATATTTGTAATATATCCCTCCAGGTTCTTACTTTTGACAGGGATATATGTGCAACACTGTTGAATTTTCAACATGCTACAGACTCCACCCTCTTTTGCCAACAATACATCAAGAGCGAGCCGATTTTGTAAAACCAATAGATCTCAGAGCCACCATTTCTGTATCAATCATTAAGAACCCACCAGCAGTGTCTGTTGATAAACGAACAACCACCGTGGACAATTTTCAAATTTTATGTGAATTCAAAATTACTCCAACTGAAGGTATCAATGCTCCTAAAATATCACCCACAATTTCTGCAGCACTAATTCCCCTTTTATTTCGAGTTAGTCCACTCTTCTTTTCATTGGTTCCATGACTTTTATCCATGTGATACACCTTTGGAAAGACAATCCCCATAAAACAACATCCATACTAGCGTGCAGGTAACCTATAATAGGCATTCTTACCACACACATAATATATCCCAGGGAACAGGGGTGTAACACAGGCCCCCGCAGCCCCCGTGGTGCGGGGGGGCCCCGAGCGGCAGGGGGCAAACCCTCAGCACAGTACTCAGGCCCAAGAGCTCTGGATTAAATCCAGAGCAGGGGCCCCTCCGTGTATGTGGCAGGGGGGCCCCCTCAACTTTCGTTATGCCACTGCCAGGGACAACAGGATCCGTACCACCTTTTATTCCCCAACCCCCTGTAATCAGGAAAGTATGGTCACATTCACTAGAACCAAAGAAGTAATTGTTATACTCCGTTTTTTGTCTAAGTAAGCACAGCTTTCCCCTATGATGCCAGTCCAGAGTCATTGCAGCATATGTCTCACCCTTTTTGTAATTACCTTCCCTAAAAGCCCAAGGAGGTATATAGGACTTTTGCTCAGCAGCCTTTTTCTTAAAATTCTGTCTTCTATTTTCCACTAAATTTATGAATTCAATCTCCTCCTGACGCAAACTACAGGCTAATTATTACGATGTACATACACAGTATCTATCATTTTAGTAGTATGGAAGAATTCTCCAAAATATTTGGCGTTTCTCGTACTACTCACCATATTCATATTCTTTCTAATAGTTACTTTAAAAAAACTAACTCATAATTTGAATAATAATACTGCAAGCAACCTTTTTCATAGAACAGACTTGTTAGTACACTACACGAGACTCCATATGTTAAAGGTAGGTGATGATAGGACACCCCCTCAGACACAGCCAATAATATTTGCATGCACACGTAACAATCTCTTGCATCCATAGTATCCACATACTCATACAATAATTTAGTAAAGACATTTAACGAAAAATCATTAATTTAATTATCTTGGTGTAATAAATTATCACCTGTTAATTTCTTAATGTTAGTCTGTGGATCTTCTTTAAGATTTTCCACATCTATTTTTTCACTCACCAAATTATTAGTAATATTATTCTTAATAGAGTACATAAAATAAGGCAGAACAACAATTAATGTTAACCAAACAAACATCATTAGTAAAACACTTATAAAGCAAGTATTAATACATCTACGTTTAAAACTTTGATTTTGATATCCAGTCTCTTGAAATTTTGCCGTTGCCATTTTCTGGAAAATCAAAAAACTAAACTAAAATAGAAAACTAAAAAGAAAAAACTAAAAACTAGGATGTATATAGTAATGTGTAGTGTATCCAAGTAAAAAATGTATAGTGTATCCAAGCAAAAAATGTGTAGTGTATCGAAGCACTTCTTTAAGCCTTCTTGCTTCTCACCTCCCCTCCCCTCCTTTTTTAAAAAAATATCTCCACAGCCTTTAACTCAATTCCAGCTTAATTTTCTGCCCTCTTCAGAGCAGTTTTTCAATCTTCTGCACCCCAATTTTTGACACCGTTCATTTAGGGTGGCTCATAACAGTTTTTGTCACTTGATTCTGCAACAGTCTTTTCCTCGCAATGATCTGTAGCTTTAACTTCTTCAGTCACCACATATGTCCATTCAGGTGCTGTGTACTTCTTGGATGAGGGCACACTGCTCTTTAAACAAATGTGCTTCACACACTACACAGAGCTCTACAAATGCACACACTGAAAACAAGTCTGTAAATGCACTGCTGCCATGCTTAACCTCACACATAGCTCTGTACATGCACTGCTGCCATGCTCAACTTCACACCTAGCTCTGTAAATGCACTGCTGCCATGCTCAACTTCACACCTAGCTCTGTAAATGCACTGCTGCCATGCTCTCTATCCGTTTCCCTGATGCTCAAGCACTGAAACACTGGCATAGCTCATGTAATGTACCTCAAGAAGCCCAAGTTGAACCAGTGATAATAAGGCCAAGGCAAAGCTCAAGCAATTCATCTAAGTTTTGGCCTGAAGCACCCACTGATTTCAGAGAAACCCCTCTGCTCAAATAAAGACTCCCAACATCTGGGAGCTCCCTTGCTATGCAGCACCTCTTTTATTATACTTGTGGGACCGAAGGCCACAGGTGTGCAGATTGGGCCTTCCAGAAATGTGGGAGTGACTGTAAGTTACACATGTAGTGGAAGGAGAACAATTGAGAGAGAAGTCACTGAGGAGGTAAAGGAGTCTCTGACAGGGGCGGTGCGTCCCTTAGGGCGTTGGGGCGTTGCCCCCCTGATATTTTGGCCCTCCTAGCGCCCCAATGAAATGCAACTGAAGTCCTAAACATTTTGGGGCGTTTTAGGCATTTCTGCCGAGGGCCGGTTTCATTATCAGGCATGAGGCGGCAGGTTCCGTGAGAATCCTCCAGTTCCGGCCTGAGGGGGTGGGACGGGGCATATTATTGACAGACAGGACACAGGAGACACGTCAAAGTCGCCCAAGTGCGCATATCCGGTTGGACGGTGGCCTCTCTCCGGCCAGCCTGACATGCACACTAAAGGCCAGCTCAGAGTCTTCCCCCTGCGAATAATGAAGCGCGGGGTGATTCATAGCTGCAGCCTTCGGGCTCAGTAATGAGCGTTGCCGTTCCCTGCCCCAGCCAATCCAGGCACTGCTGCAACAGCAGATGCAGCGTCTGGATTGGCTACAGCCTGGTATGCCTGACGCTGGCGGGTGCCAGCGGCCGCATGCACTGGGGGATGGGCTTCTCCTCCTTGCCCTTCTCGTGCCTGCTGGATCTGAGCTGGAGCCAGGAACCAGTGCCCTCTGTCACTGAGCTGGCACGGAGTGGAGGTGCGGCAGAGCAGCAGTACGCCACCTCTTTCTTCCATCGGGACATCATCAGTTTCGTCACCTTCTCAGAGCAGAATCCAGGTAGCACCATGTCAGGGCTGTGCAGAGCGGAGTTGCGCTGCTGGTGGTTGCCACATACCTTCTCCACAAGCTGTTGGCCATCAGGTGAGAGATTGAGAGGTGGCTGCATGGACACCGGGTAGGAGGGTGGGAGAAAAGGCAGGCTGCGTGTGACAGCGTGAAGACCAGACCGACCGTCCTTTGAGCAACCCCACTGTTTTGACAGGCTGTCTTTACTTTTCACTAACGTGTGTGGGGCCTTAAATGGCGATGATTTGTGTTTGTTGTGTTCTTGGTGTAATAGTAATTTACTGCCGACTACAGAACATAGTTATGTTAGGAATAACCAAGTGACCCTTCAGCAGAACATCAATGTTTCACCATTTGACCCCTGAATTTGTACATATTTGATATTTGAGTTGATGCGGGTTTCTTGCCAAGAGACGTCCTGTGTGCTGACTTAGTTTATTTCCTTTACATTTCGTCGCTTATATAAGAGTTTGTTAGTGATACAATGTTAGTCCTACACTTGCCAACCAGCTACTTGAAAATAATTGTCATCATTACAGTGGCATTTAGTTCATGTTTGTGCAGTGTGGTACAGATGGAACAACTTGATTAATAAAGAAACAACAGACTACCAAAGCACTTTGAGTTATACACAAACAAGAATGCTCCACTGCCCTTAGACTGGCATGCTGAGCACGAACAGCAAACACTATCCGCACCCCTTGATTTTCTTTCACACAACAAACAGGAAACACTACTCATGATGCACCTACATTCACAAGGGCAGCTCAGACTGGAAACAATGCCCAGATACCTTTATTTACATATACACGACAAATAGAAAACAAAACCAATACACTTATTTTCACATACACACCACAAACTAGAAATACTACACATGTGCTTCCTGTGTCAATAACCGCTATCTTTCTGGACCTAGAATGGTGAACCCCTCAGCAGTCGATAAATGAGTTTGTGACTCTTCACAACCAATACATTGTTCACCACCCACTGAAAGAATTGCTGAGTAGGAACACTGTGCGAGTGAATCATGACACATTGCTAGGCAAAGAGGCAGGAAATCACATCAGCATTATCTACATAGCCTCTCATATAATTCGCTTCAGTGGAGTAAAAGAGACTCCATGCATGTTGTGCTTGTATAAGGAATTATGGACCATCCGAAGCACCAGCCCACACAACCCGAGTCACGCATTTTTGAGTGCTCAGCCCACTTCCCACGAGTCAGGAGCCGCATTGAACATAAGTTCACACTGCTGCTGGGACACTGCTGGGATACCAGACACAAGTGTCTACTGGGAAAGTGGATGCTGGAAATAGAGTTTTATGCAATGGAAGACTAGCCTTAGTAGTTACTGTATCAACTGCAACGTATGATGGTTTATAAATCACAAAACTCTCTTTTTTATTTTTAAACTCACTTTTTCAGAAAATGACTGTTCATGTAGAATGGAGCATATGTTCATAGCTATAGAAAATACAAAATACAGTTAAAGAGTGTCCGTTGTTGTGGACTGAGAGTTCTTTTTGTTAATTGTCAGGAGGATATTTCAGACCTCTCAAAATGTATTTATTGTGCAATAGTGGCTAACATCAGCATTCTTGCCGTTGATAGTATGATTTTAGTACAGACTTAATAGGTTTGGAGAAAAAGACTGACAAAGGCAACCTGTGAATCTCCCCTATAAGATGTTTTTCTTGATCTCAGTCTCGCAGAGGGACTGTGTTGTGGTGGATCTAATGTTCTGGCCAAGATTGAAGTGGAGGCCAACCTTTGAGGTTATTCATAGCCAGAGGCCCATGCTCCATGTAAATAGCACATCGGATTGTGAACCTAACCCTCTGGTCTGCTGGGAGCCAGCGAAGTGACTGAAGTGCACCAGTTATGCAACCACTGCCAATACTTCTTCACATACAAGTCACACATACCAAGGTCCCTTTGGCAGTTTTATTTTCATGTGGGAGGTGCTGCATAGCTGTGTATAGGATGTGGCGAGATGGAGATGGATGTGCAGCCATGAGGGCATGGACTGTAAAGTCAATGATTGGGAGGATGAGTAAGTCAAATGGCTATAAGGTTTGCTTGTGATGTATATGACTGCCAACTCATGCAAATTGCATTGTATAGTATTGTTTTGTATGCACCATTTGTACAGCGCCTCATACCCATGACGAAACTAAAGCGAGAAAATCTCTGAATTTCAGCTACTGTCCTTAAACCTAGCATGCAAGACTTAGCACATCTGTAATACGAATAGGTACGCAAAGAGGAAATACATTATTAGCTATGATGGTTAATGTTAGAACTGGGGGTCTCTAGTTGGCAGAGGTATGTACCTTTGTCCAAATAGGGACCCTTGCTTCTAGTCAGGGTAAGGGGGATACACTACTAAAATAACCCCTGCTCACCCCCTTGGTAGCTTGGCACGAGCTTGGCACGAGCAGGCAGGCTTATCTCAGAGGATTCACTGAGTCGCCGCACGGTCGTCGGGCGTGCACGCATCGCCCCCTGAGTGTCGCACCGAGAGAAAAGACGCCATCTCAGAGGCAGTGTGTAAAGTATTTGTGAACACATACAGTAACCCAGTGACAACACTACAGATGGACACCACACAGGTTGTAGTATAAAAATAAGTATTATTATATAGACTTATCACAAGACCCAAAACGACAAAAATCCACAATACACTACGAAAAATATGACTGTTCAATTGGTAGAAAATAGCTCAGTTCAATAAAGATGGTAAATGCGACACTCAATGTTCAATGTACCTTTGGATGCGTAATGCGATACAAACAAAAGAGTTGCAGGGAAGGTGATGCGTCGGTTCCTTACACGCAAGAACGGGGATGCGTCGGTTCCTTGCTTCGGGGGAGGTGATGCGTCGGTTTCCTACTGCTGCGTAGGGGACGGTGATGCGTCGGTACCTTACCGGAGAGGAGGTGATGCGTCGGTTCTTCACCGCGTGGGGAGGTGATGCGTCGGTTTCTTACTGCGCTTCTGGGGCGATGCGACCAACCGCGCCGTGATGCGATGACGATCCGGTGCAATGAAACAAGATGGCGTCTTTTCTCTCGGTGCGACACTCAGGGGGCGATGCGTGCACGCCCGACGACCGTGCGGCGACTCAGTGAATCTTCTGAGCCGCGACAGGCCCTGCGACACGCTTCTCCGGTGATGCGACGGCGTCTGCTGCGACGGCGACACTCTTCTCCGGTGATGCGAGGCCCTTCGGCTATGCGATGGCGACAGCGGCGGCACGCTTTCTCGGCGATGCGACGACAGCGGCTGCGGTGGCAACACGCTTCTCCCTCTTGAGTCGCGCTTCCAGTTCCCAGCGACACGCAGTCTCTCAGAAGGCCCAACACAACAGCAGGCACTTCAAATTCCCAGCAAGGGAATTCAGGAGAGCTGGTTGGTGAAGTATTTTGTCCCTGAGACTTCAGCAGGAGGCAAGCTCAATCTTCAAGCCCTTGGAGATGTTCTGCAAGATGAAAGTAGCACAAAGTTCCTTTCTCCTTTCTTTGGAAATCAGGCAACCACTGCAGGCCAATCCCTCAAACAGCACACAGCATAGGGATAGTCTCCTCCTTCAGCTTCTCTGGTTCCTTTCCTCAGCAAAGGTTCGTCTTGTTTGTTCCAGAAGTGATCTAAAGTCTTGGGGTCAGGGCCCCACTATTTATACCCATAAATCCTTTGTCCTCTGAAGGCAGAGGGTCCTGTACCTAGTCCAAACCAGTTCTGGGTGCATTCTGCCAGGGCACACCTTCTCTCTTTGTCAGTGTGGGCCAGGGTCATCAGACACACCACAGGAGGTGGAGCCAGCATTGTGGGAGGCAGGCACAGCCCTATTCAGACCCAGGTGCCACTCCTCCCACCACTCTACATGCAGATAGATTCAGCCCTGTGCTGACTCACCCTGTCTCCTGGAGTCCCCCAGCCCCTGTCACTCACAAACCCAGACACACAATACACAAGCTAGCAGAGGCAGGCTGGATGGTTTAGGCAAGAAAATACCTACTTTCTAAAAGTGGTATTTTCAAACACAGAACGTTAAAACCAACTTCACTAAAAGATGTATTTTATCATTCTGAGTTCAGGCATACTAAATTCGTTTTTCTACCATGTTCCCTGGGTCAGTTAGGATTATAAGCTGTAATAATCAAACTGCCCATTCTGGCCTGTGGGGAACAGGTAGCCTTGCAATAGTGAAAAACGAAATTGGCTGTAATTCACTACCAGGACATGCCACACACACCAGGGCATGTCCTACCTTACACATACAATGCACCCTGCCCTAGGGCCTACCTTAGGGGTGACTAATATGCAGGAAAGGGAAGGTTTGGGGACTGGTAAGTGGGTGCACTTACCAAGTCGACATGGCAGTACCAGACTGCACACAGGCTCTGTAATGGCAGGCCTGAGACACTCTTTACAAGCTGCTCCTGTGGGTGGCACAACCAGTGCTGCAAGCCCACCAGCAGCATTTGAGTCACAAGCCCTGGGCACAACCAGTGCACTGTACTAGGGTCTGACAGTGAATCAAATAGGCCAAACATGGAGTCACTAATCCATACATCAATTTATCATAGAGAGCATATGCACTTTAGCACTGATCAGCAGTGGTAAAGTGCCCAGAGTCATAAAACCAACAAAAACAGTCAGAAAAAGTACAGGAGGAAGGCAAAAAGTTCAGGGATGACCCTGCAAAAAGGGCCAAGTCCAACAGTTAAGACAAGTGCTGTAGTGATCTTTGTGTGACAAGAAAGTATGAGGGAATTATAAGAGTGGTAAAACAACTCTGGTTGTTAATTCAGTTCTGGGAGAGGTCTGTGTTCTGTCCAGCAACGGTTTTGGCTCATAAGGTAGCACAGAGGGCTAATGTGTCTGATGCAAAGCACATTGCGTATCATGCAGATCACAGATTTGTATTTTATGTAGGAAGGTAAATGGACTACTGCTTTTGACACTGAGATGATTTTGTTCCAGTTCATAAATTGCAATTCTTCTAATATAGCACACTGATCTATTTACTGGCATCAAGGAGCTATATGCAATGCGGTGCGGCGGTTTAGCGGAGTGGGCGGGGCCGCGTCGGCCAACGGACGTTTGCAGCACTACAGAGGTAGTGCTCGCGACGGCCGTTGGCCGACGGGCGCACGCAACGGGTTAAAATGTCACCAGCTGCCACTGGTCTCTGAAAAAGGAAAGAGAAGTCAGGACGGTCTGGGAAAGGAGTTCTCTTTCTTTTACATGTATAGACAGCTACAGACAGTACACACACACACACCTCAGCTGTGACTATATCATGGGCCACAAATCTTCTATTATTTGGTCACTCCTGATTTACATTGATGTTCTGACTCCTCCACGAAGCTCAGTCAGCATAGCAGGTGGCATCAAGGAAATCTACTCAGCTTGCTGTAACCCACATTATGTGTATTTCCACATGTTATTGTGTATATGTGTTTGGTTATAAAAATGTAGTGCCTTCACTGAATAGAATGTTATTCTGTCATAATGGTGTTAATTTTTTTTTTTTAGTTTTTTATAGCGCGAACTAGACTTGAGACATCTCTTATCAGAACGCTTTACATGAGCACCAGTTTCGTTACAGATGGATACATTCATTTTGTTTGGCACGGGGAGATTAAGTGATTTGCCCAGAATCACAGGATACTGAGCTCCGTTGCCGAGACTCGAACCCGGTTCCCCAGCTTCAAGGACTGCAGCTCTAGCCGTAAGGCTACATCCTCTCCCAATTCTTGACCAATTGTCCTCAGTGGCATAATAGTGCTCACTCCAGGTAAAATATTGGCCCTGGTATAATTGTGCTGCGTTTTGGTATGTTTTTGGCACTGATACCCTGATGACACTCCAATCTGAAATTGTGGTCCTGGAACAATGTTTTTAAGTGTGTTCAATGATGGTGCCCAAAGTATAATCCTTGCCATGATGCCATAACTATTCCAATCAGAAATTCTTTGTGTGTAGGATAGGGCATGTGAGCATTTAATAAATTTCCAGACTGAAGTTTTCAGTTCGAGCCTTAACATTCTCTGTAGCCTGAGCAATAGCACAGTCATATTCGCCTGTAAAATATATCTGTCGCTGCTGTGTACTGCCTAAGATTGCAAGATTAGTGTACTTGTGAACTTGTTTTACCTTTTTTCACCCGTCTGCTCCTAAGGAGAGTGTAGGTCATAGCATATGATTAGGGTATAGTTTGTGAAAACTATGCAAACTTTTGTGAAATGTACATGCCGGCATCTGGTGTGAAAGGTGAATGCGAGGGGCACACCTTCCATTCGGAAATCACGTAACATACTCATAGGAGACTTGTTCAATGAGAAAATGTCACACAGAAATTTGTGTCACGTGAAACTTGCCAGTTTTGTGATATTTCAACTGTCTGAAAAATTCACCCAGGCCTATATATGACTCGTTCTACTTACAAGAGGCAGAGTGGGAAAAAATAAAACAAAGTGCAATGAAGAAGATAGTTGGTATGAAAATGTATAGCCCATGGGAAATTGCTTTTTCTGAGTTGCCTATGGCATTTAAGATTTTTATAGGGAAATACACCATTTCCCCACCATGTCCCAGATTTTCATGGAACTGGTGAACCTCCAACACTCCTTGGGAGAATTATACTTGCTTGGTACACCATGAATGTATTGAAATATTTTTGTGTTTACTTTCAGAAACAATTACATTTTAAACAAATCAACTTTCAAATTGGACCAAAAAATTCACTACTTGGTAGGGATGCCACCTGGCTGGTTTCATACTGGCAAGACCAGTATTTTAATGCCCCTGCAAGATACAAAAATTAGGAAAATCATTTAAAGCTGATATTTTTCCCCTTACCAGTATGCACCCTAAACTGTAAATATAAGAAGAAAACACTTTAAAATGTGTTCCCCCAAACTCCTTAATGATCCCTGACTCATTATTAAAGTAAACACAGGCAGAATGGCCATGTTCAAAATGAATTCAGATGATAAAGTTCTATTTAGGTATCAAGTCCGGACCTATGCAGAATCCTAAAATGTGAATAATGGCTGGTATTTTTCTCTGGGAAAGGTGGCCCAATTTTTTTCAAAATGTTTTCAGTGACAGAACAGACTTTAGAAAGCTGGGCACAATTGCTGTGCTCACTTAGCCCACTTCTTTGGCAGTATTTTTGCCCCATCACTTTCAAAGTCCATAATCGCCACTGGTGATATTTCTTATGATATCACAGAGCCAAAAGCTGTGTGGTGCCTTTTTCAGTGATATTGTTTTTATGCTACCTGATGGTTTTGAAACATGAAGAATTGTATCTTGTTTCATCAAAGAATTATAGTAAGTATTCATATGCATTCTCCCCCAAATATTGAATCGACATTTTACATTTTTCACTATTCTTGCCATGAGTTTTCATTGTATTATATATAACAAGCACGAATCAGGTACAGAAGATGCTAGTGTGTATTTTGGAAACAGGAGATGGACCCCTCAAACCAGTTATAGAAGATATCTGAGTGTGTAATGACGCTGTTGGTGTGCTTTGACACACCATGGCATTTAAACGGTCATTTGTTTAATGGATTTTCCGGGAGCCCTGTAAAAACTGCTGCGTGCTATCAAAATATCTTCCGTTTGTGGAGCCTGAATGACTGGCCATCTGCGTCTGTCCCCTGGCCATATTGCAGTTTATGCGCGCCCTCGCTTTCCTCTGTTTGCCGAGCTCGCTTGACATTTTCCCGCCCACACATGTCCAGCAGATGCGTCATCAGCATTAGCTTCCGCTGCTCTCGCGCACAAAGGTGAAATTGAATGAATGGCTCCTGAGCAAGTGAAAAGCCGGCTGATTAGGGGAGGCGGGGCTGCGCCACTCTTCACACCGTTATCGCATGCAAATATGAAGCTTCTGGCGTTTTCCATCTCACTGATGTTCTTGTGTTAGAAAATGGGAGGTTTTTTAAAACCCATTTCTTTTTCCATAGCCTACCGTGCGTGCTGTGTCGGGGAGGAAAGTTTGCAGTGGGAGGGCAGCTGCTCAGTTGGATAAAAGCTATGATCTGCATTTTCTTCTGTGAGGCTCAGTGCTGACCTCTCGTAGCGGTTATCAGTGTATTGCTTTTGTAGGGCAGCCCTCTTACTGAATGAGTGAGCGCCTGCTGTGACAGGGTGGCTGCTGCGAATGTTGGTGTTAGGAGGATAAATGTTCCCTGGGTGCATGATCACCGTGGTCGCTTAGGCGGCTGTGCCATATTTGCCATGGTCTAGTGTGGGCGTAGTCATGTATAGCTCCCATCGCAGTGGGAGACTGTTCCCATGATCTTCGTGTTCTACCAGTATGCATGCACCATTTTGCATAGGGTTCATGTGTGATGCTCCTCGGCGGAAAGGAATGACATGGGAAGGATCACCCTAGGGTGGGAAAGGACCTACATAGAATCACAAGAATAGGGCAGGTAAGAACAAGACCTATTGTGAGCCATTTTCTGGTGATCCTCATAGTGGTGTGGCACACAGTGGGGAGGACGTCAGGAAAGAGAGCAGCAAATGGACAATTTTGAATGTTACTACCAAGATTCTCCAACTGCATGAGTGGGTCGGGCGCTGAGGCAGTCCCGGCTATTTTTCCAGGGTGGGTGGCGTCCCATGTCCTTGCTGCCTACCAAGTACGAGGTCAAATGCTGCTAGGTGAAGTATCTTGGTAGACCAATCACTGTTTTTGTTCCCTTAGAGGTGGGAACAGAGGAAATATTGCTTCACATGGATTCTCAGGCCTTCAATCTGTTCCAGCAGGGCGGTTCCCTCTGCTAGAGCTAGTAGATTGGTCAGATAGCATAGATTTGACCCATTTTCATTACTACTCCCATTGTTTGTCAAGATTCAACAAACAGGACAGGAGGAGCTTCACAAAATTCATTCATTTATTTCCAACACTTAGGCCCTGATTACGAGTTTAGATGCTATTTATCACACCTGATAAATAACGATACTGATAAATAACCATATCACCAGGTGCATTAGTTATTGGGTGCGATAGATAACACCTATAACGAGTTGGTGGGGAAAAACATTGAGTTCGGTTTTGAATGTACCAAAATCTGCATGA
Organism: Calotriton arnoldi; assembly: GCA_963921515.1. Classification (NCBI taxonomy): domain Eukaryota; kingdom Metazoa; phylum Chordata; class Amphibia; order Caudata; family Salamandridae; genus Calotriton; species Calotriton arnoldi. The sequence goes on from CAWUFW010007337.1 coordinate 307,601, forward strand.
TACGGTAAATAGTGTATGCTTTTCCCCCTTAACCTGCCGAAATGTAACGAAGATTGAGGTATTTCATGCGTACAATAATTATCGGATGTGTTAAATACCTACTAACTCGTAATTTCAGCAAACAGGTCGGAATATACAGACCAATTTGTAATCCGGGCCTATTACTCTTAAGGTTGCTTTCAGTTTGTATTTACTTTGCAATAGCACACAGCACTTTACCTTCTTTTAGAAAGTACAAAACTATTCATTTTGTGTATCTATGTGCATCTTGTTATTTGGTAAATGTTGGATTAATCAACTCATTTATGGCCAGTATTGTTCCCAGGAGGAGGTACACTTGCATTTAGGCATCTCCAACTCATAGCAGTAGATGTTTAAAGGCAGTTGCTACTAAATACATTTGCTGGTGTGAGTTACATCTTTACATACAAATTGCGAATGGGTGAGTGTGTAACTTGTACTTGTTTGTGCAAAAGGTAGATACAGATATTGTCTCGGACAATGCACATGCGTCCCTAATTCACAAAGGGATGTGCATGCATTTTGATGCCCTGCAGCCATAAGTGACTTGCACCAAATGTGCAGATCACTTGAATGACCACTCTGGCGCGATGTTCATAGGCAGGACGAGTTTAGCTCCTCCCTCCACTGAGCAGGGGCGAAAAAATATTCTCATAGGCCCAATCTCAGAATGTCAAGCACTAGTCTGTGCACCAAACGGGGAGAGATGTGCCAGGGAATATGTAAAAGCGTGCCATTCCCCAGGTCCTTGACCCTTCAGTGAGCTGAATAGTCCCTTCTGTAAATAAAATTAAATCCGCCCTAGGAGGTTAGGTGACACACCGACCCAAAAAAGTAGATGTAATTAGTACACATCAACCTTCTCTGTTTTATATTCACCACCCCCTACCCTCAGTTTATTATTTAGGGAATGGGAGCCAATGTAGTGGGCATCTATTATGCTTGCTTGGCATACTCCCCTAAATCATCTTCTTCCCCATTTGGGGGTCAGTATTTTTTTAAATCAAGAAATTATGGGAATATCCAGCACTGGGTTACTGGCTGAACTAGTGTAGCAGGCAAACCGAATCCATTGTGGGATGGTGGAGTCGGTTGCCTGCAAAATGTATGGGTAAACAGGGATAAATATGAATTTTAAAGCTGAGACTTTCAAATACTGTCGTTCCTTGAGAGTTTAAACATATGAGCCGATGAATTGCTTTAATTCTTTAGTTTTTATTCAGGATCCCAGAATCTTCATGCCTGTGGCCCAGGAAGGACATTTACACGCTCAGGTAACAATGTATGTGTCATGTCATGTTCAGAGGTAGTCACGTAGCACTAAGAAGTACGAAAGTTTGCGTCTATGCCAAGAATATTAAACCCAAAATCTCCTCCCACTGGATAGCATCTTGCCATGGCTGCAGTACAGGATCATGTCTTTCGTAAAGTGCTCGCCCGTACATCTTTGAACCAACTAGTTTGGATTCGGTGTTCGGTTGGGTCTGCAAGAGAAACATACCCCATTGACACATATGGTTTGTTAGCTGCCTGGCTACATTTTTGTGTGGACATATGGTTTTTTAGGTCGAGCCTCGAGTAGCGCGCAAGCGCTGCTCTGGCAAGACTTTAAGTAAGGGGTTTCAAAAAGCTGACCTCACGCTCGTGCGTCATGGCCTTTTCCCTGCGGTTACGCGCAAGCAAAAGGCCATGGTGCACGAGCGTGTGGTCACGCCTGCTGCTCGCAAGTGCGCGCACCACTCCTGTGCTTGTTATTTTTTCTTGAGATGCTGCAGCGGCTTGTTTAAATTTGTGCGTGCGCGATAATGAAAAACAGATGTCACGCTGTGGCGCACGCGCACCACTAGCGTGCTTGTTTACTGAGGCCGGGGGCTCCATGGAGGTCCGGCCTCTCTATCCTGGGAATGTGTACACCAAGAACTAGGCTGCCCCCTACTGGGGGTCTCTATTTATTACAGCTTGGAGTGTAGCGTAAGGGGCCCTGGAATCCATACCAGCGCCTGGGGAGCGAGGGGTGCAGAGGAGCAGGGCGCACTCTTGTAACAGGGTGTACCCCCTGACTCAGGAGACCACCCCCTCCTAAAACACGTCTGCCGCTCTATCTGTATAGGACATCAGGTCACAGGCTTGAATTCCAGCGGGGCTAACTCATACATTCATCCTTCAGTGATGAGCACTAAGGCGTATAACTGCACCTTGTCACCGTAGCACACAACCTAGTTACCGTTGTTACTAATTGAAAGGAGCGGAGAGGCCCTGCCCCCCCACTTCCAGGAAGTAACCGTGGCCAGCACTAGCCCCTACTCGGCCACTAATCCCTTTGCCAGCTTGTATTTGCGCAGGGGGCTTCTGGCACTCGCCCAGGTCCACAAATAAACAGCGCAGCAGATAGCAGCGCTGGGATCTCTTCCAGATGGCATTGACGGATGGGCCTGTTTACATCTATTTGGTTTCCATGGCCACCCCCGCTGCCCTGGGCTGCTAGCCTCGCTTGTTCGCTTAGCTGAGACAGCAGTTTCAGGGTGCCCTGTGGGGGTCCCGGGAGGTGTCAGGGAGGATGTGGCAGGTGATGAGAGGGCATTACAGACCTATCAATCAGCCCCGATGTTTGTACACCGCCCCCTGTTGGCGGAGTCACTTCCTGAGCTCCCGCCGCAAAGATGGCAGGCAGGGAGAAGGGGGTTGACTCAGATCACAAGAAGGGTCTGCAGGAGCCGCGACTCATTAACAGCTCGGAGGCTGTACTGTGCGTAGCAGCTCCCGGGGCACCCGAGAAGCACGTGACCCTCAACGGGTAGCACGAGAGCCGGATGCATCTGTAATGGGAATAATAAAGTAGCAATAACGTATTCTACAAAATAACGTGTTATTATTTCTAGTAGTAGTACACGTGTTATTGCATCCGTGTAATACATAGGACGGTTATAATTAAACTGAATGATAACAAGAACAAGCACCTAATACCCTTTCAGAGCACTATGTAGGCGCAGCATTCTTTCACTAATGCACCCGTGACTCTGTAAGGCTTTGACTTTCACGTACAGAAGGAAAGGGGCCGAGCAGAGATGAAATGTCAGTAGAGAGGAAAAGGGGCAGATAAGGTCGAGAGATGAAATGTGGATAGGGAAGGGGCAGATAAAACAGATGAAATGCGTGCAGAGAAGGAAAGGGGATTAAGGCTGATGAAATGTATATACAGAAAAGGACAGATAAGGTCGATAGATGAAATGTGGGTAGCAAAGGGGCAGATAAGACAGATGAAATACGTGCAGAGAAGGAAAGGGGATGAAGGCTGATGAAATGTATATACAGAAAAGGACAGATAAGGTCGATAGATGAAATGTGGGTAGCGAAGGGTCAGATAAGAAGACAGATGAAATGCGTGCAGAGAAGGAAAGGGGAATACGACAGATGAAATGTACATACAGAAAAGGAAAGGGGCAGATAAAGCAGATGAAATGTGGGTAGAGGAGCGAAGGGGCAGGTAATGTTGATAGATGAAATGTATGTAGGGAAGAGGGAACTAAAACAGATGAAATGTGCATAGAGAAGCGAAGGGACAGATAAAAAAATCTATCTTTCCAAACATTATGAAGAGGACAGAGTGATGGGAAAGAAGCAGTAACTAGATGAGTTTCAAAGAAGAAAGGTGCCCTGCAGGCGTGGAGGTGGAAGGAATACATTAAGAGCGCCGCGTGGGCCCCCCTTGCGCGCGTGATATTGTTTGCACCCCTTCACCCAGTTACACTTCAGTAAACTTTAAGAGTAAAATGGAAGCCTGTATTTAGGATGTTCGTGGCTTCTCTTGTTTTGCGAATCGTATGAGGGGTCATAGCTGCCGAGGTGTGTGGAATATTGTGACCTGCATCCTTCTGGGCTGGCTCTGAGTGCTTCCCTGGCAGATACCTACCATCAATCAATCAATCAATCATGTCACTTATAAACCGCGAGGGTCTCAAGGCGCTGGGGGAAGAGGGGGGTGGTGCTGCTACTGATCGAAGAGCCAGGTCTTGAGGAGTCTTCTGAAGGCTAGTAGGTCTTGGGTCTGTCGGAGGTTGGTGGGAAGGGTGTTCCAGGTCTTGGCGGCGAGGTGGGAGAAGGATCTGCCGCCGGCGGTCGTTTTCCGGATGCGGGGGACTGTGGCGAGGGCGAGGCTGGTCGAGCGAAGCTGGCGGGTGGGGGTGTAGAAGCTGAGTCGTCTGTTGAGGTAGGCTGGTCCGGAGTTGTGGAGTGCTTTGTGTGCGTGGGTGAGGAGCTTGAAGGTTATCCTCTTGTTGACAGGGTGCCAGTGCAGGTCTCTCAGGTGGGGTGTGATGGGGCTGCGTCAGGGGATGTCGAGGATAAGACGTGCAGAGGCGTTCTGGATGCGTTGCAGCCGTCTCAGGAGCTTAGCCGTCGTTCCTGCGTAGAGGGCGTTTCCGTAGTCCAGCCTGCTGGTGACGAGGGCCTGGGTGACTGTTTTTCTTGTTTCGGTGGGGATCCACTTGAAGATCCTGCGGAGCATTCGGAGGATGTTGAAGCAGGATGAGGAAACGGCGTTGACCTGCTTAGTCATGGAGAGGGTGGGGTCGAGGATGACCCCTAGGTTGCGTGACGTGGTCGGTGGGTGGCGGGGCTGTTCCCAGTGATGTTGGCCACCAGGAGTCGTCCCAGGCTGAAGGGTTGGAACCAAGGATGAGGACCTCCATCTTGTCCGAGTTCAGCTTCAGGCGGCTGGTCCTCATCCATTCGGCGACGGCCTTCATTCCTTCGTGGAGGTGGGCTTTGGCGGTGTGAGGGTCTTTGGTGAGGGAGAGGATCAGCTGGGTGTCGTCGGCATAGGAGATGATGTTGAGGTTGTGCTGTCAGGCGACGTGGGCGAGGGGTGCCATGTAGATGTTGAACAGCGTTGGGCTGAGGGAGGAGCCTTGGGGTACGCCGCAGATGATCTTGGTGGCCTTGGATCGGAAGGGGCGAGGCGGACGCTTTGTGTTCTGCCGGAAAGGAAGGATGTGGTCCAGTCCAGGGCCTTCTCTTGGATCCCGGCGTCGTGAAGGCGTGTTCGTAGTGTGTGGTGGCAGACCGTGTCGAAGGCGGCTGATAGGTCCAGGAGGATGAGGGCTGCTGTTTCTCCGTTGTCTAGCAGGGTCCTGATGTCATCGGTGGCGGCGATGAGGGCGGTTTCGGTGCTGTGGTTGCTGCGGAAGCCGGACTGGGAAGGGTCCAGGATGTTGTTCTCCTCGAGGTAGCGGGTCAGTTGTTTGTTGACGATTTTCTCGGTGACCTTCGCGGGGAACGGGAGCAGAGAGATGGGTCGGAAGTTCTTGAGGTCCTTGGGGTCTGCCTTGGGTTTCTTGAGTAAGGCGGTGATCTCGGCGTGCTTCCAGCTTTCCGGGAAGGTTGCTGTCTCGAAGGAGATGTTGATTATTTTCCGGAGATGGGGCGCGATGGCTGTACTGGCTTTGTTGAAGATGTGGTGAGGGCACGGGTCTAGCGGTGAACCGGAGTGGATGGTGTTCATGATCTCGCTGGTGTCCTCGTCGTTGATGTTGGTCCAGGAGAGCAGGCGGTTGGTGGTTGTGGGGGCAGTGGTCTCGGTGGTTGCCGGGGCGGTCGTGGTGTTGAAGCTGTCGTGGATGTCGGCGATTTTGCGGTGGAAGAAGGTGGCCAGTGAGTCGCACAGGTCTCGCGACGGCTGGATGTCGTTGGTGTTGGAGCTGGGGTTGGAGAGTTCCTTCACGATGTTGAAGAGCTCTTTGCTGTTGTGTGCGTTGTTGTCTAGGCGGTCTTTGAGTGAGGCCCTTTTGGCGGATCTGATGAGGTGATGGTGACTGCGGGTGGCGCTCTTGTGGGCGGCGTAGCTGTCCGCTGTCCGTTCGTGGAGCCAGATCTTCTCCAGTTTTCGGCATGTTCGTTTGGAGGCCTGGAGGTCTTTGGTGAACCAGGTGGCTTTCTTGCTGGTGTGGCTGTTGGGCGGATTCTTGAGCGGGGCGAGGGTGTTGGCGCAGTCGTCGATCCACTGTCTGAGGTTGCGGGCGGCCGTGTCGGGGTCGGAGGGTTCGGCGGGTGGGCTCAGGGCGAGGGTTGTGGTTAGCTGGTCTTCCGTGACTCTGCTCCAGCAGCGGCGAGGCATTTGTTCGGTGCGGTGGTGCGTGGTGGGCTTCCTGTAGGTGAAGTGGATGCAGTGGTGGTCAGTCCAGTGGGGTTCGGAGGTGTGGTTGAAGGAGACTTGTGGGCTTGCGGAAAAGATGGAGTCTAGCGTGTGGCCGGCGGCGTGGGTGGGTGTATTCACGAGCTGTCTGAGTCCGAGGATGGCGAGGTTGTCGATCAGGGTGGTGGAGTTGGTGTCCTTGTTGTTCTCGAGGTGGAAGTTCAGGTCCCCGAGGAGGATGTAGTCCGTGGAGGCGATGGCGTGTGTGCTGACGAAGTCAGCGATGGAATCGCTGAACTGTGGTCGGGGTCCGGGGGTCTGTAGATGAGGGTTCCTCTGAGGGTGATGTTGGGATCGGTGTGGATCTGGAAGTGCATGTGTTCGGCGGTGCTGAGGGTGTCGTCGGTGTTGGTTGAGACTCTGAGGGTGTTCCTGTGGACGATGGCGATGCCTCGTCCGACTCCGTTGGTGCGGTCCCTACCCTACCATGGCACTGATGCTCACAGGGGAATGCTAAATTCAGTGCTAAGGAGGCCAGGCTTCACCAACTGGCATGGTTTCCAAAATGTCACAACCAATGATATTTGGCAGGAAAGCCACCAGACCCGAACTTCGGGGGGAGCGGGAGGGCTAACAGGTCAGCCAATGGTGGCGGGGCTAACACTTCAAACAAGCATTGGCATAGCCAATAGGTCTCGCCTTTGGGACCTTATAAGTGATTACCCATGCAACAGTTGATGTTGTTGCACCAAGGATATTGTGCTGCATAACTAAATACTTATAGGGTCCCAAAAGCGAGACCTATTGGCTATGCCAATGCTTGTTAGATTTGCCAATGCTTTGTATTGTACTATTTGTGCCTGGCTGTAACAAAAGTTGGCGACTTGTCCCTCAATATTTGTATCATGACACCATCTTACATGTTGTCCAGGGTCAGCATCATGACGACATTCAATAGCACCAGTTCATATAACCCTATAGACCTGCTCTTGTGTACCATTGGTTACAGCATCAGTAACACATATCTAGGCACTCCCAGGTCCCTTTTCATGTACAGTGTGGGATCCTGTGACTCAGGGAAACTGTCACATGATGTGAGGTGAGGGACACTGGACATCTATCAAGGACAGCGAGCGGCGATCACCTGTTGTCTTCGTGCATGCTGCAGTCTCGGCCCATCAGCCAAAATGTGGGGGTAATCAATGAAGTGGGTGGGGTGGAAAGATAATTATCACTAAGGGGTAACTGTTCCTAAAGAAAAGAAAAGAAGAGCTGGCCTATTTTGATCGCTGGGAGAGACTGCGAGTGAAACTCACTCACAGGGTAGGTTGGAGACGGAATAGTGTGGAGGTGGGGGAATTCCTCCTTTTGGAAAAAGTGCCCTCACACACCCATGCGGGTGTCATGCTTCATCATCTGGCATTGCTCCTCGTGGGGGTGGCGCTGCAGTCCCCCACGGGCCCCGCGAGAGGGCTCTTTGTCGGAGTTCTTTTAGGAGTAACGCTGCAGTGGTGAGTGTGGGTGTGTGGGGGGGGGAGAAAGGTGAGTGAATTTTAAAAATTACCACACTGGTACCCTAAAAAACCTTTATTAAGGAGTCCGTGTGGTAAGGTTAAAACTGATGACAAAGAAGGCCTCTAGAAAAATTATATCAGAGGGGTGAGTATTTTCCTTCTGTTCTGTTGTCAACAAGTGAAAGTGAGAGTGGTGAGTGAGTATGTTAGGTCGACATGTTTCATGCCTTTTATGGATCCCTAGTGGATCCCGTGGCGTTTCTTCTGGACCGTGCTAGAAGTGCAGAAAAGTTAAAAATAGGAATCTGAGACGGGGACACCCAGTATTCCTATAGTACCCCTTAGTGATAATTACGTTTCTCTTTTAGCTCCCCGTCCCCCATATTTGGGTGTTTTGTGGGGTGGAAAGAAACCTGAACATTTCTTCTTATAGTGCTGGGCTGTCCGAGTGTCTCTTTGCTCATTGATGGCCCTCACCAGCATGGGTGTTAAGTGTGGTTTGAGCCACTGATATTCAGAACACATGACAGGCGAAGACAAGTGGTAGACATCTGGGAGAGTGACTTAAATTCTGGTAACCTTAACAGGCTGGTCACGCACCGTTCTCCCTGCACCTACCATTCGAACGCAGAAGAAGACCAACTGCTGTGGAACAAGTGACATCCCTGCTGGGGCCACCTCCTTCCATAAACAACGAAATTGTAGCCGTCGGTCGGGCCAGAAAAAAAGGAATGATAGATAGTGGCTGTAGTACAAAATGTAGGGTGTATCACGTTTCTGCATAATTACTATAAAATTAGCTATTTTTAATAATGGAAAAAAGGAAAGCCCTTACACTCACAAAGATAATGAGTTCGTTTCAATACTGGAATGTCGCTTTGAGAGATTTTTGGGAGTGACTGTCACTCTTTTATCATACGATCATTGCTGCCGGTAAATCCGTGTTTGAATATGCAGTAGAGGTCCATCCTAAATAGCAAATAAAAGACAGAGCCTCATTTGCATTGATGACGCCTTCTGTGTGTTATTCTACCTGTGCAATTTAAACATTTACCTGAAAGTCCTTCTTCTCTAGTTCTCTGTCCCTTCATTGGCGCAATCTGAGAGAAGAGAGAGGTTATGACAGGGTCTGTAAACCTTGGTTCAGGCTGTAGTCATGCCAAGTGAAAGGAAATGAACTGAAACCCTGCAGAAGACCTTGAATGTATGATAAAAAAAGAAAGACGAAACAAAAAAGAAACATGCTGCGGAAAGGATTAATTAAATTCTCTGGGTGCCCTTGGATTCAGTGACGTGTTTTACAACCATGCATTGTTCCTGTTTAGTCCCTCCCCATCTCTCTCTTTATCTTGCAGCCGTGGTGACCATTTATTTAACTGTGATCTGAGTTGTCTGAATAAACGAAATTAGGTTTATTTTTCTGTTTGCACTTTCAACTCGGCACCTTTTCTTTTACTTCAGTCAGTCTTTTATGCTCCTATTAGCAGACAACAGACGCTCCTGTTTGTGGTGTGCAGCAAATATTAACATGCATTGGCAGAGCCAATAATCTGGTTTTTCATACTGAGACGCGCTTCGTCATTGAATAGCAAGTTTGTGTGTGTGGTTGTTTGGATTGGTGAGTGCATGGATGTGACTATTAGTAGTTGGATGGATGAGTGAGTGAGTGAATAGATGAATGAGAGACAGTGCTTGGGTAATTAATCTATGATTGAGTGCAGAGGTGAATAGATAAATGAGTGAGTGCATGGATGAATGGTTGGCTTTGAGTGCATGGACGAATGGATGAATGAATGGGAGAGTGCATCACTGGGTGAATGTATGTAACCAGAAAGGCTACACCAAATGCACAGACTGATCTACTATCCTTCTTTTGACTGACCTCAACACACCACATTCTCAGTAAGGATACTACTCTGATTACCGGTAGGAGAGGAACCTTTTTAAAGTCATGACTCCATCAACAGAGCCGAGAGGAGAGTAAAACATGGCAGTATACATTAAGAGGGGGAGCCCCTTTTGGATCATGGACCTCTCGAAGAAAACGAGTTTTAGAACGTGTCTCACTCCATCTCAGACTTTTAAAGCCCCTCCGTGCTAATACAGTATATAAGGTAAATGCCCCCAACCAAAATCCATTCATTCCTGAGTCAAAGAAAAGAATAAAAATGATGTTATGAACCTAGTACTACCTACAATTAATAATGCATCACAGTTGTCAGTAAGCTGGAGTCCCAGCTGGAGGCCCAGTTAAACATTTGTGAGTTACATTGCTTTTCAACCCATATTTTACACTTCTTTTAAGTAACTTGCCATTTCTAGACTTACTTTGCAATTTGCGTTTTGGTGCTGCTCTAAAACACATTCATGCGTGCATATGTTTTTTTCCTACAAAGAAAATCAATAAACATTGTAACCAGCAAAATATTACAGAGTTTATATCGGCAGGTGGTCAGATTTCTGGATAGTGTGGCGGTTTGATCTCACTAGAGACTTCCATATTTTTAAATAGTTTTCTTAGCAGGATCAATTAAGTAAACAGTGAGGCAAGGGTCTGAAGTGTCAGATGAAAATAAATATTTGCTGAAAACGTAGCACTTTGACCAGCAGCTCCCTGCCGTTTCGTATTTTGTTTTTATTCTCATCCCACGACTCCTAAACCCATGTTGCATGGACAAGATTACATGTAAAGAAAGAAAATTAGCTGCCTTTGACGTGTTGTGTTGTTTTCTAGGTGACAGTACAATATGCAGAACACACACAAAACCCTTCAATCAAATTGATATTTTAAAAGATTGTAATCAGTAATGCCCCCTGATGAGCCTGTGTGCTCTTTGTTACTTGCGTAGTCCCTCTGTTTTATGAATACCAGCTCCAAATTGAAAACGTAATACACTACAATTTCGCACCATTGCAGTTCCGGTAGAATTGCGCAAAAGATGAGGGGCCTCATTTATGACGTTCCTTGGCTCAGGAGCCTGCTCCATATTTACGAGGCAGCACTAAGCCACTTTATGGTTCCCTTTAACACAGTTTTCTGCGTTAAAGGGGCTTGCAATGGGTGTTGCTGGGGGCGTTCCCAGCAACATCCATGGCTAATTGACACTGCCCCAGATTTACAAGAAATCGTAAATCTGAGGAAGTGCCAAAAACACACGCCTCCCCAGTGGAGGCGTAAAGGAGGCCCAACGAGGAGAAATATCTTTATTTCTACTCGTGTTTCCTTTTTCTATGAGTGCTGCATTCCGCAGCGCACATAGAAAGAGAAAAAAGCCTCTTGTGATTGTTTTTGTGCAGGAAGGTTTTCCTTCCTGCACAAAAATAATCATCCCCGCAACGCAGGTACCCTTGCGCCATGGTGCAAGGGTGCCTGCGTTGGCGCATGGCAACCTATTGTGCGCCGGTGCAGGGGAAAAGGACAGGAATGCTGCCCTTTCCTTTTGCCGTAGGGCAGCGCAGCAGGAAGGCCTGCGGGGCTGACTATGGCAAAACCACATAAATGAGGCCCTTAGAATTTACAGACAAGTAGACAACTTTAATTACTAACTAAACATTTCACAAAAATATAAAGATTTATTGAAATTTTAAGATCAAGTGCAAAATGCGCCCCTCCCTTCACCTCCACGAAGAGTAAACTGGGGGCGGTTGGTGTATGGGAGGGCATGATGTGGACAAAGCTGGGAATATATTAAACATCAAAGTGGGATGTTTCTAATTCATGTTCCTGCTACATGTTCCCACTGTGTTCAGACTTGGCTTTTCATTGCTGAAAGATTTCACAGAATGATAAAACTGCACATTTCACAGGGTGACATTTTTCAGGTGCATAATGTTATTATGAATTGAATGGCAGGTTTCATGCACAGCACAACGTGCCCCTTTCACAGCTAGTTAAGCAGTGCTTTAGGTGACTGTTAGACCTGGCAGCCTTGGCACGGGTTTCCCCTGCATTGTTTGTCTTTGCCTCCTATATTTTGCATTGTGTTGGATTTTGTTTTTGCTGGTCTTGATGCTTTGGGCACTTTGCCACTGCTGTTCAGTGCCAAAGTGCAAGTGCTCCCTTTGTCAATTGTTATGGATTGGTGTTTCCATGATTGGTTTATTTGGTTTACTGTTAAGTCCCTATTACAGTGCACTGTGTGTGCCCAGGGCCTGTAAACCAAATGCTGCTAGTAGGCTTGCAGCACTGATTGTGCCACCTACACAAGCAGCCTTGCAACAAGGTCTCAGTCCTGCCATTGCGGTGCCTGTGTGCAGTCTAGTACTGCCATGTCGACCTGGCAAGTGCACCCACTTGCCAGGCCCTAACCTTTCCTTTTCTTATATGTGAGTCACCCCTAAGGAAGGCCCAAGGTACCGCTGTGGACAGGGTGCAGTGTATGCAAAATGTAGGAAATGCCCTGATGTGTGACATGTCCTGATAGTGAAATACTGCCAATTTCATTTTTCACTATTGTAAGACTATCTGTCCCATAGGATAGAATGGGGAGTTTGCTCATAACATCTTATGGGAACAAGATAGGAAAATAAAGTTTGATATGCATGAACTCGGAATGTTAAGATGCATCTTTTAGTGAGGGTGATATTTACATTCTGGGTTTGAAAATAATACCAATTTTAGAAAGTAGGTATTTTCTTGCCTAACCATCCAGTGTGCCTCTTCTAGGATGTGTATTGACTGTCTGGCTTTGGAGTGACAGGTGCTGGGGATGTGCATTCTGTTTCGACAGCCACTTGGGAGGGGGGGGTTAGGTGTTTCCTGCCTTTCCAGGGTGAGTCAGGGCTCGGCTGAATAGACCTGGGCTGCATTCAGAGTAGGGGGAGGAGATTTCTTTCACACCTGAATGGGCCTGGTCTGCCAAGGACAATGCTGTATCCACCTCCTACCAGGAAGCTGCACCAGAGAGGAGAGAACTGGTTTTGGCTGGACAAAGAGCTTCTCTGCCACAGAGAACAAAGGAGTTTGTATTATAAAAAGAGGGGCCCAGACCCCAGACTTTTAGATCACTTCTGGGAATCCCATGCTCCGATCTCCAAAGTCCGAGATCACCACACCGATTCCGACGCAGGCCCTGCTGTGCGGCTGCAAGAACCCATGCATCGTGGGACCGTGGCTGGAGAGAACAATGCAGTGTCGCCGCTGCCGCATCGAGAACCGACGCATCCCCGAACCTCACGCATCGCATCTGGGCACCATGTCGGCAAGAACACTGGGGTCGCAGTAAGAAACTGACGCATCACCTCCCCGCACAGTAAGAAACCGACGTATCACCTCCCCTTCAGTAAGGAACCTAACCATCACCGCCCCTGCGTGGCAGTAAGGCACCGACGCATCACCTCCCCTGAATTAAGGAACTGACACATCACCTTCCCTGTGCATAAGGAACCGACGCATCACCTTCCCTGTGACAGTTTTTGTTTGTGTACGGGACACATCCAAGGTACTTTGTGTGAAAAGTGTTGCATCTGCAATTTGCTTTGAACAGAACTTTTTTTTACCTTTTAAGTCGTATTTTGATTACTGTATTGTGGATTTTTGTCATTTTGGACTTGTTTTGGTTTAGATAAAGATTACTTATTTTTCTAAACTGGTGTGGTGTCCATTTGTAGTGTTTTCACTGTATTACTGTATGTGTTCACAAATGCTTTACACACTGCCTCTGAGATAAGCCTGCCTGATCATGCCAAGCTACCAAGGGGGTGAGCAGGGGTTATTTTAGAAGTGTATCCCTTTACCCTGACTAGAAAGAAGGGTCCCTACTTGGACAAGGGTGCAAACTCTTGCCAACTAGAGACCCCCATTTCTAACATTGGTGGCAGCGGTGGGATCTGGACTTGCATTTGTGTCTTACATACAGTGATTGGTGTACACTACTAGTAGAGTGCAGACCATCACGCAACCACATATAATTGGTGGAACTTTTGCCTTGGGACAATTTTTTTTTCTTGCAATTGAGAACTGCCAATCTTCATCATGTCAAAGCCAGCATTAGTTGCATCCATGGATATTGAGTTTGAAGAGGAGAGGGTTGAAATCTGCACTGTGCCACAATTGAAAGCTATCTGCAAAAAGTTTAAAATCTCTGTAAGAGGCCTCTCCAGAAAGGAGGAATTCCAAAAGGCGCTGAGGGCCTGGTTAGAGTCAAGGGATGCCAGCGATCATGACAACCAACCTATGGAGGAGGTGGAGAATTTAGATGAACAGCAGGATAGGCTATTGGGTCTGCCTGGGGGAGGTTACCTTCCCAGGGGGGAGGGAGCAGAAGAGCTGGAGGACAGGGAGAAAAACTCGAATGCATGAATTGGATCTCACAAAGCTCAAGCTGGGGAAGGAGGATAAGGAGTTGGCGTTTCAGAAGGAGAAATTAGCCCAAGAAGAGAAAACAATGCTCTTAGAGCATGAAAGAGGTTTGAGGGAACTGGATCTAAAAGCAAAAAGTATAGAGTCCAATCCCAGTGGTGGCAGCGTACCATCAGTGTCTGGAGAAGGGAAGGTATACATCCCCAAGGAGGTTATTAAGGATTTTATGAAGCATGAGGACATTGGTCAGTGGTTCAAAGCATATGAGGTAGCAATGAGGTCCTACAGAATCCTTGAAAGAGACTGGGGAGTGGGGTTGTGGAGCCGCTTCCTAACTGAGGGAGGGATACGTTGCTAGCATTGCCCACTGAAGATCAGATGTATTATGCCCCCATGAAGGAAGCCTTGGTAAGGAGGTATGGTTGGACCCCAGAGCTATACAGGCAGAAGTTTAAGGCTTGTAGGAAGCTAGAGTCAAGCACTTGGGTGGAGTATGTCTCCTATTTTTGCAGAGCACTATATGGATGGGTGAAGGGTAGCCAGGTGAATGATTTTCGGGGGCTCTATGATTTGGTTGCATGGGAGCACTTGTCAGCTAATTGTTTTCCAGAGCTACGCCAACACTTGATTGACAGTAGGCTGACTGATCTCAGGAAGCTTGCTGTGGAGGCGGACCGCTGGGTCAGTGCCAGGGTCCAAGAAGGTTGTGTGGGAGACTCCGCCAAGGGTGGGCAGGGTCCCCAGCAGAAGAGTGGGGGGGGGGACAAGGGTAAACAGAAGGAGTTCCAGAAAGAGCCCCAAAGTAATTCCCAAGGGAACCAAGGGAAAGGTTCCCAGCCTCCCACTGAAAAGAAGCCATAGGTCCCTGCAGGTAAGCAGGTCCAGAAGGGCCCCGCATATGTTATGCTTGTGGTCAGGTGGGTCACTTCCAGGGAAACCCTAGGTGTCCCAAAAAGATTACCACTGCACCCACTGGTGCACCGCCCTGGTAGATGGCTAGTGTAGCCTTGGGGGAGGAGTTGGGTGCCAAAGGGGGGGGTGGGAGCCAGCAGAAATGAACCTGGTCTCTTTAGGAGACAGTGAGATGGTCCCAAGGGCTCATCTGCCTGATAACACTAAAAAGGACAGGCAGTGGGTGACAATAAATGGCCATAGTGTGGAAGCTCTGAGAGACACTGGAGCCAGTGTGACAGCTGTCAGTTGTCGGCTGGTGTCTGAGGAGCTGGTGGTCCCCAACACATTCTACCCAGTAGTTGCAGCTGACAACTCGGAGTGCCTCTGCAAAGTGGTACAGGTTCCCTTTGAGTGGGGGGGGTCTCAGGTACCTTAAAAGTAGTTTTGAGGCCAGCTATGCCTGTTGACTGCCTGCTTGGAAATGATCTGGAGAGTTCCCCTTGGGAGAAGGTGGAACGTAAGTCTCATTTGGAGATGTTGGGTCTGCCTGGTTGGGCGTGTTTGACCACTCGGTCTATGGCAGCCGGTAGGGGCAATCAAGAGGACCTGCAGCCTGAAAGAATGGCCCAGGTGCCTGCTAGAAAGAGAGGAGGCAGGGGGCGCGGGAAACTGGCCTCCGAAGTTCCCACGGTCCAGGAGGAGGCAGACCTTGAGGGGGATGCCCTGGAGCCTACAGGGGAACAAGTGGCTGAACTGGGGGACCTGCCTGAGCTGACCCATAGGCAGCCGGAAGGAGGCCCCTTCAGGGAAGATTTCTGCAAGGACCAGCAGGAATGCTCCTCTCTTTTAGGCCTGCGGCAGCAGGCTGTAAGCCAGGCAGCAGGTGATCAGTCTGGATCATATTGGATTTACTGGGAGAATGGTCTCCTGTAGAGAGAGCCAAAGGTTGCTGAGCCTGGGTCAGCCCGTGTGCTGGTGGTACCCCATCGCTTCAGAGCCTTCCTACTGGGTCTGACTCATGATGTGCCTTTAGTGGGACATTTGGGGCTAGACAAGACCTTTGAAAGGCTTGTCACCCACTTTTACTGGCCACAAATGCGACACATCTCTGACACACATTGTAGATCTTGCCAGACTTGCCAGGCAAGTGGTAAGAGTGGGAGGAAGTGCAAGGCTCCTCTCCAACCTTTCCCTGTAGTCAGCACCCCCTTGGAGAGGGTGGGTATTGATATTGTGGGGCCTCTGGATCCCAAGACAGCCATGGGCAACAGGTTCATCCTGGTCTTGGTGGATCATGCCACCCGGTACCCGGAAGCCATCCCTCTCCGGACTGTGATGGCCCCTGTGGTGGGTCATGGGTTGATGGGGATTTCCCCCATGTGGGATTCCCCAGAGAGGTGGTGTCCGACCGGGGGACCAACTTCATATCTAGGTGTATGAAGTCCCTGTGGCAGTAGTGCGGTGTAACCTATATGTTCACCACTTCTTACCACCCCCAAGGAAATGGGCTGGTTGAGAGATTCAACTGGACCCTGAAAGGCATGATTTATGGGTCTTGGTGAACCCATGAGGTGTAAGTGGGACGTCCTCTTACCATGCCTACTGTTTGCTTACAGAGAGGTACCGCAGAAGTCCTTAGGGTTCAGTCCCTTTGAACTCCTGTATGGGCATCCTGTAAGAGGACCTCTAAGTCTGGCCAAAGAAGGCTGGGAGAAAGCTCCCAGTAAACCTCCCCAGGATGTATATAGTTACATGCTGGCCTTCAGGAACCAGACTAAGCGCTTCAGGCAACTCGCTCAGGTGAATCTGGAAGCCAGCCAGGAAGAAATGAAACGGTGGTACGATCAGAATGCCACTCTGATAGAGTTTCAGCCTGGCCAGAAAGTGTGGGTCGTGGCGCCAGTGGAGCCTTGTGCGCTCCTGGATAAATGGACTGGTCAATTTGAGGTGGTGAAGTGCAAGAGTAAAGTCACCCACTTGGTGGACTTGCAGTCTCCCAGGAACCCTTTGCGGGCCCTACATGTGAACCGCCTGAAGCCCCACTTGGAGCGGTCCGAAGTGGGCATGCTCCTTGCGACAGATGATGTGATGGAAGATGAGAGTTATCCTCTCCCTGACCTCCTGTTGACTAAGGAGCACGATGGGTCAGTGGACGGTGTGAGCCTCTCCCCCGCCCTGACTCCTGAACAGCAGAATGACTGCTGCCAACTGTTGGGACAGTTTGCTGCTCTGTTCTCCCTGACCCCTGGCGTCACTCAGTGGTGTGTCCATGATGTGGACACTGGGGATAGTCCTCCTGTAAAGCACAACATTTACCGGCTGACTGACAGAGTCAAGGCTAGCATCAAGGAGGAGGTCTCCAAGATGTTGGTGCTAGGGGTAATTGAGCCCACTAACAGCCCTTGGTCCTGCCCAGTGGTCTTGGTTCCAAAGGTTGCTGCACCCGGTGCCACGCCAGAACTCCAGATCTGTGTGGACTACCTAGGGCTCAATGCAGTCACCAGGACTGACGCACACCCCATCCCCAGAGCTGATGAGCTCATAGATCGGTTGGGAGCTGCCAAGTACCTTAGTACGTTTGACTTAATGTCTGGGTACCGGCAGATTACCTTGACTGATGGGGCCAAGGAGAGGTCAGCATTCTCAATGCCAGAGGGGTACTACCAATTCCGGGTGATGCCCTTTGGGTTGAAGAATGCCCTTGCCACCTCTCAGAGACTGGTCAACCAGGTGTTGGAGGGGCTGGAGAATTTCAGTGCCTCCTACTTGGATGAAACTGCCGTGTTCAGTGCCACTTGGGAGAAACATCTGCATGACCTCTGAGAAATGTTGAAGGCTCTGCAGAGGGCAGGCCTCACGATCAAGGCCAGCAAGTGCCAGGTTGGGCAGGGATCATGGTGTACTTGGGACACCAAGTATGGAGCGGCCAGGTGGCGCCCCTACAGCCCAAGATTGATACCATTCTGGCTTGAGAACCTCCCAAGACCCAGACAGAGGTGAGAACCTTTCTTAGGACTCACCGGGTATTACAGGAGATTCGTCAAGGGTTATGGCTCCATTGTTGCCCCCTTGACAGAACTGACTTCCAGGAAGCAGCCCAGGAAAGTGAACTGGACTGACGCCTGTCAAAAAGCTATTGATGCCCTGAAATCTGCCATGTGCACGGCGTCCGTGCTCAAGGCCCCCTACTTCTTACAGGAATTCATGGTGCAGACAGATGCTTCAGAGCATGGCGTGGGAGCAGTGCTCCCACAACTAAATGAGGAGGGCATAGACCAACCCGTAGCCTTCATTAGTAGGAGGTTACTTCCACAGGAAAAGAGGTGGAGTGGGATTGAGGGTGAGGCATTTGCTGTGGTCTAGGCACTGAAGAAGCTGAGGCTCTACTTGTTTGGGACTCCCATCCGGGTTCTGACCGACCACAGGCCCCTCAGATGGTTGATGCAGATGAGGTGTGAGTTTCCCTTGCATTTCTTGACTTTGCCTCCTGTATTTTGCTGTGTGTTGGATTTCGTTTTGCTGGTCTAGATACTTTGGGCACTTTGCCACTGCTGTTCAGTGCCAAAGTGCAAGTGCTCCCTTTGTCAATTGTTGTTATGAATTGGTATTTCCATGATTGGTTTATTTGGTTTACTGTTAAGTCCCTCGTACAGTGCACTGTGTGTGCCCAGGGCCTGTAAACCAAATGCTGCTAGTAGGCTTGCTGCACTGATTGTGCCACCTACACAAGCAGCCTTGCAACAAGGTCTCAGGCCTGCCATTGCGGTGCCTGTGTGCAGTCTAGTACTGCCATGTCGACCTGGCAAGTGCATCCACTTGCCAGGCCCTAACCTTCCCTTTTCTTATATGTGAGTCACCCATAAGGCAGGCCCAAGGTACCCCTGTGGACAGGGTGCAGTGTATGCAAAAGGTAGGACATGCCCTGATGTGTGTGGCATGTACTGATAGTGAAATACTGCCAATTTCGTTTTTCACTATTGTAAGGCTATCAGTCCCATGGAATAGAATGGGGAGTTTGCTCATAACATCCTATAAGTATTACTGCCCATGAGAACTAGATAGGAAAATAAAGTTTGATATGCCTGAACTCAGAATGTTAAGATGCATCTTTTAGTGAGGGTGATTTTTACATTCTGGGTTTGAAAATACCACTTTCAGAAGGTAGGTATTTTCTTGCCTAACCATCTTGCCTTGCCTCTGCTAGGATGTGTACTGACTGTCTGGCTTTGGAGTGACAGGGGCTGGGGATGTGCATTCTGTTCAGACAGCCACTTGGGGGGGGGGGTTAGGTGTGTCCTGCCTTTCCAGGGTGAGTCAGGGCTGGGCTGAATAGACCTGTGCTGCATTCCGAGTAGGGGAAGGAGATTTCTTTCACACCTGAATGGGCATGATCTGCCAAGGACAATACTGTCTCCACCTCCTGCCAGGAAGCTGCACCAGAAAGGACAGAACTGGTTTTGGCTGGGCAAAGAGCTTCTCTGCCACAGAGAACAAAGTAGTTTGTACTATAAAAAGAGGGGCCCAGACTTTTAGATCACTTCTGGAAATCAAGAGTTACCTTTGCCAAGGAGAAGAGCTGGAGAAACTGAGGAGGAATACTGCCCCTGTGCTGCTGTTTGTTGCTGTCTGGGGTCGGCCTGCAGTGGCTATTTTCTGCCAAGGAAAGGGAAAGGACTTTGCTGTGTGCTGTGTCCCCTGCTTGAGGAAGATCTCCACGGGCTTGAAGAAGAGCTTGCCTCCTGTTCTGAAGTCTCAGGGACACAAAGACTTCACCCCCAGCTCCCCTGAACTTCCTTGCTGGGAGTTCTGACCTGCTAAGAGGTGCATGCTGCTGTTTTGGGACCTCTGGAGGCTGTTTGCCGCTGGGATCTGGAAAAGTAACGCAACTTCGAGAAGCGCGACGCATCCGCACCTGTTTCCGACGCATTGCCAAAGAAATCGACGCAGCGCCTGCCGCGGCTCGAGAAATTGCCGAACGCCGAATCACGTGCACCGATCTCTGAAGTCTGAGATCACCACACCCATTCCGACGCAGGCCCCGCTGTGCGGCTGCAAGAACCAATGCATCGTGGGACCGCGGCTGGAGAGAACAATGCAGTGTCGCCGCCGCCGCATCGAGAACTGACGCATCCCGATCCTCACGCATTGCTTCTGGGTGCCACGCCTGCAAGAACACCAGGGTCGCAGTAGGAAACTGAAGCATCACCTCCCCACATAGTAAGAAACCGATGCATCACCTCCCCTTCAGTAAGGAACCAACGCATGACCGCACCTGCGTGGCAGTAAAGCACCAACGCATCACCTCCCCTGAAGTAAGGAACCGACGCATCAACTTCCCTGGGCGAAAGGAACCAACGCATCACCTTCCCTGCGACAGTTTTTGTTTGTGTGTGCGAGGCATTCAAGGTACTTTGTGTGAAAAGTGTTTCATCTGCAATTTGCTTTGAACAGAACTATTTTTACCTTTTAAAAGTCATATTTTGATTACTGTATTGTGGATTTTTGTTGTTTTGGTCTTGTTTTGGTTTAGTTAAAGATTACTTATTTTTCTAGACTGGTGTGGTGTCCATTTGTAGTGTTTTCACTGTATTACTGCATGTGTTCACAAATGCTTTACACACTGCCTGCGTGCCAAGCTACCGAGGGGGTGAGCAGGGGTTATTTTTGAAGTGTATCCCCCTTACCCTGACTAGGAAGAAGGGTCCCTATTTGGACAAAGGTGGAAACTCTTGCCACTAGAGACCCCCATTTCTAACAGGGACAGACAGACAAATGGCATTCTTTTGGAGCACAGAACCTCTTGTGTGGGATGAAGGGTGGTTCTTTTAACCTCCAAGTGCTTATCTGGACACCACAGGGCACTAAAGAAGTATTGGTAGCAACATTTTGCACTCCACACTTTGAATGCTCATGTGTGTTGTTAGTTTGCTCCTCAAAGTTGGGTCTGCTCTCACTCTCGACAATTTGAAAGCAGATGTGTATGCAGGCTCCTCAGAGGAGCAGTGCTTTCACCCTTTGACACTCTTGACGTATGTGTATGTGTGTACTTTGGTATTCCTAGCTTAAATAAGTCTCTTGGAATATTTTGGAGGAAATTGCGCTTTCCCCAAATATTCTAGGACTAGAGTTACAATAGTAAATTAGACCTTCCAGTATTCGCAGTGGGCGCAACTCAAGGTAAGAAACACAAACGTGCATTGACTTTCAGGTAAGTGCTAAATTTATCCCTTAAATAATAACCTGTATTTTATATGTAGTAAAGCACCTGTAGAAAGTCGTTTGCAGTAACTTTGGGGCCGATTCCGATCTGGGTCGGAAAGCTCTCCGACCGATCCGGATCCGGATTGTTTTCCGACCGAGCCGGACTCCTGCAGTCCGACCGAGCGAGTACGATGCGGCCGTATGATGCCGGACTCGGTTCGGTCGGACTCCCATTGAAGTCAATGGGTGCCGGTCGTACGACGCGTACATGGGCTCCCATTGACTCAATGGGAACGTTGCGCAAAGGGGTGCCCCCTGTAGTGGGTACGCGTTGGTGCCATCCGCACCGTACATGCATGTATAGGGGGGACCCATGGGTCCCCCCTGTGTCCGACTCATATGGCTACGGGTGAAGGGGGGTCCGGCACGGACCCCCGAAGTCCGCTTCCCAGAGATTCTTCGTGTCAGAGGCTCTGACTCGATCCGGCTGTCCGGATCGTGCATCGTACTGGCTCGGTCGTAAAACGTCTCCATTGCGCGGTACGAATCGAGTGCGAACGAGTCGGACGGAGCGGTTCGGACCCGGAAACGAGTCAGTCGGCGATTTCGCGTTCATTCGCATCGTACTTGGGCGTCCGGACATCTGTACGACTCGGTCGGAAACAGAGCCTCCGACTCGGATCCGGTAAAGCCGAATCCGATTCGGAGGCCTACCGACCGAGATCGGAATCGACCCCTTTATGTCTTTACGTGGGATGGGTCTCTAAAAGTGGCGTGGCTAAATATGTGTAACTAGGTATCATTTCTAAGAGGTGTGGTTATGTAATTAAAGATGTGGCTTACACATGTGAACTAGAATTCTGTGCTTCACACAGCGTGGCAACTGAAGAGTTTTCAGTGATTTTCTGAGAACATTCTGTTTATTACAGCCAAATATATAGCACAATAACAGACATACATTTAAAAGAAGCCAGAATGATTGGCTTTGCTGATGCTTGTTGACAGTATCAAATAAGTGAGTAACAACAATTGGGCCTATTCACAAATGTAAATCTACACATGCAGATTTACTATATGTAAATGTACTTTTCCACTTTTTAGTTACTTTATCACTTTGGGCTATTTAAAAAATCTGATTGTAAAGTAACTCAAAAGTGTAGAATTACATCTCTCCTACTACTGCCAAAAAGAAGCAGTGGTAAGCCCAGCACCACACATGGCCAACCACTGATAAATACAAAACCCACCCATACAAAATCACGGAGGCAGGGACTTAAATTAGAAACCAGTAGCAATTAATGTTAAGCTAAATTAAAATATGTTCATTTAAAAAAAGAAATATATATATCTCTTCGGATATATGGCGAGACTGTTTGTGCGTCAATAAAATATAAAGATATGCACAATACCTGGGTCCGCTCTCGTTTGTCTGGAACGACTGGTGTGAACGAGGAATCGTCATATATATATATATATATATATATATATATATATATATATATATATATATTATCTACTGGCGGTCGCCAGTAGATAGTTATAGTTAGGACCTATTATCCATAGGAAATCCGTAACATTCTATTCCCAATAACTTTGGCATCGTTTGACGAATCATCGCGAAATTTTCAAAACTAGTGGGGCGCTCCGGTCCGCTCCTGTCTTGAAAGTTTCGGGGTGATTCATCAAGCGGGGGCCGAGAAAAAAGGGGGGGTCCCAAAACGTGTTTTCTCCATGTTAATTCCCATAGGAAATTTTAGCTACAGCCCGAGCTGCTGAACGGAATTACACCAAATTTTGCAAAAAGGTAGCGCTTGGTTCAGAAAGCAACCTTTTTTTTAAATGGTGTAAATCCGTTTAGTAGTTGCGGAGAAATTCAAAAAATAAGATTGAAAAAATCAATTTCCCATAGGAAACTTTATGCAAGGCTACAGCAAAAACTGCTGAACGGAATTACACCAAATTTGGCAAAAAGGTAGTGCTTGGTTCAGAAAGCACCCTTTTAAAAATGGTGTAAATCCGTTCAGTAGTTGCTGAGAAAATCCAAAATAAAAGTTTCGATATCTATGGCCGCGGTGGATCCGCGCACCCTCCCGATCACGAGCTGCATGCTAATTGGCTGTCAACACGCCAAACCAGGAAGTGTTGGCAGCCATCTTGTTCCTCGGTAGAACCGAGGAACAAGAAAGCAGTAAAACAACTGCGTAAAACGCAAAAAGGGGGCAGGGTAGAAACACCCTGACCCCCTAGGCCTGCTCAGGGGGTCCTATAAGGACCCCCAGGGCCCAGAAAATTAAAAAAATTAAAAATAAAAAATCGGCGGGATGCG
Source organism: Calotriton arnoldi (assembly GCA_963921515.1). Taxonomy (NCBI): domain Eukaryota; kingdom Metazoa; phylum Chordata; class Amphibia; order Caudata; family Salamandridae; genus Calotriton; species Calotriton arnoldi. Next base: position 330,988 of record CAWUFW010007337.1, read on the forward strand.
CTTAGGGTGCGCGGATCCCGCCGAGAAAAAAAAAAACGAAGCGCGGTCTCCCGCGCTTCGTAGTTAATTGGCCCCCGGGTGGGCCAAGTCCCGGGGGCATGGGGGTTTATTTAATAATATGGGGGCCTCTAAGGCCCCAAGCCCCGAGGACCGCCACCCCCGGTGCTTTCAAAAAATAATGGTGCGGGAGGGCTCTCGGCCCTCCCGCAGCCCCGGAGACCGCCACCCCCGGGCTTCTTTTAAAAAAAAAAAATTACCTGTGTGTGGTGTGGGGGGGCTTGAGCCCCCCCACACACCCCGGGGACCGCCACCTCCCCGGGGCACTAAATATTTCAATATGGGGGTCCGTTACGGACCCCGAGCCCCGGGACCACCACCTCCCGGGGCTTTGCCAATGGAGGGAGGGGGCCCCCTCCTGGAGCCCTTGATGGCCCTGGGGACCACCACCCCCAGGGCCGGCTCCTGCAGTGTCCCGGGGTGCCTACCCCGGGACACTGCTGTTTGCAATCACAGGACGGGAGCCTCGCGGCTCCCGTCCTGTCATAGCAAACTGCTTTGCTTCATTGAAGCGAGAGCAGGGAAACCTGCTCTCGCTTCAATGAAGCAAAGCAGAATTGCTTTTCCATAAGGGAGCTGCATGTCAGCAGCTCCCTTATGGAAAAGCAATGCCGGCTCCCGTAGGACGTGGGGGCCGGCGGGACCGTGGGGGGATTGGGGACCCCTCCACGGTCCCCAACGAGTGGCCAGGCCCCGGGGGATGGGGTCCCCAGGGCTATTAGTGGCCTGGGAGGGGGGCCACGCAGCCCCCCTCCCCATAAAGTAAAAAATTAAAAAAAAAACAACAAAAAAACCCGTTAAGGCCGGCCCCGGGGGATGGGGTCCCCGGGGCCTTAAATGGCCTGAGGAGGGGGGCCACGCAGCCCCCCTCCAAAAATTTAAATAGAAAAAAAAAGAGGGCATGCCCCGGGGGATGGGGTCCCCGGGGCCAATAGAGGCCCAGGGAAGGGGCTAGCCCACCAGGTACCTCCAGTAAGCCCCACCCCCTTCCTTCACAATTGTGCAAATATTCCTCTAAAATCAGCCGAACTACAAATTCCGATTTACTCACCTGTTATCAGGAGAGACCTCAGTGCTGCATCTTTGAGCCCAGTACTGATCCTGAAAAGTAATTTTAACCGTACTTACCAGTAACTTGAATTTCCTTCCATAGGCTAACATTGACTGGTTTCACTTGGAAATTCTTCTCAGTATGGAGTTTTGGAACTTTATAATATTCCTCTAAAATCAGCCGAACTACGAATTCCGATTTACTCACCTGTTATCAGGAGAGACCTCAGTGCTGCATCTTTGAGCCCAGTAATGATCCTGAAAAGTAATTTTAACCGTACTTACCAGTAACTTGAATTTCCTTCCATAGGATATCATTGCCTGCTTTTTGCTGAAAAAGTTTGTGTCGATTTTTTAAACATACAAATATTCCTCTAATATCAGCAGAACTACGAATTCCGATTTACTCACCTGTTATCATGAGAGACCTCAGTGCTGCATGTTTGAGCCCAGTACTGATCCTAAAAAGTAATTTTAACCGTACTTACCAGTAACTTGAATTTCCTTCCATAGGCTAACATTGACTGGTTTCACTTGGAAATTCTTCTAAGTGTGGAGTTTTGGAACTTTATAATATTCCTCTAAAATCAGCCGAACTACGAATTCCGATTTACTCACCTGTTATCAGGAGAGACCTCAGTGCTGCATCTTTGAGCCCAGTACTGATCCTGAAAAGTAATTCTAACCGTACTTACCAGTAACTTGAATTTCCTTCCATAGGCTAACATTGACTGGTTTCACTTGGAAATTCTTGTGTGGAGTTTTGGAACTTTATAATATTCCTCTAAAATCAGCTGAACTACGAATTCCGATTTACTCACCTGTTATCAGGAGAGAACCCAGTGCTGCATCTTTTAGCCCAGCACTGACCCTGAAAAGTAATTCTAACCGTACTTACCAGTAACTTGTATTTCCTTCCATAGGAATCCATTGTCTGGTTTTCAGCAGAAAAGTTTCAAAGTGTCGATTTTCACAAACTACAAATATTCCTTAAAAATCGCCTGTATGACTTAAACGCATTCTTTCAACTGTTTACAGGAGATGCACCAGTGCTGGATCCAGGATCCACCACTGAGTAAGAAAAAGTAACGATGACACTACTTACCTGCTAAGTGAATTTCCTCCCATAGGATAACATTGGTGATTCTATGTGAAAAAGTTTCTGTGTCAACTTTTAAAATACAATAATATTCCTTAAAAATCACTACTGTAACCAAAACGCTTTTACTCAACTGTTTACAGGAGATGTCCCAGGACTGAATCTAGGATCCAGTCATGTGGTTAGAAAAGTAATCCATAAAGTAACTAATTGCATTTAACTAGAAATTCAGCATTGAGCTCAATGTTGCATTGTGTTTGAAATTGTGTTGCCCATTGCAACAACTGTAACTACTGTACTTAAAATTCTATTGCCTATTTGCAAAGTATTTAAACTAAAGTAATTCATTCTGAGAAAGTATATTTTGTAATGTAATGTATAATGTAATTACAATGTAATTTAAAAAATAAAATATCTAAAAATAAATAGTTTTAAAAAATGTAGTAAATCCGTATCAAAAAATAAATATAACAATTAATACATTTAAAAATTGTCATTTACAAAACCTTTGAAATTCACTGAAAAAAACCATAGGTTTCAGACATGTTATAGTTAGGAATTAGCATTTAAAAAACCTTTGAAATTCACTGAAAAAACCATAGGTTTCAGGCACGTTATAGTTAGAAATTAGCATTTAAAAAACCTTACAAATTCACTGAAAAAACCATAGGTTTTAGGGACAGTTATAGTTAGTTGGACATTGCACTCGTACAAAACCCATGAAATTCCCCCGTTATAGTTAGTTCAGCTAACTATAACTCGCGCCTCGCAATGCACTGCTGATGACGTCACATATTACATCACTCATGACATGGTCAGTGACATCACGGATGACATCACTGATGACATCTCAAATGACATCACTGATGACATCACTGATGACATCATCCACGTGATAATCTGATGCACCTCCTCACACCCTAATATAACCTTTGATATACCCACTCTAAATTACAGACTGCCATTCGCAAAACCATAGACACTCCAACACCAATAACTACATACCCACTCACTGATTCTTAGGTCTACACACACATCCACTCACTCACCCGTACAGTCACTCATACTTACGGTCACTCAGTACAGGACTATCATATGCACTCATACTCCTATATAGACACTCAAACACCGCCACTCATCCATAGAGGTACTCACACACCTAGTCAGTCATGCAAATAATTAAACACACTGCCATTTACTCACCTATACAGTTATACACACACCAGCTCACTTACTCATACAAATACTAGCACATTCTTACGCTCTTATACAATCACTGATACAAGCACACACTCATCCATACAGTCACTCTCACAATCACACACTCTCGCTTATAGCTATTTATATACTCCAACACACATATATACTGCCTTTCACATATGTAGTTACTCACACATGTACCACTGGGACATACATTCACTCACTAACACACTCTTACACACACTTACCCACCCATACAGTCTATCACAGATACACTCTTGAAACCATCCACCCAGTGAATCACCCACTCACACATTTATGCACAGAGTCGCACACACCCCACCCACACAAACACTCAGGCACCCATACAGATACTCAGACAACCAATCAATAACTCATATAGACATGTAGCTATTCACAAACCCATGCAGCCACTTACACAGCAACAGACAGACGGATACAGACATTCACCCAGTTTAGTCACTAACCCATGCATTCAGTAAGATACGTTTAATCACTCACTTATAGAGTTAGTCACGCACCTACTAAATCATCCATACAGACACTTATACACCCACTCATTCTTCAATACGCCTTTCCCTATATATATTAAAAATATTTAAACTTTACAGAAACACACAGTCACTGGATGATGTCATCAGTGATGTCATTTGAGATGTCACTGACCATGTCATGAGTGATGTAATATGTGACGTCATCAGCAGTGCATTGCGGGGCGCGAGTTATAGTTAGCTGAACTAACTACAACGGGGGAATTTCACGGGTTTTGTACTGAGTGCAATGTCCAACTAACTATAACTGTCCCTAAAACCTATGGTTTTTTCAGTGAATATATATATATATATATATATATATATATATATATATATATATATATATATATATATATATATATATATATATATATATCCAGAAAAGCTCGCAATGCTTCTTGCTCGAAGAACGAGAGTAGACCCAATTATCAGTGCAATTAGTGTTTCGGCCGATTCCCGATATATATTTTTTTTCTCTCTATAGATATTATATATATGTATATGTATATATGTTATATATACATATATATATATAATAGATTTAATGTAGCAAATTAAACATAATTAAATATAGATTACAAACTATTTTAATAGCCTTTTTAATTTAAAAATAAATGTAACTTTATATAAAAATAATAATAATTTATTTGAAATTAATTCCAGACATAACCTTTTGCAATCTTTAGTAAATAATAAACAAGTATAAACATTTTACTTTAGGTGAAATTTTTTAAATTAACCTTTAAAAAGTTAATTAAATGTAATATATTTAAATTAATTAAATATTTAATTAAAAAATAAGTTAATAGTGCTGTAGCATTTTATATTTCATTCTACATTTAAAATACACATATAATATTATTTTACATTATCATGTATCAATAAAATATTTGTTTTAATTGTTTTCAAGTTTAATAAATATTTTTACTTTTCCCTATACTCTACTATTGAGAGACTCCACCCCCCCGATGGAGGTGGAAATTTGCACTCATAGGTTTGTGAATTGCATTTTGTAGTAAGTAAGCAGTACTACTGTATGTACTACAAAATGCAGCTTGTGAATCAGGTCCAATTATTTACTTGTGAATGCTTAGAATTCAAAATGTTTCAGTTCTCAAAATATAAGACTGAGAATTGAACAGGTCTGTGTTCAGAGTGTCGTAATTACTCTTTAACCCCCCTCCCTCACCCCCCACTGCTTTCCTCTTCAGTCTGTCACTGTTAGACACTTACGGAGAGCCCAAGGACTGGTGCATGTAGTGTGACCATCTTTATGACCCATAGTCAGGTACTGTGAATAATTCACACTCTTTTCTTCCTCAACTCCAGGGCTCTCAATCATGGCCCGTCATAAATACCCACACATTTCCTGAATTCATTCCACTTTCTGAAAGTGACTCATTTCACAGTATGCACTACACAAGAGTCATGTATTGGTTAGGAAAATACAGACACCCTACATCTAGAAAGCAAATTATCGTCGGGAATATAAAATGTAGTAAAGGATATGAAATGTAAACAGAGACTTCATTCCTGACTCGGTCTACACTCATTGATGAGAAACTGATTAGTCTTTTTGCATGTAAAGATAGTGACATAAATAGAGGCCTCGAAAGTGACCAGTTTCAAATTCAGGGGCATATTTACAATGCCCCTGCTGCACTTTTACGCCACCGGAACGTCACTTTTGTGACATTTCGGAGGCGCAGTGTGCCGGCCCATATTTACAAGGCGATGCTAACCCACCCTGCATGGCTTTTCATGGGTTTGTAAATATGGAGTAAGGCAATGCCCTACTCTCTATGGAAGTGGCCTTCCATGGGTATTGCTGTGGGTGCTCCCATGCAACACCCATGTTTTGTGACACTGCCCCAGATTTGCAACATAGCGTAAATCTGGGGCAGCGCCCAGTGGCGGCTGATAATGTTAGGGTGGAGGGGGCGGGCAGAACACACATGCAGACGTACACACTCACTCACACCCATGCATTCACACACACATCCATTCACAAAACTCATTGCCAAATATTCAAACATACACACGCACACATCAAACATTGATAAAAAACAAATCATACTTACCTGAAGCTCTGCCTTGGTGATCCCAGGACGGTTGAGACTGGTGCCTTCCCTCGTTGGATGACCGAGGGAAGGCAGCAGAGTGGGATGGGGTTGGTGAGACTGCTGACCTCACCTAACTCTGTGACGAAGTGTTACTGATTGACACTCGGCCCTGGGCACTTCAGGGCTTAAAACTGAAGCACCCTGGTTCGAGGCAATGAGTGACTCTTCCCCTCGTCACAGGGGAGGAGAGCCTCAAGTATTTTTGCTGAGCTGAGGAGGTCACGCCCACAGGAGCTGTGGCATCCTCAGCACAGCAAAGTTCAGCTCAGACAACCAGAGCCCGCACATTAAGCGTATGTCTAACTCCTGGCTGCCTGACCTGAAAATGAAGAGTGTCTGTCAGGCTGACCTTTGCTCAGCCTGATAGACACTCTTCTTGAGGGGCAAAAGGTGAGGGGGCGTGGCGCCTCAGCCCCTAAGAACCGGCCACGGCTGGCAGCGCCAAAACCAACAGCTTCCTAAAGCAGGCGTAATAAGGAGAAATGTTCACTTTTCTCCTCTTTTTCCTCTTTCCACGTGTGCATTCTGCAGCACACATAGAACAAGGACGGCACCTCCTTTGGTTGTGTTTGTGCAGGAACACAAAAACAATCATGCCAACAACCCAGACACCCTTGCACCATGGTGCAAGGGTGCCTGCATTGGCGCTCGGCTGCAGTTTGTGCACCGGCGCTGGCAGAAAGGACAGGAATGTGCTGTATCTTTTAGATAAGGCGTATTCCTTCCCCTTTTCTTTTGACAGAGGGCAGTGCAGCTCGAAGGCTTGCTGCCTTGCCCTACACCAAAATATTGTAAATATGGCCCTCAGATTTTAATTTTATCTATTTACCTTCAATGTTACATTTACAACTGTTTTTGCTTCAAACTCAAAGCTGGCTGACACGTAACCACTTGAAGCTAAATGCTCTCAAAACGGAATTCCTCCTAATCGCACCAGACAAGCAATCTCCGGTCATGGAACAATGGTTGAATCAGCTTACTGCTCTTAACTGTAGGCCTCACCTTGTCGATTCTGCAACCTCTCTGGGAATTATGTTAGACAAAAGTCTGAACATGCAGAAGCACATCAGTTCCCTCACCAAAGGAGCGAACTTCCAACTCAGCATCCTAAGGAAACTCAAACTTTATCTCCCCGCTCATGACCTAAAGGTTGCAGTGCAAGCCTTAGTGATCTCAAAGCTGGACTATGGCAGCGCAACCCTTTGCGGCCTGCCTAGAGTGAAGACGTCTCCTCTTAGGGTTGCCCTCAACTCTGCTGCTAGGCTCGTAACAGGCGCTAAAAAATACAACCATATTTCTCCTGACTTGTTGTCCCTGAACTGGCTTCCATATGAAGCTCGGATACATTTAAAAATCGCATGCATGGCACACAAAGCCATTCACTTCAATACCCCACTCTACCTCGCTCAGAAACTGGAGCTCTCATGTGGCTCGAGAGCCTCCAGAAGCGCCAGCACCCTATTGCTCAAACCACAAAAATTCAAGAAAAGAAAAACCTACAATCAAGCCTTCTCAGGTATGGCACCGAGGATTTGGAACTCCCTTCCCCCCGAAGTCAGGGTGAATCCTTCCACTGTGCTCTTGATGAAGAAATTTCTGCCTCAGACTGGTTATTCCATTCGATATTGAGGTCACAGTCGCAGATTTGTGGCCCAGCTGCCAGGGTCACGAGAATGCCTGGCTCTACAAGACTGTGAATTTTTCGCTTTGTTGGTTCTGTTTTGATTGCTTGTATACTTCTTGTTGTATAAACTGTAAAGCGCTCTGATACCCTCGGTGGTCATGTTCGCGCTATAGAAAACTTTCTATATAAAATAAATAAAAATAAAATAAATATTTGGTTCTAGTAAATATAGATGTTCAGTTTGTGAATAGAAGTGGGGTTACTCTTTGGTGGGTGGATGCATGTCCCTCTCTAAGCCCCTCCTTGGCTGTCACTTAACTCCTTCTTACTCCTCCATAAATCCCTACCCTTTAGTTGTAAATATTCCTCATTTTCCAGCCATTCCACCCCGTCCCTCCCACATTTACTACTAAAATATATACCTACATGTGCGGAGATCTCCACATTTGTGTCGGACATCTCGGCACATCAGATATCGGAGAGACGGAGGCGTAGACCTCCACATGTATGTCAGGACATAGCATTTGGTAGTACTTAGTGGCACAATTCTAGTACTACTACGTACTACAAAATGCAGTCTGCGAATAGTTCCCAAAGCCTTTAGTCATCCTTGAGCCCCACTTTGTTTAATATTTTTTGGGCTCCACTAGATCATGTCATCTGTAGTTTTGCCTTTGCTGTGATTTCCTATGCTGAAGATACTCAGATTGTTGTCTCCTTTTCTGACATAGCTATTGTCTTTCTGTTTACTTGGAGTTGCCTCCTGGATGAAAAGCCATTCATTGAAGCTCAATTAGGATAATAGAGCTACCAATATTTAAGGGGCCTGTTTGATTTGGTCTCCTTCGTGGTGACCTACGGAACTGGGTTACCCACCTGTTCCATGCATTCAGCTAGAAATCTAGGAATTGTCACCAATTTTTCTCGCTCTTTCTCTAAACAGGTCAACTGTATCAACTTTCGCAACTTTTTTCACCTGCATGTGTTGCACAAAACCCTAACACTCTTGCCTAGTGACTCTCATCATACTGTGGTGAAAGCTGGTATTTTAGTTCTCAGTGAATATGGTAAATGTCTCTTCCTGGGCTTGCCAAAGAAAGCTATTCCTCAACTTAAGCTGACTCATAATTGTGCAGCTAGGGTTCTATTCAACGTACCGTTTCAAGCTTCAGTTTTCTCCCATTTTAGTAAGTTGCACTGACTTCCTGTGCACACTTCGTGATTCTGTGTATATGTCATAGAGCTTTTCACAAGACAAGACACACGTTTTCTTCAATCTAGTATGTACCTTTTTGATGCCACCACAACTGACAAATAAGCATTTGTGTCCCCTTTCATATTGTCAGTCGAGCGTCTGATTCTGTGGAGCTCCAGTGGGAAATCGGATGTCTCTTTTCAGAGTGAAAGAAAAAACTGGACTGTCATTGATATCGGAGAGGTCTTTCATGAGGAAGCACTTGCAACTTTTTGTAATGAGTGAGTGAGCGTCTGTTCCCACACTATTTCTTTGTGAGGACGTTCATCGGTTTTGGAAAATACATCACGGACAGGCACCAACTTCATTTCCGGCAGAGGTATTATTTGAACTCACCAAAGGAAGACCGTGAACAGTACAGGTGCTATCTTTAAACCAGGCAAGGTATGGTCTGAGCACATCAAAGGAAGACGGTACACACTACGACGAGAGCTATTGTGTTTGCTACCGAATGCCAATTAGAAGACAGCCTCTGCAACATAATTACTACCAACAGTAATTGAGACTTCTCCAGGACTACTTGCTTGTCAGTTGGAGAATACCATGGATGGATGCCATCTTGGTGCCATGTAAAACGATGTGGAGAAGAGTACATGAGCAGAATGCAGCACGCATAGACAGAGGAAAAAACTAGGAGAAATAAAAGTATTTCTCCTCATTGCACCATTCCAACGCCTCCCCAGGGGAGGCGTACAATTCTGACGCATCCTAGTTTTGCAAAATGTTGTAAATCTGGGAATGTGTTGCGTTCCATGCATGTTGCATGGGAACACCCACAGCAACACCCATGGAATGCCCCTTTCACGCAGAGTAATGAGTGAAAGGGGCCCATATTCACAAGCCAGTGAAAAGTCACGCTGTGTGACTTTCAGTGGCCTTGCAAATATGGGCAAGCCCATTGCACCGCCGGTGTGTCAAAAAAGTGACGCACCGGCGGTACAATGGGCTTGTAAATAAGCTCCTGAATGAGAATGAGATTTGTGTTAAGATATTAGATCTTCACTGTTTGTACCAAGTGACCACCATCCTTGAGCTATACAATTTTAATTTACGATGTCTAGACAAAGATGAATCGGTTGAAGAGTTTTTTAGAAGTCTGACGAACCTTGCCTCAACGTGCAAAATTGAAGTAACAACGGAAAAAAGAATAAGAGAACAATTTCTTTTGAAGTGTAATAGTGGCAAAACAAGATAAGAACTGTAGTTAACAGATAAACCACTACTAGAAGAAGCAGCTGATGTTTCAAAAAAAGTGGTACTTATAATAAAGTGTGTGAATGCATTAGGCAGTTAAAGGAATTTGAAGGATGTAGGTTTAGAATTTAGTAAAGGTTCAGGTTGTTTTTGTAGCACATAGGAAGGTGCACCATGGAATAATCAAGCTCCGATATATATTCAAAATGTTTCCTTTATTTCATTTCTTCAGTAAGACCAAGGTAAAATCCAGCCAACGCGTTTTGTTCCTAATTGCTTCTGGAACTTCATCAGGGCTGAAAATAACATACAAAAAACAATAAAACAATACGAACAATAAACAACACAGCCGTTGTGTGAATAACATATAAGACAGATAAAACATTATATACAAAACTCTGATTCTATAGACAATAGTTCATTTCATAGAACCACCCCATATTACATTCGCCATTGTTTCTATTTGTTTTTTCCTATTCAGGTTGTTTTTGCATAAAGAAAGACTTACAAGAAGAGAGGAAAACATTTAGTGGGTCTTGGTATTGCTGTGGTAACTTAGGACATAAGATGAATGATAAAGAATGTCCAGCATTGAATGTGACATATAATGGATGTGGGAGGAGAGAGCACTTTATTTGAATGCTGGGGAATGAGAAATTAGGAGGATGGGAATAAAGCAGCAAAATTATGAGTAAAGCAGCAGCTTTACAACTATAACAATGAGCAATGTTCATCCTACTGAAATAGTTAAAGTTAATGGAGAAAAATGTAATATGAAGTTTGTCATGTTCTTATCTTATTATATTTCCAAAACAAACATTTGAGCAAAACTTGTTATCTAAGCAGTCAAGTTGTATGTTGCACACAAAGGGGATGATGGTGAAATGTAAAAATGCTAGGGGTTACCTTGAATTCTCATGGTCAACCTCAAGTATAGGTACAAGATATTTCTGATATAATAACTTAATTCAAATTTGAATTCAAGAAAATGTTTATAAATGCCTTGGGCTGCTTTAAAAGTTGCAAGCATCGAATCAGATTAGGAAAGGAGCAAAACCTGTAGTTTCAAATGTTAGATGTATTTCTTTGAGCATACAAGATGAAGTGAAAAATGAACTGGAGAAGTTGTGATTGTACAAATTGAAGCTTCAAAATGGATTGCTCCAATTCTTGTGGCAAGAAAGGCTGAGACAAAAATGCTTTTCCTATGGAGACACAATCCAAACTATAAATACCCACTAGCAACCTCTACCGGGTAATATATATGTGTGCATATGTGTGTATTATGTATGTATATACTGTCACACAACTTTATATATATATATATTTATATACATACACACAGACGTATTATTTTCGATATCACTATTGGTTTCCTACCCTATTAATCATCATTTTGCATTTCAAAATAAATTCAGAATTGACTATTAATATCAAAATAAATTAATAAAGAATAATTAATGTACACAATAGGTCATTCAGATAAAAACCAGTTTAAAGGCAATGATTTAGTAATTGAGTATTTACCGGACCCATAGATATTGTATGTAGGTTAGGCACCAAACTTTTAAGCTTCCCCATATAAACATCTATTTGCTAATGTTTGTTTAAGATGGTATTGATCCTATTTCTCAATAAATGCACTCTCATGTCTGCAACTCAGTAAGGGATTATAATTTGTTTAGAAAGTTTCTATATACTGAACCTCAATACACACCTTATTTAGCATTCCATCTATTTTTAACGCAACAGTTCACCCATGTGATTTACCTCACCATCATAAAAAGTATAATTTCTGAAAACTGCCTCAAAATGCTCTATATTCAAAGAAGCTCTAAGGAAACAGCAGGAAAACAAGAAGAAAAAGATTTCATAATATTTCCTTATCTTCATCACATGATTATCAAGGTGCAAAGTACTATCCCTTGTTTTCTCACCTTAGATAAATCTTACGGAGACACAGATGAATGTTAATCATTTCTTAAGGCCATCTCATCTCCTGTATTTCTACATAAGCAGGACACTCATACTGACCTGAAGCCACAAACCGAATTGAAAAAGGAAAGAAAATGTGTATGTATCAATCTATACACACAGAGCCAATGACTATAATTTTAACTATTTCCATCACGTTTAACCTCTCACACTTCCATCAACTTTATAGTCTCTAATACTGTAATCCTCAAATTAACTGTCTAGGTATTACAATACTCAGACATGTTCTACAAAAACCGTAATTTAATATCTTTTCTTTGCTAGCCACTGTGTTAATCTAGTCCAAATGGTTAATCACCACGTCTCTTACCGCAGGTGCCATCTAGGGAAATTAGACTATATGAGCAGGTGCCAGTGGCGTAGCCAGGGGGGGTTGAGAGGGCGGTCTTACCTGCAGCGTCGCAGAGTGTCCACCGCAGGAATCGCCAGCACCCCCCGCCCCGCTCTCACATACGCCGCAGCCGCCAGTGACAAAGGGCTAGCTAAGCCACTGGCAGGTGCGGCCTAGAGTGTGGTTTTATTCTTTGAGAAGAGAGGGAATGTTGTGAACTCTTTAGCTTTGTGTGAAAAAAGAAAGGTTCTTAGAGATTTTAGTTATAAGGGTCAGTTTATTTTGTGAAGCCACTGCCCTTTTTCTGCGGGGATATGTTTTGCGATCGCTAGGAACCTACATGTGCTGGAATAGGACTCTGCACTATGGAGAAGATAGAGAGCCAGGCACCATAACCACCATAACCACATTGTGCTGAATTCCTGCTTTCACAAATGACCTGGCTCTTGATGAGAGGAATCATACTTGTCAAACTCAGTTCTGGGGCCTCAGGGCAGACACAGGCTATTGGCCTCAACTGTGGTGATTGAGGATGTTTGTCAGTCGTGTAATGGGGTCCATTCTACTGTGGCTCTGCTATCTGGGCCAAGTACACCGTTTTCCCACTATAATCTCAGGGTAGGGAGGCTGAGCAGCCAAAGGCTTCTCTGCGAGGTAGTGTAGGGGCAAGAGCTCAGGACTCAACAGTCATCCAACAGACATCTTAATGTGTTGTCCAGGCAAGTGCTTATCTTTTATTTGAAAGTACTTTAGTCTCACAGCAAAACAAAGTATTACACAGCGCAATTTTGGTTCTCTGTTACCGGGTTGTATTCATGATTGCAATCTTCAGTGAGGATCTACATCCCTTCAGTACCCTCTCCCTGCTACAAGAATTTCCTAATGTCTACAGCCCCTTTTTTATAATATGGGCACAGGCATGGATTAGACACAGGTTCAGTTCACTCAAGAGCATGCCAGTGTCTAGAAGTATAAATCAGATAAATTAGCTTTTACCACTTTGAGTTCATACTGCAGAATTATACTGCCAACTCAGTCTCTCATTCTGCACAGAGTTAGGCCCCTCTGTTTATCGATATCGCTGTGTTGCAGTTTTGGTGGTGTGGGCTGGTGCATTCAGCTTTTCTGCTCCTGTAACAGCTTTCGTTCTGTGAGGGTAATGGATGCGACCACACTTGGAACCTGACTGCTGGGCGTAATCAGCAGGCTCACATGGCGCCTCTCGTCTTGAGCAGGAGCGACCTCCTAGGCAAGGTGCAGATGGGCACTTGAATGGGGCAGATGTGGCCTCAAGGTGGCCGTCAGCGGGTGGGTGTCTTTGGCATTTGCAGCCTTCAGGCTGGTCAGCGTTTCTGCATCGGCGGCTATGAGAAATCCCTCGCGTTGAAAGAACCAGTCTGTTGGACTCACAGCAGAATGCTAAATGCCACAACAATGCTTGGCACTTCAAAGTCTTCTTGCAGTTCACAGCAAGAACGAAGAGCCCAGGAGACACCTTCACAGCATTTGGTGCTCCTGGCACTTCTCCCTTGTGAACTTCCACTTCCTCTGGTTGTTACTCACACCATGAACCATCTGGATTTCTCCTCCTAGACATTCTTTTCTCTTATAGGTCCAGGCAGGCTCCATCCCTCTCTCAGCAGGCAGGCAATCATGTACCTAGGCACTTGGCAAACCCTCAATGTCTCCAACAGAAACAACTGACTTTGCATGATGTCCCCTGACCTCTGAGACACTGGCAGCCATGCAGACACCATCCATAGTCACACTGCAGTCCCTCGAGCACTCTGGGGAGCACTCCCTTCATTGATCAACAGGAACTTGGGAATTCGAACAAAGTGGGGTAGTTTGGATCCCATTTTTATAGTACTTTTCTAGACAGGAGATGTGGATCCACTGTCTAAAATTTCAGAAATGGTTTGGGTTGGTTATCTTTGCAAATGTAATGTGCTGGCTGCTCCTCAGACACAGCCTTTGTGCAATGTGATGGCTCTCTCAAGGCCCTCTACTGTTACAGTGCTGCATGCAGCAGTCCCTTGGCCTCGCTCGCCTACTGGTGATCATTGATTTTGTGCGCCGCAGGTGAGCAACCTTTAGCACCACAGCGGTGGCCCACTCGCCCACTGGTGATCATCGATTTTGTGCGCCGCAGGTGACCAAGCTTTAGCAGTCCAAAACCGCACCACACCAGGCTCTGGGGCTCTATACTCCGCATGGACATGGGACACCATCCCGTGACAGCGCCTCCACAAGGTGGCCCACCAAATGTTTCCCTGCCTCACCCTTGGAACAGATGTGAATAGTTGCGTGGCCTTCTCAAGTGGGCTCAGCGGTTTTTCAGGAAGCCTAGGGATGATGCCAACATCCTCCATGGGCAAATTGTTTTTTTTGGCAGTTTGCACACCCACTCCGTAGCACAAGATACAACACTACATCTTAAAATTGAATTGCTGCAAATAACCCAAGGGCACTCGCCTGGGTTACATTTATGTCATTGGGCTAAACCAAAAACTCCATGGAACACGGTGTCCCGCCAGAAACCACCTCCAAAGAAATGCTGTAATTCTACACGGGTTAGTGATGTTTTGCATTTGTTTTGGAAGCTGCCCCTTGCTTTCCAGTACAATCCCTGGGTAGAAATTCTGGAGGGAAAGAAGTTTCCTGCTTGTACATAAAGCTATAAACTATTTTAGTCAAGGAGATGGTCTGAGCCGATAGAGATCAGAAAGTGTGTTGTGCACCTATATTAGTGAAGCGATTAACATTGATTACTGGTGTTGAGTGTTATCTCCTTTCTAGATATTCCCCGCCGTCTTTCTACTTCACAAGATTAGCTGCAACCGAAAATTGATAAACAACAGCACTTTGACACATTAGCAGTTAATTTATTACATGTTAAAACGAGAATGCAGTGAAATTTCTTTCATCACTCAGTATCACAAAGATAACACAACATCACCTTATACAGTCGCTGTTATCCTCCATGATTTTGTAGGAGAAAAGAAGCCATATTATTCCTATGTAGGACAGTTTGTTGGCCTTGATGTGAGATTTGACAGATGCCTTTTTATGTGAGACCAGAGCCTATGTAGTGGAACACTCGATCTGGGACACAGAGCACGGGGTGGGGTATACGATATGTCAAAAGACACACAATTGATGGACGGAATGCAGAACAAATCAAAACATTCACCCCCAGTCAAGAGATCTGGGTTAAATCCGTATATGATATGTCATACGGCAGTGACAGTTTGCTCCACTTTATTAGTTGCACATGTCATCTGGGTGATACCAAGTGACAATAATTAGAAGGACCACACATTTAGCTGTGGCAGGTGTCATCGTGATTGGGGCATACTAAACTGGTAACGTAACAAATATTATAGTTTTTCCACTATTATTTTGTATGCTACATTACAAGGCACCTTCATGGGCCTTAAGCGTAATAACGTAACCAGGAAGCGCAGGAGTGGGTGAGCATTTATTTTTGCTTAGCAGACATTTATTTTAAAAAGGGTAACATCAAAGGCCCCAATTTTATTTTTTATAAATAATGAACCTATTTAGCAGCCATTTTTGTAACCCAGAAGGGTCGATAGGAAAGGTTAAGTGTAAGAAATTGGGTTTTTAGTTGAGATGAGGTGTTAAACGTTCTCGAGCAACAACCAAAATTCTTGTCAAGGTGAACCACAAAAGTCACTGAATTAACTTGTGCTTAACCTTCTGGTAGCTTGGCATGAAAGCAGTCAGGCTTAACTTAGAGGCACTGTGTTAAGTACGTATGCAACACACAAACAGTAATAAAGTGAAAACACAACACAATAAAAATCCTACATCAATTTAGAAAAATAGAATGCAATGTAATAAATAAAATTTTACCACAAAGACAAAAATTCAATTAATAGAACCGGATATATGCAATTTCAACGTTTTAGGTAAGTATAGTGCCTTAAAGCACAGGGCTCCACTTGCGGTCATCTGGTCATGCTAGACTGGGGAGATGTCACAAGTTCAAGCCGACTGTGATGGAGCACGGGCCGGAGCAACAAGACAGTCCTTTGGGGGTCCAGGCAAGGCTCTAGCAGCAGGTCAGTCCATTTGGGGAACAAGCCAGTCCTTTTGGAGTATTCCTTTGATGTGGGGGTGACATCCTGGCTACCCCCACATCTGGTACTGGGAAGTTCTTCCCTTTCCCTGTCAAGGGTACAACTAGTCTGAGATGACAAAATGCTGATGTCAAGTTCCTTTGTGTGTGTGCTGGAGGCAACCCTTTGAAATATAAGTGGTGCAGGGAACAGCTGCGCCCCATCAATCAAGGCAGGGTGACCAATCCTGCCAACGACTAGTCCTTCTTTGTCTCTCTGTCTGGGAGGAATACTAAAAGGCCAACTGCCAAGCTATCCATAGTCATGTGATCCAGGACACAGCTGTAGGCACCAAATGGTTAGGACAAGAAAATGCTAAATTTCGAAAAGGAGAGTGATCCAGTTTTGGACTTAGGAGGCTGGGATCAATGCATAATTTATCATAGAGAAGTACCTCCAAGACCAAAACTGGCATTTTCAGAATTGTGACTCACAATCAAACTTTCCAACTAAATTAGGATTTTAAATTACAATCCGAGTCCAAACTTGACATTCCTATCTGTTCCCAACCAAACTTTAGCACCTATTAAACGTAATAAGGAACCCCCATGTTATCCAATGGGAGAGATGGGCCTTGCGGGAGTGAGAAACGAATTTTGGAGTTTTTCACTACCAGGACATGTAAAACTTAAAACCACATATCCTAAGTTTTAAACACAATGCAGCCTGCCCTGAAGGCTGTTTAGGGCTTACCTTAGGGGTGAATTATGTGTTTTAAAAAGGAAGCTTTAGACCTGGCAAAAGGTTTATTTTGCAAGGTTGAATTGGCAGTTTTAAAACTGCACTACAGGTTGCAATTGCAGGTCTGAGACATGGTTTAAAGAGCTATTTTACTGGGTGGCACAATAAGTGCTGCAGGCCAGCTATGAGTATTTAATTTACAGGCCCTAGGTACATGCAGTGCCACTTTAATAGGGACCTACAAGTGAATTAAATATGCCAATAGAGTGTAAGCCAATTTTATCATGTTTAAAAGAGAGAGCACAAGCAGTTTAGCACTAGTTAGCAGTGGCAAGATATACTGAGCCCCAATGCCATCACAAATGTAATTCAGAAAACAGGAGGGGTGAGGGCAAAATGTTTGATGGAAGACCTGACCAAGGGTATCAGGTCTACCATTAAGGAATGGCAATACAATTAATGTGTTTCTTGATGGTGATTGAGGCGTGAAGCAAGGCTATACTGTGCACTTACTCCACAGAATCCCCAGTTGTGGTAAGGAGTCTGGGGTTATCCCAGATATCTGCCCCGCGAGTTGGCTACTGGAGGCCTCCCACCTGCTTTCTACCTTTTCTGCAGTTCCTGATGTCCTGGGTTTTCTATGCATTTTCTGGTTTAGGGGTATCTCTCTACCATACAACTAAAGGGGCTCAGACATTTTTAATCTTTGGAAATAGTCAATTCAAACACTCATATTGGTATTTTTAATGACATAAGGCGCACATTTTAAGTTTATGTGAGGTAAACTAACAACGTTCATTTAAGGGGGAAATAAATTATTTTTTGGGTCTGGCTGGAGGCAGCTTTAGGTGCTGCCATTGCTTATACTCAGACAAAAATTATTAAAAAAATAAAATAATTAAAAAGCAGTATGGAAAGAGCATCTTTTGGCTTCATCCCTTTGCTTGATTGGGCAGCAGTTGTGTTAGATACCTATGAAGTGGTTCAGGTGCTCATAACTTATAGAGACATTGGTAATGCAGAACCAGTGTTGAATATAGTAGGAAAGAGCTTTGCAAGATGCAACCTCTTAGAAAATACAGTAGGAAAGGCTTTTATATTGTGAACTCTGACAAATGTAATAGGAAGCACTTTCTGCATTGTGCACTCTTTGACATCTACAATAAGAAGGGGGTACACTGTGAGCTACTTGATAAATGCAATAGGAATTTTTTTTTTATTGCAAACTCTGTGACAAACACCACAGCAAGGGGTTTTAGATTGCGTAATACTGAGAGATCTGCTCTAGTTAAAAAGGGACTATAAAGATGAGTGTTTCATTGTGCACATTGTAATTTTATGGTTAGTATTTAGTTGGGTATGAATTAAAAAAGAAAATTTTCTTTTAAAAGTAAAGAAACTGACTGGACATTGATTTATTAAGTGCTGTTGTGTGCATTGCACATTTCTGGGTTTCTGACCCACATCACTTCATTTAAAAGCCTCACTTCCCTGTGAGTGTACTTGGCGTGCTGTTCGGGGCTTATCCTAAGGTGACCCCAGGACTTTGCATATGCACCTTTAGAAATCTTCTTTATGGGTAACTGATTGGGCAACAGTTGTGTTAGCACACCTATGAAATATTTACATTGTTCATTACTAAGAGGGGTATTGCTAATACAGGCCCCATATCAAATATAGGAGTAAGTGCTTTGCAAGGTGTAACACTATGACAAATACTATTGGAATGGGTTTTATATTGTGAACAACCTGTAAAATACAATAGAAAATGTTTTGCATTGTAAATTCAGAGATAAACATCGTAGGATGGGGCTATATATTGTTAAATGTCTTAAATAGATCTTTGTCGTAGGCGTGGTTTTCACTGCGTACATCTGTAATTTAATGTTCAGTGATTAGTTGTAAGTGAATTTGTTAGAAATGGGGGTCTCTAGTTGGCAGTGGTTTACACCCCTGTCCAAGTAGGACCCTTTCTTCTCGCCAGGGTAAGGGAATTACACACCCAAGATAACCCCTGCTTACCCCCTTGGTAGCTTAGCACGAGCTGTCAGGCCAATCTCTGGGGCAATGTGTAAAACAATTGTGCACAACACATACAGTAACACAGTGAAAATACTACAAATGGACACCACACCAGTTTAGAAAAATAAACAATCTTTATCGAAACCAAATAAGACCAAAACAATAAAAATCCAACATACAGAACTTAAAATATAACTTTTTAAAGGTTTAAGCAATTCTGTCCATAGAACTCTATGGATGCAGTGATTTTAGCACAAAGTTTTGATGCTTCAAAATCCAAGTAAAAAAACAGCTGTAAAGGCAAAAAGCATCAGAAAACACAGCGATGCATCGTTTCTAAAGTCCTTGGGGAGGCAATGCATCAGTTCTGCTGCATACAGGAGAAGTGTTGCGGCGGTTCCGGACTGTGTGGAGAAGCGAAGCTTCGAAATCTGAAAACGGTTCTGGTCTGCGGGTGATACGGTGGGAAACTTGGCACACAGGTGTGATGCGTGGAAACCTGGGGGCGCTGGAGTCGATGCAGTGGTGGCAAAACAGGCACTGCATCGATTTCTCCAGCCGTAGACGGGGGATGCGTCAATTCTTTCAGCCGTGCCGCAGGGCTTGTGCCGAGGTCGGAGCGGGGGTCTTGGACGTCAGAGACTCGGTGCTCTGGACTCGGGCTGAGGTGTTTCTTTCAGTCACCGACAGGCGCTGTGTCAATTTCTTCGGGCGCACGGTGGCGGTGCGTGGAAACCTCTCCCGGATGGTAGTGCTGCGTCACAAAAAGAGGCGCTGGAAGGGTGGTGCTTTGATTTTGAAGTCTTTTGCAGCAGGAACCACCTCCAAGGGCCCAGAACTGGAATTGCCACCACATGGCAGGTCAGAACACCCAGCAGTTCAGGGATGCCTATGATGGCCCTGAGACTTCTTAACAGGAGGCAAGCACACACAAGCCCTTGGAGAATCTTCTTAAGAAGGATAGCAAAGTCCAGTCTTTGTCCTCTCCAAGACAGAAGCAGCCACTGCTGGCTAACCCTGCAAAGCAAGACAGCAAAGGGGCAGTGCTGCTCCTGACAGCACTCCAGCTCTTCCTCTTGGCAGAGTCTCCTCTTTTTTTTAACCAGAAGTGTTCTAAAAATGTGGGGCCAGGGGTCCAATACTTATACCCCTTTTGGCCTTTGAAGCAGGCATACATCAAAGGAAAGTGTTTGTGTTGTTTACTACATCCTGCCTTGCCCTGCCTTGGCTGCAGACACATTCCAGGAGGGTGGAGACAGCATTGTAAGAGGACAGGCAGAGCCCTATTCAGGTGTCAGTGGCAACTGCTCCCACCACTCTAGCTCAGAAAGACCCATCAGCCTGGTGATGAGCCATCAGGATATACAGGGCACACCTCAGCTCCCTTTGTGTGACTGTCTAGAGTGAATGCACAAACAGCCCCTGACAGTTTAAACCAGATGTTGATTCCACAGGCAGGCAGAGACACAGAATGGTAAAGCAAGAAAATGCCCACTTTCTAAAAGTGGTATTTTCAAACACACAATCTAAAAACCAACTTCGCAAAACGATGTATTTTTAAATTCTAAGCTCAGGGAGCCCAAACTCCAAATCTCTATCTCTTCTCAATTGGAAGTTATACTTGTAAGATGTTACAAGGCAGATTCAAAGATACCCTAGGGGAGAGATAGGCCTTTCAATAGTGAAAAACGAAATTTTCAGTATTTCACTATCAGGACATTTCAAACACACCAGTGCATGTCCTACATTTCACATACACTGTAGCGTACCCATGTTTTTTTTTGGGTCTACCTTAGGGGTGCCTTACATGTAGTAAAAGGGAAGGGTGAGCCCTGGCAAGTGGAGACACTTGCCAGGTCGACACGGCAGTTTAAAACTGTACTGGCAGACACTGCAGTGGCAGGCCTGAGACATGGTTGCAAGACTACTCATGTCGGTGGCACAATCGGTGCTGCATTTGATTTTACAGGCCCTGGGAACACACAGTGCACTTTACTTGGGACTTACCAGTAAATCAAATATGCCAATCATGGATAACTAATCAAAATCACAATTTACACAGGGAGCACTTGCACTTTAGCACTGTTCAGCAGTGGTAAAGTGCCCAGAGTACCAAAACCAGCAAAAAGGAAGTTCAGCATACAGTTAAAAATAGAGGAGGTAAAGGCAAAAAGACAAGAGTAACCACACCAAGGATGCCAGGTCTAACAGAATTCAATTGTTTTGTTTTTAAAAGTAAGGACTGGCTGGATAATGATGTATTAAGTATTATTTTGTGCTTTGGGGAGTTCTGAGTTTCAAACCCACACCACCTCCCTGAGTAAGTCTTTGACTGCTGTGTCTTGCTACCCTGAGTGTTAATTGCTAGCGGGTTGTACTTTATATGTAGCTTGGTTCCAGTAATCTGCTACGAGGACATGAGAGGAAGGAGTACAATTATCACAACTGATGCCCAGTAATCCCTGATTGCCCCTAGACTCCTCATACTGGTGTTCTCATCCCCAAGTAAACTGCCCCAGAAGAAACCAGCCTTGCTATCGTCCATCTTCATCAAAGCTCTCTGCTGTGGCATCACAAGCATAAATTGCTGTCATGGTGGCTGCTGCTGAAATAAAAGGCATGGCATGTCACTTGTGCTAGCATCAGCTTGATCGATTGCCATAACTTGTTATGGATTCCCTAATTCTAAGATGGTTGCCATTACAAACATAATGCAGTGCCGCATTATGAAGAGGACTGGTGGGTGGTGTATGTTGCAGTAAACAAGCAACCAGGCCATTGTGATGTTCTCCCCCAGTCTGTGCAAGTGGTGATCATATTAGTGTTGTTTTGAGCACTGTATTGCTTCCTGCCGAGCTGACACAATTCCGTCCCCCTAAACGAAGAGAGTGGTAGTTGGACCCTGTGCTGTGCTTTGCCAGTTCATCTAGCAACACAGTATGCTGCTATTTGCTGCATGCATGATTGCATGCTCTTCAGCTTATGCGCAAAATAGGGATCCTGCCTGGTTGCGAACCAGCTTCTCCCATCGAGATCAGAGTACCACATACTGCATGTGAAGGGAACTTTGCTGCACATGCACACTATATGAGCACACCCAACTGAGCTATAGTAGCTTTGGGGTTGATGCACTGGGATTAGCATCAGACATGGAGAGCAGCTGCTGGAAATTGCTGCATAGAAATCTGTTCATGTGAGGCTACAGGCACTCCCAGAGCAGCGGGCGAGTGTGTGTGAGCATGAATGGGTGCAGATAGACGGGCTGAGACTCTATTCCCTGGTATCACTGATGCTTAGTGAGGGCAGCAAATATATCAGGCTTTGCATACGGTGTGTTGTCAGTGATCCATGTGGGGATTACTGGGTGGCGATGACCTGCAAACAGCTACTAAGCAAAGGTTATTGAAAGTAAATACTTTGAGCGCCCTTAGTAAGTAAAGCAGATTATTGAGGCTCACAGGTGGAGGAATAGTACTACTCTTGGAACAATTACCGCAGCATTGACTTCTCTATCTTTAAATAGGTGTTTGAAGCATGTCTTCAGCAATGGCATCAATGAAAACTATGGGCAACTGTTAAATCCCTCATGGTGCAAACATACAAATTATAAATACTGACAGCGTTCTCACACTCTTCACACATCAATAGTTGCCCTCTTTGGAGCACTGGCATACCTCTCAAAGAATATGAGACACTCACTACCAGAAGCATTATTACACTCCTCACATACCAGCCATCTTACACAACTGACAGCAGTCCTACAGCCATCAGAAGAGTAGTCACATACTAACAGAAGGACTCTCATGCTCGTCACAGACTAGTAGCCACATACTACCAACAACACTCACAATCCTCCACTTTTGACAGCACTCTCACACCCTTGACACACTACTAACACCACTCGGCTGTAAGGAGTGAGACTTTCTTACTCTGGATCACATGTTACGCGTTACTGAGCTGCTGCGGTGAGCCGTGAACGGAGCGGAGAGTGGAGAGGGGGATAGCAGCGCTCCTGTTGCTGGGGCCTTTTCTTCCGGCTTACCTCGGCTTTACCCCCGGCCTCATCTCGGCGGCGGGGAGTAGTCAGGGAAGGGTGCCGGGTGCGACCAGGGACGGGATGGGAGTACTGCAGAAAACACTGTGGGTAGAGCAGACGACACCTGGTTTTCCCTGCCTGGCTTTCCCACCCATGGCATTGTTTGTACCCGGGCTCTCCTGCCCCTGGATGCCCCTTGGGCAACCAAGAGCAGTCTGTTTGGTTATGCCTCAGCAGGCTCCACGGTTAGCGGGCCAGCGGGCGGCGGAGCACCTTCCAGCCTTCAGCCACTCCAAAGCGCTGCTCCACAATGCCTTAAATGCCACCGAGAAAGAAAGGGAAAAGGAGCAGCCAGGGCCACAGCAGAATCCGACTTCCCCCGGCGACATTATTGAGAAAAAACGGAGGGGGTGAGAGATTAGATGTGAAGCCCCTCCATCTCCCTACACTGCCTCACAGCAGTCACCACCATCAGCAATCAGCAACTAGCAACGAAAGGCCCCGAGGTGAGAGGTGCAGGCTGTGGTTGAGAGGTGGTAGGTACACTAGGTTGCAGCACTGCCCCTGTTGCGTGGAAGCGGCCAGTGCGGCTTGCGCTTGGTGTGGTGGTCAATACTGCTCTCACCGCGCCCCTAACTTCCAGCGCTCAGTAACTTTTTGGGGACTTTTGTCCTCGTGGCCACTTTTATTAGATTGATGTCGCCCGGATTGATTTTGCCTACTTTGCCCTTGCCTTCCTAGCCCTTTGTTTGCTCCCTGTTTTTTCTGCTTGCCCTATTGCCCCACTGCCCCCCGCCTGCTAATTCGCTAGCCAATCTTCTTGCCTGTTAGGATATTGCATATTCTGGCAACTACTTGGGGCACCTTCAGCCCTAGAGGATCTGCATGGAATAACAAAGTAAAGTCTGATTGCGGCCTTACAGTGTGCTCGAGACCTGGTGGATCCTGTATGAGGACGCCTTAACAAAACTCACCTATCATCCTTGGTCCAAATGCCGAGAGAATCCATAACTGTAGCAGTAGTCGTACTGCCATGGCAGACCTTGCGACAGAGAGGTCAACGGAGAGATCAATGCTCAGTCTTTGCTTCAAACTAAGCATCCGAAGCATAACGCCAGGGCATGAAGAAAGGTTAAGCCGTCTAACTGGGCAGTGACGCAGCAGCAAGCACTTGACAAGCAATCGCCAAAAAATCCAAGAAACCAGTTGTGTGGTGAGGGGGGTATGATGCCCCCCCATCTGTGTGCATAAAACCCACCGGCTATGTTAAAAAAATACTTCATAAGCTCAAGCACTACACACCATTGCTGCACACACCATCATGAGGGAGCAGGACCTTCAACCATAGCTCCTCTGTTCACTTCTCCAGAAGTCACACATAATACACATACCACAGGCGCCAAAGTCATGCAACGCACAAGATCATGTCCAAAAATCAGCCCTGACTCAAAGGGCATGGTAGGGTATCAAACCCTTGTTGGGGGCACAACTACATCAGCTAACATTCATGTCAGCATGATGCAGGGGGCACATTATGACCATTATATAAACGCATCATGTACCAACAAAGTGGGCATTCCTGAGCCAAAAGGCATAACAGTGGCACAAATACATTTTGCCCCCTTAAGCAGTCAAGCTTCACAGAAAGGGGCTGTGACAATCTAGTACAGGGGGACTTAACGCCACCAGATAGTGCAGTAGCACCACAATCTATTAGCATTCGAGTCACTGACACCAAAAGAGGACACTTAGCCCGGAAGCTCTTGAGAAGCTCATGGATGAGCCATTCGAGATGGCCCTGTTTGAGGGAGACACCGAAACAGTAAGGGAAGAAAGTGTGTTTGAACCTCTTGAAGCCACGAAGAGGGCAAGCATCTTCAAGTATTCCCAGGTCGTACACAGGAAAATGGGCAGCATAGTCCATCCATCTCCAGAGGCTCAATTTTCACATCCCTAAACTCTTCTCTTCTGGCTACAGTCAACACCTTGACATAATTTGGAGGTGCAGGTGGATCTTATACAAACTTTAGCTCAAACAATGATTACACTAGTTTAAAAAATTGATAGTCTGGACCGCAAGTTGAATGCCTGTGCATCTAGACATACAGTGACAAACACCACCAACCACATGGAGGGAGTGACTTTATCGAGAGAAACAAAGAAGATTATGGGAAAGAAGGCTTCATGCACGTGCGAAGCAATTGTGAACAAACTTAGCATCCTCCCTGACCTTCTCTCTACACTAGTGAGTCACTTGAAACATCGAGGGCCACCACGAAGCACCAAAATAGACATGGAACTAGACTCTCTGGACAAAGAGAACAACCCTAAGGGGGTCCCCAACTCAATTATGCAAATCCATCCTTCCACAAATAAGGCAAATAAGAAACAGCAACACAGTAGAGACAACAGTGTGCAATCACCCAGCAAGAATAACAGGGCATCCGAAATGATTGAAATAAAGGACTCAACCATGTAAAATGGGTCCTTTGACTCCGCTGTATCAGCCTAATAGGAAGCTGTTTCCACGAACGGGTCCTGCGCAGATACATTTCGAGCAGTGGACACAAGTGGAACTTCTAACAGTCAAAGACCTCTAACTCGACAGGAAAAGAAAAGGCTTAGGATAACCTCAAAACAAACCCTATGAATCTGACACGTCAAAAGACATACATCAGGAAAGTAAATCGCTTCATCAAGACCCCCCAGGACAGTGCAACTTCAGAGGAGGACAGACAAGAAAGGGCCATGACAAAAAAAGAGATTTACCCAATTTTCTATGTAAAGGGGTCCTCAAAAGAAGGTAACATATTGGGAGGCCCGACAACGCCAGAAGCACCCCTCCCATCAACAGACACTGGGGATGGCATCAATGATGGGGTAGTCTTACAATCAATGAAGGGCCATGGCCCACGAAGACCGATGCCCGTGGGTATGGGGCAGGATGAAAGTAGAAGAAGGGAGGTTTCAGAACCCAGGGCCATATCCGACCAGGCTTCATATCCAAACATCTGGCCGGCTGACAGACATCCCAGACAATTAACGCAGGTTACCTCGCCTTGGCCTAAAATTATACACCCTGTAAAACCAAATCCAATGATTTGTATTCCTCCGTTTACCTCAAGAAGATCAAACATATTATGCCTTCTAATAAATATTCCATCACTGGCGTACCTTTCCTCCGATCACCTTTTGGCCCTTCACTTCAAGACACTATCTGATATCAGCATAAAAGAATCAACCATATCCATGTGGCGAGACCTCAAGGACACGAACAACATATTAAAGGAGCACAAGTCATTTGAAGACTGGGGAATCGTCATAAGCCAACACACTTGCGGAAAATTATCCACATGTATTAATCCAATCCAATGAACCAAGGAGCAAATTAAAGGGCATAACACAATCCGCTCCACCCACATGGGAGGATAACATAAAAGTGCATCTTTCAAACGTAAAGAATGGTAATACACACAGAATACCCAAGATAAATGACACAGCATGGGACAGTGGTGACTGGTGGAACTGGCTATCGGCCGCATTAAACCCAGCACCTGAAGGTACATCGGAAACCTAAAACGAGGCAAAAGAATACATCTGAGTCTAAACAACTCATCAAACTGACAAGCTAGATTGTTGCTAGGCTGGCCCCTGTCCTACAAAATAAAGAAGCCCAAGAGTTCTTAACCAGCGGTGATCTCATCTGCTTACAGGAAACATGGGAAACAAAGCCATCTACAATTCCTGGGTAGTATGCAGTCCATTATGCTGCGCATGGAAAAAACATCACTGGAAGACCGACCGGCGGCCTCTCGATCTTTGTAAAGCTCAACTTACAACTCAGAATAAAGTAGATTTTAACTGGGTGTAATAACATGCAAGCAATTAAACTCTTTGGCCTAACCCTAAGTGGCTTGCGTACCTCCATAATCCTCCTAAATACTTAAACCAACCCATGTAATGGAGGCAGGAAGAAGGCTGTTGACGATTTCCTCGAGCATGTTCAAACCCTCCCCTATCAGTACCCCAATCATGAAGTCCCCCTGCCCGGGGGCCTTAATACGAAACAATTGGGCCAGCCCAAGGGGTCCCAGAAAGATGCCCATCAGATGACTGTAGAAGCCTGCTTTAACAAATTCAACCTCCACACATGCGACCAACAGAGCTAACTAGACAGGGGAAGGCCACTGGGAATTTGTTAACTGCCTTGGCAACAAAACTTT
Source organism: Calotriton arnoldi (assembly GCA_963921515.1). Lineage (NCBI taxonomy): Eukaryota > Metazoa > Chordata > Amphibia > Caudata > Salamandridae > Calotriton > Calotriton arnoldi. Next base: position 358,577 of record CAWUFW010007337.1, read on the forward strand.
CAGCACAATAAATGCTGTCTCAGCGGAACAATGGTCAAATCATGTTATATCATTATACACAAGTCTGGAACCATCTCCCATCCCCTGGGTTGTGCAAGCAGGACATAAATTGGGCATTCAAGTCGAAGAACCAATCCATTTAACTGTGAAGGGAAAAAAAACCTACTTCAAACAATACGCAAGAGGCAGCCATGGCCTAATGAACTACCCAAGACCATCTTCAGGGATAACGCAGACTTTTTTTTTTTTTTTTAAATATCTTTATTTTCCGTTTTTTTCATTTGTGCAAATGAGTGAAATTGTCATAGAACAAACAACCAAGAGGTGCCATCACCCACACCACAGCAGTCACAGGCTGCTGTGCATATAGGGCTGGTACATGGTCACTTAAGTAGAATACAGTAGGAAAGGAGACATTAACACCCATGTCATAAAGTTTAGATACAAACAGCTGCCGCCTCAGTTGGGTACTGTATGTCATAGTGTTTCAACCAGCTTCCCCAGACCTTGAGGAACTTGCGTGGGCAGCCGCTACTTGTATACGATCATGCAGACTTTTGGGCCCCACAAATGCATGACCTCTTTCAAGCCTCTATCTTGTCCTCTAGCATTCCAGCATCATGGAGGGGCTCCCTTCTGTATCCAATCCATAAAAAGGCTGATAGCTGAAAGCCGGAAACCTATAGGCTAATAGCCTTATTGGATGTCAAGGGGAAAGCCTTCGCAAAGGTCGGAATAAGTGAGCTGGTGGATTGAGTAACAGAAAATAAGATCATTCCATACTATCAGACAGGGTTTTGGCTCAAAGCATCCACCATGGATAATGTCACAGCTATGTCCTTCTTGGCAAATAAAGCTGCAAAAAAGGGTCATGGCTAATACATACATGCTTTGTAGATTACAGCTCAGCATTTGACAGCATAAACCGTAACATCTTATGGGCAAAACTAGCTGAGTGGGGGATACCAAACAACTTGCTCAATGCAATAATTGCCCTATAAACGGATACCTGGGTCCAAATCATACTGACCTAAATCCACGCCTCCCCAAAAATAAACACAAATAAAAGTCTAAAACAGGGTTGTGTCATAGCATCCATGTTGTTTAATCTCTGCACTGACGGTCTAGTGCGGGCATTATCCAAAAGGAACTTGTTCTCTCCAAAAATTGAATCACTAAAACCTCCAATCCTACAATAAACAGATGACTTAGTCATTCTGGATCACACCCGTATTGGGATGCAGAGGGCCTTAAGTAAACTTTCCTCTTATAACATCAAGAACTGCTTAACAGCCAACACTGCAAAAACCAAGGGCAGCGTAAAAAACAAGATCAATAGAAATGAAACGTTGAGTTGCTTAATATAACAACAACAAGCAAATATAATCATTTGGGCGTTTGACTGTCTGACACCAGTTAACCATGCGTACAATCCAGGGCAATAAAGGAAAAGGCAGCTAAAATAACATTTACATTGGCAAAACTCCATCAAAGCCTACACAGTCCCACCACAGAAAGAATTCGCATAGCATTCGTACCAAACTGCTACCGGCGATAAATTATGTGCATCTTGCCTTTCCAGGGTTGCCATCAACTGTCCTTAAGTACTGCCAATCTGCAGCCTCCAGGAACATTTTTGGACTACCGAAGCACATACAACGCACCTTGCTACGATTGGAATTTGGCCCAGTACGCCAAGAAATCGAGTGCAAATGGCCATTGTAAAATACTACTATCAAGTCACCTCTGCCCTAGAAGGTTCTATGAAACGCATACTACAGGCCATTTTCAAAGCAGAGTCAAGTACCTGGTCAAGTTATCTGGAGAAGGCTTTTAGCTCCCTTGACCTGAACTTCGGTATTTCCATTCACACAGTGGTAACTCACCAACAGTTGAAATGCATCCTAAAAACTCATGAAAGGCAACTGCCCAAAGCACTTGACCTGCAGGAAGCTTTGCACACTTAGGGGTTCCGGGCTTGTTTCAATCACACGAGGCTTGAGCACTTCAGCCCTACCTGAAGGTCCCCCTGGGCAGGTCTGCCGTAAAAAAAGATACTTTATATGAGATTGTTGGCCATAGCATTATGGGAATTTCTAGTGCATTGGAAGTCCAAAAGTGTGGGGCAGCAACACTGTTGTTTGTGCATGTATGAAACTGAGTCCCTGTGCCACATATTTTAAGGCTGCCCTGCGTTGACAACCGACAGACAATGCTGAAGCTGTTATTTTTAAAAGATGAACTAAGAACCTGCAGGGATGCGGTCACCTACTTTTAATCATGTGACCTTCCAATGGAAGTAGCAAGAATGGCAAAATAGCACTCCATATTAGGGGAAGGGCTAAGGGTATGCAACACTTGAAGTCTGTCAGGCACCGTAACACCTACTAAAAGCACTCTCTGTTTGGAATCCGCCACATCAAGGCACTTTACATTTTGAATTGAACTTGAAATGCTGCTATTCCATTCACTGCCAGAACTTTGGGACGATTTCCATAAGGCATCATCCACTCTGGTCTTAATTTGAAACTCCGTTACACCACCTGCATCTTAGATTTAATAGTGCATCTCATCCCTTTTCTATGTCACATTAGCTGATATGAAATTGGAGGCGGAACTTAACACGAAGCTATAACACCTGCACTTTAGAGCTAACTCTGCACTTTCCTTCTATCTCCAACACGCATTAAGTGACACTGACTAGGTGGTTGTGGAAAAGGCGCTGGTTGAGCCTTTGCACTTTTGGCACGCCTCACCTTGGTTGGCTGAGCTGTGTATAAACGTGTGAGAAGGGTTTATGGGAGTGCACTCTTTTAGTGCATTGTACGCTGTGCTTGATGCTTTCTTCAGCTTTCGTTCAGGTAGGGAAAGAAGAGGGAATTCCTTACATAGTACTTATGAAATAATATTTTAACAACCTTACCACAATGATCTTTATTTCGCTGATGTCATTTTTTCTGTAGCAAACCATGCAAAGTCAGCTTGTGTCATTCTGTAAATGAATGCTGGTATTATTGGACAAAGGCGAACATGACAGATGACTTGTCTTTCCCATAAAAAGAAAACATTTCAATAATCTTTTAAAAAATATTACACTGTAGAGGTGAAATGAAAGGCAGTTGGGACTGTGCAGAGTGTGGGTCTGTCACATGTCAGGCAGACCCTACCTACCTGTCAAAGTCACCAACCTAATGTGGACTTTCTGGGTTTTCCCATTGGGTAGACCAGCTCTTGATACATTTATTAGCATTCCAAATTCAACCCTTATATGTAATAAATATGCAAGCGCTTTAAGAATATCAGATGTCACTGTCGACATGAGTAATTACCCAAATAAAAAATAAAATAGTAAGTGCTATTCAGATAATGAATGGCACTTACTATTTTATTTTTTATTTCTTTTATAGCGCCGCTCATCCTTCCATAGTATCTCAGTGCGCTTTACATGACACATATACATTCTACCAAGACAATAAAGCATACAAGTGTGGAAATCAATGTACAAGAAATGTTACATAAGACAATGAAGGATACAATGTAGGAGCCGCATTTTGTCCATACTGGTGGACATTGTATATTAAGAGTGCATTGTTGGGAGGAAACACAAAGTAAGGATTTCAAATGTAATGCAGTGGTTGAGGTTATCGCTCCTATTAAGAATGTATTAATACCCGAGGGAACCATTTTAGCAACCTCAGAACAACGATTGAGTGAGAAAAAAACAATAAGGTTCTAAACCCATGCCTTGCACTTTGGATGAAGCTCCTTTGATGTAAGTTTATTACTCACTGTGTTATATTAGAAAGATTGCAATTCATGAACTGCAAGTAACAAAAGGGTATCTGCATCAAAAGCATTAACACACTTACTTACTGATATTAAATAGAAATCTGTGATCTGCGTGTTACACAATTTGCTTTGCAGCAGGCACATAACCCTCTGTGCTACTATGAGTGAGAACGGCGACTAGACTAAAAACAGCCGGCTCCAGCAAATGCAACAACCACGAGAATTGTGTTACCAGTATTAATATTATTATCTCCTGAGAATGACTGTCCGCACCAAGATCTCTGAAGAAGGTGTACCCCATGAGATAGTCTAAAGTAAAAATATTGGAGCCCTTTGCGACAGAGCTTTTTTTAAATAAAAATATATAAATTGATTGTCAGACTTTTCTTTTCATGCCCCTCGTAACTCCACCCCCTTTCCACTGCCACACCATGACTCCCCCAATCATGGCTTTCCAGAGTACATTTTTTCCCTAATTCCAGCACTGCTCGCATGTGTGTGTAAGGTGTAGCGCGAGGCTCTGGGTGAGGCACATGTGCGTCCTGGATATGAAGTGAAATGATGTCATTCACAATCGAGCGGGTTTGTGCCACGGCTAACACTCACGGGGCCACATCAGACTCCTCGCTGCTAGCTTTTACCACAGGCGCCATCTTCACGTTCATTTGCATACTTCCTCCTCAGTGTTTGATGCCAAGGCTCGCCTGCTTAATCTGAAAAGAAAAGAACGTCTATTGGCACCTCTGCAGCCTCCCCCCACAGCACCTCTGCAGCCTCCCCCCTGACGCGAGGGTTGTTTATGAGAGACGCCGCTCTTACAGGAGGTGTTCGTTGCATACATTTGGGCTTGGTAAAACATGACCCATGCCATCACAGTTGATCAAAATCGATAAATCCATAGGTTACCACGTCTCACAGCCCGGTACCTTCCTTAGTCAAGAATGAATTATGCATGTAGCTGTATTGATTTGTAACAAACACACGTAATTGGACGTGTAAACACTGCAAATGTGATACATTGTTGAACGGTGGACCCGCAAGAAGAAATGAACCATACATGAATCGTTAGAGTTGCTGTAATACACATGTGAACTATATATGACCTCGCTGGATACTGTAGAGAGCCATCCGGGCTCTCTCCTACAATGTAGCTATTCGCATACGCGCACGCACCTCTCGGGGCGGGCTCGTCCCGAGAGTATAAATAAACGGCGGAAGACCGCTCGGGGTCTTCGCGCCAACAGCGAGTGTTACCAGGTGTCTGTGTCATATTTACCGTGTGTCCCCGCTGCGGCCTAGAGCCTTCGGGTGACACATCACACTGGCGACGAGGCCGGTTGGACCGGCACGCGTGCACGCTTCCAGTCGCAGCGGCCGCTGCACTCGCCCTACCTGCGGTGGCGTTTTCTGCCTGATTCAGCGCGGCGCCCGCCACGCGTCTCCTGGCCCAAAGGGAGCGCGTTCAGCTGGCGGCGCCCGTGCGGAGGCAAGGCGTCGGTGTCGACTGTTCCTGCATGCGCCCGCCCACGCGTCTCCCCAGTCAGAGGGAGCGCGTTCAGCCGGCGGCGCAGAGGCAGCGTGGGGGAAGGTGAGTGCGGCCCTCCGCGCTACTGTGGGACAGGCCACGCCCTCGACACTCCCCGGCAGTGTTCTCCGGCCCAAGACACGTGCGCCACTGCCTGGAGAGGCGATAGACGGCCCAGCGCGTCGGGGGACAATAAAAAAAAAAAAAAAAAAAAAAAAAAAGGGGGAAGAGACATTTCCCTAATGGTTATGGACAACCATTTAATGCTACTGATTTAAGGTGGCCCAGGACAGGAGAAGAGTCCAGAATAAGGCGCAAGAGGCCCCAGCCTGCTACTTCACCGGGCCACAGCGAATACCCTGCCCCTAGCACGTGGCCAAGAACCAAGAGAGGGGAGGATGAGCAATACCCAGTCGGCCGGCGCGGCGGCTGGCGCCCAAGCGCAGGACACAGACCAGGCCGCGCTGCACCCCAGGAGTCACCACACCGCCATCGCACCTTTGCCGCCGTTCAGCGAGGCGTCGGACCCAGCGACGGCCGCACCACGATGGAAGGCGTGGGTAGGAAGGCTGAACCTATACTTTAAAGGGACCAGGGAGACAGATGGAACAGTCAAGAGGTCGCTCCTCATTTACTACGGCGGGCCCGAAATTTACGACCTTTTCGAAACACTCCCAAACAAAGGGGAAGAAGATGACTACGAAGCGGCGGTGAGGGCGCTAGATAGGCACTTCGATCCGCAGCTGAATCCAGACTTTGAAAAATTCAAATTCCGGAGAGCCGCACAGACAGATTCAGAATCTGTGGACATGTTCTATTCCAGGCTGCGCAAGCTGGCAGCACGTGTGCATTCACAGCTCCGCAAGGGGAGATCAGAGACCAGATCATCCTGGGCTGTCGCTCGAAGCCCCTGCGAAAACTCATCCTGCGACAACCAGGAATCTCACTGGATGAGATCCTGGTGTTAGCCCGCTCGCCTGAATTGTCAGATGTCCGGGCAGAAGCAATGGAGGCGGCCCTCCATACGCCCGTGTCGGCTCCAAGTGCCCCAAGATACCCGGTTATCAAGGAGGAAAGAGTGGACGCGATACAGAGGAGACCAGCCCAGGCCCGGCAAGCGCAACCGATGCCACGAGGAGGCAAATGTGGATACTGTGGAGACAGAACATGCCACTACAGCGGTCTGTGGGGCGAAAGGAAAAACGTGCTCCCGATGTGGGAGGCTGAACCACTACGCGAGGGCTTGCAGGGGTGGACGGTTCCGACAGGGCCCGGCAAGGTCAAGGAACATGTCTCAGCGAATACAACAGGTGTCCCTAGAGGACTCGCCCCCGCGTCACGACGCCAGGCAAGTGTGGGACGAGGAAGAAGATGACGTATTTGTGGTGTCCTATGTCAGTAGAACAGACAGGCGACGGAGACCTCCCCCGATGTGCTCGGTGACGGTGGAGGGCACGGACGTGCAGGCCCTGATTGACACGGGTGCCTCGGTTAACGTCATGGACGCGGAACAATACGACTGCCTGTCACCAAGGCCCGCACTGGAGCCGACAACAGCGAGAATCTACGTATATGGGGGAACCGATCCGCTCCCGCTGAAGGGGTCATCCAGGCCAGTGTCAGTAGTGGCACGTACACCACGAACACCCGGTTCCACATAACGGAGGGAAGAAAGGGGACCCTGCTCAGTTGCCACACTGCAGAGGATCTAGGACTGGTATTCTTCGCGCACCAAATACATGAGTCGCATGCTGAGACCATACTGAAAGACTTCCCCGCCCTCTTCACAGGCCTGGGGAAACTGAAAGGGAAGAAGTTCCGGCTACATATCGACCAGACAGTGAGGCCGGTGGCCCTCCGACATCGGAGAGTGCCGTTTAATATGAGGCCGCAAGTCGAAGAGGAACTGAGAAAACTGGAAGAACTGGACGTGATCGAAAAAGTCTCGGGTCCCACCCCGTGGGTATCGCCGCTGGTGGTGGCCCCAAAGCCCAAACAACCGGGGGCCATACGTCTCTGCGTGGACATGCGCTACCCAACGTGGCAGTGAAGAGGAAAGGCACATAACCCCAACGATGGACGACATTGTGGCCGACCTCAATGGGGCCAAATGGTTCTCCAAATTGGACCTCAACGCTGGGTATCATCAGCTGGAGTTGGAACCGGAGAGCCGGTACATTACCACGTTTTCCACCCACGTTGGTCTGCGACGATACAAGAGACTAAGCTCGGGATATCCTCAGCAGCTGAGGTTTTTCAGAACGCGGTGAGAGAGGTGTTGTCAGGACTGTCAGGGGTAATCAACCTGAGTGACGATATCCTTGTCTTCTCGAGCACGCTGGAAGACCACCACAAGCACCTCCGAGCCACGTTGAAAAGGTTAGAAGACTCAGGCCTGACGCTACACAAGGCGAAGTGTTCCTTCTATCAGGACACCGTGGAGTTCTTTGGCTACATATTCACGAGAGAGGGCTCCGGGTGGATCCGAAGAAGGCGACGGCAATCCGGGTAGCCAGCACGCCGAAAAACCCAACGGAAGTGAGAAGTTTCCTGGGCATGGCGACGTATTGTGGGCGTTTCATCCCGAACCTCGCAACGTTGTCAGAGCCGCTTCGGGTTTTGACGAAACAAGGGCAACCATGGGAATGGTCGAGTGTGGCGAACAAGGCCTTCAATGACATCAAGGAAAGGCTGCAAGATAAAACAATCATGGCGTATTTCCATCCAAGGAGCCGCACAGAACTAGTTGTGGACGCTAGCCCCACAGGTCTAGGAGCGGTACTCCTACAGGAACAGGATCCGGAAGTGTGGAAACCGGTGGCCTATGCCAGCAAGGCCCTCACGGATACTGAAACCCGGTATGCCCAGATCGAGAGGGAGGCTCTCGCCATTAAGTGGGCGTGCAAACATTTTCATCTGTACCTGTGTGGACAGGATTTTCAAGTAGTGACGGATCACAAGCCCCTGATTCCGCTGTTCGCTGGCTCGTCACGGCTGGCACCCCCGAGGATTGAGCGATGGGCCGTGCAATTACAGGCATATCAGTTTAAGGTCGTGTACCGACCCGGAGCCCACAACCCCGCTGACTACCTGTCCCGTCACCCGGACCCTGCATCGCCCAGGAAGCAGGCCAGTGAAGAAATGAGCACGGAAGAATTCGTGAGGATGGTTTCTCAGCAGGCATGCCCGAAGGCCATGACCCTGGAAGAGGTCGGGCAGGCCACGGTGGGGGACGGAACACTATCAAGGGTGAAGGAAGCGCTCGCAAAGAACATGTGGGTTCGCTTCATGGATGGAAGTCGCCTGTTACGCCCGGAGGTTAGACATGACCGACAGCAGCTCTGGAGAGTGCGGCACGAGTTAAGCGTGGGAGAACATGGTGTTATCCTAAGGGGACATTTGGTCGTGATACCGGAGGACCTGCAACAACACGTTCTCGAGCTCGCCCACGTTGGACATCAGGGCATGGCCAAGACGAAGCGCGTTTGCGCCAAAAGGTGTGGTTCGCGGCCATGGATGCGAAGGTGGATGAAATGGTCCGAAGCTGCCATGAATGCACGATCACAGGGAGAGACCCCCGCCGGCGCCGGTGATCACCGAGGACCCGGTCACTGTTCCATGGACCCATGTCAGTCTCGACTTTGGAAGTTTCCCAGATGGCCGCCAGATGCTGGTTCTAGTCGACACGTTCTCGAAATTCCCAGTGGTAGAAATTGTGGAGTCAACCGCGTTTTCCCACGTGAGAAGAGCGTTGGACCGGACCTTTGCCATGTTCGGGCTGCCGGAGGAACTGATGTCGGATAACGGGCCCCCATTTCAGGGCAGGGAGTTTCAGGAATATCTGAAGAACAAGGAAATCCGTCACCGGAAGATCACTCCGCTCTGGCCCCAAGCCAACGGGGAGGTGGAGCGGCTGATGAGGACGCTCAACAGGGCCCTGCGAATATCTGTGGAACAAGAGAGAGATGCGGAAGCAGCGTTGGACCAATTCCTCGGAGTGTATCGATCAACGCCGCACAGTACCACCCGGTGTGCGCCCTCCCACCTGATGTTTCAGAGACCACCGAGGGACAGCATACCCGTTGACCCGACATGGACTCCACCGAGGCGAGACGACGAGGCCGTCCAAGCCCGCCGAGAAACTACAAACCGAAAAGCCAGCGAAGTCCGGGGGGCTCATGATTCCAACATCCAAGTCGGAGACAAGGTGGTAGTCAAAGATCGACACCCTGGGTGGAAGTTTCGAACTCCGTTCGAGCCCGAAACATGGACTGTCACCGGAAGGCAAGGAACGATGGTGACAGCCCGCAAAGGACACAGCCAAGTCACCCGAAATGTGTCGTGTTTCAAACGAGTGATCAGGGGTGGTCGATGTGGTGGAGATGGTGATGATGAGGCTGAGAATCCCGGCGGGCCCTCCCCGGCATCTTCTGAAGTCAGTGACCACATCCCAGAAAGAGAGCTCTCGGGGACCCGAGAAGTTGTCACCCAACCAGGTTTGGCCATGTCGGAACACCATGGTGGCTCACCAGGGGGTGCCGTGGAGACTGCCGGAAACGAGGCCGTGGCCCGGAGTCAGCGATACCACCTCAGGGCTAACCCGGTGCCGAGCCAAAAGTTCAAGGACTTTTTGTGTCTATCCCCATGAACGGTAATGACTTTGGTGACGTCAACCAAAAGAAGGAAGGGATGTAGAGAGCCATCCGGGCTCTCTCCTACAATGTAGCTATTCGCATACGCGCACGCACCTCTCGGGGCGGGCTCGTCCCGAGAGTATAAATAAACGGCGGAAGACCGCTCGGGGTCTTCGCGCCAACAGCGAGTGTTACCAGGTGTCTGTGTCATATTTACCGTGTGTCCCCGCTGCGGCCTAGAGCCTTCGGGTGACACATCACAGATACCCTCATGATTTAAACCAAGATACGCAAATAATTGAGGAAAGTAGGGGCATATTAACAAGGCGGCGTTAATGGATTATCGCCGCTTTAGCGTCCGTTTTCGGACGAAAAGCGGCGATAATTTTATCGCCGAATTAACAAGGACACGCTAGCGCGTGATCCCTGACTTAGCGTCCGTTTTCTGCACGCCTCCCATCGCATCGCTAATGAGATGCAAAGGGGGCGTGCCTGTGAAAACAACAGGGGGAAATATCGCTAACCCAGGTATCGCCATATTAGCAACGTGGGTTAGCGATATTTTAAATTGCGTTAAGTATGCCTTAACGCAGGAATTTAACGTCTGCTAAATTCCTGACTAAGGCATACCTAACATGGGGGTGGATTGTGTGGCTAAGACCACAGGCCCTATCGCCAAGTATATCGCCGTTTTCCTTGGGACATCGCTGGAAAACCAGCGATGTTCCATGGAAAACATCGCTATCACTGGAAAATTATCGCCTTTGCGCTAAGCGTTGTTAATACAGCGCTAGCATGGCGATAATTTCCAGCGATAGGATTCCTCACGCTAAGCACGGCCAGCGATAATTATCGCTGGCCGTTGTTAATATGCCCCGTAGCCTTTTGGTTCTCTCGCTTGGTGCAACTCTATCGCCGCAATTTAATTTTAGCTGTGAATAATTTTGGCAATCAAATGTATTTTGAACACTCCCAGCCCTAAAAATGTCCCTCTATTTTTGTTAATTTTTTTACACTCCAGAGGAACCTGTTACCAGAGTGCGGCTCTCGCTTTCACATATCTCGGCTCCGGAAACGCAAGCGTGCGGCTTTGTTAGGCATATATGACCTGGGTGGTTCTAAGTGTAGCGCAACAGAGGACCATCTGATGCGCAGCAACAGCGAATCACCATTCCGTCGTCTGTGACACCTGTGGATTGAGCTTAAAAGTAAAGAGAAGATCGAATGTCACCTTTTGGGACACTTTCAAACACAAATGGATGTCCCATTTCACAGTCTGCTCTACATGTCTCTCTACTACCCAGCATGAGAGAAGCGCCGGGATTGGCCTGAGCCCAGCATGAGAGAAGCGCCGGCATTGGCCTGAGCGGGATGGTTTTGCGCTCCGCTCCGACGTGGGCTGCGAGCCTGTGCCTGCTGTTCTTCACCCAGCAACGCAGCTCGGGTTGGAGAGATATCAGTGCGTATGTCAGTTTGGCCTTCCTAAGACAGCCGGCCAAACCAACATAAGCACTTGCAGCAGTGCCCACCACTCCGCCTCCGTGCTTGCTGCAGTGCTGGCGTGAGGATAGCCCTGCCCCCAAGACTCAGCTCCGAAAATACAAATAAAATGATAATAAAACTGTTGATTAGCATTTTATTTTTCAAGTTTGCATCTGCTGGCAGAGGCGCAACGCTTCTCTGACATAACGGTGGAGATGCCGCTGGTAATTAGTTTAATCAAATGATGTGTGACTGTCCAGAGCAGTAATATTTACTTGGATTGATATGTTTAGCATTACTTTGCCAATGGATAAAAAAAGCAGGGGCCCAACTCGCCTTCCCATGATCCGCATCTTGTTTTTTTGGTCTGTGTTCCTCCAGTGTCGCCTCTTTGCTATTTGTCAAATGGGGGATTGTTGTGTATTATTTCTTACAGGTATTTTGATCCTTACTGAACACATTATTGTAGAACACTATTGTGCAATTTTGAATATGTTCTTAGAATTTAAAATGCTGTGTTGAGCAGTTACAGAGAAGCCACTGACCATGAACGAGCTGGATACGATGACCCACTGCCTGTATCTGGGCCTGCAATCAATACACACCTAACTACTCTATTTGTGAACGTGTGATATCTCAACAGGGATGAACTCTGTTTTCTTTTTACAGGTACTTTGTTTTCCTTAGTTAGCCACAAGTTATGCCTCGACTTTACCAGTGTTTCCTCTTACTTTGCCTTCTACCAATGTCACGCTGTTGTGTTTGTGTTTTCAGGTGAACCTGAATTCAAGTATGTGGCCAACATGCACGGGAACGAGGCGGTGGGCAGGGAGCTGCTCATCTTCTTGGCGCAGTACCTCTGCAATGAGTACCAGAAGGGCAACCAGACGATTATCAACCTGATCCACAGCACCCGCATCCACATCATGCCCTCCTTAAACCCCGACGGCTTCGAGAAGGCGGCGTCACAGGTTAGTGAGACACTTTACCTCTATACATTAACTTAGAGTTACAAACAGACTATGAAGGGAATGCACCAGTGAGTATACGACAGTACAGAGCGACTTGAAGGAAGAGCATTTTACATCTTCCCCATCCTCTTGTCTGTCAGGAGCTGGACGGGCCTGGGGCCAGGAACACTGCCTCTACCATCAGACCATCAGGCAAACCATTTATTCCCCATAACTTATACATATAAGTATCTGGCAGTGCTTATCCACGGACATGTGTCCTCAAATTATGGACAGGTGGCCACCCTATTCTGAAGAGGTCTGCTGCTCACTGCTTACCATCGAAGGATTTAGCGTAATTTACCCCTGTAGGCAGGTCCTGGCTAGTAATATACTAGGGGGGAGATTTTCAAACCTTTTGCGCTGGTTTAGCGTCACAAAAGTGACGCTAACAAGCGCAAATTTTTTTTGTTGCTATTTTCTTTCCAGCGCAAAAACTTGTTTTGCGCTTGAAAGCACCCTCTAAGTAGCGCAAAGCAGCGCGAAGCACTGCTTTGCATTACTTTGCGCAGAGGGGGCGTTACATGGGTGGTACATAGACGTTCCCATGCAACCACCCATGCCTTATGACGCAAAACCATATTTACAAAGATTTGTAAACATGGTTTTGCCCCAAAAGTTAACGCCCCTTCAAAGGAGGCGCTAACAGGAGAAATGCTTTCATTTCTCCGTGCTTTTCTGACTTTCCATGCGTGCTGCACTGTGCAGCATGTATGCAAAGTGGGAAAAGCTTTGCATCGTGCCTAGCATATCCTTCCTGTACAAAATCTATGCTACACTCATGCACACACCCTAGCGCTGCGGAGCTAAGGTGTGTGCATGGCACCGGCTGCTGAAATCAGCACCGGCGCAAGGGAAAGGGGAGGAGAGAGCCATATCTCTGAAAATATGGCGCTCTCCTGCTCCCTCCCGAGCAACGCAGCGCAGCCTCGCGGGGGGCTGCGCTGTGTTGCGTGACTTTTTTGAAAATCTCCCCCTAGGACTGCTCCTTAATATCATCCAATTAAATTTATATAAACGATTACCGTAATGCAGTCTATTCTGATTCCTGAGCCCGTCCACTCTCCCCCATGCCTGCTCAGGTCCATTGGACCTCAGAATGAATGACAAGTGGCCAGATGTACGTGGATTTTTGCAGGTCGCAAATGGCCCGATTTGTAGAATAGGGCTGTTTGCGACTGGAAAATTGCCTTTTTCTATGTACCAAACCCTATTTTGTTATTCAATAACCTAATACTGAATTGCAAAATGGGTTAGGGACTCAGTATTAGGAAGGGGCGTGTTAAGGACGTCCCTTCCTAATAGCGACTCGCATTAGTATGTGTGAATGTTTTGTGACCGAAATACGGTTACAAAACATTTGCATTTTACCGCCTACTTCAAATAGGTGGTAACACATTCGCAAACAGGAAGGGGTCCTCAAGGGGCCCCTTCCCCTTTGTGAAGGGTGGCTAAAACGTTTTTTAAGGGCAGGCAGTGGTCCCACAGACACCTACTCTTAAAAAATGTAAAGAAAACTTTTCATAATTTTTTTTAAACGCATCCTGTTTTTCTTTAAGGAAAAAGGGCTGCATTTAAAAAAAAAAAAAGTTGCTGTATTTAAAAGTAAACACAGACATTGTGGTCTGCTGTCCTCAGCAGGCCACCATCCCTAAGTTTTTAGATTCCCAATGGGCCGCAAATTGCGACCTACCTCATGAATATTAATGAGGTAAGTCAATTGCGACCCACTGGGAATCGCAAACCGTGTAAAATACACTGTTGTACGTAGCTGTCTGCGATTTCCTAATAGCGAATCGCAAAAATTCACTATTAGGTAATCGCAAACCAGAATCTATGTACATCTGGCCCTTTATGCGGTAACCACAAAAGATGGACTGTAAGATACAAGAACACCATAAAGGGACTCTCATTGCCGATCTAGGCTGCCAGCATACTAAAAATGATCAACGTAGCATCTGTTTCTCACTTCTCTTCAATCTTCCACCGATAAGCTCTGTGTCCTATAACACCATAACTGCAACACAGTAGTCTTCACTCACGACATGGAAACACTTCCAACCTAGGATCAACAGAAGGGCAACATTCTTCTGACCACATATCCTGCAAGATATATAGCACACTACCGCGGGAGCAAGCGATTCAGCGCCCCCCATAGGGATAATACACATGTCACATAAAATTTCAAGGCAATCTTTCCATGCATAATTCTTTGCATTTATCTTCGAATTCGTTTTAGTGTTGACTGAAGTGGAAAGTAGGGCGGTAGCGCCACCTTGCGGTGCGATAGAAATATTCTACTCTACCTACCTACTAAATAAATCTAGTCTACCTGGTCGGTAGGTGCGAAGTATGTTCGTCTTTATTGCATATATTCCAGCCTACTAGTTCTACTTTTCACTTCTGGTTATCTGTGATTCGTGAGTGTTGACGCCTAATTTACCCTCGCATTTCTTTCTGGCGTGTAGTTTTGGTGAGGTTTTTACCTTGCACGTCGTTGGAATCGACTCTTGGATTTGTTTTTGTCATTTTTATTATTAATCTGTTCCCACGACAATGAAGGGTGCCTCTAGAGTCTGTGTTTGTTAACTAAAAACTTACAAACCTGGTTATTTAGGTCATCTTTATCTTTATTCTTCTAGTTATGCTGTGCTTTCCTGGCCACTGGAGCTAGACTCTCAGCACTGGGACACTTTGTCTATATCATTCTCATTATTATTATTATAAATCCCGCAGTGCTGTCCTAGTAGTAGGCAGTGCTTAATTTGAAAATAATAAGTGCCAGGGACTTCATCAGGAGGCCACTGCAGCTTACACTACCTATTGCCCCTGCCAGCACTGCCAATGACAGTACGAACACAGCATCTAATCCTCACACTGCAACAAATGTGACAATTCAGACTATTCCAGGCCCTCAAAGCTATAAGAATGGCTTGAGTGGCAGGTATCAGTCAACTTAATGTATACTGAATTAATAAACTAATGTTGTGCTTATCTCTAAATTGGACAATCAGCGCCACCATGTGGCAGACTGTCATAAGTGCTGGTGTTGACAATTAAGTGCCGTGCGGAGCACCGGAAACCACTGGCTCTAATTAAGCACTGGTACCAGGGTTGCCCCCTTATCTTTTCTAGGCCCCAACCCCTCTAAAGTGATGAGTTTTTAACAAAACCCTCCGAGGGTAGCGCTGGCATCTGGCAATTTCCCTCTTTCTTTTCTTGGGTCCCACTGGTACGGTCAGACGCAGACCCAAGCATTGTTTTGTCTACAGTATAAACTCTTCCGATGAAAATGAGGAAAGCTATTTTAGTTCAACGGGGTGTCGTTTACTTCCTCTTCCTGTACAGGTGCCCTCAATCTAACTTATCTCTGCAACGGGCATGTACTTCAAGAGAGTGAACAGTGTAAGAGGGGCTTCCACACACCTCTAGCTGGCAGCACCAATCTGGGTGCCATCTCCTCCTCTCCTGCTTCTCACAGCACAGTCTTTGGTGTTGTGGTGCAGCCTGCCTTTCCATGATGCAGGTGATTCAGCATCACTTTGGTTCAGTCAGCAGCTAGTCTGAAGCAGTGGGCTGGAACATATTTCAGAGCGGGGTGCTGCCATCAATGTTAGATCTGAAGTCATAGGGATTGTGAAAAATCCAAGTGTTACACAAGGAACAAGTGCAGCGAATGCATTGAACAGGAGAGTTGTAACGGTATAGGGGCCGATTCCGATTCGGGCCGGAAATCACTCCGACCGAGCCGGACCCGGAGAGATTTCCGACCGAATCGGACCCGTGCAGCCCGACCGAACGAGTACGATGCGTCCGTATGCTATCGGACTCGATTCGGTCGGACTCCCATTGAAGTCAATGGGAGCCTGTTGTACGACGCGTACACGGGCTCCCATTGACTCAATGGGTGCGATGCGTGACAAGGCGCCCCCCACAGTGTGTGCGCGGCGAGCGGTTCGCCCCGTACACGCACAGGTAGGGGGACCCATGGGTCCCCCTGTGTGCGACTCGCGCGGCTACGCGTTCAGGGGGTCCGACACGGACCCCCGAAGTACGGCTCCGACAGCTCTTCTGAGCCGGAGTGTGCGGCTCGGTCGGACTGCTCGCGGCGCGCATCGTACTCACCCGGCCGGGAAACGTCTCCATTGCGCGGTGCAAGTCGAGTCCGAGCGAGTCGGTCGGTGCGGTTCGAGCCGGGAACGAGTCGGTCGGAGCGGTCGGGATGCCCGGACGAGTCGGTCGGCGATTTCGCATCGTACTCGCTCGTCCGGACGCGCGTACGGATCGGTCGGGAAACAGGGCTCCGAATCGGATCCGGTAAAGCCGAATCCGATTCGGAGCCCTACCGGCCGAGATCGGAATCGACCCCATAGTATGTATCTGGTGGTGCATTTTGAAGCACACTGTTGCAAATATATTACTAGAGCATGATGTGGCAGCGCACTGTCTTTCATAGACAACACATTTTCCATTGAAATGGCCGCTTAATTTGCACAGACATACATTTTATACTCACAAAACTATAAAGCATGTAAACAATAATGTGTGGAAATCGAGTTTCAGCAAATATTTCATTTGGCCATCACTAAGTGTACTGATTTGTTTTCATCTAATTAAAATCTCGGTTTCCATTAAACTTCAGGATTACAATACATGTGCTTCATTTGACCATTCCTAACTGCCGATTTATTCTAAAACATTTGTACAGTTTATTTATAGATATTCAAATGTTGTTGTATGTTAGAAAAATGACATCCTACAACCATTCCTCCCTGTACCCCAGGACTATTGTCACATAGTTCCCTTTATAAAACCCTCTCTCTTCGAAGGAAATACCAATCTCCATGTTAAAATATTAAGCAGCGATTTTCCAGAAGACATAGACTGACATTTTACCTCTCTTAGAAGCACAACACAAGTGACAAGAGAAAAACATAATTTGAGGTTATCTTTATTGCTCATTCACCTGTAGTAACCACACCCACACACACCCCTTCTTCCAGTGCTTATGGTCTGAAGTACAGCTGCAGCCAACCATTCAGATGTGCTTGCTGGGACTGGTGACCCACACTAAATAAACAAAATGTGTGGAGAAGGTATTAGGGCTAGGACTGACAGTGGTCAAGAAATGTATAGCACTGAGGTGGATGACTAAGCGGCCACCCACCTGGAAGCAATGGCTCTGGTAATTTGCGAGATGAGTACGAGCTGAATGTGGGGTGCAACACAGATAGGTATACAATGGGGCAGGTCAGGAGGGCAGAATGGAGTGGACTTAGTGGAAGTCCGTTTACAGCAGGAAATGGAGAATCCTGTGGTGGGGCAGGATGTAGAATTTGCTGATGATTAATTGCCAGATACGTACATGGTGGTAATATGAATTGATGATATGTTGTTTATACTGCCCCCTATGCCATGCATATACTAAAGTTGAAATGTACTCGCTGGGGCATGCTCATCTTTTGTTTTTGGGGAGCTGGGAGGGGGGTTGCTTAACTGCTAACCCAATTGGTATACAATGGGACAGGTCACGGGGGAAAAATGAAATGGGACTGCTTCAAAGAAATATGAAAAAAGATCTAAGCACAGTAAAATCGGTGTACACATTTTCTTTGAGAAATTACCACAGAGCTTACCCTACAAAGCATAAGATGAGCAGTCACAGCACTATAAGCAGGATCACTGCAATACTGCAGGAGTGGAGCACCAAATTATGTGGCGTGGTTGACTAAATTATGCAACAAAAATAGGTACTTTTGCGGCTTTAAGTGGCACATTCTGTGGCATATTATTTTGCTCTTTTATAATTTTAGCACACGTTACTCTGCCTGTGCAAGGCTTTGCCGTATTAGTCAATCAATTAAATAATCAGTAGATTTGTAGAGCACTTCTTGTCACCTGTGAGAATATCCAGGTGCTGGCAGAGTTCAGTTGACTAGCCCAATATCCAGGTCTTCAAGGACTTTTGGAACTCTAATAGAGAATAGAGGTCCATAGATGAAAGGGAAGCTCATTGCATGTCTTCGCTGCTAGGTAGGAGAACGAACGAGCTCTGCATCTGCTATATCAGATGAGGGGGGTGAGGGTTAGAGAAAGGGGGGCGGAGCGGAGGTGTCTGATGGGCTGATGGAAGTTCAGGTGGTGGTTCAAGTAGGCTGGTCTGCATTTGTGTAGGGCCTTGAATGCCTGGGTCAGGAGCTTGAATTAGCATATTTTCTGTACAGGGAGCCAGTGCAGTTCCCTGAGGTAGGGGGTGATATGGGTTCGTCTAGGGAGATCCAGGACGCGTCTGGCTACAGCATTTTCTATGGTCTGTAGTTGCTGGTGGAGGTGAGCTGCGATTCCTGCATAGAGAGCATTGCCATAGTCCAGTCGGCTGGAGATGAGGGCCTGGGTGATGGTGCGTTTTAGGCTTTAGGGTAGCCATTTGAATATCTTACAAAGCATGCAGAGGATGAAGAAGCAGGAGGAGGAGACAGAGTTGACCTGAGTCGTCATGGCTACCTTGTTGTCCAGAATAATGCCTAGGTTCCTAGCATGGTCAGTGGGGGTAGGAGTAGGTCTGAGTTCTGAGTGCCACCAGGATGCATCCCATGGGGGGCTTTTGTTTCAGAAAATTAGTACCTCTGTCTTTTCCAATTTGAGCTTCAGGCAGTTGTCCTTTATCCAGTTGGCAAAGTCTGTCATGCAGTTGTAGAAGTTAGTCTTCGTGTTGGTGGTGTCTTCGGAGAGGGACAGGATGAGTGTGTGTCCTCAGCGTAGTATATGATGTTGAGTCTGTGGGTTTTGGCGATGCTAGCCAGAGGTGTCATGTAAGTGTTGAAGAGGGTGGGGCTGAGCGAGGATCCTTGATGTACTCTACATATCATTTCCTTGGGTTCGGATGTGAAGGAGGGAAGGTGGACTTCTTGCGATCTCCCGGTGAGGAAAGTAACTGTAACAGTTAACTCCTAAAAACAGCAATCAGCAACTAAAAGGTGACCGGTTAATATTCACAAAGGGTTCCAACTTTGCTGCTCCATGTGTTGTGTTCGCTGTTACTAACTTTTGATCTGTTTGAGGTAGGTACATTTTTTTGGTAAAATCTGCAAATTCCACAACAAATGGTAGATCATAAGGCAAACATAGTAAATCCATAATTATGAGAAGAACACTGCAGAATCGCATAATTCACGTAGCCCTGACTATAGGAAGGACTGATTAATCCTTCTTATAAGTACTGTTAATCCTCCTTATACATAGAGAATGGACTCCAGAATTGACATGTTGATTCTTTGGTGGCTAAACACGTTCAGAAAAAAGGAAAAAAGGCTTAAACTAGTCTCAGCTGGGTGTGTTAGTAGTGCTTGCAAACAACTTTGACATAATTTGCTAACAAGGGGATTATTTACGAATCTATTTAGATATGAGTTACTCATTTTCCAAGAGAGTGAATCAAAAGACAGATGCGGATAATTAATCCAATAAGTTCATAACCAAAGGAAGAGAAAGGAGAAACAGGCATACACAAGATGATTTGACCAAATTCTGTATATTATTTGCATTCAAATATATTGTTTGCACTCAAATCCATTAAAGTTGTAGGGTACAACTTCCCTAGTTGATTCATTCACTCTGCCCCTTATAAACTATTGACATAAGCTGACACATTTCAGCTACATTCATGCATTGATTTGGGTCATCGTGAAACCCCACTACCATTGTTGGTCCTGAAGCTGGTCTCACGCACTCATGACTTGGGAGACCGAAACGTGGACCCTGTTCCACTTCTCATACGTTAATGACTTCTCCCCTGGATTGAAGGATATATATAAAAAGACTGATCACAGTTAATAAGAGAGTGGACTTAACATGCATTAATCTATGAGGCTGTGATAGGAACTTTGGTTTAGTGTACAAGATTAATGTATGCTGGGTTTTTCTATTTTCATTGTACCCTACAACTTTAACTGATTCGAATGCACACAATATATTTGAATGCAAGTAATATACACGATTTGTCAAAATCATCTTGTATACACCTGTTTCTCCTTTCTCTTCTTGTGTTCTGAACTTATTCGATTAATTAATTATCTGTCTGTGTTTTGATAATTTCATAAATAATCCTCTTTGTTAACAATATATTACATAGATTATAAATACCCTGGCTTTAGAGGGCTTATTGGGATGCCCATTCTTTGTATGTTGTAAACAGCATTGAGCCCCTCTACAAGTACTACTCTTTTTGAGCTGGCCATCGGTGTAGGGAAGAGGAAGGTCTTCCCAGTCAAGAAGCTACGCTATCCAGTGTCCACCCACGGGAACAGTTTCCTGTCTCTAAGCCGAGGTGTGTCTGATTCTGCGCTCCGCTCGATGACCGATATCGATCAATGACGTCTTGTAACAGAAAACAACAAATGAGTTCTTTCCAGTATGCGCTGCATTACGCCGACTGATTTGTAATGTTGCACGGCGCAGCAGCTCCTCCAAGTGGCGACAGACAAATTCACAAGTTATATTTGTTTTTAGAAGTCATATTATACCTGCTCCTTGAACAGAAACAGTGACTGTGACCATGGTTAGTTGAGACAACCCCTCGTTGTCCAGGCTTCATGTGGCTAACCATACTCCTTGCTCGGCTTTGACCCATTTTCATAATATTGTTGGTTGACTTCGATTGTCTCCGATATTTGTTCATTTTTTCACTGTCTCTGTTTTTGCCGTTTCACTATCCTTAGGATAAATATGGAGACAAAACCCTAGGCAACTTTAAAAAGTTGTAGAAATGAAAAGACCTCGGGTAAGTCATTAGGGCTCATCCATTTATGGTGCAGCTGTCCGGAGAAGAAACTGTGGCAGATGCTTGTAGTTCTTGTAGCCTGTGCACTCAAAGAGGGTTAACCAGAGCCGTTGTAGGAAGAATCATAGGGCTTATGGGTGCATAGTGACTAACGCATTGGGAGAAATCAGGAGCCTAGCGTCCAGTTATTAAAGCCACATACAGAAAGTGATAAATACAGAATCAAGAGAGTTCAAGCTCGGGCTACCAATCTGTGCATTAATGAAACTATATCTGGATGTACGTCTGAGCAGTGTCTCAGCAGCTAAGCCTGTATATGCCAGAGAAATGAAGGGGAGGAGTTGAATGATAGGCCACTTCAAGTTCCCAAAGAGAGCCTCATGTGTTATAAGACACGTTCTTAGAAAAGCAAGAGGTAAAGGTGTAAGATTGTAGGGTGCTGTAGCTGGGAGTGGCATAAGGAACTATTTTATTCTCCCTAATGTATTGACTAAGTGGTAGATGTTGGTGCCTTTATAAAATAGCTATATTTGTAAATCCAGGCTCTTTCCCATTCTGGGCCTGAGGGCACCTTGCCATCTAGTTACTGGTCTTGGAACTACTGCCCTAGCTCTTAATAAAAATGTTGCACACTGGTATTACATTTGTATGCTTACGGAATACTTGCACATAACATAACGTGTATTTGTAAAGTGCACCTTCACCCGTAGGCATCTTGCCGCTGAATAACAGATGTTTATCGTTATCCAACTCAATGGTACTCATTTTATCGACCTCACGTGGATGAAAGTCTGAGTGGCCCTGCCAGGATTTGAACCTGTGACCATGATGTCGAACACAAGCCCCTGCAGTGGACGCATTAGTCCACTGAGTCACCACACCTGGCTACATAAATGTTCCCTTGTCATTTTCCTTTCTTCTGCTGAAATGTGTGAATTGGAACCTTTTCAGCTCGAACTTAGCAGTTTTCCTTACTTGGAGCTTAACCTCAATACCTTGGTTTGCATCCATATTTTCTTTTTCCCTCTACTTTCCTTTTTCTTCAGAAGGGATAGTGTATGGTGCACCACTGCAGCTATTAGCCATGCGTATCGTGCCATCAATCATTCGCAACAGCTGACCTGCATAACTTCTAGATCTTGTGCTTGAAGACCTGTCATGTGCTCTCATCCATATAGAGAAAGGGTCCCTGATCCATAAAAGAGAATGCATTTCATCACCAGAAAGTAGTCAGTAGTTAAGTACAGGGTCTTGTCCACCTGGACGTTACTAAGCACCTTTCCTAGTGATAAGTTAGTAAGGCATCCTCAGCTGTCACCCCGTCTCCATTATGGAGGCTACCCTCACTGGCCTTACTCAGGTGATGTGAGTAACATCCGTAACTTAAAAGCACTGGATTGCAAGACAGTTTCACCCCAGACACTGAGATTTTGATTGTAGGAAATCCACCTTCTGCACATCTACACCCCATATTTTGCACCTTTCTCTGGACCTTATTTTTGCTAGATTTAGAACTCTGTCCACATATTCTGAGTTTCCAGACCTACACACTTTTCATGGCAGGGAGGCTGCCATGAAAAGTGTGACAGTCAGGAAACTTAGGGGGCCCTACAGGGCCCCCTGTGCATGGGGGTGCATGCAGGGGGGTACATGTTGTGCCCCCCTGTCTGTATGCACCCTTGTTCCTGCACGGCATGGACTGCACCAGTCAATGCCGTGCAGGAACTTGTGTTGGTGGTCCCACGTCTATGCCGTGCTAAGGCTCACATATTAGCCTTAGCACAGCACCGCTGTGGGATCGCCAATGCACCGCCCGCCAGACTAGGAGAAAACTCCTAATCTGGTGGGCGGTTGAGTTTGGCGGTATGGGAGCGGGGCGCTGGCATGTTGGCCCACTTCCACACCGCCAAACTCGTAATTCGGCCCTAAGTCCAGTTCTGCCTTGGGACTTAAAACATTTTCAGCGAGAAATATCCAGATTCCAGAACTCTAGTGGAACAAATCTGCTTCAAGTATCCGGCCCTCAGTTCCACAGCGGCCGCTATATTTCCAGTAGCAGCCCGCTCATGTAGAATTTTTCAAATTCCCTTTCTGCATTGGGACTTAGAAGAAATTTCAGTGCTTTTCTTCAAAAAAATGACAAAGTCCCTTTCTGAAGTGAAAGTTAGAAACTTTTGAAAACTTTTTGACCTACATATTTTTCACTGGGACCAATCCACTTGTAACCGAAAAGGGCTCCTTTGCGATTGGCCTCAAAATGTGCCTATGTTCTGGTCTGTCCCTCCAATGGACTGTTATTGGTGCTTTGTGCTTTTTGGCGCTATTTCTACATAAAACCTTAAAAATGCATATCTCCTTTGCCCCTTATTGGATTTTTTATTTTTTTTGTGTAATTTTTTAATCAAAATTTCTCTATTTTTTTAATTCAGTTTGGGACTTCTGTTGCTTGGTGTTTTGACTTTATTACTGTTTTGGTACTGCATAAATACTTTACACATTGCCCTAAATTAAGTCTGTCTGCTCTGTGCCATAGCTACCAGGGGGTAGAACTCAGGTTAATTTTGTGACTGTGAGGGTTCCTCCTGTCAAGAAGTGTTATTTTTCCTGGAGGTGGGCAGTCATCCATCCCAAATAATAATCCACTTGCAAAGTTAAAGGTTAGAAAAACACACATGGTGCCCCAGCCTCGTGTCCTGGTACAGCTCAACCCCACTCTGATGCTGTTCCTGGAATCTATGTTTCACCTTTTGCATGCTCAAGGACTGTTGCCAAGATCAGTAGACCTAAGCAGTGTACCAGTCCCCCTAATCCACCTGGCACTGTCATTCATGATCCAGTTGCTTGCCCCATGGCTCCAACTGGGCCATCAGCCATGACAGCTCCCCTGTGAATCCTATCCCTCGGCTTCTCCCTGGAATGGGTCTTGTGTTAGATAATTGCACATCAACTTGGACAAAAATCCAAAGATCAACATCTGAGAGCCTGAAGGCATGTACCCAGTTAGGTCCTACCTTGTGGTCTGGGCCAAGACTTAGAAAGTGCTCCCTTTGAGACCTTGAAGCCTTTGCCACAAACGAAGGCATTTACTCCTTGGTGGCTGCACATGCTCCTCCCCCAGAGGCGGCAATGACCACATTGCCTCATGTTGTCAAGCAAGCCCAGAGGGCTGGTAGGAAGTCCTCAAGGGCAGTCCAAACATTATGTGATGGAATGACCCAGCTCATCTGTTGGTGGTGACATCGGCCTCTCTCTCGGAAGGTTAAAGCAATGTCCTTTCACTTGGACAAAGTAACAAAGTGTCTAAAGATTCCTGGAGGAAAAATGTAGCAGTGCAGACTGGCACATTTGTAGATGTCATTGAAGGACAATGTGCAAAGGACAGATGGACGATGCAGTGCCCAAAAGTTACATACTTTGGCCTTACTTCTAAATTAATTTGTACATGGGCGGATGAACATCTGCCTGCTCTCATTCATGTTCACTCAGTGAGAGATCAGCTGTGCAGAATGCTTTCATTATCCCACGACCTTTTATTTGCACAGCCATATTCTCAGAATCATGAAGACAGCTTATGATACCTGTGATCCTATTCTCAGACTGGTGAAACAAAAATGTGCTTTTGAGTTTTTATTTTGATTTACAGCAAGTCCAAGCATGCACATCAAAGAAATAACAAATCATCAAGACAGTATATAGCACATATAGTATTTTTACATTTGCTACCACCTGGCTGCCAATCCAGGGGTTCGTTCCAAATTTCCACATCATATGGAACAACGCTAAGTGTTCCAGAGCTGCAGTCACATTTGTCAAATATTAGCAAGGTACATTCTGAGTAGGTCCCAAAAATCTTTGGATCTTGATGCTGCCGGCAAAGGGGTACCATAGGTATCAGCATTACATGATCAGTTTTAGAGGTCTTGCAACTAATTCTATTACCTGGGGTGGCATCAGCCCCCTAGCACATGGCGACTCATCACTTCCCAAAATAAGAGCATAAGAGTCAATTTCCTATATGATTTAGGAATGTCTTTGAGGTAGCTCAGTGGGGCCATTAGCGGAGAGATGGGGAGGTCCACCATGATAATCAGTTTAAGTTTGTACCAGAGCTTCTGCCAAAGCAAATAATTAGGTGGACAATCCCATGCTACATGCTGGAATTCGTGCATGGAGCCCCACTCCTCCAGCAGGCAGAGCACTCAACCAGCCCAAAGTGCAGCATAGACAGAGGGGCATAGTATGCTCTGTGCACAAATTTTGACTGTATGAGCCTGTGTCTGCCATTTGGTGATATTTCCTTAACCTGCTGACAGCAAAATAACTACTGTGCCTCAGATATGTGACTCCCGCCTTCGCTACATAGTCAAATTTACATTCCATCCCATGTGTATCGTACTATTATGCATACATGTAGCTTAGCTGGACTCGTAGTAGCTGTAAGTGTACCTAGCAAACCACTTTCTGGCAGCTCTGTCAGTATGTCTAGGAATAGGGTCCAGATGTACTACCAATTTTTAGTGGTCGCAAATGGAAAATTGGGTTGTTTGCGACAACTAAAAAGGGTTGTGGAATGAACAAATCCTATTTTGCGAGTCTGTAACCAAGTACTGACTCGCAAAATTGGGTTTGCGAGGCGCTATTAGGATGGGGTGTGCCAAGGGCGTCCCTTCCTAATAGCGAGTCGCACTGGCATGTATGATTGATTTGCGACCACAAATGCGGTCACAAAATAATCGCAGTTACCACCTACTTCAAGTAGGTGGTAAGCCAGTCGCAAACAGAAAGGGGTCCCCAGGGGCGCTTATGGTGGCACTATGAGCTAGCTGGTCTCTAGGCCAACATATCCAGAGGGGGTGCACGGAATCAGTCTAGCACCATCACAACATTTATGTTGCCCAATGAGTTAAGGATGCCATGTAATTTAGCTATATACTCCTCTCTGATCACTGACTTGAAATCTTCCCACAATGTGGCCGCCGAATCTACCAACCCTTTATTAATATTGAAATATGACAAAATTGCCTGCCTAATTCCGACCCTGAAGACTGCACCCAGCAGCTCAGAGGACTGTAAATGCCACACTCCCGAGGCTGCAAGACCCTCTGCATTCGCATACTGAGAACGACAGCTGAATGTTCCAATAAGATTCTCGGCAGGTAGGAGCCGGGCTCCATCCATCCAGCAACATCCCTGGACTCCAGCAAAAAGTGAATTATAGACAGTGATCCATGCACGCCTGAATTGAATGAGTAGGTATAAGCGTTATGTTTCATATAGGTACCCCAATATAGGCTCAGGTAACAACCTAACCTTTCACCTATATTCTCCCCTACCATTACACTACATAAAGGTTCTTGGAACTGACCTTTTACCTAGTTACGGTACTGCTTACAGGACGTGGGGTTTGCCCTGAAAACTAACCTCATCCATTATGCATGAGGATTCTTGGAAACTCAGCAGGACTACCATCTCCTGCATAATAACTATGCATAAGGGTCATTCCTTCCGTCTTCCTAAGTCCAACATGACACAGCAAGGTAGAACCCCTGAGCATACCACTTTGGGTATATAAACACCATATATTTGCTGAGGCAGTGAGAGGAGAAAAAGGACTTCCATGCTGACACACTGAGGCGAGACGCTGAGGTTCCTGCACGCAGATACTCCAGCTCACAGTGGTCTGACATCCCTCGCGGGGTGTCCATCTCGAGACCAAGACGGAGTCCCACAGTCTCTCACTTCAGGTAATGGGGTTGACTTTATCCTAGAGGGATTCTTGGCTCTACACCTACATACATGCTAGGTACACTTAGGTACATTTAGTTAGGGTTGCATTGTAGGAGTACACATTTATTACTGTCATGTATTTTATATACTTGCCTGTATTCATTATTTTAGCACTATGGTAGAAATCTACCATCCTTGTACTCTGTTAGTGCTTATAATTATTTATATCTGTTTCTGTTTTATGGTTGTTTCAGCACACCTATTTTACACTAGAATGACGCTGGTTCAATAAATGCTTATTGAAAAACGTCCCCACCGTTTATTCTGTGTATCTCTCTAAGAGAAAGGGGGTCATTACGATGGCGGACGGACTTCAGTCCGTTCGCCATCGTATCGGTTTTGGGACCAGCTGCCTATAAGGTGGCGGTCCAGCACATGACATGACATTACAATGCGACCGCCACTGTGGCGGTCACATTGTGCATGTTTACCATTGCGGCGTGTGCTGCTGGCTGCAGCACCTGCCGCAATGGCAAACATGCATGTTGTGCATTTCCCTGCACTATGTGGCAGGCACCACTCGGTGCCTGCCACCTGGTGCAGGGAACTGTAGGGGGGCACCATAGGTGCCCCCCAAATGCACAAACAATCAGCCCCTGCACAAGGGGGGCCCACAACGGGCCCCCAAAGTCAATCGCCGCCAACCTTTCCATGGCGGGGGAACCGCCATGGAAAGACTGGCGGGATGCAGCATCCTAATGTGGTGGACGGTGCCTGCTAGGCACCGCCACCATTCTAGGGATGCGGGCGGGTCCGACTCACCGCCCGCTATTCTTATCTGGCGGGTGGGGAATAGCCTTACGATGGCGGTCAACCCGCCACCGGCAGCCTGCCGGTGGCGGGTTCACCACCATCCTAATCAGGCCCAAAGTGAGCACAAGTGCCTGAGCGAAACGTCCTGTACTGTTTCCACGATCCCTGATGGGACAGAGTTGTCATGTTCGATAGTTGCCAAGAACTATTCTCTCCTTGGTAAGAGGAGTTTACAGTGGCATTGTGAGCTAGCTGGTATACAGGCGAACATACCTGGTGGGGGTGTCTGGAATCAGTCTGAACACCAATCCCACAGTCTATGTTGTCTAAACGCGCAGATCCTATATAGGTTTATAGGAACTACACGACATGAGTTGTGGGCTGCATAGCTCAGTGCGATCTCTATAATTCAACAATTTGGCGATGATTGGGTGTGGAGGTGGGCAAGCCTCCCCCGGCGTGTAAATCAAAGCGATTGAGGAGCCGCTTCCACGGTACTTAGATCTACTTGCTGTTTAGGTCTCTGATGGGGTACAGCTGCTCACAATGGTGGCAGCCGCGTAGCTGTCAGGCCCACTGCACCTTTAGCCTGCCAGTAGTCACCTACCCTTCTCTGGCATGTCCCACAGCTCCATCCGTCCTCCCCGGTTCCATTCGCAGTTTATTCCGCTCCTCACATTAGTAGTGGCTCAGGTAGGTTATGTGAAACTTCTGATGGCAGCATATGGAGGATTTTGTGAGCGAGCCTCAGGAGCCTTCTTACATTGCAGCCATCTTACTTTGCGCCCCCCTGAGACAAACACTTTTATTACCAGCCTTACGGTGGGTTTGTTCTCTGCAAGTTCTGAAGAGAGTAGGCCCTAGGATTAAGAGTAGAGAAGTGACAAGAGACTAGGCGATTGTATATTTACATGTGTGACTTTCTTCATTGCACGTGTCTTTCATAGGTATCTTATTTATTGTATGTGTTAAAAAGTTAAAAGATCGTAAAATTGCAGCCTTTTGTTTTGTGTGTGAAAAAAATATACAAATGTGAAATAAATTTCTCTAATCACATGTTCTCAAAATGACTAAATAACTGTCATTTCCCTTCTATCTTGTGTAAAAATAATAGTGCTGTAAGTCGACTAATTAATGGTCGCACTGGGGTATAGTGCTAACAAATAATGGATCGTTATTGTCTTTTATTAAGTGCTTTTTTTCCTGCCTAACATTTACATGTGTGGACATGAAATGTGGACATTAATTAAAAATAGGTATGGTAAATATTACTGTTGGAGTTAAAAATTTGCTCAAAATCGTAAATGCTCCATATAATTGTTGAAGCATTGTTCAATATTTATTTTTTCTTCAATTGGGACTTACTTTCTGTTTTAGTTTTCACCTCTATACCCCATGGATGTGTTTATTTAAATATTACAAATTGTTTTCTCATTTGGGGATTTATAGAAATGTCATAATTGGATATTAACTTTGGTCACTTATAAATATATAACTAATCTTCATTTTCACCTTAAAGTGATAAGATCTAAATATTTTTATTTAAAAGTAGCACACATCCATGGTACTGTGTCGCCCATAGAGCAGAGCGACATGAACCTCTGTATTAAAAAAACGGATAAATAGCTTTTGCCTAACAGGTGTGAAATTTGCCAATAAAATGAACTAGCACGTTTACTTCATACTTCAAATTATTATTACTGTAGTTTTGTTGGAATATTTTTAATTGCCAGCAAATGGAGTTTGATTTTGGCGATGCCTGCATGACTCCGAGTACTGGACTTATAGCGCTTCATAATTTTACACAATGTAACTCATTTTTATTCATCAATTCATGGTTACATAGTCCTTAGTTAAATGTCACAAGTTCAAATTCCGCCTCAGCAACTAAACTGCAGCAGCGTCTAGTACAGAAGATCTGGAGAACAATATACTGAGGCCCTCATTTACTATATTTTGATGCAGAGCAGCCCAGCAAGCCTTCCTGCTGCGCTGCTGTGCGTCAAAATAAAAGGGCAGGATTGCACTGTATCTACAAGATAATGCGCATTTCTGTCCTGCTCCCCTGCGCCGGTGCACAAACAGCAGCTGTGTGCCATCGCAGACACCCTTGCATTATGTTGCAAGGGTGCCTGCTGTAGGAGAGTAGGATCTGCCTCTTATGGTTACCCCCACTTTTTGCTGGTGTATCACTGTTTTTCGACTTTAGTCTGGCTGGGGCCATGCTATCCAGGACCCCACCCTAGCTGCTTCCTCTCTAAATTGATTCCATGTACTTTAGGTACATCCCAGATTGGATTCTGGGGTGCCATTATAAGTCCCTAGTATATGGTATACTATGTACCAAGGGCATAGACACCCCAGAGGCCTACCAGGGGCTGAAGCCTGTATTGTGCCACCCCTGAAAGGCCCTCCAAAATGACACCACAGGACTGCTACTGCAGCCTGGGTAAGGTGGTGCATGCACCCCTTACTGTGGTATAGGCTACTTATATCACTACCATTGCACACACATATAAACGTATAAGTCACTCCTATAGCAGGCCTTAACAATCCTAAAGGCAGAGTGCTTGGTTTTTATGTGAGAGGTTGCCCCTGCATGAGCAGAGCCCCTCTGCAGCGTTCGGAGTCAATCCTCTGGTGCTGTTTGTGGTGCAGCCTGACCATATACTCTTAAGTGCATTATAACCTTGCGTTAAATGCTAACTTTGGGATGGCTGCACGGAAACATGTCGTGTTTGGTGTCAAACATCTTGGAATACTACCCCCCCGCCAGTTCTGGCGGCGGGGGTAGCATTCCACCCTTCTAGAGGGAGAGATATGTACACACCGGCATACCCGGTATTAACTTTTCAGAGCCCTGGCATCACAAAATGGATGCCGCTGCCACAGACACGGGTCTGGCCTCCTGCTGCTGACCGAAACTCCGGCAGGGGAGGCCTGGACAATAGGTTTCCTGTCGAAGGGAGGTGTAACCACCTCCCCAGACAGGATAGTGTGTATTGGGGCTGGGCGGGAGCACTCTCTGGTGCTTTGAAGTCCTGCACTGGGGGCACATTTGGTGTCCCTGTGCATAGTCCAGTTCAAACCGGTTGCAGGGGCTACCTGCCCCTGCTCTGGCGCGAAACTGGACAAAGGGAATGGGTGTAACCACCCCTCTTCCCTGACCCTCCCATAGGTGGGTCCCCAGAGTATGTCCAACCCCCTAACTTAGTATAAGTATGGGACCCCAGTCCTTAGGACTTTAGATATCCCTTGTCGAAACTCTGAAGCCGAATCCTGGACCTTCGACGCTCTACTTGAAGATTAGAGGACTGAAGTATCTCCCTTGGGGTCAAGGAGTAACTCCCCTGCTTGGCAGGCACCTAAGAAGCAATTGTCCGGTCTGCATCGCTGAAGCTCCCGCCGGACACTGAAGTCTTTGCAACACCAGAGGTAGATTTCCAGACTTCCCCGAGGCTGCCCTGAGACCCCAGCAAAGCTGAGGCACGTAGCTGTCGTGGGTAACGTGGAACCGTGACCCCTGGACACCAAGAACTTTTGCAAGTGCATCCTCTTCCTGCTCTCCCACGAAGTTGTGCTTTGGGCTCCGAGTAGCCCCGGCCTCCAGCACCGACTGCACCGAAGATCACTGGCCTCCACTCCACGAGTGTCCTGTGAGCCAGCTCCAAGTGCGTCCAATTGAGGCTCCTTTGCGGTCGCTAGTCCGTTGGCTAGTGGGCCCTCCCGAAGGCAACTCTTCTTCTGCTTGGGCTTCCCTGGTTGCTCCAGACGTGCCCTGACTTACCCTCGCTGGGTGAGTCCTCCAGACCTTGCTGGTCTGCATCAACGTCCTTTCTTTGTTTCCACGTGACTTTCCGTTGCCAAGGCTTGTTGGGTCCAATCCGGTCGCCGACACCGCAGCAATCGACAGACATCGTGGGACAGCTCGAATCCAGCTCCTGGTTGTCGTCGATGCCTCCTGGACCTCGTGGCTGAAGAGTCAAGACGACCGTCAACCTACCTGAAGCACCCGACATCGGTGGGCATCTGCTCATCGCCTTCCTGGTCACTGGCTAGTGACCCAGACTCTGTCCCCTCTGCTTTCAGGTCCTTCAGATCTTCGATCCACACTTGGATCCACCCGGACACTTTCGACTTGGTCGCCAGCAGCTCGCTGCAGCAGATCGCCATTGAAAACGACGACAAAACCCGACGCCAAAAGACACCTATGCACCCAGCTTCCCTGGGTGAGGTAACTCGAGTACTCCGGTACTCCCATGGGTATTGACTCTAGAACTGCCTAGTTCTAAAGGGGTTTGCTCCAAGTCCTCCTCTAAGTGTCCTTTCCTTTTAAAAATCCAACCGCGACTTTCCCCATAGAAGTTAACGGTGGCTCGCGGCTGTGTTCTCACACTGCACGCGTCCCCCGTGGGTCCTCTGTGTCACTACCTTGGGTGGTTCCTTGGGGTCCAAGCACTTCTACAGGTTCTAGGCCTTGTGTCTAGCTCAGTCGTGGTTCTTATACCACTATTTTAGTATATGGTTTGGTACGCCCCTAGGGCTCAAACGTGTATTGTGCTAAATACTGCTGATATTTGACTTGTAACTTATGAACCTCGAACTCTAGCCTCATAAAGAGACTAGAGGGGTGTGTTTAAGACTAAATACATATATTTTATATATATACCTGGTGTGGTCCTCTTTCATTTGGTCACTCAAGAGATTATAGACTGGTAAAACAATCTGCTTTACATTCCTTCAAGACTTAGCCTGAAGGCTGCTCTCTATAACTACCACTAGGATAGCTTTCAATAAAGGTTGTCTTTAACCTATCTCCATAAGGGGTTGTTTGGACTGGTGCAAGGTGCCCACTAGAACTAGTGGACAGCATATGCCAGGCCAACTTCTCACATTGGTGTGCAGCGGGTGGGATTCCAGCTTGCTTTTGTTTTACCAGATAATCTCAATTGAATTGATCAGCTGAAAACCACTAAGGGTACCTAAGGTACATATAAATTCAAGCTTAGAAATACAGTAAGTTCTACTGAACTTAGAGTTGTGTGTCAAGGGCTTAGCACACCCTTTCTACAACTCAAGAGAGTTTAGTAGGCCACACTAGAGTAGGTAGTGCATACACCACACCTTACTAGTAATGTCTTCAGGGCTAGGAATCAGTAGGTCCCTGCCAGGAACCAGTGGGCTCCTACCCTCCAAATATGACAACCTCCCTTTCTTGGAATTGAGAGAGTTGTGCAAGATTAGTAAGCTGAAGACAGGCAAAAGTGCCAACACCCAACGTCTCATGGAGATGCTTCTGCTAGATGATCTCAGAAGACCCCTAGGGTCTGCAGGGGTAGGCAGAGAGGGTGGGGCAGAAGATGAGGAAGGGGCCAGGGGTGAAAATACCCAGGACCTGACCTCTGAAACTGGCCAGGAAGGTGACAATGACCTTGCCCTGGAAAATGCAGCTCCTCCTGCAGATGAGGAGGAGGATCAGAATGACCTCCCCTTTGTCCCACCAGGAAGAGTTGTGAGTGTGCCCAGAAGGTCCAGATCTCCTTCTCAGGAGTCTAACCATTCTGACACCTCAGTAGGGACCTCTGTTTCTTCTCATAGGAGGGAATCCTCTAATGAGAGGAAAAAGAGACTGCTCCAGAATGAAGAAGCTCAGCTTAGGATCAGAAGAGAGCAGTTGGCTATAGAGAGGGAGTCCCTAGAGCTTCATAGACAAAGAAGAAAGTTGGGACTAGAGTCCCATGGTGGCAGCAACTTCCCTAGTGGTAGGGAAAGGTCTTATGACCACAGAAACCTGAGGAAGATTGTCCCTCCCTACCAGAGTGGGGATGACATCCACAAATGGATTACTGTACTAGAGAGGGCCTGTAAAGTACAGAGGGTCCCTCAGGAGCAGTGGGCAGCAATCTTGTGGCTCTCCTTTGCAGACAAAGGTAGAGACAAGCTCCTCACTGTAAGAGAAGAGGATGCTGATGATTATCAAGTCCTGAAGAGTGCCCTAATAGATGGGTTTGGCCTAACCACTGAGCAATACAGGGTAAAGTTCAGAGATACCCAAAAGGCACAGACACAGGACTGGGTGGACTTTGTAGATTGTGCTACCAAGGCTCTGGAAGGCTGGTTACTGGTTAGTAAGGTGTGTGACTTCAAAGGATTTTATAATTTAATCATGAGGGAGCAGATTCTTAATAACTGTCAAAATCAGTTGCTACATCAGTACCTGGTTGACTCTGATCTGACCTGACCTCTCCCCAAGAATTGGGAAAGAAGGCAGACAAATGGGTCAGAACCAGGGTGAAGCAGAAAGTACAGAACCAAGGTGGTGACCAGAAGAAGCAAGATTCCAAAAACTCTGATAAGGGTGGGGAGAAGGGTAAAGACCAGAAGTCTTCACAAGGTCCCCAAAAATCTGCATCTGTTGGGGAATCCCAATCTAATAAAGGAAAAGGCCAAAGGAAACCATGGTGCAAAGTCTGTAAGCAAAAGACTCAATGGACCAGTGATTGCACCAAGTCCAAAGACTCCACTCCAGCCACCATTGCCCCTAAGGCAACTGTTCCCCCTAGTCCAGCTACAAGTGGTGGTGGAAACACTCAGAATAAGGGTTTAGTAGGGTTGACCCTGGGTACTGGGATGGACTCTGGCCTAGTCAGAGTGCCAACTCAGGCTGTCTTAGTCTGTGATTTGGGCAAATACAGACAGCAGCCTTTAATTAATGGAAGGGAGGCTTTGGCATTCAGGGACACAGGAGCAAGTGTCACCATGGTGACACAAGATCTTGTGGATCCTGGGCAGATTATACTTGGTGAAATGTACCAAGTGACCAATGCTAGCAATGTCAGAACAGACCATTCTCTGGCAGTTGTTAACTTCTCCTGGGGAGGGGTAACTGGCCTTAAGAAGGTTGTGGTGAGTGCAGACCTACCAGTTGAATGCTTGCTTGGCAATGATCTTGAAACCTCTGCTTGGGCAGAGGTGGAGCTCAGGAAACATGCAGAAATGCTAGGGATCCCTGCACATGTCTTTGCTGTGACTAGGTCACAGGCAAAAATGTCAAAAGCTGAACAGGCCCTGGATTCTGGAATAATGGACCAGGTGCCTCCCAAGAAAAGGAGCAGTAGGGTTAAGGCAGTGCCTTCCCCCTTGGCTCAGGAGGAAGATCAGTCTTTTGAGGAAGCTGATCTCAGGCCTGAAGAAGGAACTGTCCCAGAGGAGCTTGAACCTGATCAGGTTGAGTTCTTGGGGACAGGGGCCCTTCCAGGGCAGATCTGAGCCAGGAGCAGCTGAACTGCCCCTCTCTTGAACCCCTCAGACAGCAGGCAGCTGCTGAGGCTGCTGAGAATGCTAGTGGCACCCATAAGATATATTGGGATGATGGACTCCTGTACTCAGAGAGTAGAGACCCCAAGCCTGGAGCAGCCAGGAGATTGGTTATACCTCTGAAGTTCAGGGGCTTCCTATTGACACTAGCCCATGATATTCCCTTAGCAGGTCACCTGGGCCAGAACAAGACTTGGGACAGAATTGTCCCTCACTTTCACTGGCCCCACATGTCTGAAGACACCAAGGAGTTTTGTCGCTCCTGTGTAACCTGCCAAGCCAGTGGGAAGGCAGGTGGCACCACAAAGGCCCCCTGATACCACTACCTGTGGTGGGGGTTCCCTTTGAGAGGGTGGGGATTGACATAGTTGGTCCCATGGATCCCCAAACAGCATCTGGGCACAGATTTATCCTGGTGGTGGTGGACCATGCCACCAGGTACCCAGAAGCCATTCCCCTTAGGACCACTACAGCTCCTGTGGTGGCAAAGGCCCTCCTGGGAATTTTCTCAAGAGTGGGCTTTCCTAAGGAGGTAGTATCTGACAGAGGTGCAAACTTTATGTCCAGTTACTTGACTGCAATGTGGAAGGAGTGTGGAGTGACTTATAAGTTCACCACACCCTATCACCCACAATGCAATGGTTTAGTTGAGAGATTCAACAAAACCTTAAAGGGCATGATTAAAGGGCTCCCAGAAAAGCTTAGGCGAAGATGGGACATACTCTTGCCCTGCCTTTTATTTGCATACAAGGAGGTGCCTCAGAAGGGGTTGGCTACAGCCCTTTTGAACTTTTGTTTGGCCATCCTGTTAGGGGTCCATTGTGTCTGGTGAAGGAAGGTTGGGAGTTACCTCTCAAACCCCCTAAACAGGACATAGTGGACTATGTACTTGGTCTCCGCTCCCGAATGGCTGAGTATATGAAAAAGGCAACCAAAAACCTTGAGGCTAGCCAGGAATTACAGAAAGCCTGGCATTACCAAAAGGCTGTGCTGACTGTTTACCAGCCAGGGCAGAAAGTGTGGGTGCTGGAGCCAGTGGCCCCAGCAGCCCTCCAAGACAAGTGGAGTGGCCCCCATACAATTGTTGAACAGAAGGGAGAGGTTACCTATCTGGTAGACCTGGGAACTCCCAGCAGCCCCCACAGGGTGCTCCATGTCAACAGGCTGAAGCCATATGTGGACAGGGCTGACATGGGCTTGCTCATGGCTACTGATGAGGGCCAGGAGGAGGAGAGTGACCCTCTCCCTGACCTGCTCTCTCAGAACCCTGATGATGGGTCAGTGGATGGTGTAGCCTTGGCAGGCAGCCTCACTGCCCAGCAGCAAACTGATTGTAGACAGGTGCTCAATCAGTTCAGACACATGTTTTCTCTGACTCCAAGTCAGACCACCTGGTGCACTCATGAAGTGGACACTGGGGACAGTCTGCCTGTTAAAAGTAAGATTTACATGCAACCTGACCATGTCAGGGACTGTATCAGGACAGAAGTCCAGAAAATGTGGGAACTGGGTGTCATTGAACCTTCAGATAGCTCTTGGGCTAGTCCAGTGGTCCTGGTGACAAAACCTCACACAAAAGATGGTAAGAGAGAGATGAGGTTTTGTGTGGACTACAGAGGCCTCAATGCAGTCACTAGGACTGATGCCCATCCAATCCCCAGGGCAGATGAGCTAATAGACACTTTGGCCTCAGCCAAGTATCTAAGCACATTTGACCTAACAGCTGGCTACTGGCAGATCAGACTAGCTGATGATGCAAAGCCAAAGACTGCATTTTCCAACCCTGGTGGGCTTTACCAATTTGTGGTGATGCCCTTTGGTTTGAAAAATGCATCTGCCACTTTTCAGAGGTTGGTGAACACAGTCCTTACAGGTCTGGAAGCCTATAGTGCAGCATATCTAGATGATATTGCTGTCTTTAGCTCCACCTGGGAGGATCACCTGGTCCACCTCAGAAATGTTTTGGAGGCCCTGCAGAAGGCAGGCCTAACTATCAAGGCCACCAAGTGCCAGATAGGGCAGAGTCAGGTTGTGTACCTGGGCCACCTTGTGGGTGGAGGCCAGGTTCAACCATTGCAGAGCAAGATCCAGACCATCATGGACTGGGCTGCTCCAACTACCCAGACTCAGGTGAGAGCCTTTCTAGGCCTGACTGGGTACTACAGAAGATTTGTCAAGGGGTATGGATCAATAGTGACACCCCTGAATGACTTAACCTCTAAGAAAATGCCCAAAAAGGTTCAGTGGACAGTTAGCTGTCAAAAGGCATTTGAGGACCTGAAGCAGGCCATGTGCACTGCTCCCATTCTGCAAAGTCCTGATTACTCCAAGAAGTTCATTGTGCAAATTGATGCATCTGAGTTGGGGGTAGGGGCTGTACTGTCACAGTTGAATGATGGTCAGGATCAGCCAGTAGCTTTTATTAGCAGAAGGCTGACCCCCAGAGAGAAACGTTGGTCAGCCATTGAGAGGGAGGCCTTTGCTGTGGTTTGGGCTCTGAAGAAGCTGAGGCCATACTTGTTTGGCACTCACTTCCTTGTTCAAACAGACCACAAGCCCCTCTTATGGCTAAAACAGATGAAGGGTGAAAACCCCAAACTTTTGAGGTGGTCCATTTCCCTACAGGGGATGGACTAAACAGTGGAACATAGACCTGGGAGTAACCATGCCAATGCAGATGGACTCTCCAGATATTTCCACTTAGAACATGAAGACTTAACTGGTCAAGGTTAGTTTAATGTCCCTGCGTTTGGGGGAAGGGGTTGTGTAGGAGAGTAGGATCTGCCTCTTATGGTTACCCCCACTTTTTGCTGGTGTATCACTGTTTTTCGACTTTAGTCTGGCTGGGGCCCTGCTATCCAGGACCCCAGCCTAGCTGCTTCCTCTCTAAATTGATTCCATGTACTTTAGGTACATCCCAGATTGGATTCTGGGGTGGCCTTATAAGTCCCTAGTATATGGTATACTATGTACCAAGGGCATAGACACCCCAGAGGCCTACCAGGGGCTGAAGCATGTATTGTGCCACCCCTGGAAGGCCCTCCAAAATGACACCACAGGACTGCTACTGCAGCCTGGGTAAGGTGGTGCATGCATCCCTTACTGTGGTATAGGCTACCTATATCACTACCATTGCACACACATATAAACCTATAAGTCACTCCTATGGCAGGCCTTAACAATCCTAAAGGCAGAGTGCTTGGTTTTTATGTGAGAGGGTGCCCCTGCATGAGCAGAGCCCCTCTGCAGCGTTCGGAGTCAATCCTCTGGTGCTGTTTGTGGTGCAGCCTGACCATATACTCATAAGTGCATTATAACCTCGCGTTAAATGCTAACTTTGGGATGGCTGCACGGAAACATGTCGTGTTTGGTGTCAAACATCTTGAAATACTACCCCCCGCCAGTTCTGGCGGCGGGGGTAGCATCCCACCCTTCTAGAGGGAGAGACATGTACACACCGGCATACCCGGTATTAACTTTTCAGAGCCCTGGCATCACAAAATGGATGCCGCTGCCACAGACACGGGTCTGGCCTCCTGCTGCTGACCGAAACTCTGGCAGGGGAGGCCTGGACAATAGGTTTCCTGTCGAAGGGAGGTGTAACCACCTCCCCAGACAGGATAGTGTGTATTGGGGCTGGGCGGGAGCACTCTCTGGTGCTTTGAAGTCCTGCACTGGGGGCACATTTGGTGTCCCTGTGCATAGTCCAGTTCAAACCGGTTGCAGGGGCTACCTGCCCCTGCTCTGGCGCGAAACTGGACAAAGGGAATGGGTATAACCACCCCTCTTCCCTGACCCTCCCATAGGTGGGTCCCCAGAGTATGTCCAACCCCCTAACTTAGTATAAGTATGGGACCCCAGTCCTTAGGACTTTAGATATCCCTGGACAAAACTCTGAAGCTGAATCCTGGACATTCGACGCTCTACTTGAAGATTAGAGGACTGAAGAATCTCCCTTGGGGTCAAGGAGTGACTCCCCTGTTTGGCAGGCACCTTAGAATCAATTGTCCGGTCTGCATCGCTGAAGCTCCCGCCGGACGCCGAAGTCTTTGCAACACCAGAGGTGGATTTCCAGCTTTCCCCGAGGCTGCCCTGAGACCCCAGCGAAGCTGAGGCACGTAGCTGTCGTGGGTAACGTGGAACCGTGACCCCTGGAAACCAAGAACTTTTGCAAGTGCATCCTCTTCCTGGTCTCCCACGAAGTTGTGCTTTGGGCTCCGAGTAGCCCCCGCCTCCAGCACCGACTGCACCGAAGATCATTGGCCTCCACGCCCTGAGTGTCCTGTGAGCCAGCTCCAAGTGCGTCCAATTGAGGCTCCTTCGCGGTCGCTAGTCCGTTGGCTAGTGGGCCCTCCCGAAGGCAACTCTTCTTCTGCTTGGGCTTCCCTGGTTGCTCCAGATGTGCCCTGACTTACCCTCGCTGGGTGAGTCCTCCAGACCTTGCTGGTCTGCATCAACGTCCTTTCTTTGTTTCCACATGACTTTCCGTTGCCAGAGCTTGTTGGGTCCAATACGGTCGCCGACACCGCAGCAATCAACAGACGTCGTGGGACAGCTCGAATCCAGCTCCTGGTCATCGTCGACGCCTCCTGGACCTCGTGGCTGAAGAGTCAAGACGACCGTCAACCTACCTGAAGCACCCGACATCGGTGGGCATCTGCTCATCGCCTTCCTGGTCACTGGCTAGTGACCCAGACTCTGTCCCCTCTGCTTTCAGGTCCTTCAGATCTTCGATCCACTCTTGGATCCACCCGGACACTTTCGACTTGGTCGCCAGCAGCTCGCTGCAGCAGATCGCCATTGAAAACGACGACGAAACCCGACGCCAAAAGACACCTATGCACCCAGCTTCCCTGGGTGAGGTAACTCGAGTACTCCGGTACTCCCGTGGGTATTGACTCTAGAACTGCCTAGTTCTAAAGGGGTTTGCTCCAAGTCCTCCTCTAAGTGTCCTTTCCTTTTAAAAATCCAACCGCGACTTTCCCCATAGAAGTTAACGGTGGCTCACTTATGTGTTCTCACACTGCACGCGTCCCCCGTGGGTCCTCTGTGTCACTACCTTGGGTGGTTCCTTGGGGTCCAAGCACTTCTACAGGCTCTAGGCCTTGTGTCTAGCTCAGTCGTGGTTCTTTTACCACTATTTTAGTATATGGTTTGGTACGCCCCTAGGGCTCAAACGTGTATTGTGCTAAATACTGCTGATATTTGACTTGTAACTTATGAACCTCGAACTCTAGCCTCATAA
Source organism: Calotriton arnoldi (assembly GCA_963921515.1). NCBI lineage: Eukaryota > Metazoa > Chordata > Amphibia > Caudata > Salamandridae > Calotriton > Calotriton arnoldi. Next base: position 398,898 of record CAWUFW010007337.1, read on the forward strand.
AGAGACTAGAGGGGTGTGTTTAAGGAATGTATGATGGTACAACCCGTACCATCACAACGCGGTATGTTACATCGCGGTATTGAGAACGCAAGTGGTTACATCGACTTGCGTTGCAGGGCGCTGGACTTAGGAATAGTGTGAATTACTATTCCAACTCCAGTCTACGTACAGTAGGGAAGGTGTTGGAATAGTAATTCACACTATTCCTTAGTCTAGAGCGCCCTCCAGTGCAAGTCGATGTAACGACTTGCGTTGTGAAAACCACGATGTAACCATACCGCGTTGTAATGGTTGCGTGGTAATGGATGTTTCCCGTGTTTAAGACTAAATACATATATTTTATATATATACCTGGTGTGGTCCTCTTTCATTTGGTCACTCAAGAGATTATAGACTGGTAAAACAAGCTGCTTTACATTCCTTCAAGACTTAGCCTGAAGGCTGCTCTCCATAGCTACCACTAGGATAGCTTTCAATAAAGGTTGTCTTTAACCTATCTCCATAAGGGGTTGTTTGGACTGGTGCAAGGTGCCCATTAGAACTAGTGGACAGCATATGCCAGGCCAACTTCTCACATTGGTGTGCAGCGGGTGGGATTCCAGCTTGCTATTGTTTTACCAGATAATCTCAATTGAATTGATCAGCTGAAAACCACTAAGGGTACCTAAGGTACATATAAATTCAAGCTTAGAAATACAGTAAGTTCTACTGAACTTAGAGTTGTGTGTCAAGGGCTTAGCACACCCTTTCTACAACTCAAGAGAGTTTAGTAGGCCACACTAGAGTAGGTAGTGCATACACCACACCTTACTAGTAATGTCTTCAGGGCTAGGAATCAGTAGGTCCCTGCCAGGAACCAGTGGGCTCCTACCCTCCAAATATGACAACCTCCCATTCTTGGAATTGAGAGAGTTGTGCAAGATTAGTAAGCTGAAGACAGGCAAAAGTGCCAACACCCAACGTCTCAAGGAGATGCTTCTGCTAGATGATCTCAGAAGACCCCTAGGGTCTGCAGGGGTAGGCAGAGAGGGTGGGGCAGAAGATGAGGAAGGGGCCAGGGGTGAAAATACCCAGGACCTGACCTCTGAAACTGGCCAGGAAGGTGACAATGACCTTGCCCTGGAAAATGCAGCTCCTCCTGCAGATGAGGAGGAGGATCAGAATGACCTCCCCTTTGTCCCACCAGGAAGAGTTGTGAGTGTGCCCAGAAGGTCCAGATCTCCTTCTCAGGAGTCTAACCATTCTGACACCTCAGTAGGGACCTCTGTTTCTTCTCATAGGAGGGAATCCTCTAATGAGAGGAAAGAGAGACTGCTCCAGTATGACGAAGCTCAGCTTAGGATCAGAAGAGAGCAGTTGGCTATAGACAGGAGTCCCTAGAGCTTCATAGACAAAGAAGAAAGTTGGGACTAGAGTCCCATGGTGGCAGCAACTTCCCTAGTGGTAGGGAAAGGTCTTATGACCATAGAAACCTGAGCAAGATTGTCCCTCCCTACCAGAGTGGGGATGACATCCACAAATGGATTACTGCACTGGAGAGGGCCTGTAAAGTACAGAGTGTCCCTCAGGAGCAGTGGGCAGCAATCTTGTGGCTCTCCTTTGCAGACAAAGGTAGAGACAAGCTCCTCACTGTAAGAGAAGAGGATGCTGATGATTATCAAGTCCTGAAGAGTGCCCTAATAGATGGGCTTGGCCTAACCACTGAGCAATACAGGTTAAAGTTCAGAGATACCCAAAAGGCACAGACACAGGACTGGGTGGACTTTGTAGATTGTGCTACCAAGGCTCTGGAAGGCTGGTTACTGGTTAGTAAGGTGTGTGACTTCAAAGGATTTTATAATTTAATCATGAGGGAGCAGATTCTTAATAACTGTCAAAATCAGTTGCTACATCAGTACCTGGTTGACTCTGATCTGACCTGACCTCTCCCCAAGAATTGGGAAAGAAGGCAGACCATTAGGTCAGAACCAGGGTGAAGCAGAAAGTACAGAACCAAGGTGGTGACCAGAAGAAGCAAGATTCCAAAAACTCTGATAAGGGTGGGGAGAAGGGTAAAGACCAGAAGTCTTCACAAGGTCCCCAAAAATCTGCATCTGTTGGGGAATCCCAATCTAATAAAGGAAAAGGCCAAAGGAAACCATGGTGCAAAGTCTGTAAGCAAAAGACTCACTGGACCAGTGATTGCACCAAGTCCAAAGACTCCACTCCAGCCACCATTGCCCCTAAGGCAACTGTTCCCCCTAGTCCAGCTACAAGTGGTGGTGGAAACACTCAGAATAAGGGTTTAGTAGGGTTGACCCTGGGTACTGGGATGGACTCTGGCCTAGTCAGAGTGCCAACTCAGGCTGTCTTAGTCTGTGATTTGGGCAAATACAGACAGCAGCCTTTAATTAATGGAAGGGAGGCTTTGGCATTCAGGGACACAGGAGCAAGTGTCACCATGGTGACACAAGATCTTGTGGATCCTGGGCAGATTATACTTGGTGAAATGTACCAAGTGACCAATGCTAGCAATGTCAGAACAGACCATTCTCTGGCAGTTGTTAACTTCTCCTGGGGAGGGGTAACTGGCCTTTAGAAGTTTGTGGTGAGTGCAGACCTACCAGTTGAATGCTTGCTTGGCAATGATCTTGAAACCTCAGCATGGGCAGAGGTGGAGCTCAGGAAACATGCAGAAATGCTAGGGATCCCTGCACATGTCTTTGCTGTGACTAGGTCACAGGCAAAAATGTCAAAAGCTGAACAGGCCCTGAATTCTGGAATAATGGACCAGGTGCCTCCCAAGAAAAGGAGCAGTAGGGTTAAGGCAGTGCCTTCCCCCTTGGCTCAGGAGGAAGATCAGTCTTTTGAGGAAGCTGATCTCAGGCCTGAAGAAGGAACTGTCCCAGAGGAGCTTGAACCTGATCAGGTTGAGTTCTTGGGGACAGGGGCCCTTCCAGGGCAGATCTGAGCCAGGAGCAGCTGAACTGCCCCTCTCTTGAACCCCTCAGACAGCAGACAGCTGCTGAGGCTGCTGAGAATGCTAGTGGCACCCATAAGATATATTGGGATGATGGACTCCTGTACTCAGAGAGTAGAGACCCCAAGCCTGGAGCAGCCAGGAGATTGGTTATACCTCTGAAGTTCAGGGGCTTCCTATTGACACTAGCCCATGATATTCCCTTAGCAGGTCACCTGGGCCAGAACAAGACTTGGGACAGAATTGTCCCTCACTTTCACTGGCCCCACATGTCTGAAGACACCAAGGAGTTTTGTCGCTCCTGTGTAACCTGCCAAGCCAGTGGGAAGGCAGGTGGCACCACAAAGGCCCCCCTGATACCACTACCTGTGGTGGGGGTTCCCTTTGAGAGAGTGGGGATTGACGTAGTTGGTCCCATGGATCCCCAAACAGCATCTGGGCACAGGTTTATCCTGGTGGTGGTGGACCATGCCACCAGGTACCCAGAAGCCATTCCCCTTAGGACCACTACAGCTCCTGTGGTGGCAAGGGCCCTCCTGGGAATTTTCTCAAGAGTGGGCTTTCCTAAGGAGGTAGTATCTGACAGAGGTGCAAACTTTATGTCCAGTTACTTGACTGCAATGTGGAAGGAGTGTGGAGTGACTTATAAGTTCACCACACCCTATCACCCACAATGCAATGGTTTAGTTGAGAGATTCAACAAAACCTTAAAGGGCATGATTAAAGGGCTCCCAGAAAAGCTTAGGCGAAGATGGGACATACTCTTGCCCTGCCTTATATTTGCATACAAGGAGGTGCCTCAGAAGGGGGTTGGCTACAGCCCTTTTGAACTTTTGTTTGGCCATCCTGTTAGGGGTCCATTGTGTCTGGTGATGGAAGGTTGGGAGTTACCTCTCAAACCCCCTAAACAGGACATAGTGGACTATGTACTTGGTCTCCGCTCCCGAATGGCTGAGTATATGAAAAAGGCAACTAAAAACCTTGAGGCTAGCCAGGAATTACAGAAATCCTGGCATGACCAAAAGGCTGTGCTTACTGTTTACCAGCCAGGGCAGAAAGTGTGGGTGCTGGAGCCAGTGGCCCCAGCAGCCCTCCAAGACAAGTGGAGTGGCCCCCATACAATTGTTGAACAGAAGGGAGAGGTTACCTATCTGGTAGACCTGGGAACTCCCAGGAGCCCCTACAGGGTGCTCCATGTCAACAGGCTGTAGCCATATGTGGACAGGGCTGACATGGGCTTGCTCATGGCTACTGATGAGGGCCAGGAGGAGGATAGTGACCCTCTCCCTGACCTGCTCTCTCAGAACCCTGATGATGGGTCAGTGGATGGTGTAGCCTCACTTCCCAGCAGCAAACTGATTGTAGACAGGTGCTCAATCAGTTCAGACACATGTTTTCTCTGACTCCAAGTCAGACCACCTGGTGCACTCATGAAGTGGACACTGGGGACAGTCTGCCTGTTAAAAGTAAGATTTACAGGCAACCTGACCATGTCAGGGACTGTATCAGGACAGAAGTCCAGAAAATGTGGGAACTGGGTGTCATTGAACCTTCAGATAGCCCTTGTGCTAGTCCAGTGGTCCTGGTGCCAAAACCTCACACAAAAGATGGTAAGAGAGAGATGAGGTTTTGTGTGGACTACAGAGGCCTCAATGCAGTCACTAGGAATGATGCCCATCCAATCCCCAGGGCAGATGAGCTAATAGACACTTTGGCTTCAGCCAAGTATCTAAGCACATTTGACCTAACAGCTGGCTACTGGCAGATCAGACTAGCTGATGATGCAAAGCCAAAGACTGCATTTTCCAACCCTGGTGGGCTTTACCAATTTGTGGTGATGCCCTTTGGTTTGAAAAATGCACCTGCCACTTTTCAGAGGTTGGTGAACACAGTCCTTACAGGTCTGGAAGCCTATAGTGCAGCATATCTAGATGATATTGCTGTCTTTAGCTCCACCTGGGAGGATCACCTGGTCCACCTCAGAAATGTTTTGGAGGCCCTGCAGAAGGCAGGCCTAACTATCAAGGCCACCAAGTGCCAGATAGGGCAGAGTCAGGTTGTGTACCTGGGCCACCTTGTGGGTGGAGGCCAGGTTCAACCATTGCAGAGCAAGATCCAGACCATCATGGACTGGGCTGCTCCAACTACCCAGACTCAGGTGAGAGCCTTTCTAGGCCTGACTGGGTACTACAGAAGATTTGTCAAGGGGTATGGATCAATAGTGACACCCCTGAATGACTTAACCTCTAAGAAAATGCCCAAAAGGTTCAGTGGACAGTTAGCTGTCAAAAGGCATTTGATGACCTGAAGCAGGCCATGTGCACTGCTCCCATTCTGCAAAGTCCTGATTACTCCAAGAAGTTCATTGTGCAAATTGATCCATCTGAGTTGGGGGTAGGGGCTGTACTGTCACAGTTGAATGATGAAGGTCAGGATCATCCAGTAGCTTTTATTAGGAGAAGGCTGACCCCCAGAGAGAAACGTTGGTCAGCCATTGAGCGGGAGGCCTTTGCTGTGGTTTGGGCTCTGAAGAAGCTGAGGCCATACTTGTTTGGCACTCACTTCCTTGTTCAAACAGACCACAAGCCCCTCTTATGGCTAAAACAGATGAAGGGTGAAAACCCCAAACTTTTGAGGTGGTCCATTTCCCTACAGGGGATGGACTATACAGTGGAACATAGACCTGGGAGTAACCATGCCAACGCAGATGGACTCTCCAGATATTTCCACTTAGAACATGAAGACTTAACTGGTCAAGGTTAGTTTAACGTACCTGCGTTTGGGGGGGGTTGTGTAGGAGAGTAGGATCTGCCTCTTATGGTTACCCCCACTTTTTGCTGGTGTATCACTGTTTTTCGACTTTAGTCTGGCTGGGGCCCTGCTATCCAGGACCCCAGCCTAGCTGCTTCCTCTCTAAATTGATTCCATGTACTTTAGGTACATCCCAGATTGGATTCTGGGGTGCCCTTATAAGTCCCTAGTATATGGTATACTATGTACCAAGGGCATAGACACCCCAGAGGCCTACCAGGGGCTGAAGCATGTATTGTGCCACCCCTGGAAGGCCCTCCAAAATGACACCACAGGACTGCTACTGCAGCCTGGGTAAGGTGGTGCATGCACCCCTTACTGTGGTATAGGCTACCTATATCACTACCATTGCACACACATATAAACCTATAAGTCACTCCTATGGCAGGCCTTAACAATCCTAAAGGCAGAGTGCTTGGTTTTTATGTGAGAGGGTGCCCCTGCATGAGCAGAGCCCCTCTGCAGCGTTCGGAGTCAATCCTCTGGTGCTGTTTGTGGTGCAGCCTGACCATATACTCTTAAGTGCATTATAAACTCGCGTTAAATGCTAACTTTGGGATGGCTGCACGGAAACATGTCGTGCTTGGTGTCAAACATCTTGGAATACTACCCCCCCCGCCAGTTCTGGCGGCGGGGGTAGCATTCCACCCTTCTAGAGGGAGAGACATGTACACACCGGCATACCCGGTATTAACTTTTCAGAGCCCTTGCATCACAAAATGGATGCCGCTGCCACAGACACGGGTCTGGCCTCCTGCTGCTGACCGAAACTCCGGCAGGGGAGGCCTGGACAATAGGTTTCCTGTCGAAGGGAGGTGTAACCACCTCCCCAGACAGGATAGTGTGTATTGGGGCTGGGCGGGAGCACTCTCTGGTGCTTTGAAGTCCTGCACTGGGGGCACATTTGGTATCCCTGTGCATAGTCCAGTTCAAACCGGTTGCAGGGGCTACCTGCCCCTGCTCTGGCGCGAAACTGGACAAAGGGAATGGGTGTAACCACCCCTCTTCCCTGACCCTCCCATAGGTGGGTCCCCAGAGTATGTCCAACCCCCTAACTTAGTATAAGTATGGGACCCCAGTCCTTAGGACTTTAGATATCCCTGGACGAAACTCTGAAGCCGAATCCTGAACCTTCGACGCTCTACTTGAAGATTAGAGGACTGAAGAATCTCCCTTGGGGTCAAGGAGTGACTCCCCTGCTTGGCAGGCACCTAAGAAGCAATTGTCCGGTCTGCATCGCTGAAGCTCCCGCCGGATGCCGAAGTCTTTGCAACACCAGAGGTGGATTTCCAGACTTCCCCGAGGCTGCCCTGAGACCCCAGCGAAGCTGAGGCACGTAGCTGTCGTGGGTAACGTGGAACCGTGACCCCTGGACACCAAGAACTTTTGCAAGTGCATCCTCTTCCTGGTCTCCCACGAAGTTGTGCTTTGGGCTCCGAGTAGCCCCCGCCTCCAGCACCGACTGCACCGAAGATCATTGGCCTCCACGCCACGAGTGTCCTGTGAGCCAGCTCCAAGTGCGTCCAATTGAGGCTCCTTCGCGGTCGCTAGTCCGTTGGCTAGTGGGCCCTCCCGAAGGCAACTCTTCTTCTGCTTGGGCTTCCCTGGTTGCTCCAGACGTGCCCTGACTTACCCTCGCTGGGTGAGTCCTCCAGACCTTGCTGGTCTGCATCAACGTCCTTTCTTTGTTTCCACATGACTTTCCGTTGCCAGAGCTTGTTGGGTCCAATACGGTCGCCGACACCGCAGCAATCGACAGACGTCGTGGGACAGCTCGAATCCAGCTCCTGGTCATCGTCGACGCCTCCTGGACCTCGTGGCTGAAGAGTCAAGACGACCGTCAACCTACCTGAAGCACCCGACATCGGTGGGCATCTGCTCATCGCCTTCCTGGTCACTGCTAGTGACCCAGACTCTGTCCCCTCTGCTTTCAGGTCCTTCAGATCTTCGATCCACTCTTGGATCCACCCGGACACTTTCGACTTGGTCGCCAGCAGCTCGCTGCAGCAGATCGCCATTGAAAACGACGACGAAACCCGACGCCAAAAGACACCTATGCACCCAGCTTCCCTGGGTGAGGTAACTCGAGTACTCCGGTACTCCCGTGGGTATTGACTCTAGAACTGCCTAGTTCTAAAGGGGTTTGCTCCAAGTCCTCCTCTAAGTGTCCTTTCCTTTTAAAAATCCAACTTCGACTTTCCCCATAGAAGTTAACGGTGGCTCACGGATGTGTTCTCACACTGCACGCGTCCCCCGTGGGTCCTCTGTGTCACTACCTTGGGTGGTTCCTTGGGGTCCAAGCACTTCTACAGGCTCTAGGCCTTGTGTCTAGCTCAGTCGTGGTTCTTTTACCACTATTTTAGTATATGGTTTGGTACGCCCCTAGGGCTCAAACGTGTATTGTGCTAAATACTGCTGATATTTGACTTGTAACTTATGTACCTCGAACTCTAGCCTCATAAAGAGACTAGAGGGGTGTGTTTAAGACTAAATACATATATTTTATTTATATACCCGGTGTGGTCCTCTTTCATTTGGTCACTCAAGAGATTATAGACTGGTAAAACAAGCTGCTTTACATTCCTTCAAGACTTAGCCTGAAGGCTGCTCTCCATAGCTACCACTAGGATAGCTTTCAATAAAGGTTGTCTTTAACCTATCTCCATAAGGGGTTGTTTGGACTGGTGCAAGGTGCCCATTAGAACTAGTGGACAGCATATGCCAGGCCAACTTCTCACATTGGTGTGCAGCGGGTGGGATTCCAGCTTGCTATTGTTTTACCAGATAATCTCAATTGAATTGATCAACTGAAAACCACTAAGGGTACCTAAGGTACATATAAATTCAAGCTTAGAAATACAGTAAGTTCTACTGAACTTAGAGTTGTGGGTCAAGGGCTTAGCACACCCTTTCTACAACTCAAGAGAGTTTAGTAGGCCACACTAGAGTAGGTAGTGCATACACCACACCTTACTAGTAATGTCTTCAGGGCTAGGAATCAGTAGGTCCCTGCCAGGAACCAGTGGGCTCCTACCCTCCAAATATGACAACCTCCCATTCTTGGAATTGAGAGAGTTGTGCAAGATTAGTAAGCTGAAGACCGGCAAAAGTGCCAACACCCAGCGTCTCATGGAGATGCTTCTGCTAGATGATCTCAGAAGACCCCTAGGGTCTGCAGGGGTAGGCAGAGAGGGTGGGGCAGAAGATGAGGAAGGGGCCAGGGGTGAAAATACCCAGGACCTGACCTCTGAAACTGGCCAGGAAGGTGACAATGACCTTGCCCTGGAAAATGCAGCTCCTCCTGCAGATGAGGAGGAGGATCAGAATGACCTCCCCTTTGTCCCACCAGGAAGAGTTGTGAGTGTGCCCAGAAGTTCCAGATCTCCTTCTCAGGAGTCTAACCATTCTGACACCTCAGTAGGGACCTCTGTTTCTTCTCATAGGAGGGAATCCTCTAATGAGAGGAAAAAGAGACTGCTCCAGTATGAAGAAGCTCAGCTTAGGATCAGAAGAGAGCAGTTGGCTATAGACAGGGAGTCCCTAGAGCTTCATAGACAAAGAAGAAAGTTGGGACTAGAGTCCCATGGTGGCAGCAACTTCCCTAGTGGTAGGGAAAGGTCTTATGACCATAGAAACCTGAGCAAGATTGTCCCTCCCTACCAGAGTGGGGATGACATCCACAAATGGATTACTGCACTGGAGAGGGCCTGTAAAGTACAGAGGGTCCCTCAGGAGCAGTGGGCAGCAATCTTGTGGCTCTCCTTTGCAGACAAAGGTAGAGACAAGCTCCTCACTGTAAGAGAAGAGGATGCTGATGATTATCAAGTCCTGAAGAGTGCCCTAATAGATGGGCTTGGCCTAACCACTGAGCAATACAGGTTAAAGTTCAGAGATACCCAAAAGGCACAGACACAGGACTGGGTGGACTTTGTAGATTGTGCTACCAAGGCTCTGGAAGGCTGGTTACTGGTTAGTAAGGTGTGTGACTTCAAAGGATTTTATAATTTAATCATGAGGGAGCAGATTCTTAATAACTGTCAAAATCAGTTGCTACATCAGTACCTGGTTGACTCTGATCTGACCTGACCTCTCCCCAAGAATTGGGAAAGAAGGCAGACAAATGGGTCAGAACCAGGGTGAAGCAGAAAGTACAGAACCAAGGTGGTGACCAGAAGAAGCAAGATTCCAAAAACTCTGATAAGGGTGGGGAGAAGGGTAAAGACCAGAAGTCTTCACAAGGTCCCCAAAAATCTGCATCTGTTGGGGAATCCCAATCTAATAAAGGAAAAGGCCAAAGGAAACCATGGTGCAAAGTCTGTAAGCAAAAGACTCACTGGACCAGTGATTGCACCAAGTCCAAAGACTCCACTCCAGCCACCATTGCCCCTAAGGCAACTGTTCCCCCTAGTCCAGCTACAAGTGGTGGTGGAAACACTCAGATTAAGGGTTTAGTAGGGTTGACCCTGGGTACTGGGATGGACTCTGGCCTAGTCAGAGTGCCAACTCAGGCTGTCTTAGTCTGTGATTTGGGCAAAAACAGACAGCAGCCTTTAATTAATGGAAGGGAGGCTTTGGCATTCAGGGACACAGGAGCAAGTGTCACCATGGTGACACAAGATCTTGTGGATCCTGGGCAGATTATACTTGGTGAAATGTACCAAGTGACCAATGCTAGCAATGTCAGAACAGACCATTCTCTGGCAGTTGTTAACTTCTCCTGGGGAGGGGTAACTGGCCTTTAGAAGTTTGTGGTGAGTGCAGACCTACCAGTTGAATGCTTGCTTGGCAATGATCTTGAAACCTCAGCTTGGGCAGAGGTGGAGCTCAGGAAACATGCAGAAATGCTAGGGATACCTGCACATGTCTTTGCTGTGACTAGGTCACAGGCAAAAATGTCAAAAGCTGAACAGGCCCTGGATTCTGGAATAATGGACCAGGTGCCTCCCAAGAAAAGGAGCAGTAGGGTTAAGGCAGTGCCTTCCCCCTTGGCTCAGGAGGAAGATCAGTCTTTTGAGGAAGCTGATCTCAGGCCTGAAGAAGGAACTGTCCCAGAGGAGCTTGAACCTGATCAGGTTGAGTTCTTGGGGACAGGGGGCCCTTCCAGGGCAGATCTGAGCCAGGAGCAGCTGAACTGCCCCTCTCTTGAACCCCTCAGACAGCAGGCAGCTGCTGAGGCTGCTGAGAATGCTAGTGGCACCCATAAGATATATTGGGATGATGGACTCCTGTACTCAGAGAGTAGAGACCCCAAGCCTGGAGCAGCCAGGAGATTGGTTATACCTCTGAAGTTCAGGGGCTTCCTATTGACACTAGCCCATGATATTCCCTTAGCAGGTCACCTGGGCCAGAACAAGACTTGGGACAGAATTGTCCCTCACTTTCACTGGCCCCACATGTCTGAAGACACCAAGGAGTTTTGTCGCTCCTGTGTAACCTGCCAAGCCAGTGGGAAGGCAGGTTGCACCACAAAGGCCCCCTGATACCACTACCTGTGGTGGGGGTTCCCTTTGAGAGGGTGGGGATTGACATAGTTGGTCCCATGGATCCCCAAACAGCATCTGGGCACAGGTTTATCCTGGTGGTGGTGGACCATGCCACCAGGTACCCAGAAGCCATTCCCCTTAGGACCACTACAGCTCCTGTGGTGGCAAGGGCCCTCCTGGGAATTTTCTCAAGAGTGGGCTTTCCTAAGGAGGTAGTATCTGACAGAGGTGCAAACTTTATGTCCAGTTACTTGACTGCAATGTGGAAGGAGTGTGGAGTGACTTATAAGTTCACCACACCCTATCACCCACAATGCAATGGTTTAGTTGAGAGATTCAACAAAACCTTAAAGGGCATGATTAAAGGGCTCCCAGAAAAGCTTAGGCGAAGATGGGACATACTCTTGCTCTGCCTTTTATTTGCATACAAGGAGGTGCCTCAGAAGGGGGTTGGCTACAGCCCTTTTGAACTTTTGTTTGGCCATCCTGTTAGGGGTCCATTGTGTCTGGTGATGGAAGGTTGGGAGTTACCTCTCAAACCCCCTAAACAGGACATAGTGGACTATGTACTTGGTCTCCGCTCCCGAATGGCTGAGTATATGAAAAAGGCAACTAAAAACCTTGAGGCTAGCCAGGAATTACAGAAAGCCTGGCATGACCAAAAGGCTGTGCTTACTGTTTACCAGCCAGGGCAGAAAGTGTGGGTGCTGGAGCCAGTGGCCCCAGCAGCCCTCCAAGACAAGTGGAGTGGCCCCCATACAATTGTTGAACAAAAGGGAGAGGTTACCTATCTGGTAGACCTGGGAACTCCCAGGAGCCCCCACAGGGTGCTCCATGTCAACAGGCTGTAGCCATATGTGGACAGGGCTGACATGGGCTTGCTCATGGCTACTGATGAGGGCCAGGAGGAGGATAGTGACCCTCTCCCTGACCTGCTCTCTCAGAACCCTGATGATGGGTCAGTGGATGGTGTAGCCTCACTTCCCAGCAGCAAACTGATTGTAGACAGGTGCTCAATAAGTTCAGACACATGTTTTCTCTGACTCCAAGTCAGACCACCTGGTGCACTCATGAAGTGGACACTGGGGACAGTCTGCCTGTTAAAAGTAAGATTTACAGGCAACCTGACCATGTCAGGGACTGTATCAGGACAGAAGTCCAGAAAATGTGGGAACTGGGTGTCATTGAACCTTCAGATAGCCCTTGGGCTAGTCCAGTGGTCCTGGTGCCAAAATCTCACACAAAAGATGGTAAGAGAGAGATGAGGTTTTGTGTGGACTACAGAGGCCTCAATGCAGTCACTAGGACTGATGCCCATCCAATCCCCAGGGCAGATGAGCTAATAGACACTTTGGCTTCAGCCAAGTATCTAAGCACATTTGACCTAACAGCTGGCTACTGGCAGATCAGACTAGCTGATGATGCAAAGCCAAAGACTGCATTTTCCAACCCTGGTGGGCTTTACCAATTTGTGGTGATGCCCTTTGGTTTGAAAAATGCACCTGCCACTTTTCAGAGGTTGGTGAACACAGTCCTTACAGGTCTGGAAGCCTATAGTGCAGCATATCTAGATGATATTGCTGTCTTCAGCTCCACCTGGGAGGATCACCTGGTCCACCTCAGAAATGTTTTGGAGGCCCTGCAGAAGGCAGGCCTAACTATCAAGGCCACCAAGTGCCAGATAGGGCAGAGTCAGGTTGTGTACCTGGGCCACCTTGTGGGTGGAGGCCAGGTTCAACCATTGCAGAGCAAGATCCAGACCATCATGGACTGGGCTGCTCCAACTACCCAGACTCAGGTGAGAGCCTTTCTAGGCCTGACTGGGTACTACAGAAGATTTGTCAAGGGGTATGGATCAATAGTGACACCCCTGAATGACTTAACCTCTAAGAAAATGCCCAAAAAGGTTCAGTGGACAGTTAGCTGTCAAAAGGCATTTGATGACCTGAAGCAGGCCATGTGCACTGCTCCCATTCTGCAAAGTCCTGATTACTCCAAGAAGTTCATTGTGCAGATTAACGCATCTGAGTTGGGGGTATGGGCTGTACTGTCGCAGTTGAATGATGAAGGTCAGGATCAGCCAGTAGCTTTTATTAGCAGAAGGCTGACCCCCAGAGAGAAACGTTGGTCAGCCATTGAGAGGGAGGCCTTTGCTGTGGTTTGGGCTCTGAAGAAGCTGAGGCCATACTTGTTTGGCACTCACTTCCTTGTTCAAACAGACCACAAGCCCCTCTTATGGCTAAAACAGATGAAGGGTGAAAACCCCAAACTTTTGAGGTGGTCCATTTCCCTACAGGGGATGGACTATACAGTGGAACATAGACCTGGGAGTAACCATGCCAACGCAGATGGACTCTCCAGATATTTCCACTTAGAACATGAAGACTTAACTGGTCAAGGTTAGTTTAATGTCCCTGCGTTTGGGGGGGGTTATGTAGGAGAGTAGGATCTGCCTCTTATGGTTACCCCCACTTTTTGCTGGTGTATCACTGTTTTTCGACTTTAGTCTGGCTGGGGCCCTGCTATCCATGACCCCAGCCTAGCTGCTTCCTCTCTAAATTGATTCCATGTACTTTAGGTACATCCCAGATTGGATTCTGGGGTGCCCTTATCAGTCCCTAGTATATGATATACTATGTACCAAGGGCGTAGACACCCCAGAGGCCTACCAGGGGCTGAAGCATGTATTGTGCCACCCCTGGAAGGCCCTCCAAAATGACACCACAGGACTGCTACTGCAGCCTGGGTAAGGTGGTGCATGCACCCCTTACTGTGGTATAGGCTACCTATATCACTACCATTGCACACACATATAAACCTATAAGTCACTCCTATGGCAGGCCTTAACAATCCTAAAGGCAGAGTGCTTGGTTTTTATGTGAGAGGGTGCCCCTGCATGAGCAGAGCCCCTCTGCAGCGTTCGGAGTCAATCCTCTGGTGCTGTTTGTGGTGCAGCCTGACCATATACTCTTAAGTGCATTATAACCTCGCGTTAAATGCTAACTTTGGGATGGCTGCACGGAAACATGTTGTGTTTGGTGTCAAACATCTTGGAATACTACCCCCCGCCAGTTCTGGTGGCGGGGGTAGCATTCCACCCTTCTAGAGGGAGAGACATGTACACACCGGCATACCCGGTATTAACTTTTCAGAGCTCTGGCATCACAAAATGGATGCCGCTGCCACAGACACGGGTCTGGCCTCCTGCTGCTGACCGAAACTCCGGCAGGCGAGGCCTGGGCAAGAGGTTTCCTGTCGAAGGGAGGTGTAACCACCTCCCCAGACAGGATAGTGTGTATTGGGGCTGGGCGGGAGCACTCTCTGGTGCTTTGAAGTCCTGCACTGGGGGCACATTTGGTGTCCCTGTGCATAGTCCAGTTCAAACCGGTTGCAGGGGCTACCTGCCCCTGCTCTGGCGCGAAACTGGACAAAGGGAATGGGTGTAACCACCCCTCTTCCCTGACCCTCCCATAGGTGGGTCCCCAGAGTATGTCCAAGCCCCTAACTTAGTATAAGTATGGGACCCCAGTCCTTAGGACTTTAGATATCCCTGGACGAAACTCTGAAGCCGAATCCTGGACCTTCGACGCTCTACTTGAAGATTAGAGGACTGAAGAATCTCCCTTGGGGTCAAGGAGTGACTCCCCTGCTTGGCAGGCACCTAAGAAGCAATTGTCCGGTCTGCATCGCTGAAGCTCCCGCCGGACGCCGAAGTCTTTGCAACACCAGAGGTGGATTTCCAGACTTCCCCGAGGCTGCCCTGAGACCCCAGCGAAGCTGAGGCACGTCGCTGTCGTGGGTAACATGGAACCGTGACCCCTGGACACCAAGAACTTTTGCAAGTGCATCCTCTTCCTGGTCTCCCACGAAGTTGTGCTTTGGGCTCCGAGTAGCCCCCGCCTCCAGCACCGACTGCACCGAAGATCAGTGGCCTCCACTCCACGAGTGTCCTGTGAGCCAGCTCCAAGTGCGTCCAATTGAGGCTCCTTCGCGGTCGCTAGTCCGTTGTCTAGTGGGCCCTCCCGAAGGCAACTCTTCTTCTGCTTGGGCTTCCCTGGTTGCTCCAGACGTGCCCTGACTTACCCTCGCTGGGTGAGTCCTCCAGACCTTGCTGGTCTGCATCAACGTCCTTTCTTTGTTTCCACGTGACTTTCCGTTGCCAAAGCTTGTTGGGTCCAATCCGGTCGCCGACACCGCAGCAATCGACAGACGTCGTGGGACAGCTCGAATCCATCTCCTGGTCATCGTCGACCCCTCCTGGACCTCGTGGCTGAAGAGTCAAGACTACCGTCAACCTACCTGAAGCACCC
Source organism: Calotriton arnoldi (assembly GCA_963921515.1). NCBI lineage: Eukaryota > Metazoa > Chordata > Amphibia > Caudata > Salamandridae > Calotriton > Calotriton arnoldi. The sequence continues at coordinate 414,461 of CAWUFW010007337.1, forward strand.
GACATCGGTGGGCATCTGCTCATCGCCTTCCTGGTCACTGGCTAGTGACCCAGACTCTGTCCCCTCTGCTTTCAGGTCCTTCAGATCTTCGATCCACTCTTGGATCCACCCGGACACTTTCGACTTGGTCGCCAGCAGCTCGCTGCAGCAGATCGCCATTGAAAACGACGACGAAACCCGACGCCAAAAGACACCTATGCACCCAGCTTCCCTGGGTGAGGTAACTCGAGTACTCCGGTACTCCCGTGGGTATTGACTCTAGAACTGCCTAGTTCTAAAGGGGTTTGCTCCAAGTCCTCCTCTAAGTGTCCTTTCCTTTTAAAAATCCAACCGCGACTTTCCCCATAGAAGTTAACGGTGGCTCGCGGCTGTGTTCTCACACTGCACGCCTCCCCCCTAGGTCCTCTGTGTCACTACCGTGGGTGGTTCCTTGGGGTCCAAGCACTTCTACAGGCTCTAGGCCTTGTGTCTAGCTCAGTCGTGGTTCTTATACCACTATTTTAGTATATGGTTTGGTACGCCGCTAGGGCTCAAACGTGTATTGTGCTAAATACTGCTGATATTTGACTTGTAACTTATGAACCTCGAACTCTAGCCTCATAAAGAGACTAGAGGGGTGTGTTTAAGACTAAATACATATATTTTATATATATACCTGGTGTGGTCCTCTTTCATTTGGTCACTCAAGAGATTATAGACTGGTAAAACAAGCTGCTTTACATTCCTTCAAGACTTATCCTGAAGGCTGCTCTCCATAGCTACCACTAGGATAGCTTTCAATAAAGGTTGTCTTTAACCTATCTCCATAAGGGGTTGTTTGGACTGGTGCAAGGTGCCCACTAGAACTAGTGGACAGCATATGCCAGGCCAACTTCTCACACCTGCATTGCGGGCATGATTGTTTTTGTGCAGGAAGGGACACTTTCCTGCACAAAAAAATCATTGATGGCATTTTCCTCTTTCTATGCGTGCTGCTTAGAAAGAGGAAAAACCGAAGAGAAATAAGTGTATTTCTCATCTTTGCGTCACTCCGACGCATTCCCAGGTTTATGACACTTTGTAAATCTGGGAATGTGTCAGGTTCCATAGAGGTTGCATGGGAACACCCACAGCACCACCCATGGAACGCCCCTATAACGCAGAGTAATGCGTAAAAGGGAAACATATTTACAAGACCATGAAAAGTCTTTATATGGCCTTGTAAATATGGGCAGGCACACTGCGCCGCCGGTACGTCAAAAAAAGTGACACACCGGCAGTGCAATGGGCTTGTAAATGAGGCCCTTATAATGTACATTATCCCCGAAGTCCCCACCGCAAAAATGCTCAGTTCTTACAAATAACTCCTGTATCATCCAGGGTCCTCTAATGTGTTCCTGGTTAAATATCACCTCAAACAACATTTTCATTGATAGTGGGAAACAACAAAATCTTTCATTGCCATTGTGAAAAGATGAAGGAGGAGTTTTAGGCTTCTCTTACCGGGAGATATAATACTTTTTAACAACAGCATTCTCTGTTTGGGATGAACAACTCTGTCATCCCTTAAATAGCGTGATAAGCAAACACTGTTATGGACCTTTCAACCAAAGAAATGTTTTTATGTTTACAAGTTCTGCTCCAATCAACCTACTTAGGGAAGTCTTTACTATACAGATGAGTAACACCTATGTTTCTTATCAGTCGCCTCCTACTAAGGGAGCAGTAGACAAATTCAAAATATTGGAGCATTTGTGGTTCACTAAGCTTTCAAAACAAAGCAATTAGAGGTATGAACACAGTCAACCTGTCTTTACCCAACACATCAGCAAATTGTTACTCATCCTTCCCAGTACCATGACCCTCTGTTTACCAGGCCGGAGCCTCTCATCTCAGAACATATGTTTATTCCAAATATGTTTTTTAGACATCCTATTGACTAGACTCAAGAGTCATATTTAAGCTAGTTGACCAACTTGATATAATTTTTAATGCCACAGTGAGCTTGATGGGAAATGTTGTAGTAGGCTGATGTATCATTTTAGTAATAGTTTGATTAACCTCTGTTAAAGAACCGTTTTCATCTGCTCTAGAATTTTATTTGGCTATCTGTCATGTATTAGATTTTCATCTGCTCATTCTGAAAAAATATTGTAATACTGCAGATATTAACTCATGAAATCGTGGGAAAAATCAACTCCCTTGCTTCCAAAGTAGTTGACCAACTTTTGGGGCAATATGGTCATTTGAGGCAGGAAGGTCCCTGAATATTGGAAGACAGGTTGGATTTTAAAATATCGGAGTATGAAGCGCGTTTTCTTGTAATCCTGAATGATCAATGCGTTTTTTAAGCACTGTGGCTATCAGCTGAGTTCTCTATATGAATGTAGGTATCACATACGCCTTCCAGAATGACACAGGCTAATCCAGAAGTCCCCACTAAGACCTCCTCTTTGAAAAGTGAGTCAGTGTCAGGACACCGTCTTCTTCTTTCTAGAAATGGATAAGAGGAGAATGTAATGTTGATGAAAATCAGGAGTGATTCCGTAAAGAAAGATCAGAGGAGCAAAGACAGAGTATATGGAATTGTGTGTGTACCAACCCTTACTTTTTGCAGTTCCCTGGGGTGTTAAATTCCACTAATGCGCCGCCGGAACGTCACTTTTTTGACGTTCCGGTGGTGCAATGTGCCACTGGCATATTTATAAGGCCACATAAAGCCATGTTGCATGGCTTTTCATGGCCTTATAAATATGTGCCCCTTTCATGCAGAAAACTGTGTGAAAGGGGCATTCCATGGGTGTTGCTGGGGGCGTTCCCAGCAACATCCATGGCTTTTTGACACTGCCCCAGATTTACAAGAAATCGTAAATCTGAGGCAGCGCCAACAACGTACGCCTCCCCCAGGGAGGCATAAGGGGGGGCACAACAAGGAGAAATATCTTTATTTCTCCTCGATTTTCCTTTTTCTATGTGTGCTGCATCCTGCATTCTGCAGCACACATAGAAAGAGGGAAAAGCCTCTTGTGATTGTTTTTTTGCAGGAAAGTTTCCCTTCCTGCACAAAAATAATCAGCCCCGCAATGCAGTCACCCTTGCACCACGGTGCAAAGCTGCCTGCGTTGGCGCACGGCAGCCCATTGTGCGGCAGCGCAGGGGAAAAGAACAGGAATGCGCCGTATCTAATAGATACAGCGCATTCCTACCCTTTTCTTTTGCTGTAGGGCAGCACAGCGGGAAAGCCTGCGCTGTCTTACGGCAAAACCTCATAAAGGAGGCCCTTATTCTCTCTCCCATAGTAAAGTGTGGTTTAGTGGAAACAAAGTAGTCATGTTGAATTACATACGTTTATAGGAACATTGGACAGACCTTAAAGGGTTCCCTGGGTCTCAAATGCATTTATGGTTTGCATGTTAATATAATGTATTCTCTTTTAACATCTTTTGGTATTTGGATGAAAGATCTGTTGGATCACATGGATAAGGGTTGTTAGTGGATGCATTAAAATGTAATATATTGGGGCAGGTTTTTTCGTTCAGTGTGCTACATGTTAAAAATAATATTTTTAGTAATGATTGCATGAAAAGCTTGGGTGCATTTCCGCTGAACTTTCATTCTTGCATGTTGTAACTTTTCAGCCCGGAGACATGAAAGATTGGTTCGTTGGTCGCACCAATGCCAAGGGAATCGATCTGAACAGAAACTTTCCAGACCTGGACCACATAGTGTACATAAATGAGAAAGAAGGTGGCCCTAACAATCATTTAATGCAGAACCTGAAGAAAGCCGTGGATCAGAACCCGAAGGTCAGTGGTAGCTCCATCAGAGAACATGGCGGGCCGAAATACCTGACTTTGCTGTATTTAGTGTTGACTTATAGACCATATCGATAAACAAAAGTGTCCAAAAGGTTAAAGACATTTTCAAATGAATTGTGGGCAAGATTGCAATTGCTTATTTTGTACTCAGGTCTGAAAATTCTGTGGCATAAATGCCACATTTCTTATTGATCTTTGACAACGTAAAAGTTCCTCCATCTTTAGTAACGTAACAATTTAAAAGTTATTATCCGACCAAAAATGATTTGAAGTCCCTTCACACTACTTCTGTCTTCTTTGTCAAGGAATCTGAACATAGCAGCTCTCGGCTATCTTAATATTAGCAGTATTTTGACGAGCACTTACCACCCCAAACATAACCCATCCCAAACCAGAGCTTGGCATTCACCGTGTTCTCAAAAAGTTATGTACATGATCCTCAGCTAGGGGTTTGCAAAATCCTATTTTTAGATCTGCGATTTGCGGATGTGAATATTTGGGCAATTCTGCTGTTTCCTTTGGTTTTGAGGAATGCCTGCTGGAGCGCCAGGAGGACAAAGCAGGCAGGTGAGGCATGCAGACTTTCCTCCTGAGCAAGTTTCTTTCAAGAACACTGTATCCACCCAGAAGTAACTAGTTGCTCGCAGTGCTTCTAAAAGCAACTGTTCATTTGGCATGTGTGTGTGTGTGTGTGCGTGGGTGCGTGCGCGTGCGTGTGGTTGATGAGGATGTTCTTGAAAGTTTACCATATACAGAAAGGTCATCCATATTCACTGATTGGAGACGGGTATGGAGTCTGGGTCTGACACACCGTAAAATGATAGGTATGTTTCAGACTGTAACGAGAGTGAACACAAGTTGCATTTCTCTATAGATCCTAGCACTACAAAACCTGTTAGAATCGTAAGCCCAATAATTGGTGGTGCGGTGAGTGGCTCACTGAGCACTCTTGACAGATTCCAACAAGCATACATCTGTTTGGATGAAAATCTAAATCTGGCTAGTGTTGTGTTCACGTCGTGTTTTTGGTGGATTGCCTTTGTCATTTTTGAAGGGAGGTGGATTATGGAGCGCTGATATTGTTGAGTAGATGGAACGAGGTTGATGTGAAAGTAGGTTTTAATATGAAATGTTGAGAACAGGGAGACTTGAAACAATTGGAGGGAAGGAGCCTGGACTGTGGTGAGCATTTGGGTTGTCCTTACTTTGCTATGGACAACTTCATTAAAACCTCCCCTGCATTTCATCTTTCCTCTTCATAGATGACCTCAGGTCTGATACTGGGGGATAGTAATGACCCATCCCATGTAACAAGGCTTGTTTTCCATACTGATGATCACAGTGCAGCACCTTCAATTCTCCCCGAAATCCCCTTAATTCTTAACCCAGACCAGGAATCAATGCTGGCTGCATTTAAGTTTTGCATGAGATGAGATCTGGTTTCATAACGGTGTTGTTCCACTGGGGAGGGTTAATGTTCTCATTTGGTGCTAATAAACAGTAAGGTTCACTTTGTGATTATGTGCTAGGGAAAGCTTTAGGATACATTTGAACAGACTGAATGGAAATAATAAAAATAATCAGTATTATTGTTCCTTGTAATTGGCAGTTTTCTAAAGTACTGTTGCAATCACTGGATTCTGACTGAGCACATTTATTCTAAGGTTCATCCATATTCATGGGAGGAGAGGTAAGTCTTGAAGTGTTTACCAAAGAGTGGATCAAGGAGAATATGCCAGGGAGATCCACAACGTAAAGCCTTGGGGATTTGGACACCTTTCCCAAAACCAGAGTTATCTCAACAGGAGCAATGAGACTCATTGTTGGGAGTTTCACCTTATACATTTTATCAGGTGGTGTGCAAGAAACAGTATGGAAAGATTTTCCAGTGTGCTCATATGCATGGTGTGAGAAGTTGGCCTGGTATATGCTGTCCACTAATTAAAGTGGGCACCCTGTACCAGTCCAAACGACCCTTATGATGTCAAAGGTCAAAGATAACCTTTAGAAAGCTATCCTAGGGGTAGCTGTGGAGAGCAGCCTTCAGGCTTAATCTTGAAGGAATGTAAAGCAGCTTGTTTTACCAGAACATCACCTCCTGAATGACTAAATGAAAGGAGAACCACACAGTAGTTATATAAAAATATGTATTTATTGACATGGACTGGTGCATGCAAGCCGAGAGGGTGATATACGAGAGCAGAGGCTGCCCAGGCAAATGGACCAAAACATGGGGCCCCTGGAACGCAAGCAGAGGGTTTTTGTGTACCCTCTTTGAGGATGACGCCCCATACAATGTGGATAAGGAGTCACTTTAAGGATCTAATGTCATTGTGTGTCCGTATCATTATTTGTAATGTCTCTTTTAAGGTTATTGATCATATGTATGGTGTGTCTAATCTATGTGATATGGTCATCTTGACGATTGCTCTTTTTCTTTACGTTGATGTCTTTGTGGTATTGCTGTTTTGTGTTCCTTTAATAAAAAGATTTAAAAAAAAAAAGAAATATGTATTTATTAATATAACACTCTCTACTATCCTCTACACGAGGATAGAACACAAAGCACACAATACGAGATCAATAGAACAGTTGTAAGTAGCACAATATACAGAGGGCTCCAGGGGGAGACCAAACCATATACTAAAATAGTGGTATAACAGTCACGACTGAGATCAAGACAAGGTCTGGAGCATGTAGAATCGCTGGGACCCCAAGGAACCACCCAAGGTGAGTAGATAGGGACCCCACGGAAGCCGGGTGCAGTGTGGGAACACGACCGCAGGCTCCGTACAATTCTATGGGGAAGTCGCGGTTACACTTTTAATGTTTAAGGACCCTTCTAGGAGGACTTCGAGCAAACCTGTTGGAACTTAAGAGTTTGAAGAGCCACCCCACCCGTGGATACCGTAGTACCCAAGTTACCTATCCCAGGGGAGCCGGGTGCATAGGTCTGAAGTGGCGTCGGAAACTGCCTCCATTCTCAATGGAGAGCTGCAAAGAAGTACTGATGCTGTGAAGGTGAAAAGGGTCAGCTGGAATCCAAGCCTGTATTCGAGGAAGATGGAATCTGAAAGCAGAGGGGACAGAGTCTGGGTCACTTCAGAGTGAATGCCCACCGATGTCGGGTGCTTCAGGTGCGAAGAAGGGATGCTTGACTCTGCAGCCACGAGGACCAGGAGATGTCGAGGATGACCAGGAGCCGGAGGTGAGCTGTCCCAGGAAGGATGTCGAGTGCTGAGGGGTCGGTGTCCAGCTGGAGCACCAACAAGCCTTGGCAAAAGCAACCCACGCAGGAAGGTCAAGCAGGTTACGGTGTGGACCAGCAAGGTCTAGGGGACTCACCAAGCAATGGGGAGTCAGGGCACGTCCGGAGCAACCAGGAAAGCCCAACAGAAATCAAGATGACCCTCAGGAGGACCCACAGGCCGGATGACCAGGAGTCGCGAAGGGACCTCGAGCAAGATTGCAAAGTACCAGCCCACGGAGCACTCGGGGCCTGGAGGCCGGAACTTTTTGGTGCAAATACTGCTCAGGGTCAGGACTTCACGGAATCCAATGCACAAGCTCGGGAATCCCCAACAAGCATATGCACTTGCAAATGGACGCGGTGCACAGGGGTTCGGGTCACACGGTCCCCACGAGGGATACTGGCCTCAATCTCAGTGAGAGGGCAGCTCGACCTCAGGGACCTTCGGAAACCCACCTCCTGTGTTGCTGAAATCTTCGGAGTCCGCAGGAGCTCAGGAGCAGCAGACCGGTCAGTTGCGCTTAGGTGCCTGCGAAGCAGGGAAGTGACTCCTTCACTCCAAGAGAGATTCTTCAGTTGTCTTTGGGAGCACCACAGGTCCTGCACAGAGCCTGTATGGAGCACAGGCACAGACAAAGCTTTGGAAGGAGAGGGAGACGAAGTCGGGCCCAGTCGAAGTCCAGCGAAGTCCAGAGTGTCCAGACGGTCGAAGATCAGTGGTTTCTTCTTACAGAATCTTGTCCATGTAAAATCTAAAGTCTTACAGCCAGGTAAGCCCTTTTGTACCCACGGGAGAGGGTTGGACAGATTTAGGGGACCCTCCTAGGGGAGGGTCAGGACAGAGGGGTGGTTACACCCATGTCCTTTGTCCAGTTTCACACCAGAACAGGAGCCAATGGCTCCCAGAACTGGTTTGAGCTGGACTATGCACAGGGACACCAAATGTGCCCCAGATGCAGACTTTCAGGCACTCTCAGAGTGCACCCACCCAGCCCCAATACACTAAATCCTGTCTGGGAGGTGGTCACACCTCCCTGTGACAGGATGCCTATTGTGCAGCCTTCCTCGGCTTGAGCTTGGCTCAGCAGCAGGAGGGCAGAAATGTGTCTCTGGTTGGCAGCATCCATTTTGTGCTGTCCGGGTCGAGAAGGCTGGCACCGGTTAGACCAGTGACCCCACGTAGCAAGCTTCTGAAGGGTGGAATCATACCTCCCACACCAGTCACTGGTGTGGAGGTATGATTCCAAGGTGTTTGATACCAAACACGACATGTTTCTATGCAGCCGTTTTCGAGATAGCATTTACTGCGAGGTTATAATGCACCTCTACCTATATGTCCGGCTGAGTCACAGACAACCCGGGAGAATGGTCTCTGAAGGCTGCAAAGGGGCTCTGCTCATGCAGGGGCACCCTCTCACTAAAAACCCAGCACCCTGCCTTCCGGATTGATAAGGCCTGCTATAGGGGTGACATAAGTTTTATGTGTAGTGACCTATAGATATAGTGAACCTATATCTAAAGTAAGTGGTGCAAGCACCATCTTACACAGGCTGCTGTAGCAGACCTGGAGTTCCATTTTGCATGGCCTCTCATGGGTGGCATAATACATGCTTCAGCCCATGGGAGGCCTCTGGGGTACCTATGCCCTGGGTACATGGGTACCATATACTAGGGACTTATAAGAGTACCCCAGTATCCAATCTGGAGTGTAACAAAGTACATGTATGTCAATTTAAGGGAGAACGCAGATAGACTGGGGTCCTGATTAGCAGGATCCCAGTCAGACTAGTCAAAAACCAGCAAAACACCAGGCAAAAAGTGGGGGTAACCATGCAGTCAGATCATACCTTCCTACACATGGCCTCATTGATCTAGTGGAGGTTTTTAAATTTAACGTGTTGCTTATTCATCATCCTATTGAGGAACATCAATGTGAGCTAGATGTGGTTGGATCTTTGCAGGTCTAAAATAAGTGAAGCCGTATGTAGGAAAGTGCCACTTTTTGACATGGTCACCCCACTTTTTGCCTGGTATTTGATGTGATTTCTACTGGAAGTGCACTGGGTCCCTGCTAACCAGGTCTCCAGTGCCAGATCTCTTTCCCAAAACTGTACCCTTGTACCCCCAATTGACAATACCTTTGGTACCCCCTGTAACTCCCTGGTAAGTGGTACCCCTGGTACCTAGGGAAGGGAGGCCAAAGAGGGTCGTTGAGGGCTGCAGCATGAATTGTGCCACACTAAAGGACACCTCACCAAACACATACAGACTGCAGGCTGCATGTCTTGGTGCAGACAAAAGTGAAAACACAACATGGCACACCGCCTGTGTGCCATGCCCACAGACACTGCATGGAGTATAGGTAAGTCACCCCTACTGCAGGCCTTACAGCTATAAGGCAGGGTGCACTATGCTACATGTGAGGGCTTAACTGCATGAGCAGATACACCTCTGTGCTGGTCAGCCCTATTGCTGCCAGGACAAGTGAACAGGGAAGCCATTTTGAGTGCATGTGCTGGACACTGGTGAAAACATGTTCCCCAGCTACATGTTGGCCTCACTGAAAATAGGGATGTTTGGTATCAAACATCTAGTATTAATGAACCCACACTGATGCCAGTGTTGGATTTATTAATACATGCACAGAAAGGGCACCTTAGAGGTGCCCCCTGAAAACCTACGAGCCTATGATGTGTTGACTGACTGGTTCTTGCCAGCCTTCAGCCAGAGACGAGATTATGACCCCTTAGAGTAAGGGCCTTTGCTCTCAGGAGGTCAGAAACAAAGCCTGCTCGGGAAGAGGGTGTTCACACCCCCTCTCACAGGATGTCCTGCTGATTAGCATTCCAAGGTAAGGGACCTTTAGAGGAGCCACCACCTTTGAAATGCTAATCTGGCTTCCCTCACAGGAGAGGAAGCCAACCTTCTTTGTCCAGAGCCCTTTGGCACCTGGATTGGTGGGAAAATTAGCTAGTCAGGGAGGCATCCCCACCCTCAGACTAGTACCACCCCTAAGGTGGGCTACCTAGAGTGGGCACGACTTTTCAGAATTTGCCATCTTGAAGATGGCAAATTTAGGAATTCTGGGACAGGGTTATGCCCACTTCCTACAGGAAGTGGTCATAGAGGGGCGTAGTGACCCTAAGGGGCAGTAGTCCATTGGCTCCTACCCTCACTCCCCTAACACCCCTAAATTCAGTATTTAGGGGAGCCCTTGGAACCAGAGAAGCAGATCTTGCCGACCTGAAAGAAGAAGATGGATGTGAAGAGTCTCAAAGAGCAAGAACAGAAGATCCAGCAACTGACTTGACGCCAACCCTGCCGGCCTGCCTGCTGACTTTGCCAGACGCACCAAAAGTCGACTTGTCCTGCAGCTGCAGTGTCTCCAAAGCCTGGGAGACCCTCCAATACTTCACCCAGGAACCAAGAACTCCTGTGGGACAGCGGACCTGTTCCCCTGGATCCTGCAGGTACCAAAGACTGAGCTGTGAGGCTCTGGGACCGTAAAAACCTGATGCCGGAAAGCACCACTGCACCCGAGCCGCTTAGCCCAAGCTGAAGTGGGCCAATGATGCCAACGTGGTCTCCAGACCCTCCAGACTCGAAGCCCACCTTGGGTTTCCCCACTGTGGACTCCTCGACGACGCCTGCAATCTCTGTTCGCACGCCCCCCTCCACCCTGACGCCTAAGGACACTTCTGCACCCGTCGCCCCTGGCCCGTGGAGAAGAGGACCAAAGGTGTCCCTACATCCCTGAGCATGTTAAGGCCTGAGCCCCCCTGTTGGTTCAGCCCGACTGGCCTTCCAGTCAAAGCCTGCAGCCTCTTTTTGCTAAGACTAATCCCCATGGATTTCCATTGGGCACCCATTGCTGTTTTGCATCGGGCCGCCCTAGTGCCGCTGGTGGTGTCGAGCTGTTGTTGCCTTGGACCTTGCCCTCCACTCACCTTAAGTCCCAGAGATTGTTCACGTAAGTCGCTGTACTGTACCTGAATGCCGTGCTTGTTTTTCCTCCCATAGGATAACATTGCAGCTTCTGAAAAATGCACCGTGTTGACTTTTTAAGTACAAAAGTGTTTTTATTGAAAAATGTACTTACCTGATCGTGTTGATTCGGCAGTGGTGGCTCCTCCACTAAGGCGGAGGAGCGATGCCCCACTGCTCTATGAGAAATGCAACGGAAAAATAAAATGATAACCGAACGTTATTATCATTTTATTTTTAGTATAATGGAGCCAGTTTGGGGGGGGGGGTAGGGATGGGCTTGCGTCAGAGGGAGAAGTGGTTGGTGCACCATAAGTGAGTATGACGGTTTGGCCGGCAGTCTTGGGCCGATGATGATGGCCTTGGATGATGAGACCCCTCCGAGCCACGAACACACAGGCCCAGAGGCAGTACAATGCGGCCCACAAACGCACCAGGGGCATCCTAGAACGCACATTTGGCGTGTTGAAGTCACGTTTCAGGTGCCTGGACATCACAGGTGGGAGGCTCCTGTACAGCCCAGACATCGTGTGCAAGATGATCATTGCATGTTGCGTGTTGCACAACATATGTGTACGCACCAATGCCCCATGGTTACAAGTGCCAGATGCACCGGACGATGATGAGGAAGATGAGGCAGGTGGACCACACCCCACTGCAGCTGCAGCAGGAATAGCCCGTAGGAACAACATCATTGACAATTTCTTCACATGAGGACGTCACATTGTGACAGTCCTTAGCAATCATGAGACAGTACAAAATGACCACAGGCACAGCATGTGCAAATAAATTCATTTCAACACACATTCCCTGAGTTTCTGTATGTGTGCTGCAGTGTGGCACGGGGATCAGGGACATGATCCAGAGTCATTGTAAGTGTGCAGTGTGCTCTACTTAATTGTGCATGTGTGCCATTGTGCCCATCTCCCCTCGTCCCCCAGTCCCTGGTCGGTACTCACCCTGTTGATGTTGTGTCAGGTCATGTTGAGCAGTGTCCCGATCCCCGACTCCTGGCACCGTATCCCGACTGATGACTGTGGCCACCATTTTCTCAATGTCATCCAGCTCCTGGTGTGCCGCTGGTCCCCCACCTCCAATCTGCGTTGCTGCTTTCATGTTGGCATCGAGTTTCTTCTTGGTTTTGCCCTTCCCATCATTCCAGCGCCTCTTGACCTTTTCCATTGTCCTCCTCGACACTCCGACTGCATTCACGTTGTTCACGATGTGCTGCCATATTTCCGTTTGTGTTGCCGATGACACAGTGGAGGTGACGAACAGTTGTTGGTAGTGTTCTGTCACCTCCGTGATGATGATCCGGTTTTCCTGCGGACTGACCCCGTCTTCCTCTTCTTCTTCTCCTTGCCCTTCCCCGGGGTTCCTGGCTGGTCGTCTGTGGGGCTTGTGGGGTTCGCGTTGTCCTCTGCACTCGGTCCGGGTGCGTCCATGGTGCTACGCAGTTACATTTTTTTCTCTGCTTTTATACTGTATTTTCCCGCATGTCGCGTGGGAATCGCAGGCCTGTTTCGCGATTTGGGACATCGCAACTTTTTGGGCGTTCGTGTTTCGCATTTTTTCGGCGTCGCGTTAATTTTAACGCGGGCATTTGTCTCGTTATCGTGAGACTATCGCATGGTGCCGCCGGGTTGAGAATACTGCGTTAACACGGTGTTATTTTCCCGTGATAGACTCCGATGTGAGAAGTTGCGTTAAGCGAATTTGGCGATAGTTAACACACGTTCTTGAGAATATCCCCCTTAGATTTTTCAACAAATCCTTTGCTTTGGCAGTGTGAGGCTGGTAGCAGCCTCTATTTACTATCAAGTGTGTAGATGTGTACGAACAGTAATGGATGTACCATGCTGCATGGTTGACAGGTAGGCATGACTTCATCCAACACTTTTCAAGGGTCGCCCCATGATGTTTCAATGTCTGAAATTCTGTGGGCACCCATAATTTACAGCATGTCATCAGTCTTTATGGCAACAGGTTTTTTTACCCAGGAAAGATATGAGATGTGACAGAATTTGTTATAGTGAATTTGTCATGCAGGGCAAAATGTAGCAGAGTTTGATTGGACTGGCGCTGTTATTCGCAAATACCAATATTTTTGACAATTTTGGAGTATCCCATATTGTTCGTTTCTCCCACATTTCCTTAAATGTAGACGCTTTGAAAGACATTTGCTTAGATTTAAAGTCCTCTATGATGGAGAATTACTTTGAGGTGGACGTCATAAATTTGCCAGGTCCAAAATGTCAGCTGTTTTTTAGGGTAGGATATGACTGTGTATCTAAGTGACTACATCAACCTCAGTTGGCTTTTCCAAATCCTTCTTGGAAGTGTCATCCTTAAGTTCTTGCTTTGTCATACTCCTTTCAGCATCTTACAAGGTACAGTAGCGGCCCGTGGTGGGAGTGCTGCCGGCGGTGATGTGGGGTGGGGAGGTGCAGGGTGGGGGGTGGTAAAGTACGGAATACGGCGTATAGAGGTAAGTAGACATATAAATAAATAAAACGAATTTCGTTGCGCGCGCTGCATCGCCAAATGCGATGCCGCGCGCAACGAAATTCGTTTTATTTATTTATATGTCTACTTACCTCTATACGGTCATATTCCGTAGTTTACTACCCCCACCCTGCCCTCCCCCGCCCCACGTCACTGCCCGGCAGCACTCCCACCACAGGCCGCTACTGACAAGGTACCAGGGATGATGAATCCGCTGCAACACTTCTCAGATTACACAAGATTTGCCTTCATTCGTGCTTAGCATCCGCCTTGTTATCCTTTCCTCTGTGATTTGTCTTCCATGCATACCACAAAAAATAACCCTCATTAAAAGAATCGAAAATGATAATGTACCCAGCAATAGACTAACACCCTACGTTCCACAATTCTCCGACAATATCATCCTGGAAAAGCATTGCACTTCATGTACTATCACAACATGCTTGCATTAATTGTTGAAAGTGATTTTCTGTAGATGCTAGTCCGAAAGGAATGTGGCAGTAAACGATAAGCTACTGGCAGTGTCTCAAGCGAGGTAATGGCTTGGATTCGGGATGAGTGCCTAGCTAGTAAAAACTGTGGGAGAATTGTTCTTGGAGTACAGATTTGGGAGTATTCTTGTTAGAGTCCCCATTTGAAAGTTATGTAATTTTCAACCATTGTTAATCTTTTTAGGGCTGACTTGCTAGCTCTAGCTATATAGGAGACCGCATGACATCCATTTTTCCAAAAACCTACAGAAAGAAGAACATTGGTTTTTAAGGTTTTTTGTCATGGTTTTCCATTGCTGGGATAGGCTGAATATCAAGGCCATGCCATATTGTGGAGGCTGCAGGACGCGGCGCTTCACTCGCCCGCCTACTACCTGTCCAAATTCTTCCAGCAGCTTGCGATTTCGGATTCATTCTGCAAGTTTCGGTCCGATCGACAAGGATCCCCTAACCCCGCCGCATGCATTGACTAACCCACGTGGAACGCTTGCCACGTTGACAACACGGAACGCCAGCAACCCAATTCTCTTTTATGATTCGGCTGCATGCTTCACACGATCTACTGGCGTACCGCTGGCAACACTACCAAAACCGTTCTCCAAGGACCAATTAATTTCTTCCTACTCGTGGAGAGCCCTGTACCTCCGTTGTATAGCACTACTTTGAATAAAGTAACTCTGTCCTGATGATGACCTGGAATTGAACAGGTCGAAACGCCGTCGACTATTCAGCGCACATCCGGCATCACTGTGGTCTACCTAAACAGCTTTAACGAAAAAACCCTCATTGTATTTGATCTTTATCGTTTCGTTGACCACATAATCTGTATATAATCCCTGCGCTGCTCACGTTGTTTTTATCACCCTTTTGTGTCACTGCGCCACTCACTACCACAAAGCACATTCAGTACACAAATTGTGTGTTTTTGGTTACTTTTTCATAAACTGTATTGTAGTGCTGCTATAACTACTTACAACAAAGAATTTATTTCTTAATGAAACATTCTGTGGTCTTCCCTTCTTTCCCTTTCCTGAGTGACTGGTACTCTCCTCGTATTTGCCCTCTAAATGATTACCGGTTGAGACGTTGTTCTTTAGGTACAAACTTCACCCGGCTCTCAGCTGCGTTAACGGGTCTACTCCTGTTCTTCGACTTCATCATATTGTGGAGGGCAGCACTGTCCCACTTGTGTTTCCATTAGGTTTGGATGATGGTACACCAAGTAATTCCTTTCTTAGTGTAGAGCCAGATAGGCTATTTGATGTATTTACTTTGCAGACAAGACAATTTGAATTTCTGGTTTATGATTTTTGTTTTAGGAAGTGCATGCTAATCACTAATTGCCCTTACACGTTCAGTTTTCTAACTTTGCTGTCATAGTAACACGTAGTTCTATTGCAACTTTTTTGTTCATACAGTAAAGGTGTGTGCGAAGAATAATTGGCTTTCTGAGCTATGGAAAGAAAATACTGGCACTTTGTTAAAATAATTTGCTGTGCAATAGCTTGCAGCTTATGCCTTTAAGGCTCACCACTACCAGGCAAAACTCATTTTTGTCTCCTTTTCACAATACTCTTTTTCAAGGGTACTGGTTAATGCAATCTACTCAGCAATGTAGCCTACCCATGGCTTCCATATTTATGTGGCTCAAGGTGCTGCTTTTATTTCTAAAACAGGTAAGGGCAGCACACACAGAGTCATCCAAGTGTTACCAAACACTTCTATCACAAAGCCAGACCTTTTGGTTTTGCTAGTTCTTGTTACAAGGTTGTGTTTTTTATTTAGGATAATGAACACTTTTAGTGATGCAGCACTAACTAATTAATTGCCTACCTGTAGAGGGAAAGTGTTGCAAGTAGGGCTGCCTTGCCTGATGCATCAATTACATTTTTTATTCTAGGCACAGGCAGAAATGTCCTGAAGAAACACTATTAAATCAGTAGAAATAACAAGCATTGGCATAGCCAATAGGTCTCGCCTTTGGGACCTTATAAGTGTTTAGCCATGCAGCACTTTACCCCGTCCTGTGAAACGATAAAACAACGTTCAGACAATGGAGGTGGGGAGTGAGAGGGCAGTAGTTGAATGAGCATGCAACTTACTCCTATACTTTGAAGATAACCACTCTGTTACTGGACGTACGCTGCTTACGTATTTTATGGTCCCTGAGTCCACACACCGGTCACCCTGCCTGCAGAAGTACCAGCTAGATGTGCATTTGTACAAAGTCATCTTAACTGGGCACAAAGGGAAATATATACAGAATAACTGCAATACATAAGAAGCTTTTTACTCTACCAATGAAGTCAGAGCAAATGCTACAATTCGGGTAATGGTGTCTCTCACACCATTAAAGAAAACATGTAAAATAATGCTTTAACTGTGCAATTCTGCCCAAGGCTCAGAATCTTTTATATAACCAGTTGCGCTATTAACCAAATGAATGTTTTTTCACTGCCAAATAAGTAAATAGTATAAAACAAATTTACTTTATGCAGAGGATGGCTGCATTATCTTGCTGAGAATGGAGTCTTTAAACTTAATGGTCAACACTGATTTCTGCAGCAGGTATATTGTCCTATATAGCCTTTTACAAGCTTACAGTGGATCTCTGGGTCATCGGGACAGTGGCATCTGCCCAGTAGCCCTATACACTCTACCCAGTATCGAGGACTTTTGCCATACATACTCTTCGAAATAGAGTCTGGAAACTGCAGCCATTTTGAGTCTCGACACAGTACACCTTTTTTGGCACAAGAAGTAGGTAGCAACATATCAGTAAAAGAGGAAGGCTCAGGTCTAAGCTTAATTTTGAAATACGTTGATAATGTACATAGTCTAGTCTGTGGGGAAAATACACAAAGTGCTATCGCCTCCCGCATGTAACTTATGATTAAACAGACACCTACAGATGGACTAAAAAAAAATCTTGTATTTCCATTAAACTTTGAATCATTTCACAAGACTTGGTTAACGTCTGACGATTCAGACGTCACTCTCACTGCACAAGGCCCTATTGTGAGGATAGAAACGAAGCACTTCCCCAAAATATGCCAAGAGCTGGCAACTGGGTTCCCACTTCCCCTTGGTTGAGCTAAACCCACCACTCCCAGGGGTCTGACAGGAGGAGGAGGTTCTAACATCTTTGGAAATGTTTCATGAGAAAAGCCCCAATTAAAGGAAGCTGCCGGCGAGGCTCACATACACAACCCAACAACCACTGAGTCTAATTGAAGACTGTCAGAATCAGGAGTCACTGGACAACTGCATTAGCCACATGCCAAAAAATGCTGTATTAATTTTTAAAGTTATTCACCTTGCGATCCCCCTTCCTGTGGAAGTGACTTGCCATCAGGTGAAGACCAGTTCACTGCCCCATTTCAGTATTTACAAGAAGTTTGACAGCAATGCCCAGTACCTCATGTCATGTGCCCAGAGCAGCTGTAGAGTAACTGGACTATGAATGGAAGAAGTAAACTGCCTGCTTCAGGTGGAGGCCAGGAGGCGGCTACATGAAAAGGGCCCCTTCAAGCAGTTTCTGAGTGTCTCAGCTAAACCTGCTTTCCCGAAAATATGCCTCAGCCCAAGACTTCACTTGAAAGAAAAAAATAGAAACAAGTTTTTCTCACATTTTTACTTAGACTAGACAGACACCTTCGAGTTTTAACAACGACAGGACAACACGCAATGAACCCACACACTGCCTGACTGAGCTCTGCACCTGGGATGGAAACTGCACAGGACACGTAGAAGCAACCCAACCTGGCTTCATTAAACACATGCTGCATGGTAGTAATGTCAAATCACGAGCCAATCACTCCCTCACAAGACTTGGTTACACAACAGACCACGACAACTAAATGAAGTCAATGAGAACAGAAACTGTCAAAATAAACCACTTTCTACCATTGGCACACACACATTTTTACAATACCAAAACCCGCGAACGATAAAAACAAAAGCTTTTCCGACAGTGGCCTGAAGTTCAAGAGTTAAGAGGCATAGCTCACGGCATGCATGTGCAATGTATACTGCTTACAACTCAGCAAAAACACTTCACTTTTTAATCACTTTTCAACCACAGAGTGCCAAAATAAATGCGTCTCCTTTCATTACCCTCAACATACCTGCCCTTCATGTCTACCTCCAGGAGCATGCCATAGCCACCGAAGAAGCGCTGGATGTCCTTCTCCTAGACCTGGCATCTTAATCTGCCAATGTAGATGCACGGCATCCCGGAATTAAGAACTACAACATCTGCGAATAACCTAGCATGCCTGGGGTGCAGAGATAGAATATCGAGTAAAAAATATCGAGCTGCACAAATATTGAGTCATTAATATCGTGGTTCAGAAACATCGACAGCAAAAATATCGTGGTCAAGAATATCGACTTAAGGTAAGTAATATCAATTTTAAAAATATGGATGTGTTTAATATCGTTTGCAAAAATATAGTTGTTAAAAATATCGTTGTTTTATTAATGTTATGTATTTTATATGTATGTGTTGTATGTTTTTTTGTATAAGAATTGTTTGTATTTTTAATATATGTGTTACATTTTTAGTAGTTATTAATTTTTTTTTATTTGAATTTTGCGTTTTTAGTTCCGTAGGGGGTTGTGGGTTTATAGGGGAATAGGGTGGGAAGTAATTTAATTATATTAAATTTACTGATTATTTTTTATGTATTAATATTTGTTTAATTGAGATGTTATAGTGTTAAATGTGTAAAGTAATTTATTATTAATTAATTAATAAGTGGTTAATTAATTTTAATTAATTAATTGGTAAGTAATTATGGTAATTGTGTAATTAATTTTAGGTATGTGTTGTGGTGTTTATAGGTGCAAAGGGTGGGAAGTAATTTTCTTTAAATTTATGAATTAATCATTGGTTGTTAATTTAATTTTAATTAATTAATTGGTAATTAATTATGGTAATTGTGTACTTAATTTTAGGTGTGTGTTGTGGTGTTTATAGGTGTAAAGGGTGGGAAGTAATTTGTATTTAATTAATTAATATATAGTTGTTAATGTTAATTATTTAATATTTATTTTGGGTAATTGTTTATTTTTTGTGTGCTGTTTTTACTTTTACAGGGTAAAGGGTGGGTATTAAATACATTTTAATTACTTTATTATTAGTTGTTAATAGTAATAGTTTTTAATTTAAAAAGAAGTTTTAATTGTTTTTTATTATTTTATAGTTTAATTTAGGTGTGTGTTGTGGATATTATAGTGTTAAAGTGTGTGTAGTCAATCAATGTTTATTAGTTTTTTTTTATTAATAATATTTTTTAATTGATTATTAATTATGTTAATGTTGCACTCACTGGAGTGGGAATAGTTATTTTTACCCCTTTGCTATCTAACACTTTCCCGACTGTTGCACTGATTGTATTGTGAAATGTAAGTTTAACTATTTTTTAATAGTTTAATGTTTTAATTTATTATAGATTTTTGTTTTTTTATATTTTAAATCATTAATATATATTGTTATTTTTTATATTATTTTAAACTTTTAACATAAATTAAAAATAATAGTTTATTAATTGTTTTAAAGTAAATATATATGTGTAAATTATTATGTTTGTATTTTTATTTTTTTATTAAGTTTATTTGTTATATTTTATTAAAATGTATATTAAATGTATTTTACTTTGTTAAAATTATATTTAATATATTTAATATATATTATTTTATTTTATATTTATATAAAAGTAGATATTTTATACATCTATATTTTTTACATCAATATTTTTTAGTCAATATTTTTGTACATACCTGTTTAAGTATAGGAGTCGATATTTTTGTTGTCTATATTTTTTACTCGATATTTTTTACATCAATATTTTTTTCATCGATGTTGTGTCAGTGAACCACGCCCGGGAAGTCCGTCAGCTCCCCACCCTCTGCAGCCTGTAGGAAGGAAAACTGCTGGAAACAAAGTGCAGACAACACTGCTAATAATGTGTTACAGCAAACAAATGATGGACGGAATGCTGACAATGCAAACATTCTCCCCCAGTCAAAAGATCTGGGTTAAATCCATCGTTCTTTTGCCCACTACACCACCCCAGTTTGGACCCAGCCATATGCAAATCAGTCTTGACCCTGTGCCCCATGGGAACAGTCCAGACTGAACTGCCAGGCCAGGTCCTCCCTGGACCGGAAACAAGCATCCTGGGACCGGTTTCAGGGTATGTCACCCTTCTTCAGCCAGGCTAGCTTGAATCCAGTGGCGCAGTGAGCAAGGGACCCACGTCTGGGCATACCCATCCCACTTAGGGCGAAAAGTGTTACAGCAAACAAATGATGGACGGAATGCTGACAATGCAAACATTCTCCCCAGTCAAAAGATCTGGGTTAAATCCATCGTTCTTTTGCCCACTACGCCACCCCAGTTTGGACCCAGCCATATGCAAATCAGTCTTGACCCTGTGCCCCATGGGAACAGTCCAGACCGAACTGCCAGGCCAGGTCCTCCCTGGACCGGAAACAAGCATCCTGGGACCGGTTTCAGGGTATGTCACCCTTCTTCAGCCAGGCTAGCTTGAATCCAGTGGCGCAGTGAGCAAGGGACCCACGTCTGGGCATACCCATCCCACTTAGGGCGAAAAGTGTTACAGCAAACAAATGATGGACGGAATGCTGATAATGCTAATAAGGCACATTAGAATGGAAAGTGCAAATTAGCTGGGGCGTTAAGTTGGGGGATGGAGGGAATGAGAATGAAGACAGGAAGAGGAGTTACTCGAAGAGCCAGTTAGGGGCCGGGCTGGAGCCGTTGGACAGAATTGAACTTTTCCAGGGAGGAGACGGGCTGGATAACGAGGAATCGGGTTAGCCAGCTGCTGCGAGACCGAGAAGTACACATTCTTCCTTGCTGCCCAGCGTGCGAAAGCGAGAGCAGGAAGGGTAGAACAAATAATAAACAGTGCGGGTGACGGAACGGAAGGGAGAGCATTATTGCTGGATTTGATGAGTTGTCAGTCAGGGCAGAGTATGGAGACCAGTGCTCAGGATAAGAAGTGGTGGTTCCAAGAAGAGAGCGGTGGACCAAGATGTGGAGTGAGAGCAGTGTGCGCACTTCCTCTTAGAGGTGTGATCACAGCACAATGACACTGCAAAAACATAACAAGTTGCGAGGGGCGGGAGGTGTTGCTGGGGGAAGGCCTGGGGAGATTAAGTTAACTGGAAGCAGCGCCGTGCACCAGCGAGTAGCGAGGAGAGGGCAGAAAGAAAAAGTAGTGCACCAAAACAAAACATATGGCCCATAGTGAAAGGATCCAAGTATATATACCAAGATCTGGGTTGCTGTACTATAGAAGAGATGGCACGTTATAGACCCCTAGCATACTGGAGAAGGCTCTGGTCTACCCCGGAGTTGTCATTTTACGCCAACGCGCTAAAAGATGTAAGAGGGGCGGATCTATCGGGCAAGATTCCATGGTTACAAAAGATAAAGTGCACACTGGTAAACATGGGGCTGAGCCATCTGTGGGAAGACCCGGCAGGCAGTTTGTTTCCATCCAAAAAAGATCTTAAGGAAGCGTACTGGAATATGGTTAAAACAAATTGTCTGAAATCCATTAAGAATACCTCTCTGTCCGGCATTTTCCTGGAGCATAAACATGATACCCTGTTTGAGGATTACTGGGATTTTATAACCAAACCTTGTGACAGGAAGTTATACCATCAATTCAGGGTGGGTACACTCCCTGTTAAATCGTTCACACATAAATGGCACAGCCCATTGGATAACAAATGTGTTTCCTGCCCTGAGCAGGTTGAGACAATTCCCCACATTTTATTTGTCTGCCCAGCATATAAGATCCCCAGGGAGAAATGGTTGAAGCCAATTTGCTCCAACTTGGGTACCAGATCGAGTGCTATAGCTTTACGAATACTAAAGACCAATACACAGGAGCCCATAGTGATAGCCATGGCTAAATTTTTGAGCTGGATGTGGGGTATTCGAGCCAAAAATCTGAAGAATTAAGAATCAATAAATGGCAATTGTATTTAAAGAGAACTGTGATTACATTTGTTGCATATAATATTTGTATTACTGGGCCATGTTCGTTAGCTACTTTGATTATGCTTTTATACATTCTGTAGAACGCACGAGTATTATGTTGAAAAGGAAATATACATTTGAATGGTAGCTAGGCCAAGTCGACAGAGCGATGTGCTTTCTACACAATTAAATCATAGTAATTTATACAAATGTTTTAACCTTTTAACATTTTATATGAATGTATTTAATTTTTTTTTTATATAACGTACTTATATATATAGAGCCTTATGGTTTATTATTTAATGTATCTATTGTAATTTAACTCTTGTACGTATTTTTCCAGTCACGATGTAATACTGCTAATAATATTGTGTCTTTTATGATCGGAATGATCGAAATAAAGACTGCTTTGACTTGACTTGAAAGGATCCAAGTAGCAGGAGTAGTCGCCAGGGTGGGAACAAAACAGCCACACGCCAGGACAAATGTACACTATTCACCAACGAAAACAATGCAATTTGTAAAGGCAGACCAAGCAACCAATGAAAAAGTGGTGGGCATGTTCAAATCCCACAGAGGGATTACAGCATACCTCACAGAGCAGCACTTTCATGCTCCCTCTAGGCTCAACCTAAAAAGGACCTACATAAAAGATTGTATTCCCATTATTCCCATTAATGGGCCTTGAAGATAGCAGAGCATGATGAGACGACTGTGGCACAGGTTTCTTGTAGCTGATGGTATATAGTAAGACACTTAACATAACAGTTACTTTAAATTATATACTTTTCTGTCACACTCATGTGCATGTTATGTTATGTTAATAAAAATTGATAAATTACAACAAATCATACCCAGAGGTATATCTCGACGCTCAGCCAGCATAGAACCAGAACTAGAGACTAGAACAGCCATGTTTTCAAAATTTCGTGAACTTTGTGAAATCAGCACAGCATCAAAGGTGGAGAGGCAGTTGGTTACAGGCAGTAAGGTCCGTGAAGGAGAATGCTCTACCCCCGTATCTAACAGTGCGAATACAGGGAACAGTGAGGAGCTCCTTATCACTAGATCTTAAAATACGAGAAGGCTGATAGCAGTGCAGTTTATCCTTTTGATAGCGAGGGGCATTGCCCATCAAGGACTTGTGGTTGAGACAACAGATCCTAAACAAGATACGCTTTTGGACAGGAAGCCAAAGGAGAGCCTGGCGGGAGGTTACAAACCAGGTGGGCAGTCGTATTTTGCACCACCTGGAGTTTAGACAGTAGGGTGTCATGAACTGCAAAAAACAGCACATCGCTGTAATCCCTCTGCTTATAGAAAAGGCCTGGACCAGCGGTTTTCTGGCAAAAGAAGGTAGCCAAGGTAAAACCTTCCTTAGAAGGTAGCAATGTGATTCTTCAAGGAAAGTTCCTGGTCCAGTTTTGAGCCCAGACTTTTTAATGCGTAACGAGGCTCCACAACAGGGGCGGCTCCTCTGTAATGGCGTAGGAGCGTCGCCCAACAGCCCGCAACTTCATGTCACACTCACACTTCTGGGCATGAACTGCCCTTAGGTCTCTTTCTTGGCTCGCATCCACAACATAAATATTTACACAAAATAGGAGTGTTACTTAACACATTATCTAGCCAAGATGGGAGTTTTCTATCCGAAACCTAAGCATGATCAATACGAATGAAATTACAAAAACAACAAAGTTGTCCATACAAATTGATGATTAAAATGTACAACAGTATCCATGGTTACTTATGGGCAGGGACTTCAATCCCCATGAGGCAACCTAATTTCCCAGCGCTTGAGCGGCTGACGCCACGAGAATTTAGTGCCGAGCTTTCATTACACTGGATGGGATACCTTTGGTGATTAGTATTTGATTCGGGAGGACGTATCCACACCCGGGTATACCTCTCTACCCTTCTGGCTTAGGTGAAGGGCTCTTCTACCTTAGCCTTAGTATAATAACTTTTTGAAATAGCCTTCCAGTTCGCAGCAACACATGTCTTTGCGTTTTTAGTAACTTTTTAACCGTTTGAGCCGGAAACAATTTTTTTTGTTCAAATCTGCAGATTATGAAGCAGATGATGGATTATGTGGCAAATGTGGCTAATGTATAAATGACTAAGTGAAAATCGCCATATGCACACAATCACATAATTCCGGTAGCCCTGTGCATGTCCCATCAACAACAGGGTGACCTCCTAACTAAGACCGTCTGCTTCAACAAACCCTACAGCCGGTTTTCAAATTCCATCTAAATGGGACACTCAAAAGTATCCAGTCATTTTACAGTAGAGCTGAGAAACACTGTAGAAAACACTGATTGAAATTCATTTGCAAGTAGGCGTGGGTGTAACTCACGTAAAGTGTAGCGTAATTACGCAAAATTACAGTGAAAACTCCATATGATTATGTGCATTTACCACACTTTTCTTAGGGAAAATGCACCCTCGCGGCCAAAATGGACCATTGGATGCATTTAAAAAAAAAAGAAAATAGCACCAAATGCAGCAGAACACAAACAGCAGAAGCCACTCACACTCGCTAAATTTGTTGCCAAATTACTCATAATAATGTAATCACAGATTTTTCTGTAATTTCGTGTCAAAAGAGTAACGTGAATTTACCTAAATTACTCTGACTTTTCCAGCGAAATTAACAGTTTGGTCAGGCCTACTTACAACAGAGAATGCAACATATAGGAATTTCTGCTTAAATTTTGTTTATGTATTGATGGGATTTAAAATCTGCAGATGGTAGGGCTCAACTCCCAAAGAGTATGACTCTCTTCTGGAACACCTTTGCAAAAGTTGTCAGATTTTAGAAGGTGGGCATAACAGTACTTTCTAAATATGAGGTTCGTGCTTCTTTATTAGTATTCAATCACAGAGTAATTCACAGAACAATGCAAAAGATAATGCAGGGCAAACCGCGCAGAGTAAGGGAGAAACAGTAGTGTTTTTTTTAATGTGTTTATTCATTCTATATCTTGTACGAATTATGTTTGTACTGGCTCCCATGGAATACAGATGTACCAGTTTCTAACTGATGTACCACGTACATTTAAAAAAAAAATATGAAAACCTTTTTACTAAGGTTACTCATGCTTACGCATGTTCTCATGTGTATTTATGTGTATTCACCAGTCTGTAAAATCATAACTGTTTGAAAGGTACAAAGTACAGGGTATAAAAACTTCAAAGTTTTTTTCCTTTTTGGAAAATCACTCTTCTTGTACGTAATTATAATTCTTTGTGGAAAACATTTAAACGCAACGTTTTTTGTAGTCATACAGGGGTAGAGAAACTTCAATGGGTGTCTTGTATTTCAAATGAATTAACTTACAAGTGGCGGGAAATTGCAATAATAAGGTTTCACACTGTTCTTCAGAGGACTGCAGAGTGCAGTCATGGTACATCACCTCATTGACTTTGACATCACAAGAAACATTACACATGACATAATCATTGACAGAACTGATAGCATTTTTCAGTACATATAAATGGTAGTAAGGAGCGCATAGCAATATTTACTGGTATCGTAAATTTCATACCGCTGTATCCTCCAAAGTCGATTAGTGTGACTATTGTTGAGGAGCAAGTAAATGGGAGTTTAGGGAATGGATAGACTCTAAACTTTATAAACTTAAACTCATCCGTTGTGTCTGTTTTTTCAGCTTGCTCCGGAGACTAAGGCTGTCATTAACTGGATTATGGACATTCCATTTGTCCTCTCAGCCAACCTGCATGGAGGGGACCTGGTAGCAAACTACCCGTATGATGAAACGCGAAGCGGTAACTACAAATCAAAATGTCATAAGTGAGATTTGAGTGGTGCTGCACATGTTGTGTTAATGAGCTTAATCTTTTTTGTGAGGGAATATAGTAAGTAAAATTTAGATATTCGAAGACAATTTCACAACGAATGCAGTTAGTGCTAAGTTTTTTTTACTGTACTTATTTTAAGCAATCCATCTCCAAGCACATAGTGCATGCATACCAAGTCGTGTCACAGGTAAGACTCATTTGGCTAATGGAATGTGATGCAGCGGAAAGGGGCTTTGCCAAATTTTACCATCAGAAACCAATTTCAACACTTACCAGTCCCTTCCGCTGCATAATCTAAAACATGTTACCAATTTCCATATTTATGTGGTCCTCTCTCCAATGGACCTTTTAGAGTTGTAAGGATTGACAAAGATAAGACAGAATCCTAATCTTATGAGGACCTAAACATAGACAAATAATATAAAATACTATAATCAAATGTACATTAATAATGAGAGACTCTGATTACTTGTCAAGTTGCTTTTATCTAATTTAAGAATGTGAATGCTCATCAAGTACAATACAGCCCGAATCATAGATTATGAGACAAAATCCTAACCTAAGTTAAACTTAAGTTAAACTTGAGTTAAACTTAAGTTAGGATTTTGTCTTAAGTTCGTCTTAAGTTTTGGTCTTAAGACAAAATCCTAACTTAAGTTAAATTTAAGTTAAACTTATGTTAAACTTAAATTAGGATTTTGCCTTAAGACCAAAACTTAAGACAAACTTAAGACAAAACCCTAACTTAAGTTTACCTTAAGTTTAACTTAAGTTAGGATTTTGTCTTAAGACCAAAACTTAAGACAAACTTAAGACAAAATCCTAACTTTACTACTCCTAAATGCCTTTTGTGAATACCGAAAGTCGTAAAGTTAGGATTTTGTCTCAGATTACTTTTGTGAATCGGGCCCAGTGTCTCCTATCTTCTACTACATTTATGAATTCAATTTCTCCCTGATGCAAACTACAGGTTAAGTTATTATGATGTGCATACACAGTATCTATTGTTTTGGTAGTAAGGAAAAACTCCCCAAAATATTCTGCATTTTTCACACTACTCTCCGTATTCATATTCTTTCTAATAGGTATTTCAGAAAAAACTAAATCAAAATTTGAATGTATTGCAAACTGCCTTTTTCATAGAACAAACTTGTTAGTACACTACACGAGATTCCATAGATTAAAGGTAGGTGATGATAAGTCACCCCCTC
The DNA here is from genome assembly GCA_963921515.1 of Calotriton arnoldi. Classification (NCBI taxonomy): domain Eukaryota; kingdom Metazoa; phylum Chordata; class Amphibia; order Caudata; family Salamandridae; genus Calotriton; species Calotriton arnoldi. The sequence goes on from CAWUFW010007337.1 coordinate 441,544, forward strand.
AGACACAGACGACGGTAATTGCATGCACACGTAACAATCTCTTGCATCCATAGTATCCACATATTCGTACAATAATTTGGTGAAAACATTTAACGAAAAACCATTAATGGAACTATCTTGATGCAAATTGTTTCCGGTTAATCTCTTAATATTAGTCTGTGGATCTTCTTTAAGATCTTCTACATCTAATTTCTCACTCACCAGATTATTAGTATTATTATTCTTAGTTGGATACATTAAATAAGGCACAATGACAATTAATGTTAACCAAGCAAACATCATTAATAAAACACTTATAAAGCAAGCGTTAATACATCTACGTTTAAAACCTTGATTTTGATATCCAGTCTCTTGAAATTTTGCCCTTGCCATTATCTCTAAGAACTAAAGAAAAATAAAAAAATAAAACTAAAAAACAGCTAGATAAAAATTATGTATATAAAGTATGTATAGCCATTAAAAAGTATGTGTATCCAAGCACCTCTTAAGCCTTGTTGCTTCTCCCCTCTTCTTTTTTTTTCTCTCTACAGCCTTTAACTGAGTTCCAGCTTAATTTTCTGCACTTTTCAGAACAGCTTTTTCAATCTTCTGCCCCCTAATTTTAAACACAGTTAATTTAGGGTGCTCGTAACAGTTTCTGTAGCTTGATTTTGCAACAGTCTTTTCTTCACAATGATCTGTAGGTTCAACTGCTTCAGCCACTACATATGTCCATTCAGGTGCTGTGTACTTTTTGTTCGGAACTCTTGCTCTTTTTGTTCTCCGAACTGTATCTTCTTCTGAATCGCTTTGTTCTGATTGGCTCGACACTTCGATTATTGTATTTGGAACCTTTTTATTCAGAGTGTATTTCAGTCTTTTCACTCCTCTTGGCCATATATCTCCTTTTCTTGCCTTATTCGCTTGCGCAGAGTCACCAGATTCAAGACTTGACTCAAAACTTCTTTTATTTGATTCCTTTCTGGTTTGCTCTTACTCTTCAATCACACTCTTTTCTGCATCGGATTTAACAGTCTCACAAGACCCAGTAACTGATGCCCACTCTACTCAATTCTGTTCAGACTTTCTTTGGCCTTCAGTCTGTTATGGATTTCTTTGATCACTTTCTCTCCTTCTTCCTTGATCAATTTCATTCGTTTCTGTTCTTTCAAGTGGACTTGGGACTCTTCTTGTGTGACTAGCATGAATCTAATTTGGCAAGCCACCACACTTCACTGCTGTCGTTGTCACCAGTATCACTTGATATGGCCCATGCCAACGTGGTTCCAAACATGACTTTCTCACGTGTTTCTTAACTAAGACCCACTCTCCAGGGCTCAGGTCATGTGCTTGTTCTTGCTGTGTTGTGGTTGCAACTTCTCCAACCTGATGAAACACAGAACGCACAACATCAGCCAATCCTTTGCAATAATCGAGCACTAGATCATCAGTTATATTCATCAGTTGATTTGCTGAAGCTATTGGCTGTCTCATTGCTCTGCCCATAATAACTTCATGGGGCGATAATCCAGTCTTTTTATCAGGGATACTTCTCAAACTTATCAAAACTAAGGGTAAAGCATCTGGCCATTTTAATGCTGTGGATGCACACACTTTTGAAAGTCTTGATTTAATTGTACCATTTATCTGTTCGACCACACCTGAGGCTTCTGGTCGATAGGCACAATGTAACTTTTGCTCAATTTGCAATGCTGCACAAATCATCCGAATTATTTCATTATTAAAGTGTGTACCTCTATAAGTTTCTTAAGAGATTGGAAATCCAAACCGTGGTATTATTTCTCTCAGCAGCAATTTAGCAACAGTTAGGCTATCGTTTCGTCTTGTTGGGTAAGCTTCCACCCAACGAGAGAACAGACAAACCACCACCAGCACATATTTCAATCCATTACATGGAGGCATTCTATAAAACCAGCCTGCAATTGAGTAAATGGACCTGCTGCTTTTCCAATTCGTCACCAACTGACAACAGTCTTTCTCCCTGCATTTTGCTGCTGGCAAGTTATACATCTCTGGCAAAGACTTTCTGCAATGACCCTGAATTTAGGGTTGTACCATGTCTGTTTGAATAACCTAATCATTGCATCTCTTCCTACATGTGTTAGACCATGATACATTCTAGCCATTTGTGACAACAGAGTGTCTGGCATTATTGGTCTTCTATTAGTATAGACCCACACTTCATCTTCGGCCCTACGTGAACAACCTGCCTTGATCCAAATTTCCTTTTCTTTCTCACTGGCTTCTTCCTGCAGTTGCCTAATTTCTTCCCATGGCTCCACAGAAGAAAACATCAAATGGTATTTCTCATCAGATGTCTTCATACTTTTGTTGATTGAAATTGAATTTTGAGCACAAAATCGTGCAACTTGGTCTGCATAGCGATTTCCATTTGCAATGTAATCATCTCCTGATTTATGTGCTGAACATTTGACAACTCCAATTTCTTTGGACAATTGTAGTGCAACCAACAACTCTTTTACATAATTTCCATTTCAAATTGGTGAACCAGATGAGGTTAAAAATCCACGTTGCAACCACAATTGTCCAAAATCATGGACAACTCCAAAACCATATTGACTATCAGTGAATATGGTTATTCTCAAATTTTTGCCAATGATGCATGCCCTTGTTAACGCAATCGATTCCGAAATTTGGGCTGAACTTACTTCTTTCAAGCATGAAGCTACTATGACCATAGCCACTGTACAGACTGCATATGAAGCACGCAAAGTACCCCTTTTATCCCTCAAGCAAGATCCGTCCACAAACATTACGCAATCTGATTCAGACAACGGTGTATCTTTTATATCAGGCCTTGGTTTTGTACACAGCTCAGTCACAAACTAGCTGGATTCAAATTTGTGCATCTTGTCACAGTCACATTTTCAGCTTCCAGAATCACTCTTTCATATTTTGTCAACCGACTACTTGTAAGCTGCTGTGTTCGAGTTCATGTCAACAAGATCTCAACAGAATGTGGCACATGCACTCTCAATGGATGTCCCATTACTCTGTTCCAAACTTACACAAGTAGCAGCAACTGCTTTCAAACATCCTGGTAAAGCTGCAGCCACTGAATCTAATGTTGCAGAAAAATATGCCACAGGAGGACGTGCTGTTCCTTGCATTTGCGTTAGAACTGAAAGTGCACAACCGTCTCTTTCACAGCAGAATAATGCAAAATCCTTGTTGTAATCTGGCATTCCTAATGCGGGTGCTCGATAAAGGCTGTCTCGCAATTCCACAAATGCCTTCATGCATTCCTCATTCAATTGAATTGGATCAGTCACATCTTTATGTGTCGATCCTTGTAATGGCTTGACTGTCAGTGAAAAACCACTGATCCATTGTCTGCAGTATCCAACCTTTCCCAAAAACATTCAAACTTCTTTCTGCATTTTGGGTGGATTCATTTGCAAGATCGCAGTTATTCGATCTGGTGATACTTTCCTGACTCCTTTCTCAATTTTGTGGCCCAAATATAGAACTTCTTTTTTGACAGAATTGCCGTTTTTCTGGTGACACTTTAGGCCCACCTACTGCCAAATAGTTCAGTAGAGCAATAGTATCTGTCACACATGCTTCTGTACTCCTTGATACAATGAGCAAATCATCAATGTATTGCACCAAAACTGAGTCTTCTGGCATTACCAATGACTCTAAGCAACTCTTCAAAATCTGATTTAAGATAGAGTGGCTCTCTGTATACCCTTGAGGAACTCGGCACCATACCAAAACACGGTCTCTGAACCGGAACGCAAATAAATATTGGCTATCTGGATGCAAGGGTATCGATTAAAAATGCTTGGCATAAATAAATTACTGTGAACCATTCTGCGTCACATGGAATTTGATAAAGAATCACTGCGGGGTTTGGTACTATTGGACAACAGGGTATCACTATCTATTAATCTTCCTCAAATCTTGAACTATTCTATACTTACCGCTCGGGTTTTTAATTCTCATAGTAGGTGAATTACAAGGACTCTCCAGTATCTCACTCAAAATACCCTGTTCGATCATTGTTAGAAATGGGGGTCTCTAGTTGGCAGAGGTAGGTACCTTTGTCCAAATAGAGACCCTTGCTTCTAGTCAGGGGGGATACACTCCAAAAATAACCCCTGCTCACCCCCTTGGTAGCTTGGCACGAGCAGACAGGCTTATCTCAGAGGGAGTGTGTAAGGCATTTGTGAACACATACAGTAATACAGTGAAAACACTACAAATGGGCACCACACCAGTTTAGAAAAATAAGTAAACTTTATCTAAACCAAAACAAGACCAAACGACAAAAATCCTCAATACAGTAATCAAAATATGACTTTCAAAAGGTAGAAACAATTCTGTCCATAGCAAACTATGGATGCAATACTTTCAACACAACGTACCTTGGATGCGTCACAGTCACAAACAAAAACAGCCACAGGGAAGGTGATGCGTCGGTTCCTTACGCCCAGGGAAGGTGATGCGTTGGTTCCTTACTGCCACGCAGGGGAGATGATGCGTCGGTTCCTTACTGAAGGGGAGGTGATGCGTCGGTTTCTTACTGTGTGGGGAGGTGATGTGTCGGTTTCCTACTGCGGCCCTGGTATTCCTGTAGACTTGGCGCCCAAATGCGATGTGTTGCGCCGCTTTGCAAGGCTTCGCGTCGTCCGGCGTCGGTGCTGGGGGCTGCACGGCGAGGCTTCGCATCACCCGGCGGGACTTGGCGCGGCTTCGAGTCGCCCTGCGCCGGTTCCGAGAGGCTTTGCACAGTTTTGCGATGCTTTGCGCCGGTTCTTGCAGAGAGCAGCTGCAAAATCCACTTCTGAGGCCTTTTGACTGCAGGGGCCGAGACCCCAGACTTTTAGATCACTTCTGGTCAATCAAGAGGAACCTTTGCTAAGGAGAAGAGCCGGATAAGCTGAGGAGGAATACTGCCTCTGTGCTGTTTGCAGTCTGGGGTTGGCCTGCAGTGGCTACTTGCTGCCAAGGAAAGGAGAAAAGGACTTTGCTGTTTGCTTTGTCACCTGCTTGAGGAAAAGATCTCCAAGGGCTTGAAATTGAGCTTGCCTCCTGTTAAGAAGTCTCAGGGACACAAAAGACTTCCTGCAACTCTGCTGGTGCTGCTGGACTCTGCCATCTATGAGTCCTACCCTTGCTTGAGGTACCCCCTTTTTTTATACACAAAAATCCTTTGTTCTCTGAAGGCAGAGAGTGTCTGTACCCAGCCAAAACCAGTTCTGTGGGGCACTTTGCAAATGCACAACAACCTCCATTGTCAGTGTGAGCCCTGGCTCCAGACACACCACAGGGGGGCGGAGCCGTCATTGTGGAAGGCAGGCATAGCCCTATTCAGGTGATGGTGCTACTCCTCCCACCACTCCAAATGCAGACAGGCCTATTCAGCCCAGCCCTGACTCAGCAGACTTCTGGAACCGCTGCCCTTCTCCAGCCCCTGTCATCCAAAAGCCAGACGTGAAATACACAAACCTAGCAGAGGCACACTGGATGGTTAGGCAAGAAAATACCTTCTTTCTACAAGTGGTATTTTCAAACACAGAATGCAAAAATCACCCTCATTAAAAGATGCACTTTAACATTCTGAGTTCAGGCATACTAAGCTTTATTTTCTATCTTGTTCCCAGGGTCAGTTATGTCTATAACATGTTATAAACAAACTCCCCATTCTGTCATATCAGAACAGATAGCCTTGCAATAGTGAAAAACGAAATTGGCAGTATTTCACAATCAGGACATGCCACACACATCAGGGCATGACCTACCTTTCACATACAATGCACCCTGCCTACAGGGGTACCTTGGGCCTACCTTAGGGGTGACTAACATGTAGAAAAGGGAAAGTTTAGGGCCTGGCAAGTGTGTGCACTTGCCAAGTCGACATGGCAGTCCTAGACTGCACACAGGCTCTGCAATGGCAGGCCAGAGTTACATTTTACAGGCTGCTTCTGTAGGTGGCACAATCAGTGCTGCAAGCCCACTAGCAGCATTTGATTTACAGGCCCTGGACACACACAGTGCACTATACTAGGGTCTGACTAGTAAATCAAATAGCCAATCATGGAAACACCAATCCATAACAACAATTTACAGGGAGAGCATATGTACTTTAGCACTGATCAGCAGTGGTAAAGTGCCCAGAGTCATAAAACCACCAACAACAGGTCAGAAAAAATACAGGAGGAAGGCAAAAAGGCCTGGGATGACCCTGCAGAAAGGGCCAAATCCAACAATCATCAATTCAATTACAGGTGTTACTCCTGCAATTGTTTCAGGACTCATTTTGTATTGTGGCATTTTTGGAAATTCTGCACCTCGTTTGACTGAAATCTGAATAGGATCAACTCCTTTCATTAGTCCAATATCTTTTCCTGAAAAATCCCACACATCAGTCAACACTGTGTCTCTCAACTCAGCAGGCAAATCCTTCGCTGTAAATAAAGGATATAAATCATTCACCTCTGTCCCTTGCCTCTCCATCATCATTTTGAACACCACATCCTCATCCTTCGTATGTAATACTATTCCATCTGGTGGGGGGCGTGGCTAGCAGCCAGACATGGCGGACGTCTTCTAGACGAGCTCCGGACCTGGGCCGCTAAATCCTGAAATATCCTGAGGTCGACTGCAGGACGGGGGCTGTAGGTGAGCGGGCGGCTGGCCGGGTGTGATGCGAAGACTCAGAGCTGCGTGGATGGCGAGGAACGCTGATACGGGCGGAGGTGTCGACCCCGGTGCCTGACTGCGCAGACGACAGCGGAGAGACGCTTGGGACCCGGTGCGAGTAGACCTGGACATCTCCGGTAAGCGGAATTGCTGCCTGATCCACTGTGGTCCAGAGTTGTGCGTGACGAGCGCTGGGACAGGACTGTGTTCACAGAGGAGGTGGTGCCGCGAGATCCGCATGCGACGCCATTATGGAGCGAGAGTGACTGCGTCTGGGGGAAGACAGAGTAATTGAGCCCGGGGCTGGGTTGCGGCCTATCCCCCTCCTGGGTCTGCGTGTCGGAGGTGGTGGAGCTGGACGACGGCAACCGGCCCTCAACAGTGCCTGAAGCAGGGGACAGTGACGTGCAATAGTGAATCCGTCTGCACGAAGGAGGTGGGGGGGACCGGCGGCCGGGTGGGCCCCGCTGGTTGCCGGTTTCCTTTCCTTCCTGATTGACCTTGGTTTCGCTGTGGAGCCCTCACATGGGCAATGAGGAGTGGAGCTTGGGCACACCTCGCGCTGCGGAAGTGCAAGTTATAGGCCCCCCCAGGCTGAGGATGTGGATTGCCTGCGGTCCCCTGCCCCACCCCCCTGCCGCTGTGCCGCCCTGCCATAACTAGACCCTGACCCGGAGGTACAGTGGTGGTGCCACGAGTTGTGTAGAGGCCGTCACTAGACTGTGCTGTAAAGAACAGCGACTGGGCTGCTGTGTGGCGCTACTGGAAGTGGACGGAGGTGTCTGCTGGGCCACACGACTGGCGCACTGCTCCTGAAGTGTCCGGTAATTGTTCTTGCTGCCAGTTGTGTCGACTATCTCTCTCCTGTCTCACATGATGGGGCGTAACAGAGCAAAGCAACAAGACCCGGGAGGCTCAGACTCTGTCCCGGACACCGCGGAGAACGTGGATGCCTCGCTCACTCCGGGGTGTGTCCCGTCTACTGTTGTACCTGCACCTGTGGACAAGTTAGATCTGATCTTACAGGAGGTGAGGGACTCCAGGAGGGCGATCGAGATGCAAATTGGGACCCTGACCACTGTCCTTACTTTGCTACGGGCGGACCACACGAAACTTGTGGACAAGGTGAAGGATAACGCTACGTCGCTGGAGGGCTTGGCGCCGCGTCAGGCACAGAGTGAGATCCATATTAAACAACTGCAGGACCAGGTTGTTACCCTGCTAGACCGTGTGGAGGATGCGGAAGGCAGAGCTCGACGGAGCAACATTCGTGTCATTGGCTTGCCAGAAAGGAGCGAAGGGAATGACGCACCACGCTATATGGAACAATGGTTCAAAGACCACGTCACGACGGAGGGACTTACCACGCAATACTGTATTGAACGAGCGCACAGAATACCCACCGGGCGACCAAGACCAGGGGCCCCCCCACGACCTCTTATAGTAAAATTGTTAAACTTTCGCGACAGAGACACTCTACTGCAGAAGGCTCGTGAACTACCTCAGATACAATTTGAGAATGCCAGGATATCACTCTATCCTGACTACACGGTTCTGGTGCAGAGGCGGCGCTCTTCCTTCATGGCGGTTAAGAAAAGACTTAGAGCTTTAAACCTAAAATATGCGCTTCTTTTCCGGCTCGATTAAAAATTTTGCACGACCAAAAGGCTTACTTTTTTGAGAGTCCCGGAGACGTGGACGACTGGCTGGAGGTGATGGAATTGACCAATGCTGCAACACCTGCCTCTCACTCCACTGCAAAGACTCGGAACAGTCCTGTTGCACCCACTGGTCGTGGCGGTAGACGATCGCGCAGGATCCCTGCGCGGACATATCTCACTTCGCAACAGATACAGAGGAACAAATCGCAGGCGATTGTCGCAGCAGCCACCTTTACACATGCCGCGAGAGCTGAGGCCAAGACTTCCTCCGAAGACGAAGAAACGCACGACACGGACTCGGAGGGCAGTATGGCCCTTTTTCCTTCTGCAACCCCACAGTTAATTAATGATCTATACGGCTAAAGTAGCCGCTGCTCGCATTGTGCCTCCGACTGCAGGACGACTCTATAATGAGTGTTGGAAATATGTGTATGATTATTTGTGAAGTAACATGTTTGTATGGCCCAGGTTCCGTGGTAGCTTACATGTACTGTTGTAGTGAAGGTCGCACCACATGGAGAGCGCTAGCGATGTCCCCCACATGGCGAATGCGCTTTACGTAACCATTATGTTTTTTCTTGTTCAGTGGGGTTATATGGTCCGGTATCGTTTTTTGACCAGACCGAGTATTGGGGTTTTTGGGGGGGTTGGTCCCAGGATAGCTATAGCTCTAGATAGGCTAGGCAGCTCGAGCACTACGCTAGTTTTTAAGCGAGTACTACCTACACCACGATGCATACGTTGGGTAAATATATCATACTGACATGGAATATTCGGGGCATGGGTTCGGTGCAAAAACGCCATAGAGTGCATGCACAACTGCAACGCCGCAAGGCGCAGATCGTATATCTACAAGAGTCGCATATGGTGGATAGTGAGATGGGGAAACTCCGCAAGAAATGGAGAGGGCAAATTTTTTCTACTACGTACTCCAGCTATGCGAGGGGTACTACAATTTGGGTGAGGCATGGAGTGCCATTCTTAGCTTTGGAACAGAGGATAGACAAGCAAGGGCGGTACATATTTGTAAGAGGAACGCTAGATTGTCAACCTGTGGTGCTTGGCACTGTATATGCCCCGAATTTTGATCAAGATAAATATTGGGATATGTTAAATATTGCATTGGCTGGGTGGGAATCACATGCCTGGATTGTAGGAGGTGATTGTAACGCAGTAATGGATGTCTCACTGGACAGGTCGCACCCACCCCTGCATGGAGCGGGAGTTTTTAAACAGACTGAGGCACTGGGCAGATGGGCAGCTGGGTGGGAACTGTGTGATGTCTGGAGGATGCGACACCCAACACACAGGGAATATTCCTTCTATTCCCCCGTCCACGTACTCCACACGAGGATAGATAGAATATATTGTTCCAACAGGATTGCTATGCAGGTACCCCAAGCTACATATTTACCAAAGACGTTTTCGGATCATAACCCGTTGGAGATTGTTCTTACCTGGGGTAGGGTACCCACTCCGGTTCCCACGTGGCGTATGTGGCCGCAGATATTGGAAGACTCTGTCTTCCGCACTGATCTGCTAGATACCATTGAGAATTATTTTGCAGAAAATAGTAACACGGCGTCGACTAGACTGATTGAATGGGACGCTTTCAAGGTCGTGGTTCGGGGAGAGCAATTAGCTCGACTGTGGGAGCCAGGCAGGAACTTCACAAGTCCCTACTGGGGGTGGAACATGCTATGGGTAGGTTGGAACAAGACGCAGTGACTGATGAATCCAAACGGGCCCCACTTCAGGAGGCTAGAATTAAACACGCAGAGCTATTAGAGTCTCTGCGTGTCATTGATTATCAGACATATTCGCAGCGAACTCACACCGAAGCGGATAAGTCTGGAACTCTGCTTGCCAGGTTGATCCGAGATACCCCTCCAGCGGTGGTTATAAATGAAATACATACCTCAGCAGGGGTTAGCGCCATTACTCAAGGGGATATCAATACCGCCTTTCGTCAATACTATGCCACCCTATATAGTTCATCGGATAACAACGCGATGACCCACTCGGAGACTCTCTTGTCCGACCTCACATACCCGCAACTTACGGCGGCAGCCCAGAAAGGATTGGCGGGGCCCATCACCCAATCTGAGATTAGGGTTGCTATGAAGGGACTCCCGCGGAACAAAACCCCAGGGCTGGACGGTCTTCCAATTGAATTCTATGCTACGTATGCTGATTCACTAGTGCCTCAGTTGGAAATACTGTATAACACAGCACTGGAAAGGGGCTCTCTACCACTCACCACGGTGCAAGCATTGGTAATATCACTCCCAAAAGCTGGTAGGGATCCCACAGATATGGCCAGCTATCGTCCGTTGTCCTTATTAACCACGGGGTATAAAATACTGAGTAAAATGTTGGCCAATAGACTACTGCCCTATCTGTCCCAGCTCATCCATGTAGACCAAACCGGCTTTTACCTGCACGTAGCACATCACTGAACACTAGAAAGCTCCATTATCTCCTGACTGAAGCGCCGAAACGGTTCCCTCATGCGGGTTGCATTTCCCTGGATCTGCGGCAAGCATTTGACTCCATTAGATGGGACTATATGTTTCAGGCGCTGGGGAAATTTGGAATTCCGGAAGGCTATATTTCCTGGTTGCGCCTCTTGTATGATGCCCCCACAGCGCGTGCCCGTACTGGTAACCACATCTCAGCGGAGTACTCCATACACAGGGGGACTAGACAGGGCTGCCCTTTATCGCCTCTTGTCTTTATATTGGCATTAGAACCACTGGCCATAAGGATGTGTCAAGATCTCCTTGACAGGGGTATACCGCTAGGGAATACGACGCATCTGTTCTCTGCGTATGCAGACGATATTATTCTATACTTGCGCGATCTCCGTCTACCCTTGGATCCGATCTATGAGGTATTTCGCCATTTTGAAAATATTTCTGGCTTGGCCATTAATGTTGCAAAATCACACGCCTTTTTCTTCATAGACCATACAGAAATCACTGAAGTAGAATTTGGAGATACCAGGCTCCAGGTGGTGCCGCACACTTTTAAATACCTAGGTATTCAGGTCTACCGGACCCATACTGATATGCTGGACGGTAACCTACACCATGCGCTTAGAGCCTTGCGGTCCAGCATCACTTTCTGGACCTCATTGCCGCTGTCTGTCATGGGTAGGGCGGCTTTGGCAAAAATGGTGGTTCTACCGAGACTGCTATACTATTTTACTAACTTACCATTGATGGTGCCACATTCTACGTTTGGTCTGATGAACACTTTGCTTATTGATCTTATCTGGGGCGCTGGCAGAAGACGTATTAGTCTGAAGAAGTTGCAATTGGGTACAAATAGAGGGGGCCTGGGCGTTCCGGACTTGCGTGCATACTACTACGCATGCCAATTACAATGGCTGTCATATTGGATAGCGGGGCGTAATTTACAGGAGATAGGATACACCGAGGTGGACATAGATCGTGGTGCATTACATACCCTGCTGTTACCTGGTGGAGTGGTCCCGAAGGATCCCCCCCCTCTGCTGCGCACGGCGCTTCAATGTTGGAAAGCAGCACTGCAATATACGCATGCACCCCATGCATATGCGGGTAACATCCCGCTACTGGGTATTCCACTGAGGGTCGGCAGGCTTACTAAGCGCAAGATAACACCGTGGCTAGATGCAGAGATTAGCACAGTGGCGGATCTGTTTGGGGCGGGAACGCTACTAGATCATGACACATTTGTTAATGAAACGGGTGCCCCAGCGCACTTATATTTATTGCATGCTGCACTGTTCCAATATATAAAGAGGCACTGGGCCCCGCAGAGACAGGAACCCCCACTCACGACTTGGTAAAAATGCTTTACTATATGGGCAGAGGCAGACACCTTATTAGATGGCTTTACACTGGTTTGCGCGCACATACGATGGTAGCTCTGGATTCATTGAGGGCGGCATGGAGTGAGGACATAGACAGAGACTTGGCAGACAAGGAATGGTTGTGTGTACTTGAACACCCCAAAAGGTCTCTAGAAATGCAAAATTCAAATTTATTCAAATTATGATACTTCATCGAGCTTACCTTACGCCACATAAACTGGATAAAATGTTTCCACAGACGCAGCATCACTGTCCGAGATGTCTGTTAGAAGGGGTGGACCTGCCTCATATGATATGGACTTGCCCGAAAGTGCGGGGGTACTGGGACCATGTTCATAACATAATTAACGGAGCTGCACACCGTGAAATACTAAACACTATGGAAGAATGCATACTAGGCCTACACAAACAAGTCTCCAAACATAAGGTACAATATCGATTTATAGACCTGGCGCTTATTTTAGCGATACGTGCCATCACTATGCGCTGGAAATCGCGGACCCCTCCCTCCGTGCTCACGTGGCATAGTGAGATGCTGCGTTGGGGCAATGCAGAAAGTGCTGCTTTGCGCAGAGAGGAACTCAGGCCTACGCAAGACTCCTATAGCGCTGGAATGGGATGTGATGCTTGAGGCTTTCAAATCAGTTGATGTTCATCAATACGACACCGAACTCCCACAGTTGACTGCACATTAGGATGCCTACTCCCCGTATGTCGTATTACACGTAGCAGTGGTTTTTATTGATTATTGTCACATACCTTTTCTATGTAGCCTACAATGTCTATCACACGATATTTTTAATATACTGTATATTCATGGGACCAAAGGGACAGGGGTGGGGGGAGTTGGAGATTAGTTTGTTGGGTAATTATGTATAAATATGGCTGTGGACACGAGATGTGCTTCTGCAGCAAGACATTATTGGACGTTTATAGCATGGCAAACAACACTAGAAATGTTGGCTTCATCAGCTATATATGATGATTTAAAAATTTTTTTTTTTAATTGTTTTTCATTACCTATATGCTGGCTGACACAAAGGGTACTCCTTAGGGTCATAATGTAATAGCAGCAACTTATCAGTGCATGCCGCCTGAGACATGTCTATGATCTTATATGCCGTGCAATGCAGTAAAGTATTGTATTTGTTTTACGAAAATCAATAAAATTATGTTTAAAAAAAAAAAAAAAAAAAAAATACTATTCCATCTGGTGTACAATAGATGGTGCAATTCATTCTGCATAGTAAATCTCTACCTAGCAAGTAAACTGGACTTGTATCACACACCACATAACGGTGCAAGTCTCAAAAGTCTCCAATTTGTACCTTCATTGGTTTTGTCACTGGAGTTCTAATCAATTGATTTGAAACACCTACAACTTGGATAGTATATCCCGAGAGGGGTAGGTTAGGAATTTCCATAGTTCTCACAGTGGAACGGGTAGCACCAGTGTCTACAAGGAATGTAATCACATTGCCTTCTACTTCTCCATCTACAAAGGGACCACACTGGACCTCTAGAGATGCGGCAAGCACGCACTCCTCCTCCCCCCTCAGGCACCGTCATTGAGATGTATCTGAACAACTCTCCTGGCACTGCAACCAATATTGTGGAGCCATTTGTACATTTTTATTAACTGATTCACCCGTATGAAAACCCACATTCGTACTGTATCTTTGTACTTGAGCATTCATATTTTCACTTGGCATCGGGGCTTGTGGTATTTGAGCCTCTGTTATCACCTGTTGTTGATTCTTGTTCATTTCGACCTGCATCTGCTGATTGAAATTCTGATTCATTTAATTATTTCCTAGCAAAGCCTTACACTCACATTTCCAATGCCCCAACTTTCTGCACGCATAACACAGATACTTTTCTTTCATATCCTCTATGTTACCTCTACCTCTTCCTTTTCCTTGTGCAGAAACACCACCATTCACCATGATACCTCCCATTGCAGCAGTCTGACCATACTGAACATTCTGATTCTGACCCTGTCCTTGGAAACCTGTTTGAGAGAAGTCTACAAAATTACCACCTTTCTGTGCGGCTTTCATCTGAGCCCACATTAATTTCTCTTTCAACTTCTTGTGTCTTGTTTCGATATCATCACTACAATATTTTGCATACCGCAATATCTCATCTATACCTTTGCTCTGCCAACAAATCAAATGATGTTGAATCATTCTACTAATCTCCGGTTTCAATCCAAACACAAACCTGTATACAGAATGTCCCATATCTTTGTCAGTAATGTTCTCAATACCACTGTATTGTTTAAACTTGTAAAAGCCTTTCATAGTAAGCATGTACTGTTTCTTTCATTTCCTGAGTTGTTCTATCTATTTTTACCCAATCTGTTTCCTTTGGTGAAATCTTTCCCTTCAAATAGGTAATGACCTGATTATATTTTTTCATCACTTCATCTGATGGTGCTCCAGTCTTTGCATCTCTGGGATATTTTTCTTTAGGCCAATCTACAGCAATCTTACACCCAACCCACAAATCAGCTGGAACCACAATATCAAACAAACCATCTAAATCCTTCTACAAGACTTTTGAACTTTTACAAATCTCTCTACTTGTTTATACCACTCAACTGGTTTTTCTCTCAATCTGGGGAACTCATTCGTAAAAGACAGTATATCCTGCCTTGACCAAGAGACATGAACATATCCATCTCCTGGTACCTCTCTCATTGGATATATCATTTCAGTCGTTGTCTCTGTACCTGTTTCTCTCGCCAGAAACATTGATGAAACTCCTTGATTTGCAACCATTTCTTCTTTCTTTTTAGCCCATCTGCCTTTCCAACGTTCCAATTCACCCTATTGTTTCAATGTTTTAATCAGCTCTTTGATTTGCAATCGCTTTCCTGAAGCATTCAAACTCTCCAAGTCCTTGTCACTAAAATCCAATCTATATGTTTTCTGTAAGGCCTTTGATTTTTCTATGTCAATACCATAGGTCTGTGCTACTTCAGCAAATCTCTCATGAAGACTCTTCGCTCTCATTGTAATATTTTTACATAAAAACAATAACTCTTCCTCCTGATATTTACTCAATCTTTCAGGACTGATCATACTCAAATTAATTTCTTCCAAATCCGCTTTTAATCTACCCACATTCATATTCCTGCTCTTATCGATTTTGTTAGACACCATCCCTCTAATCCATTCATCCAATTCCTCTGGGGATGGCCCTATTGAACCTTCTGATGTAGGTGTCACTAGTCTTCTTGGTTCTATTTGCACATTACGCTTTGGTGTTTCCATTGACTCTTCTGAAATGTCATTCAATGATCCTCTCTTACTCGCACCACCACTAGTCCTATTGTTAACAGGCACTGTCAATGCATGCACTTGTTAAATACTCTGGCCCTCACTATACAATGGAACTATGGGACCAATAGTCACAGGGACTGACAAAGCATCTGCATTCAAATTCCATTGACTAATCTTTTTTGTTAAATCATCTTTCACCTGACTGACTACGTTTTTATTTTTCCTTTGAGAAAACTGAGGAACTTCCACTTGAATCATCGGAGCACTTGGGGTAATTCTTTCTTGTTCTTCCTGATATGGTGGAGGGTAAACATTCTTTACAACGACTGCGTTACAATGCAGTCCATTACCCCGCATTTTTTACTCCACTAAATCTTTTACAACACAGGGCTTCACACCGCAGACCATTACAGTGCACTCCCCGTTACAACGCCCCGGTGGAGTTAGAATAGTAAATTGCGTTGTAATGGACAATGCGTTGTAATGGATTGCGGTGTAAAGGCCTGCGTTGTAAAAGATTTCGCAGAGTAAAAACTGCGGGGTAATGGCACTCGTAAACTCGTGCGGAGTAAAGAGTCATATTCATGGTGGAGGCCTATTTCACAAAAATTCATCCAACAACTCGTCATCAACTTCATTTGGATCTGGACACGTTTCCACAACATTTTTCTTTTTCTCTTTACACTTTCCCTCTTCCTGATTCTCCACTAAAACAACTGGGTATAATCCTTCACCAACCGGTATCACATCTCTCCTCCACTTCTTCATTTGAGCATCCCACTTTGCCTCTGAGTATCTACTCACTGTATTTCTGTATTTATTCTCAGACCTGTCTCAGTCTCTTTTGTAAGCCTCATGTTCCCATTCCTCAAGTGCTTCATACTGCATAGGTCTAGGATTTGGTCTCAATCATTCATTTGATGTCTCAGGTTTTCTAAAATCCTCACGTTAAAGGTACCATACTCTGGAAACGCCATATTCCCATCTCCTTCTGTATATTTAACCCAATTTTCCAACCATGTGCACGTGTGATATCCTCTTTCTAAGGACATAAAAGAAGCAGGCGTACTCTCAGGCGGTACAGGAATTCCCTCTCTAATAGATACAGGCTCATCCTTTCTAAACAAGGTCTTCAATAATTTCAATAACTTCATTTTGTTTTGTTCACTACACTAAAACCTAAGCAAAAACAAAGAAAACTCTTCCGTATTTTCACAAACACTATTCGTTCACACTGACCAATACCAGCGCGACTCACACCAACCAACCAATAGCAGCACAACACTGTTTGTGACGATTCTCACTAGCTGACCAATGCCAGCGCGGCTCTCTGTGACATCAGTATAACTCCTGCGACTGACCTCCCTTTACAAAAATATTCGGCAGTAAATTAAAGAGTTTTTCTTATAAGACAAACAGGATTAAAACATATAAACAAACCTGCTTGTCTGCTCCACTAAGAGAAAAATAGATTCAATCACTCCAAGAATTCTTTCGCTACCAGCAGAATCTCGACCACAATTATTCTACCCTCAATCAAGTGAACATTTTTGGGACTTCTTCAGCTGCGCTTTCTAAAGGTACCCAAATAAATCCCCACTATACTAACTTCAAAGTTCCCTGTGCAATACTAACAATGCAACTATTGTTCAGTACCGCATCAATGGCAGACAACGCAATACCGCTTTTTGTATGCCACACTAAGACATGCCCTTAGGCTAAATATCCCAAGATCTTAGGCCACTTCGGACCTGTTACTCAACTACATTAAGGTCAAACGGCGGACCACAACATATAACAAAAATACATCACAATATTATTAATTACAGTAATCAATTCCGTCCTAATCAATTGCCAATTTAATCAATCTAACCATCCTCTGCTACCAAAAACTGATGAAGCGTAAAGGGGCTTTGCCAAATTTTACCATCAGAAACCAATTTCAACACTTACCAGTCCGTTCCGCTGTGTAATCTAAAACATGTTACCAATTTCCATATTTATGTGGTCCTCTCTCCAATGGACCTTTTAGAGTTGTAAGGAATTGACAAATATAAGATGGAATCCTAATCTTATGAGGACCTAAACATTGACAAATAATATAAAACATTATAATCAAATGTACATTAATAATGACAGATTCTGATTACTTGTCAAGTTGCTTTTATCTAATTTAAAGAATGTGAATGCTCATCAAGTACAATACAGTCCGAATCATAGATCATCACAAAAGAGATACAGACAACAATTCAATAATTCATGATAACATCTCTCAATGAGCCATGAGTGAGTGGATAGGCGAAGAGACAAAAACAAAGAAACATTTGCAAATGATATCGGAATATCATACGAACCTAGAAATAACTATAGCACAGAATGCAAATAGTCAGAAGTGCTACCCTCCGGCCGGAAGAGTAATCTGGGCATCTTCACAAGGATATGAGGAGCAAAGTTAAAGAGTCAGGATCAGCAGAACATCAGCCAGCCAGTTAAGTAAGGAAACAGCAACACAGCCCTCTCCTCTCGCAAAGTCAGAGCCTCACTCCTACTTCTTGCAAAATTCAGAAGTCTCTCCTTTCTTAATAATTCTAACACTACTAGTTATACCCTAATTCACTGAAGATCCAGCCCCCCCCCATGTATCAATACACAAAAATTCACAATTCCAATTGGACTAGGCCAGGGGGTATCCGATCACTCCACTTCCAGTGCACCTGACTCTCAACAGTTCCTTTGTCTTGAGAAAACCATCGTCATCGTCCTTCAGCAGAGGAAACTCCGATATTCTCTTCCGCAGCTTGCACATGTCGCTCAATTGCTTTGTAGCAAAAACTTTCAGCATGATTATCCACAAGAACACTTTCTCCAGTCGGCAAGGAAATTCCATTATAATATTCATTACTTCCTCCGCATAACCATGGCCATCGTCAGGAACTCTTGAAGGACAAAATACATTTCTTTGCAACCTACATTTTAGTAATAAATCTGTTTTTATTGCGGAACAACAGCAGAGATACAACTGTTAGATGCCTACAACCCAGTGGGCCGGCGTGGTATGGAATAGGTTTAACAAAGCAGCGAGTCAGGACCAATCGTGGAGCAGGCACAGTTTAGTATAGTTAACACAGCATGCCGCCTACAACCCAGATGGGCCGGCCGCGTCTGAAAAGGGGCAGAGGTGGGAGCTGCTACGCAAGGCTGGGGTCGTCAGGTGGCCAGGCTGGATATACCAAAGCTGGGCCTCGGGAAAAGGACCCACTGTGGTCGATCGGCTCCAAAAGGCGCTCCATGTTAAAAACAAGAAACTGAAGGATAACAGGAACTAAAGGAACCCCACAAGAAACCCCCCCCCTCCTCCCCTTCTCCTCGGTGAGTTTTGGTGTAAGGAGTTATATGCGCAACTACCCATGGGACACGCTGCAAGGAAGGGACCGCCGCGCGCCGGGAGGAAACAGTAATCGACCAGGGTAGTCTAGGGAGCGAGTGCAGTGGTGTCAGGAACCAGCTTCAGGATGCGGAGATATTGTGGGCAGGTCAGTTCCCGAAACTCCGCCGAGAGAATAGACAAGAAGGGCGCCCAGAGTTTGGGATAGTCCTGGTCTTTCCCCAGCGCAACCATGGAGAGCCTCTCCATCGCTAGCAGATTCCACAGTTGGTGTAGCCAGTGTGAGTGGTCAGGGACTTTGTCAGTTCTCCACCCCACCAGTATCACTCTATGTGCAGCGTTCAGCGCCAGGGCCATCTGGCGCCCCCTTAGCGAGCGCAGAGGGAAGGGGAGCGCGTTGGGAAGGCCTAGAAGCGTGTACGCGGGAAGCCGGGGTATGGAAGTATTAAAAGCGGAGTCAACGTTGTCTAAGATATGCTCCCAATACCGGGTCAGCTTGGGGCAATGCCAGAGCAAGTGCACAAGTGACCCAGGATTCCCGCACCCCCGCCAACAGAGGCCCGAACCCTGGGGTTGCCACTTGGAGAGCCGCTCTGGGGTATGATACCAGTAAGTAGCAATTTTAAAAGCTGTCTCGGTGTGGGTGGCGGAGTACGTCGTGTGGTGTGCGCGATAAAAAATGTCTTCCCACTCCTTGTCCGACAATTCGCGCCCCAACTCCCTCTCCCAGCGCCTCTGGCCGGCCGTGCGTGGTCTCGGGTTCGCAGTATTGAGAAAGGAATAGAGTTCTGAGATAAGGCTCTTATCGTCCTTCTTAGTAAGTAACCACTTCTCAAACGGTTTCATGGGCTGATGAGCAAGAGGGCGAGTCCCGGGCGCCGAAATCCAGTGGATCATTTGTGAGTGTAAGTAGAAGTCAGCGTCAGGTAAGTTGTAGTCCTTCTGTAGTTCCTTGAAGGGAATGAGGCCCTTGATGTCATATAAGTGGCCTATGCGCTTGCATCCCTCCGCGGCCCAACGTGTGGCCGCCGCGCTGTCCATCCCCGGTGGGAAAGCGGGGTTCGAGAACAGCGGGGTCAGAGGAGAAGGGAAAGAGGTCAAGTCCGCTCCCCGTGATACTCTATCCCATGCCAACATCGTAGGCCTTGTGACCGGTGAGGAGTAAAGTCCCCAAGCGCGAGCCGACCTCGGCAACCAGGCGTCGCGCCAGATATATGGCCAGCCACCATTTGGTCCATAAAGACCCAATATTTCTCCGTCAAAGGACGGTTCCATTCGACGAGATAGCGGATGAGGGAAGCAAGATAATATCGGGTGATATTGGGGAGCGCTAGACCTCCGAGATTCTTAGCCCTGTAGAGCTGGGTTTGTGACAGCCGTGGGGAGACTGAGCCCCAAACAAAGCCCTCAATCGCCCGTTGTAATTGGCAGAGTGCATTGGGTGGGGGAACCAACGGTAGGGTCTGGAACAGGAAGAGCGCCCGCGGCAGGACATTCATTTTAATTGCGGATAACCTACCGAACCACGTCAGGGGCAAGCGACGCCACCGCTGGAGGTCCGCGCGAATTTGGGAGAGCAGAGTTGAGCAGTTCCCCTCCGCAGTTTTCGATAAGCTCTTGTGGAGGGTCAGACCTAGATAAGGAAGCCCCGTGGCCACCCACTCAAAAGGGAAGCATACCCGAAGGGCCTCCTCCATGTGGGGGCTAACAGTGATGTTGAGAACCTGGGATTTTTGTGTGTTAATTTTAAAGCCGGAAAACCGACTGAACGTCTGCAGGTCCTGCATGATGGCCGGTAGCGTGGTTAGGGGGTGAGCGACTGTGAAAATGATGTCATCCGCATACAGACTAATGAGGTGGTGGTCCCGACCGAAGAGAATTCCCTGAGCAATAGGATTATCCCTGAGTCGCTGGGCTAAAGGCTCCATATAAAGCGCGAAAAGTAGGGGAGACAGGGGGCACCCCTGTCTCGTCCCTCGCCCCACTGCAAAGTACTCAGAGAGTATACCATTGACCCGTACTGCTGCCAGTGGGGCATTGTAGATACTCGCCACCCAGCCTCGAAATCGGGGCCCCAGCCCGAAACGCTCCAAGGCGGCAAAGAGATACGGCCAGTGGACACGGTCAAAGGCCTTTTCCGCGTCAATCGCCAAGAAGAGGGCCTCCTCCTTAGAGTGATGAACTTTGTCGATGAGATGACAGAGGCGCTTAGTATTGTCCCCACATTGCCTCCCGGGGATAAAGCCAGACTGATCCGGGTCGACCAAGCCAGGCATATGGGGGTTTAACCGGTGCGCCAGTATGCTGGAAAACAGTTTGGCATCAACGTTCAACAGGGAGATCGGTCGGTAGGAACCGCAGGATTCCGGGTCCTTGCCCGGCTTGAGAATGACGGAGATAGTCGCCTGGAGCATGGAGGGGGCAAGGGATCCCGAGTCCGAAAAGGAATTAAAAAGACGAGTAAGCAGCGGGGCGAGTTCGGCACAACAGGTTTTATAAAAAAGGGCGCTGAAGCCATCTGGACCGGGGGCCTTTTGTAACTTCAGCCTGGAAATTGCTGAGATGACTTCATCTATGCGTATGGGCGAGTCCAGGACTGCGGCCTCGGCCTCTGGCAGGGGCGTCACCGCCGCCTCGCTCAAATACGTGAAGGGATCAGGACACAGGGAGGGGTCTGCCCTATACAGCGTATGATAGAAAGAGCGGAAGGACGAAGCTATCTGGGTGTCGTCCGTGAGAAGACGGCCGGACCCATCCCGTAATGTTCTTACCGCATGCGTTTCTTGCTGGCTACGTAAACAATGTGCCAGCATGCGGCCCCCTTTGTTGGAGCCAACGAAATATTTGTGCTTTAGGCGGAGCCAGCCTACATTTTAGAAAGCAAATTAAACCTAAAAAGACTTTTGAGGCCTTCTCTGCAGAACAGTAAAGTGTGCCCTTTCTCTAGGAAAAACAAATACAGAAATAGTTATCAGGTTAGAACAAAACTTCATTATTAATGCTCTAATAATGCTTTGCTCTTCACTACTCATTATGTACATATTTTCAAACAGTTAGTGAAAAAGAAATGTCCCTTTTCAAAACTCGTTGCTTCTATCATTCTTTTCTTTGGCTGTTATTTTTGCATTAATCATTTGCGTTTGCTGCCTACTAGAAAACACTGGAAACCACTGGTCTCTTTCTAGCACATTTACGCAGTTTTCACATTCTCCCTATCTCCTTTCCCAAATACCCATTTTAGTCTTTCCTTGGTTAATTTTCATACTACTTTTTTGTTAATAATCCACACAGTGAGAAGTTTGTTCCGAGCAGGTTTTTATTTCACAAAACCCTGCTCCATCAAATCTGTGGATTTTGTTGTTAGTACTTGAATTGAAAGCTCCAAATAACAATTTTAATTACGTTTTGATTTAGTGGAGGAATACAGAATTATAGATGGGTACAGGGGTGGCTCCTCCGCAATGGCGTTGCCCCACTGGCTCAGAGCCAGCACCTGAAAATAAAACAAAATACTTTCATTGTTTTAAATTTTCAGTTGCTGGCTGAGCCAGCGTGCAGTAGGGAGGGGCCGGGCTGGGGCCATGGGAGGGGGGAAGAGGAGTGCTATGTGCACTTCTAAGTGCACATGTGTGTTTGGCGGGCCATCTCAGGGCAGCCAAACACACATGCACACTTAGGTTTCTCTAACCTGACTGTATTGAACAGCCGGGCTGAAGAAAGAGCACAGACTCCCTATCCCGAGCGGACCGTCTTTTCAGCCTACTCAGACCAATCCCTGTGCTGCTCTCATAATATGAGAACAGCACAGGGATTGCACAGGGAGTCTGTGACGTAGTTCCAGTGTCTGCTGGGACAAGGAAGAACACTGAGGTGCAACGCATGAGGCATCCGGCAGCTGCAGGTAAGTTTATGTTTCCTTTTTGTATTATTATTATTAAACTCCCTGCGCTCACCCACGTGCCCTCCCCTCCTCCCGCGCTACCCCGCTCACCACTTTTTGTTTGTGGCAGCCGCCACTGGATGGGTAGCTGTCAATAGCAGGGTTGTTTTCCATAGAGTGCTTCAAAGTTACTTCAGATTCACAAACGGAAGGAAAGTGTAATTGTCTCTGATGCCACTTGAAAATCAAAATTCCAGAACTAACTGCAGCTCTGTGAGAGACGCTCATCAGCGGGTTAACAATGGAGGTGGTGGTTGACATTTCCCTCTGTTACTCAGGCCTGAGGAAACGCAGGAGAGGCTGGAGAGATGGCAGACTATAAACCCTATTTCTGCTGTCTCCTTCAGTTCTCCGGACACCTGGGAGAGATGATGGATAAACATTTGCCAGAGCCAATACTTCGGAGCCCGTTTTCCACTGATCTGGTGTTCAAGCAATGAAAAAAATGTGTTTTTCACTGCTCTGATGTCAGAGCAGTGACTAACTGGGTTTTGAAACCCATGCACAACAATACACTTGAGCAACGGCAAGAATCTGATTTTCTTTTAGATCATGTTGACAATATTACTCAATTGTCTGAGATGAAGACCACCCTGGAACTTTCCTGTGGGGGTGAAACCATTACTGCTAGGTGACCGAGGCACTGTTTGAGGCAGATGAAGTTTAACGATAGGCCCGGTTTGCAATTTATGATTTAATATGGCCTTCATTCCCTCACACATTCTCTTCGTATCTTTACGGGTTTATTAAACTTAGGGATGGTTAGTTGATCATAAGTAGCGGCTGTGTTATTTTTTTTCTTCTGGATAGTTAGCATTTCATGTCTTGCACCCACTGCAGAAGTGGCCCACCATGCACAAAGGTGGCTCGTGCTCTTCTGTTGCCTGGTGGTGCTCCCAGATTCCCGCAAGTACCCTGAGGGGAGCAGGACTAGCCCACCTCCATGAATAGTCCTCAATCATGATGGAAAGCAGCACCTGTCCTTGCAGCAAGAGTTTCATGTTTCCATGAAGAGAGATCTCTGTTCCCAGCCAACCAACCCTCTCTAATATCTCCCTGATGTGACATGCCTTGACGTTGTTGTCAAGAAGGAAGCAGTTGGTATTTCACTGGCAACTATCTTCCTGAGGGTGGCTGTTCATCTGTGCCGCAACAGGAAGTTGTTTCGAGCTGGTGGGCCCCTCTGTTGCTCAGCACCTTTTGTATATGGTGTTTCTGGATATTAAATCTATTCTCTAATAAATGTCCTCATGCTATTGATTGCACTGCTGTAAAGTTCCCCCATCCCCCTAATCAGCCTTAAACATTTTGCATATCAGTGCACATAAAAGCAAAACCCTACAAATCCTGCAGGACACCCCAGAGGGGAGCAGGGAGGACTCATGAAGACCATGCTGAAGCATAGACATATACATTGACAACTAAATAGGATGCCAGTCTGTTAAAGATTAGGAACTGTGTCTGAACAGGTGAGCAGACATAGGTTATTTCTGCCAGCCAAAATATCTTATTCAGAACAGAGGATTGTGGGGGTACTAAAAGTTCTAACTTTCCCAATACAGCTGGGCATGTTAGCACTCCAAAAACTAAGCACAATAGAATATATATTTCAGAGTTACTACCATGTAAGTCCCTCTCCAATTCCATCTTCACTGTGCAGTGCACAGCTGCGAGAGTACACTGATGTCTAGGACACAGTTGTATCCCCTGGTCTTCGCTAAGCCTATATGGTGCACTCATATCAGGAAGAGACGAGTGTTTTGATTCCCTCATAAACCCAGCCTCTTCACATGATGCCTTGGGAACCTAGGGGGTTATTTAGAGTTTGGCAAATGCAGGACATCTGCCAGAAAGTGTTGGATGTCCCAATAAACCCTATTTAAAGTGTATTCCAAGCTATGCACTCTATATATGTTGGAAGGGACATCCTCAAAACTCGAAATAAAGTCTAAAAATCTAAAGCACCCTCTTAGTTATATTTAGCAAATATCGTGACAAAAGTGAAAGGGCAAACAAGGATCATAGTTCTGTCTCTGAAGCTAACAGCTGGGATGGAAGAGATGGGATATTCATATCATCCCAGCCAAAGTCCCATACTTAAATCTTTGAAAAAAGTGAAAAGTGCATACAAGTCATACTGAAAGATAGCAAAAGGAAAGCTGATATCAGAAGAGTGTGCAGTGTGCCACCATTGCTGGCACCACATTGCTGGCACTCTATTCCCTGAATTATCCCTGAAGTTAATGAGTATCTAACGGAGGCCCAACTAGCCTGGATAGACAGTGTGGAAGGACTTCTGACTATCTCGGATGTAACATAGAAACAAAAAAGATGGCAGTCTCAGAAAAACAGGAGGGCCTCTACGTTTGTGCACTGCAGAGAGAAAAAACTGTATCTTTGATTGATGTCAAAAAGAAAAGTTGCAGATGATCCAAACTGTCCTTACACAATCGAAATTTAAAAAATGTGTAAGGATGACAACAGCAGCCCCTGAAGCAAAGCAGAGTCCCACCTCTCCTGAGAGAGCCTCAGACAGTGTAACTAAGAATAATCAGTGTAAGGGTGTAAGAGTGCCCACCGCTGAATCAAAGGGATCTTTTAGGCAGATTTACCAACTTTTAAATCGGAGCACTGAAACATTGATCACCACCCCACCCTTCGTGCAGTTTCATCGATGCAGGCCAGATGATTTAATAGCTGTTGTTGAAGACTGTAAACCATAGGGTTAACCCTTGATCCATGGAACAACTACTAAGGATCCCTAAAATCCATGACTAATACCTGTATGTCCCACTTGAACATGGAGCCTGATTCACAAAGGTAAGCTTTCACTTTTGTGTAAGGGTACTCTTTTTCGGTATTCACAAACTATGATTTAATAGTAACTTTACGACTGTGGAGACTCCGCAGTTGGGGTGGAGAACTCTGAAATTAAAACGATAGGAAGGCTTTTTTCCCAAATGGCTGCGGAGTGGTATAGTCTGGAAACATCAAGCGTGAACTTCATTACCAGTAACTGACCATTTGGACGAGACTAAAAAAAACAAATAACAAACATTCAGGAAGTTTTTCCAAACTGTGTTGAAGAATTTCCCAGCCAGCAACAAAGAATGGATGGACTGTGTACCAAATTCATTTAAGCTACAGTTATTTAAAGTTGCTTCCGCTGCTATGTTATGCCATGCTAGTATTTGTATAACATGTTAATACCACTGGCGTAGCCACATGGAGCTTGTTGTATGTCCGGGTACACGGTGCCACACTGTGCATGCTATTTGTGTAATGTGTGTTAAATAGATCTAGCGTGACTGAGTGCGCATTGCTGCACAATTTGGGTTGACGTGCTGATCTGGTAGTGGTATGCGGTGAATGGTAAGGTTGTATGTGAATACTAGTGTAGGGTGGTTAAGAGTGGAAGTCTGGGGTTGAGAGCAATAGGTTACTAGTTGTTTGGTCTTTGCTGCTGAAAGTGTATTTGGCAAGACTGGGAATGAGGTAAGGCACATATTGGGCTGAAGAAAGAAGTGGTAGAGGGTGATGTGAGTGCTGTATTAAGAGTGTCGCATTTTCAACATCTTTATGCAAAATACACACAGTAAGACTGAAATAAAGTGAGCGTGACACCTAGCTAACGGTTTCCACTTACACCTAGCTAACAGTTTCCACTTTAGTATTGTGGTGGAAGCAGAGAAATCAAAACAGCAATGGATGCGAAAATTAAAGTAGCCCTCAGGCCCCAGGCTCTTTCAGTCTAAGTCTGTGTGAGGTGGTGGGGGGAATGGGGGGGTTAAAAAGTTTCAAATAGCCTGGCCTCTCAAGCAACTGATAGACACTGGCAGGGAGCACCAATTAAAAAGGTACATTGTTGACTCTTTGAGGCCTTCTTGTACTCCCTTGTGATTTTCTTTTCACTCCCAGAGGACCACCGTTGTGTGCCCAGTTTTCCTAGCTCATCAGACCTTGACCAGTGCAGAAATGTTCTACCTTTCCACTCTTTTAATCACAAATGTCCCCAGTGGCTAAGGTTGTATAAATCAAGGCCAAGGGAATACAGATCATGGTGGAGGGCTCTGCAGAGTGTGGTAGAAGGCATCATCAGAGACTGAGGTACAGGGTGCACAAAAGATGGATGAGGAAATCCTGAGTGTGGTTGAGGGTAGGCAGACCAAATGTGGCTGAGGTTGTGTGGCGAGTGGTTGAAGGTGTGCATGGTGTGCCTGCAGTGGCCAAAGATCTACAGGGCGCTGCAATATATGTGCAACTCATGAATGAGGGTGTGGTGAACTTGGCAATGGATAAGCAGAGCATAACTGAGTACGGCACACAGCGTGAGTAGCATGAGTGAGGGACAACAGAGCGATTGCCGCTGACGGTGTTCAGCTTTTAGGCTTATCTTTCATTATCCTGATATTGGTGGACTGTTTGATGTTGGCGAGGGCTTTGTAGAAAGCACGTGAGAGGAGTCTGGTGCTCTACTTAAAAATGTTTCAAGTTCTTAAAGGGACATTTGGGGAAGACGGGTGTATGTTTTGCTTTTTGTATAGGATGTGAAAGCCAGGTAGCATGAACTTGTGTGCAAGTACGTGGCAAGATTATGAGGACTGATAGGAAACATACCAGTTGTTAGGTGGGAGGTCTGTGTCCATTTTACATAGGTTTACATGTTTGGTAGATAATTGCACTGTGAATGATTTTTCATTTTGAGCTGTGACCTTAGACTTAGAAAGAGGTGCTGGTGTAAGGAAGCGTAATGATTGTAGGATAGGACGAAAAGATAACTGTTTTTGGTGGGATGTTGGTGCTGCCAGGGTCATAAGCAGACAGGCAGGTTGTTTTGTACAGGCTGATGATTTGAAGACTTGCTGTGGGAATGAGTCATATTTTACAGACTTTACAAAAGACGACACATCCATTTAAGGTCTGGATATGTCGTTGCTTCTGGTGCAAATCTCAGCAGATTTTGCACAGGAAAAAAAGTATGATAGGCATTTATTCAATGATAATGGACCAGTTCCCAGGACCAATTCAATGTACTGCTTAGCACTATGCAAAGTGCCTTGAAACTAGTGTGATACACGCCTATGCAATACAGGACTGATGCGGCCTTTCTTTCAAAGCTACAAAATGTGGTGGCTTCTGTGTTTTAAACTTTTAGTCTGCAAAGAACTTATGCAGCTTGATGATAGCCAGAATTCCGGGAAAAGGAAACTTTGACTCAGTGATCTTAGGTGGGAAGAAAGAAGTCTGAACTATTAAGTCAGTGTTAAGTGTAAGGGAGCTCAGTACCCATGTTTAGTCCTAGGTTCTTTCGCTGCTTTTGCAGAACGGAGAGGTGGTTAAGAATGAGGCTGGACGTGAAAGAAGGGTGGTAGCCACTAATAGATGTCTGCTAAGGAGTATGCCTTGTGGTCAGCGCTGAATTTGGGGTGGTTAAGAAGCATGCAGCACTTAACTTTGTGCACATATTTGTGAAAGGGAGTGAACTGTTGCTGGCTTGAGGGTGATTTGATTATAATCAGTACACCTAGAGCACGTGAGGCTGAAGGATTGCATTAAGCATGCTAGAGGGCTCAGCTATGCGCTGAGGAATGGTAGGTCCAGAGTGTAACCCTGTGGCCGTCTGCGGAAAAGAGGTCCCTTGTGATAGAATGTGAGCTAGCAAGGATCTTTTGAACCTGTCATACAGATAGGAGATCCAACCTAGTGCCTGGTTTATGCTGTCATGTGGTCTGGGCAGTCTCCTAAGATGCATTGGCTCATGGTATCAAAAACCACTTATTGGGCCAGGATGGATACATTCGGCTATTTCCCCTGTGTTGCCCTGTGATTTGATGTTATTCCACTTGGGACATCACAATGGCTTTTGGGCCTCTTTTTAAAGTTTTGGCTGAAATCCAGCAAGCTGTGTTTCAATGAATGTCTGTAATTACTCTTGACCCACTATGGACACATATATGTTATTTCGAAAGGTATGATTTTGTCTGTGCAAAGGCTCGTGATAGGACTTCTACTGGATTGTCCTTCAAGCCATTAACTGTTGCTTTTAGCAGTGATGGCCAGAAATGTTTACATTCTTTATTGTTTCAAAGATGTATTACGACAGTGACATGAAAATTATAATTTTATTTCTAGCAGACCTTAGGTTTAAGATAATTTTTCATATGTTTAAGTCGGTAGTTAACTGAATATTATTGCAAAACCTCATTTTCCACATTTTACTTAGGTAGAAAAATGTGCCAAACCATAAGATAATAAATTTGAGATTTTAAAGGATTGAAACTGAGTTGTAGCCACGTTTTCTGCAAAGAATCACAGTTGATCTAATTTCTCACATTTTCTGTAGAGATGATTAAATTTTTTTTTAAAAACAGCTCTCACGATCTTGGAAAGGAAAGTCACAACTATGATTTAAAGTTTATAAGTACAGACTATTTCAATTTTTTGTTCCCAAATATAAATTAAGAGTGACCTCTATGCATATGTTTCTTTTAGGTAGTGCACAAGAATACAGCTCGTGCCCGGATGATGCTATTTTCAAGAGCTTGGCTCTCTCGTACTCCTCTTTTAATCCTCCCATGTCTGACCCAAATCGACCACCGTGCCGCCAGAATGATGACGATTCCAGCTTTGTTGAAGGCACAACCAATGGTGGTGCTTGGTACAATGTAGAAGGAGGTAAGTTTTAAATAAGGATATGCCAGCCGCTGATTTGTTTTCAGTCATGAGTCACAAATGTTCATTCTGTGATCCTAACGTAGGTGTGACCCATTCCTGAGTTTTTGGGAGTTCGTCACACTTAATGGATAAAAAAAAACTTTGTGAATCAGTTTACCATATCTCACCATGTTGACACCAGCAGTGCGAACCTGGCAAAGATTCAGTAGCATTTGTATAGGCTTGCGTGATGCCTTGGGCTGTTACACTTTTCAAAAGCTGTAATTCATGACACCAGCTAGAATATAAAAGCTTGATTTGATACAGGAAAATATTTTGCTTATCATTCTGCAGTAACTAGAAGCAGATACCAATTGCATGCACTGCTCCTTAATTGTGGTCCACCTCCATGTCAGTAGTTATTCTCTGACAAGACTACATCCTGGGTTGTGATATTAAAGAACCATATCATATTCTCGTTCATGCTTCTGCTAAAGTGCAGTATGAGCACGGAGTTCATATTCTATGTGACAATTATAGTGTCTCATAATAGCTGCTCTAATATTGTGTTTCTGAAGTGAGCCTCAAATTGGGTGATATCACCTCTGTTGTGTTGATGACTGGCTATATCACCAAGGCAGTAGTGTCAGCCAATTCTGAGTAGGGATTTCTGAGGTAAGCAGTAGTACTGTTAATGACAAATGTGGCCATTGTGTGAACATAAGAATAGATTAGTCAACATCCAATAACTTTTACTTTAGCCTCCACAAACAGACCAAGAAGCATGCCCCGCTGAGGTATGCATGACTTTTCAGACACACTATGTGCACTTTCTGAAAGTTCGCCCAGGAGCACCTCCCACCCCTAAAAGTGTTTCATATTACCTACTAGTTGCAGTAATTAGGATCCTGGTCCTGATGAAGCCCCACACAGGCTGACAGAGGATCAAAATGCACATTGTTTATATGATGGATGAGGACAATGAGATTATAAACTATTAAACAAGCATTTGGAATACAATAGGTCTCGCATTTCCTAGAGTTTAACTACTGGCATTGAAAATGACAATGCCTTTTATTTATGTTTTAAAAACCAAAACATAAATAAAAGACATTGTTATTTACAATGCCAATAGCTCAAACTCGCATAAATACCAGACCTGTTGCACTGCAAATGCTTGTTGTATTTCTGAGCAGGAGGAGGCTGGATACATTTTCCAACAATAGTCAGGCATTACAATGCTTGCTTATCAAGTGATCTCAGTAATTGATTGAAGGTGGTGAACTCGAAGGAGAATACATTTCTGATCTGGGTTAATTGGGTTATGGGACGCAATGCGGAGAACAGATTCAGTCAGAGCCTTCAGCCCGTAAACATTTGAGCATTGCCCATCATTTGGGGAGTGTTGTGGGCTGGAATGGGTGGGTCAGCTTCATGAGTGCAGGTCTGGCGCGAGGAGGGTTATTCAAGTCACGGAACTGTTGCCAGCTATGTTTATACAACACTAGTATCGTAACAAAAAAGAGCAGTGCGCCACGCTTCTCTGCATCGAAATATAATCAAATAAAATGTATACATATAATAAAATATGATAAAAAGTAAGTAAGAATCTAGCAAGTGGACCAAATAATCGTTCCACTGTTTTCAGTTCTTTTTCCTGACAACCAACATGGTAAGCACACCACATATAGATTTCCTCTTTTGATGGGAACTGTCCAATTCCATCATTCAAAGTCACGATACAATAGATCAATCAGAACGAAAATGGCATTTCATTTTGTTTGCATTCACAACAGCCACTTTTATTTTTTCCAGTAGCAATAGTTTTGTCATAAATGTATTTGGTAGTGATAGCAAGCATAGCAATACTATTTTTGATTTGTGGATCTTGGTACATTTTTTACTTTTTCTACAGACTGTTTTGAAGGAAATCTTCGGCTATCTTATTGTGATGTTTTTTGAGTCAGATTTGACAGAAGGCAGATTTTGAAACTTCTAGGAAATTATAACTTCCGTAAATAAACTTCCTGTTTCAGTCACATTGTTTATTAACCTCTTCATCAAATGCCAGCTTTGTCAAATTAGTGGTATATTTTGGTGACATAGGCAGCAACATACATACTCAAGCAGGCCTAGCATCGCCAACAAGGGCAGGGCTGAAACCACAAAAGGCATTTAATTTATTCATATTGAACATAGATCAGAAAATACCAAGATTGAACCTGGGTACACAGCAGGACTGTTGCAAAGATTAATGCCACCTTTTTGCTACACCCCCTTTTGGCAATATGGCCACACAGACTGCCTGGAATGGCTATATAGTACCCCCTGCAGTTAGTGCTCTAAACTACCACATTGTCTAGAACTTGCCCAGATAACTACATGCAAAAGGTTCATAGGACAATTTAAATTCCTATTTAGCAGTGCTGTTCTCTTGATTCAGAAATCTAAAAATTTAAAGAGACATGCGAAGGCGGTGCACTCTGTCTTCATAGAGTGTTGAAGTGCATAGACTGAGTGCTGTAGCTGTTTTACATACCTTGTAGAAAAATCCCCAGCATCACCTGTCAAAAGAAATGCATATCCATTTCTTGTAGAGTAAGTGTGGATATTATTAGTCTCAGAGATGTAAAGTATTCCACGCACTGCGGCAGAGCATGCCAGCCACTTAACCCACATCAATCCTCCTAGGCAAATCTGCATTGGACTCTTAGCTAATTCCCTTTAAAATTATTCCGGCAAAATAAAACACAGGGCACTGCTGCAGGGCAACATTAAACCTGAACAAAATGTGGCGAGATTTAACAACAAGCATTTGCAATGCAATGGGACTCGCATTTACGCGAGACTTATTCCATTGCAAATGGTAGTCATCACGGACAACCGGAGTGCGGGCGGGGGAGAGGGGGAGAATGCATGGACAACGGGAGTGCAGGCGGGGGAGGGGGGAGAAGGGAGCGAGAAGGCACGGACAACGGTAGTGCGGGTGGGGGTAGGGGGTGAGAAGGCACGGACAACGGGAGGGAGGGGGAGTAGAGAAGGCAGTAGGAGAACCTCATTAAAGAAAATAGTGCTCACAGTCTAAATAACACGTACCGTGTAACATTCGAAGTAAAGGGGCCAGTAGCCATGGGAGGATACAAATGACGACATGGCTGCAATAAGGAGGGACTAACAAGCCTATAAACGAATCCGAAGGCAGCATTTACGAAGGATAAAGACACAAGCCAATGAAAAATATGGGCGGGGAGTGTGCGGGGCTTCCCTCACATACTGAACTGCAGCAGATCTTCACCATAGCAGCGCTTGCGCGCTGACTCTAAGCTCGACCTAAAAAGGGGTCTTGGCTTGCTGAGTAGCCAGGTACTACTTGGAAGATACCATCACCTGAAACCCTCCGCTGTCATGTGAGGTGAGAGGGCTTTAACGCTACCGGCTCCCGGAGCTTGCCGCCCGACTGACCCTTCTCGCCTACAATTGGTGGCCCTGAAAAGCCATGCAAGAGACTTACAAATCGCCCAGAGCTCCTCACCCTACACCCTGCCAGTACCTCTACTGGGCTTCCCAGTGGGGCGGAAAAACTTGACATAGCAGGAACCACCCTACTGCGAGCAGGCAGGAATCTTCACATCGGGGATGACTTCCATGACGGCCAACTCTTTGCAGACCTTGTCGAACAGTTGACCCTCCAGGGGGAGGGGGGCAATTCATTACCTACGGCCTAGTCCATCAGACCCTGGGTGCCTTTGGAATGCAAGGAGATTCAGAGCCAGCTATTAATTACCTCACCTTCACCTTACATACAATGTGGATGGGGTAGAGACTTATCACTTGGTTATATAGGGCCTTGGTAGCTCATTCCAGATTTTCGTGCAACCCCTTAAGACAAATGGGAGGCAGAGATAGGCAGAGCCCTACACGCCAAAGAATGGTCCAAGGTCCTGGAATATCCCCTGAGCAGTCTTTTCCAAATCCCTGCTTTAAGTTGATCCAGTTCTATACGCTTCATAGAGCCTACCTCTCCCCGGCAAAAATACACAGAATCGTCCACAACACCTAGGACACGTGTCTGTTGCATTGCCATAGCAGCAGATTTAAAGCGCGTCCTCCACGATTGCCCCAGACCAAATCTCTATTGTTCTGTTTGGACCGGGCAATTCTAGCCATTACAGGCGTGCCCGGCCTAGACACCTGGGAAGCAAGTGCTCTGGGCCTCTACAAATGGTCAGAAAAATGCAGAACCATCTCCAGTTTCCTAGACTTAGACTCCCTAGTCCGGTGATACCCTGAAACCAGTCCCAGGATGCTTGTTTCTGGTCTAGGGAGGACCTGTCTTGGCAGTTCTGTCTGGACTGTTCCCATGGGGAGCAGGGTCAAGACTGATTTACATATGGCTGGGTTCAAACTGGAATGGCGAGCCAAAAAAGCGATGGATTTAGGCCCAAATCTCTGTACTGGGGGTGAATGTTTGACAATATTCAGCATTCCGTCCATCACTTTTTTGTGCTGCCCTATATTTATTGAGCCCTTACTTCCATACTCGCACTGATCAGGAACTAATAGGTTATCAGGTCTCACCTGAAGAGGAGTTTTCAACCCTCTCTTATGCCACCCAGTCCAATCATTATCCTAGATGCTGATTGTCATCTATTGTGAGGTCCTTGCTATGCAAATAGATTCCTACTGAATACTTCTCCGGGAGCCCATGGTTCACATCAAAAGTGAGGGTCTCTCTTGGTCTTAAAGCCCACTTTGTCTAACTTCTCAAGCCAGGTCCACACCTCCTCCGGCTGTTCGAAAAAGTGGTGAGCAGCGAAAGGCCTCATTTCCTGCAGGTCCTGCGCTCTCAGTTTCTGCTTCACCTCCATAAATGGATTTGCATATGACTGGGTCCAAACTGGGGTGGCATGGTGAGCAAAAAAAATATGGATTTACCCCAGATCTGTGACTGCGGGTGGGTTTGTGACAATGTTCAGCACTCTGTCCATCATCTTTTTGTGTTGCTATAGTCACCCAAAGTAGGAAACGAATGCCCAGATGTGGGTCCCGTGCTCACTGTGCCACTGGATTCAAACTAGCCTGGCTAATGAGGGGTGTTTTGGGAAGATCAAGTCACGGTGGTAGATGTAGAAGCCTCTTTATTAAGAGAGGGAAAACTGCCCCTGGTGAACACAGATCCACATCCTCAGCAACTGTCTGCCCAGCTTTTCAGAATCCACAAACCGGATTCTAGAAGTGGAACATTCAGCCGCCTAGGAATGCATTGAGTAATCAGGTTACATGTCAAAACATAACACATCTCCCTTCTTTGATTAGGAACAGCATTAGAGCTAACTAAGCCTATAAGGTAAACAACATAACAGAAATAATTTCATAAAGCCTACAAAGTACACAAACTAAACAAAATAAATTAAACACCCTACCACCTATACACCTCTAAACACACATAATCATCCAAAGCTTGAGGTTTGGCTTTGATATGCACGCTGGGTTTTCTCCTGCACAATTTATCATTCTGGTTCTTGTCCACCTCCCTTTTCATCCACTCCTCTTTTTCCGCTTCACTGCACCTGGCCACCCTCCTAGAGTTCCACCATTTGCCATCAGATAACTTGACGTTGTTTCCCACTACCTCCACTATCATTCTTGGCGGGGATAATTTGGAGCTCCCTTTCCTTTTGAGGTTGTCTGCCTGCCCTCTGACCCACATACCACTGGTAAAAACCATGTCATCCTTCTTCACTTTTTCGTTGTGTCTTTATATCTTTTTTGCTAATCATCAACCTGCTTACGCAACCTGTTGTACTCCACACAACATGGACCAGATCTAGTCATCCAGGCCGGAACTGCCACAGTACAAGGCACTCTCCCCTTAAGAAGACAAAATGGAGTTGTTCCCGTTGCAGAATGAGACGTAATGCGATAATTCTATAACATCTCCTTCACCTGTATTCTCCAGCAAAAAGGTTGCTTGCCATGGCCAACTGAATGTTTTCACCCAACACACGGTTGAAACGCTCAATTAAACCATTACCCCTGGGATGATACACAGGGGTTTTGCAATGCTTGATTCCCCACTTTTTGAGGAAACCGCTGAATTCCTCTGACACAAATTGTGGGCTATTATCAGTCAACACTTTTGCCGGACAACCCTCCCGGTGAAAGATATCTTCACAAAATGCTATAATGTTGCTTGTTTTCACCTCCTTCACAAACCCCACCGCTGGCCATTTCGAAAAATAGTCCATCATTGCTATGATATGCTTCTCACAGACTCCCAACCCTTCGAATGGCTGACAAATATCCATGGCAACCCTTTTCCAAGGACGCACGGGCAGGGTTACCGGACTAATTCTGATCACCTGAACCACATGTGATTTGTCACTGCAAGCACACAGAATACAATCACGAACATGTCTCTTCACTTGTTTGTACATTCCCGGCCACCAAAAGTCTACCCGGGCTCTTCGCTTTATGGCTGACATGCCTCCATGTCCTTCGTGAAGCAAACTCATCACTCTTTCCCTCAGGCCCACTAGCACAACCAAACGCTTATCTCTCCTCATGATGCCCTTTTCCACAGATAACTCCTCCCAGACATTCTTATACAACTTCAGCTCTTTGTCACCCTTCCAACCTCGCACATTAGGTAACGCCTTAATGAGTTTCACCAGAACCGGATCCTCCGAAACTGCCTTCGTCCAATTTTCCTCCTTAATGGCACCACCAAAATCAGATATATCCGCCACCATCCATTCTTCCTCTTCCTTCTCATTTTCACCAATCAACCGCAGTCTAAACAAACAATTCGCATTTGTATTCTTTGTCCCAGGGACATATTTTATCGAGTACGTGTATTCCTATAACCAATGTAATCATTTGGCAATGCGAGGCGTGGCCTACCCCGCTCCAGCTATAGTGAACAGATCCACAAGGGGTTTGTGGTCGGTTCGTAACTCAAATTCCAACCCCCACACAAAGGTTCGACAATGCTGCACACCCCACCAACAGGCAAGAACCTCCTTTTCCACAGTAGAGTAAGAGCTCTCTGCTCCTTTCAATGTATGCGACGCAAAAGCCACCACTTTTTCCATCTTATCATGTACCTGCATCAGCAAAGCCCCCAACCCATAGTTGCTGGCATCCGCCACAAAAATGGTCCTGTCCTCAGGATCAAACGGTTTGAGAGCAACCACCTTCACAATGACCTCTTTAAGACTGTCAAACGCAATTTGACACTCCTCTGTCCAATGAAAACTAACACCCTTCTTCATAATTGCCCTCAACACAATACTTTGTCAGTGAAATGATGTACAAATTTGGCGTAATACTCTGCTAGACCCAGGAAAGATCTCAATTGATCCTTATCCTGGGAAGCAGGGGCTTTCTCGATTGCTTCAACGAACTTGAGTTTAGGTTTCACTCCTTCATGCTTCAGCGTATGTCCCAGATACTCCACTTCCTTGGTACCAAACTTTCATTTCTCCAACCCTATGGTAAGACCTGCATTTTCCAATCTACGCAAAACCTCCTTCAATATCTCATTGTGCTGGCTTTCGTTCTCACCACACACCAACACATCGTCTTGAAACATCAAGACATTCAACATATTCTTTAACACCCAGTGCATGTCTCTCTGGAATACAGCCGAGGTTGAGGCTAACCCGAAATTGATAACCCTTACAGGTGTTATGTACGATGTCAAATGTCTTGAATTCTTCTCTAACCGCACGAGGTCATACGCGTTGGACAGATCCAACGTAGTGAAACATCCTCCCCCTTTCACACTAGCTATCATCTCATTGATTTTCAGAAGGGGATGACGATCCACCCATATGTAACTATTAAGGTCTCTATGGTCAATGCACATGCAGATTTTTCCATTGGACTTCCTAGCAATAACGATCGGACTCAACCATTCAAAAGCCTCAATTGGCTCAATTACACCGTCCTTGCATAATCTTGCCAATTCGTCCTTCAATGGTCCCCTCAACGCCAATGGAACATTCCTCACCTTGTGCACCTTTGGTACAGCCCCCTCCTTTAACACAATGCGATGCTCAAACTTTGTCAAGCATCCCATTTCCTTCTTGAACAACTTAGGTAATATATTTACCCTATCAGATTCACGTCAGGCTTCTGTCAACAAGACTTGTTTGGGATGATTGGGCTCTAACACGATTCACAATTCACGCTGCTCTTTCCAACTCAATAAGGATCGTCCTTTTTCAACTACATACACCTTCCCCTTGGCTTTCCTATTTAGGAATTCCAACTCTGTTGTAAAATAACCCAACACAGGTAACTTTTCACCACAATACACCTCAGGTTCCACATTGGCAGGGCTTAATTCTCCTGTTTTTATGCTCTTCCACGTGTCCACATCAATTAACGTGAAAGGGGAACAGAAATCAGTCCTTACTTGCACCTTTTTACCATTCATTCTGATCTGACATTTGGGAGGGCGATAAGTGCACATGTTAACTGTATTCTCTTCCCTAACCACTAGCCTCCTCCCCATCGGTCACTTCCACACCTTGCATCTTACGTCTATCAACACAGTTCACTACTTTCTTAAATTGTGGTATTTGGCTCTTCCTGCAAACTCTTGAAAAATGGCCCGTCTTTTTACGTTTGAAACAAGTACTGTTGGTAGCTGGGCAATTACTTGATTCCGCCGTGTGCCTCAGATTCCCACACCTGAAACATGATTTCACTTTGGTACCCTCATTAAATTCAAATTTTGGTATTGGTTTCCAGCTTGGGTTTATGTATTGTCTTTTTGATGGCACATACATTACATGTTTTATCAGAGTCACTGTTTCCTTTCGCACTCGCTTCTCCCAGTTCTTTCACATATAAGGAAGTATTTTCAATACGTTTAGCTACTTCTAAGGCCCTGTCTAATGTAGGGTCTTTTAGACTCAACAGCTTCTCTTGAATTTTAATATTGCATGTTCTATTAATCATCTGATCTCTTACAATTTCATCTCTGAGGTCTCTAAATTTGCAAGTAACAGCTAATCTTCGTAAGGCCGCTATGTATTGATCTAACGTTTCACCCTGTGCTTGAGTGCAAGAAAAATATATGTGCCTTTCTACAACCACACTCACTTTTTTCCATAATTCTCTTTCAAAGCTCTCAATGCCATATCATAAACATTATCCTCATCAGTGTCTGACCCCGCATCCACATTTCTTCCCTCCATAGGTAGGGTTTTTAAGACCTTTCTACCTTCAATACTTAAATTATACTTTAAAATGGCTAACTTTCTTTTTGCCAAATCTCCACCAATTGCTTCTAAATAGGTCATGAATGCGTCTTTCCAATCCTCCCATCCCATACATGGTTGACCAGGACTGTCTAAAAAAAACCGTGGTGGAGGTATGCTCTGTGAAGACATGTTAAATCCCCTGACTGTAAATTGTATTACAAATTTGGTAGCATAAAAACGTATACAAAATCAAACAATAGGTTCAGTTAATGATGCAGTCACTTGTTAACCCGATGATGAAATGCCAGCTTAGGGCGTGCCCATCATCAAATTCTGGAGAATACCGGCAGCGTATCAGAAGAAAAAAATAAAGAGTACAACAATAGTGTGAATTGCAGGATGGCAGGCTACATCACAATCCCACATATGTCGGTTACCTTTTATTTCCGGCAGCTACAATACCAACAAGCACAAATTAACTCTGAAACGAAGCTCCGCTGGTTGAGAAAACAAATGCCGACACCAGCAGTGTCACCTCTGTTGTCAAGACAGCAGCAACTACGCATCGGCCGCGTTATGATGCACATGTCAAGGCTCACTACAGATGTAGGCACGCATACACGCCTACCGCAGACATGTGCATAAACGTCCCAATCTCAGTCCCGACTACTCCACAAAAAGATACAGTGAGTTGCTTCCCTGCGCGAGGCTCGATTATGCCCCAAGGTGCCTGGGAATGCCACCGCAGAAGAGTAGGTTGCTGCTCACGCATGCACCTTCCTCGCGCGAGGCTCGATAATGCCCCCAATCTCCTTCCTCGCCCTCAGCCTGCAGCACAGCCTAGTTCTCTCGCGCTGTAACCGGTACTGCTTATGTTCAAAAGCCAGCACTACTCACTTGAACCTTGTGTTTCTCAAGGTTGTACATCCAGAAATGTATCCGAACGGATCTCGTCTTGACAGGTGGGCTTTCCAATGCCCTTTCCTCCCAGGGGCCTCAATCATATACTATTTTTCCTTGATCCCTGAGATAGCTTGTAAACGAAAATTGTTTTGATCCTCTACTCCTGCTCCCAGGGTGTGTCATATCTTATCCTCGTCGCCACTTTTGGGAAGACCAAGACACGGTGGTAGATATAGAAGCTTCTTTATTAGGAGAGGGAAAATGGCCCCTGGTGAACACAGATCCACATCGTCAGCAACTGTCTGCCCAGCTTCTCAGAATCCACAAACCGGATTCTAGAAGTGGAACATTCAGCTGCCTAGGAACGCATTGAGTAACCAGGTTACATGTCAAAACATGACTGGGTGATACCCCGAAACTGGTCCCAGGATGCTTGTTTCTGGTCCAGGGAGGACCTGGATTGGCAGTTCAGGCTGGACTGTCCCCATGGGGCTAAGGGTCAAGACTGATTTACATATGGCTGGGTCCAAACTGTGGTGGCATGGTGAGCAGAAAATCAATAAAGGAGAAAAAAGGGTTCCCCTAATTTTAATTTTAGGTCCTAGAGGAGGGGAAAGAAACGTGTGTACAAAACAACCTCTAGCTGACCTATATTCCTTTTCTAAATAGCCAAAATGCTTACATATGCCCCATAAGAAATAAACTTTTCATGTCTATAGTAAAATCATATAGAAATGACAGAGCAGATTAAATGACCATTATTTTTTATTTTGTATCTTGTATTATTTTTCATTTTCAAAAAGAACAAAAGAGATTTTTTTCAGTTGAGAATATTCTGAAGAATTATTTAACAGAAATATACAAAATTGAAAAATAAAACAAATTTAGTCAATATCATTGATATACCCCAGCACACTCATACCTAAACCACAGCATACTCACTCCATACCATACCATTCATTCACCAAACATACAAAATGCAGAGTAAACATTTTTTTTGATTAACAATTTAGACAACATAATAGGGATCCGACAGTGGAGGAAAGATGGAAGAATATCATCAAAACAATCAATTCATCTATAATAATAAAGCATTCCATAAATCACAGCAGTGTATAAGAATCACTGTTTCATTTCATTATTCTATATAGATATCTTCTCTATTTCTTTTCCAAAGATATTTTCACTATACGGATTCCCAAAAGATAGATGGTCAATGTAAGCATTTTGGCTATTTAGAAAAGGAATATAGGTCAGCTAGAGGTTGTTTTGTACACACATGGTGAGCAGAAAAACAATGGATTTAACCCAGATCTGGGACTAGGGGTGAGTGTTTGACAATGTTCAGCATTCCGTCCATCATCTTTTTGTTTTGCTACAATAAATATAGACCCACCAACAGCATGCTAGAATATTTTTGCAGGATTAAGTAAAATGGATGACTGGGGTCTGTCTGTATGATTTGTTAATATATCTCTATGTTCCCTCCCTGATTCCTTTTGATCTGGCGTACAACAGAAGGAAACTGAAGTGAAATATCTGTTTAAGAACCGGGGATAGGGGAGAGTTGTAACTTATTGTGTCTTTTTACACAACTAAACTGGGGAGGCGGTGGACACTGAGCTTTGTTTTGCGGTTCTCACCTCCAGTGGAGAGGGTCACAACTCCACTTCTCCTGGATCTGTAGTTGGCAGCTGGAGATGGTGGACTCGATTCATTTGTGGGACTGCCTACTGGGTTAAACCATTGACTGGGCGGCACTGCCCCTGAATATTTTAGCTCTTAAGATAAAGTTGACGTTTGTGTGTTTTATTTACCAATAGGGTAGGGTTAGTGTCCACATGGTAGGAGTTTGGCAGGCCATCGGTCTACAGGCATTGGAGATCGGTAGTGACCACTGTAGTGGTAGACATAGAGTTCAGAGGGACACAGCAGTTGAGTAGTCTAAATGAGGGAGGTTGAAACTAGTGAAATTGCAAATGATTGGACAGATACAGTAAAAGTGCTTACTTGGAGGTGGTGATGTGTGAGGGGTTTCAGAG
This sequence comes from Calotriton arnoldi, assembly GCA_963921515.1. Lineage (NCBI taxonomy): Eukaryota > Metazoa > Chordata > Amphibia > Caudata > Salamandridae > Calotriton > Calotriton arnoldi. The sequence continues at coordinate 483,159 of CAWUFW010007337.1, forward strand.
AAGTGTTTACCTGGGGGAAGAGGTGTGGGGGGGCTCAGCATTCAGGAGAGTCCATTATCAACAGGATCCGGCGAGTGGTCTACACATTTGTGACTGGAAGAGAGGGCATAATATGCACTTGGACAATCGGGTGGAGTGGTGGTACAGTAGAGGAATATGATATGGGAAAGGATGAATGGCTCTCTTAAAATGGCCACATGGAATGTTCATGGTCTATATACCTATGTAAAAATTATAGAGTGCAGCTGTTCATACTAAGGAATGAGAAAAGGGTAGCTTTGCTCCAGGAAATGCCCCTATTTGAGACTGAGGCGCATAAAGTGAGGCAAAAGTGGAGAGGTCAGTTCTATTCCTCCACCTTCTCATCGTACGCACAAGGAGTGTCAGTTTAGATGTGTCCGAATGTGCCTTTTCAGCTGAGATATAGTAAGGCAGATATTGAGGGTAGATTTATTTTACTGTATGGAGTGCTGGCTCTGTGAGAAATATGCTTTTCGAATGTATACATCCCTAATGGACAATAAGGAGTTCTATGTCTCCTTCAAGGAGGAGTTTCTTCCCTAATGTGCCTGTGGTTTGGGCTGGGGATTTTAATTGTGATGGACAGTTAGACAGACACCCACCTAGAATGGGCAGAAAGCCCCATATGAATGCAGAATTGAAAGAAATGATGGGAAATATCGACTGCCTTGATATAAGGAGAGAGTTGCACCCTGACGGTAGGGACTTCTTCTGCCATATGGCGGTCTATGGCACAGATAGTTGACTGGATCATTTCTTAGTTTTGTTGACACTCGCAGACCGAGTAAAGGCAGAACAATACTTAGTGCAGTTTTTATGGACCGTGCCCGCGACTATTGATGATAGAATATGATATGCACAGGGAGAGACTATGGCTGGAGGCACAGGAGGTTGTGGTGCTCCGCATGGAGCTGGGGAAGGCATTGGAAGGCTTCTTCAATAATAACTGGAATACCACTGGAACAAGGGAAATGATTTGGAGACACTCAATATAGTGATGACAGGGAGTGTATGTCTAAGACTTATGGTATGCGTCGACAGCTGGAAAGAGAGCTTAGGAACAAAGAGAGGGAATTGTTGTGGCTGCAGGGCATGCTGATGGACCAAGTTGTAGTGGAAGCTGTGGGGCAAACTGCCAGATGGAGGGTGGGAGCCCTGTGTGACAGACTGGACTGTTTTACTTACCAAGATTATGGACAATCTCCACAGGGAAGGGGATATGACGGATTGATTATTGAACACCACCCACCCCTGATATTGGCATTAGAAAGATCAGATGGTACAGTGGTGTTGACACAGTCAGTTACGTGAGATTTCGGAACCCTGGGATAGGTCACATACCTGTCCTCCACCACTCCTTCGGCCTTCCACAGCCTGGAAAAGAAAGAGGGAAAAAGTTAGCCTTACCCACAAACCTATATGTTCAATAAAAGAGGGGTACTGTTTCTTTAAACAGGCTTGAAATCCTAGCACTCAGGGCAAGACTGGGTGGAGAAAGGAGACGGGCCGCATCCGGAAGGGGAGGTGGGAAGAAACACAGAGACAAAGAGCAACGAGGACGCGGAGACAGGAAGCAGTAAAGATGCGGAAGCAGAAAGCAGCCAAGATGCTGAAGCAAAGAGCAGTGAGGACGCGGGAATCGAGAGCAGCATTGACCGCCACCAGGACCCACATTCCATCAAGGATGGGAGTCTCAACTGCTAGGAAGAAGCCGCCTCCACTTACGCCGAAGCCGAGAAAACGGGAGCCGAGCAAGAACCCGACGAATCGGGCTCCGACGATTGGTGGATGGCCCCGGAGAAAGCCAGTCAGCATAGCGTGTGAGTGCCCGGGGACCAAAGCAACAGTCACCTAAACTTAGGGATTTCTTTTGGGCACCTCGTTTCTAATTTTCTTTGGGTTTTTGTGTGTTTCATACGGGTGCGGGTAGTCACCAGACATGGGGGAGACGGTGATGGTGACAGTATCTACAGAGGCAATTTACTTTGCAATTCAACTACAGTTCTCAGAAAACACTGGGCTCGTGAGAGAATACTTGACCTTAGGGAAGATGGACTCCAATGAGAAACCCTATAAGAAACAAATCCCAGGCTTGTACTTATTGCTTATTGTTTTCCCTTACTTCATGAATGAAAGAAACAAATTAGACCTTCTCAGGAGTAGATGCTCTTTAACTCCAACCAGGCATTACACGGAGTCGCTCTCTCTCTAAGGGATAGAAAAATTAGTGCATGCATTGTTTATTTTGCTTTACTTCTTTTAAAATTGATCAACCTCCTTTTGGCACCCTTTCCTTCTTACACACATAAGAGTTTGGTGATGGAATTTCTACCTATTGCTGGCCAGGATATTATACTTAACGCTGTTTCTTTCTTCTGACTGAGATTCCGGGGACCAGTTCTACTCCAGATAGTTGGAGAAACCTAGAGGGAAGAAAAGAAAGAAGAAAAGAACATCAAATCTAGCACCCAGCAGTTCTATGCACCAATATATAATGGCATACCTTACAATAAAGCCATCATTGTGAACTATATGAAGCCTCCTCATCTATACATCCTACCCAGACTTCCACAAGTTATTAATGAGACACTATGTGGACAGCTAGCGGCACTGTAGAGGGTGCCAACAGCTGGACCTGTGACAGGAATATGTAATTTTCTTGACCTCATAGATGTTCCTAGAATTAATGGGGAACAGTGTGCGGAACTAGAGGCTGAGCTACAGGGATAGGAACTAGTAGAATCTATTAAAGGTATGCCTAGGAGTAAGGCCTTAGACTCTGATGGATTAACATCGGAGTTTTGTCAAACATATACAGCATAGGTTGCTGCCAGGCTGATGGCAGTGTTTGCTGTGGCCAAGAGTGCAGGCATACTCCCACCATCAATTCAAGAGACACTAATCTACATGGTTCCAAAGCTGGGTAGGGACCCAAAGGATCCGGGCTCTTATAGACCCCTGTAAATGATGAATGCAGATGAGAAGATATTGTCAAAAATCTTGGTGATTTGCTTAAAACGAGTGGTAACCGAACTGATTGTTGATGATCAATGCAAGTTTATGCCAGGAAGGGGGACACACATGAACCTACGGAGACTTTCTCATATCCTGCACATGACCTAAAATGAAGAGATAGAAGGCACACTTGTGCTGCTGAACATCAAGAAAGCATTTAACACCCTAAATTGGGAATATTGTGGACGGCACTGAGAAAAATGGGGTTCGGACCACAGTTTATGGGATGGTTAAGGCTTCTGTATACCAAGACTATGGTCCGGGTCTGCACTGGTGGCCTTGCATCAGAGAAGAGGCACAAGACAGGGATGCCTCCTGTCTCTCCTGATCTTTGCCCTGGTGATGGAGCTATTAGCAATATATTTACATGGCACACTACCAGGGTGGGGAATTAGGATCGGAAATAATACACACATTGTTTCAATGTATGCTGATAATACTAGTCTATTTGAAGCACTCACAGAGACCAGTCCCTTTCCTGATGCAGGTGCTGGTCTCATTTGCAACTGCTTCAGGACTCAATATTATTAAAAATGTACCTTTGCAGTTTCCCTTGACTTATTTGGTGGATAGGGAGCTGGTATGTCTTCCTGAAGTGGGTTTACCCTGGGAGACTCAAATAGTTCACTACTTGGGCATTCAGGTTGCACACAACCCAGAAGATCAATATGTATATAATATGTACAGTCTGAGAGAATCCATAAAGTTCTGGAACATGCTGTTAGTTATGGGCAGAAAAGCCCTTAGTAAAATGGTGCTCCTACCCAGATGCCCCTATGTTATGCAAAACTCCCTGGGCCCGATTCACATAGGTAAACTGAGACGAAATTCTAACTTTACGACTTTTGTTATTCACAAAGTGCATTTACTACTCGTAAATGTCCTTTGTGAATACCAAAAGTTTAACTTTACGACTTACGGTATTCATAAAGGGCATTTACGAGTAGTAAATGCCCTTTGTGAATACTGAAGGTCGTAAAGTTAGACTTTTGTCTCATTTTACTTTTGTAAATCGGGCCCCCTATGTATATTGCTTAGGTCGACCATCCAGATGCCGAATAGCCCCTTGATCTCAGTGGTATGGGCTGGAAAAAGAAGCAGGACAAGTTAGGGAACCTGAAAATGGATAGGGACTGGGACTCCCTGACATGTAACTGTATTATATTGCTAAATTATTCCATTATGCAGCACAATGGTGGGCTGAAGGACCAACCTGGGAAAAAGAAATTGCTGGAGGGTACAGTGGAGGGGAGTGTGCTCCCTCGTTATCTTGTGAGCGGCTCCCATGTAGGAGAGGGTTGCCCATTTGTGGTGCGGCAGGTCGCAGAAGCTTGGGAAGTGGCCATTAAAACGGTCCTGAGGTGACCGCCCTATACCAAATTGCTGAACACATGGTAGCAGATGCAGGAGGTAATAGACTTAAGACAATAGACGGGTGGGGGCTACCAGGCAATGTGAGGTGTGTATATGGATGGCACATTTCTTACTTTTGACAATGCTAGAAAGAGATTTCGGCTGAGTCAGGGGCAGTTCTTCCAGTTTACACACTCACAGAATAGTGTGTAAGATTTGGATGTACTTCCCTGTGGAGCCACTTGAGTCGTATTCAATAATGTTGATACTTGATGTGGGGTCCAGCAGATCGTTAATTGTGTGTCTTTATGTAGCTTTGAAAAAGGACAAAAGACACAAACCATTTAAGGCACACAGGCTGTAGGATGCTGACCTCCCAGACCCGCTCACAGATAGAAAATGGCCCAATTCATATGCACTGGTGCAAGATGTGGCCAGTAATGCCAAATGTAAACTGACTCATTTTACTATCTGCACCCTACTTAACTCACCCCTTAGGGACTGCACAGAATCTTCCCCACTAGGTATACGGCTTGTGTGAGGTGTTGTGCGAGAGAGACTACTTTTATTCATGTGACTTGGGCATGCAACAGGTTGCAGGAATACTGGACGACACTGGTAGAGCGGCTCAGGCCAAAACAATATGCACATCAAGAATCGATTTGCACACCTGGGGTTATTACTAACCACACACAGGGCTGCCATACACTGGCCCTCGCCGGCCCCTCCTGGCCTACGGTCCTGGAGTGCGATATGCATGAATGGGCAGTGGAAGAGGGGTGCCCACTACAACAGGTACGAGCGGATGAATATGCAGAGCGGGATCAGGGGCTGATGATTGCCTGGCTGTTAGAGGCTCCGTCAGACCCACGATGTAACACTCAGATGGATAATTTATCAGAGAATGAAAAATCGAATTGAGAAGTATGTGAATAGGTGGATAAAAATACGAAAGAGGTGGTAAGGAGTAGAAAGGTGGAAGACATTGACTGTTAAGTACAAGGAGGCACACACTCCTTATGTTCCCCTCTTTTGACCCACCTTCCCTCTTTTCACTGACAATCTAGATGATGTTTTTATGGATGCTGATATAGTTATGTACACCATCTGAACTATGTTTTTTAAAATTCTTTTTATTGAGTTTTTTTATTTTTTACATTAGTGTGGAAATAGCCAACAGTCATGTTAATAGCGCTGAAAAATAAAAGGTGGATGTACAAGCATGACAAGCAGTTCAAACAACAATAGCCATGGTCCTAGAGACATACATTGCAGATTGTACAAGAGCATACTTTGAGCAATTGGACACAGGATGTGCATCTGCATAAAACGTATCGAGCAAGGGGCAAAGCATAGACACTTCTGAGTTGTCCCCAGGGGATGGATGTAGTGTGAAGAAAAAAACCTCTGTTGTCAACAAGAGGGATAGGAAAACTATGGAAATTGCGAGGAGATGGGAGCAACGAGTTTGCCGAGCGGACATACAGGGGGAAATAGATGGATGGGCATGGGTTGTAAGAAGCAGAGGCAACTGAGGCTGCAGCCACTTGGGTAGCCCGGTTACCCTCCCCCGGCGTTGTGGGAGGAGAGAGCGACATTGGACCTGTGCAAAAGGGGCTTGTGAGGCTGGTGAAGTTGGGGGATGGTCAGGGCCGGACTGGGAACAGAAACCGGACCTGGCAAACTGCTCAGCCGGCCCCCCCTGGGGTGAGGGGGATTGCAGCCGAGCAGTTTACGAGGGCCGGTTTCGGCCGATTTTGTTACAGGGGGCCGATATTGCCGACCCCGGTAACAAAAACGGCCCCCCAGGGGCCCAAAACCGGCCCCCACCCTAGCGGCCTACCGGGAACACGCCCGGTGCCCGCTATGGCCAGTCCGGCCCTGGGGATGGTGACAGTGGCAAAACAATACCACAGGGGATCAAGGGGAAGGGAGGGGGATCTTAGTGAATCATCTCCCAAAATTGGATTAGCATGGTGTCCCAGGCCGCTGCAATGGAGCGCTTCTGGAGGCGCTGGGCTTCCTCCCAATGCAGAGCAGTGCTTCTTGCCTCTCCCCAATGGAGGAGTGTCCAGTGCCACTGTGAAACGACCAGGGATTGTTGGGCCATTCAATGGATTATGAGGAGACGCTTAGCCAATAGTAGAGCGAGATTGATGAATTGTGCCCATAATTTATGATTCTTCCTCCTTTGAAATATTCCTAAGGCTGCTGCCATCCAGGAATTCAGCGTCATGAGCTTTGTAACAGTGGCTAGGGTGTCATGTATCGTATGCCAATAGCTGGTGATACTGGGGCACGACCAAAGCATGCACTTGAAGTTGGCTGACTGGGCCTGGAAAGTGGGGCATGTGATTCTGGCCGTGGTGAAAATACGATTAAACCGAGAGGGTGTGAGGTACGCCCAATGTAGAACCATGTACTGGATATTTTTTAATAGTGCGTTACGAGATATATTCTGGGGGGACTCCAGGGCATTGGTCCATTCAGTGTCATGAAGGGGGCTTGCCAAACCCTCCTCCCAAATGTGTTGGAGATGTGTCAGAGGAGTCCCTGTATGCTCCCTAATTGCTTTACACAGTCATGTTACCTGGTGACGCCGTCCCCCAATGATGTGCAGTGTATGTATGACGGCGAGAGTAGGGGGATCTTTGTCCACTGTGTGCCATAGAGCCTGAATCATCGCCAGTAGTTGCCCGTGTAGTAGAAGCTGGCCAGGGGGGTGGGGGATGTTATAATCTTGGCGTAATTGGTCAAATGTAATAAGGTGGTCGTTTTGGAAGAGGCCACCCACCGTTTTCAGGGAGCAATCATGCCACGTAGTCAACTGGTTGGCTGTGAGCTGTCCAAGGGGTCTCGGCAGTCCTTGAAGAGGGATAGTGGGTGAATAGGGTTGCAACTGTCTTGTCAGTTGAGTGATCCTAGAGAGGCACTTTCGGGCCACCCAAATATGTAGGGACCAGGAGAGGTGTACTTTTATTGTAGGTAGAGCAGCTGGCGAAGAATATCTAAGGGAAGGGGGCCATCCCCAGTGCTAGTCTAATTTAAATTCTTTCCCGCTGTCTACCGGGATACCCACTAGAGCTGCACTGCAATGTAATAGGAATCCGTTTCCGGACTCGAGACCTTTGGACTCTTCATGATCTTTATTCTATCCCGGCGGAGCCCGAGCATCATGGCCGATTCCCGGTGGAGCTGTATCGACAGCTATAGGGGAGATTGGCTCCGGCTCACCGCTAGAGCCGTCACCTACCCAGCCGGACTTCGGACATAGGTCTCATCGTTTTCTCCGCTGCTGTTCTCCTCCCTATGGACTTCCAGCTCTCTCCAACACTACTTTCAATGGAACTATGACGTTGCCCCCTGGGCTGAATCTTCAACTGTTTGGACTTACCGCGGAGCCTGCTTAACCTTTGGCTGATACCCGGTGGAGCTATCATACGTAGCTATAGAGGAGCTGGGCCCTTGGTTTCACCCCCTCGGCCGGCACCTACCCAGCTGGACATCGGACATTGTTTTTCCTCGTCTCCCCGTTATTCCCTTCCCTTCCCCGCATCTAGGGGCATGATGACCATGAGGCTCCTTTCCCCCCCCTCTGCCTCTACTGTCCCCTACTGTTCTTCACCTCATGCCCTTTCTTCTGCCTCCTGATATTCTCCCTATCCCCTCTACTGTTCCCCCTTTTTTCCCTCTTTACTCCATCAGTTTAATTTTTCTATGTCATGAATGCACTAATAACGAATGTAACTGTAAATGATTTAATGCTGTAACATTGTTTAATCCTCTTGTAAAGCGCTCTGATACCTCCGGGTCTAGCCAGCGCTATATAAAACTCAATAAATAAATAAAATAAATAAATAAAAGATGGAGCACCCAGCCCGCCCTGTCCCACCAGTAGCTGGAGCTTAGTGAGGGCCACTCGCTGCCATTTACCGTCCCCGAGTAGGTCTCCCAGTATCTGGTCTAGGTCTCAGAAGAACTGCCTGTGGGGCTACACCGGCACATTGATGAAATAATATAAGAGGTGGGGAGGGACGATCGTTTTTAAAAGAGTAATTGTGCCCATGACGGCGAGCTGTAGGCCTTGCCAGAATTGCGTTTTGGATTTGAGGACTGTAAGCGCTCGTTTTAAGTTGCCTTCAAACAAGTCCTGCTGCGAGTGGTATAACTTGATGCTGAGGTAGCAGACTGCTGCTGTCACCCATGCCAGAGGTGCGCCACCCATGCGTATGGCCCAAGAGGGCATGTATCGCCAGAATGGGAAGACGTACGACTATCCCCAATTCACACGAAGGACTGCTGTCTCCTCAAAATCCCGGAAAGTCACGGAGATCGACTCAATATCCGCCGCTGCATCCTGAAGGAACAGCAACAAATCGACTGCATACAACTACACAGCATGGGTGGTGTTGTCTAGGGGGATACCCCAGTGCTGACCTTCCGACCGAAAGCGGTGGGACAGTGGCTCCACGGCAGTGGAAAAAAGGATTGGGGATAGGGGGCGTCTTTCTGCTGATGGGGAAGGAGGTGCAATCAGATGCCCGATATGTACCTGGGAGACTGGGTTGGTGTACAGCAGCTTCATGTATGCCAGGAGGCGCCTACCGAGGTCTGTCACCCACAAGATCTTAAAAGGTAGTCCCAGGATTTGGAATCGAAGGCCTTCTAAAGGTCCAATATTTGGCATGCTGTTTGAGTGTAGCGCAGACGCCTGGTTCATTACGTCGAAGAGCCTTCTGATGTTGTTGGACATGCAGCGGCCCGGGACAAACCTATTTTGGTCATGGTGTACATTGACAGGCAATACCTGCAGGTACCCCTTGGCAAGTATTTTGCCGAGTATCTTGTAGCCTGCAACCAAAATGGCTCTAGGGCGGTATGAGGAAAGGTGAGAAGGGTCCCTGTACGGTTTCAAGAGAGAGATGAAGAGGGACTCCTGGAGGGATGCAGAGAGCGCTCCAGTGGTGAGTGCTTTGTTATTAACCTCAACCAGTTTGGGGACAAGGTGAGCTGAAAAGTGATTATAATACTCTATTGGGAGGCCATCCAACCCTGGTGTCTTGTTGCGAGCCAGATCATGTATCACCTTCTTCACCTTGGCCACTGTGATCAGTTCATCTAGTTCTTTGCCTACAGTGACATTAATGGAGGGCAATGCGTGAGGGGCAAGGAGTCACTCAATCACTCAGGATAGCAGAGTGGAGGCACTCTGTCCAGTTCGGAGTAGTAGTTACTGAACGCCTTTAGTGTTGCCGATTCGGAGCGCATGATAGGACCTGTGTCCAGGTTTTTTTTTCTTTTATTGGGGGTGTGTGGGTCACTTGGCGGACGAGCCATGCTACTAAGCGGCCAGGTTTATCTCCTGTGGTGTGAAGTCGGACTGTGTATTCAGCGAATTTATAACAGCAAAGGTGCTCTATCAGAGAGGCATGCTTTACTTTAGCATCTGTCAGCGCCCAGTGTGTAGTATCATCTGGGGGGCGTGATTAACAAGGTCTGCTAGCACCACCTCTGCATCTTTAAGGTCCCTAGCCAGTTCTCTGCGGACCCCTGCTATGTTCTAGATACAAAGTCCCCTGGTAACTTCCTTAAAGGAGTCCCATTCAATTACACAGGTGGTGGCTGTGGCATGGTTCTCAGTAAAATACTGACTACTATGGGTGAATAGGGTGTCGCGGAATAGGTGGTCGTCCAGAGTATCTTGAGTTAGCCGCCAGGTGGGGACCGGAGGGTGTGGTGCTCCACACTCCATGTCCACTATATGAGTGGCATTATCAGAGAGGACGCAGCCTAAATATTCTGAGTATGTGAGTCTTGGGAGCACGGTTGGCGAACATAAAAAATGGCTCAGACGGAGGTATAAGGCATGCAGTACTGATTAATGGGAGTACTGGCGGATGTGTGGGCCCTCCAGGCATTGAGTAAGGACCATTGCGGAGCCCAGTGGGAAAACTGCTGTGAGAATTGATGTGCAAGGGCTAGGAGGAGCGGGGGTGAGATTGATTGAGGAATAGGTCTAGGACATTGTTGTAGTCTAAAACACTAGCAGTCAGGGGATACCCACCCATTGTGCTATAACTCTGTATTGGGCGGCCCAAAACACCACCTGTTACATGTTTGGGGCATAGATGCAGACCAGGAGGTCACCATTCAAATGGCCCTCCACAAAAACGTATCTTACTTCATTGTCAATGACCGTGTTTTGGGTTTGAAAGGGCATGCCGGACAGATCCAGTGCCATGCCCATAGGCAGAGTATGTTGTGCCATAGATCGTGCCCTTCCAATGTTTACTAAGTCACTGGAGTTCACTGCCAGTGAGATGTGTTTCCTGTAGGAAGCAAATGTGAGGCTGTTGCCGCTTAATGTAGGAGTACACTGAGTAGCGGCGGCTTGCCCAATGCATTCCCCGCATGCTAAGTGTTAGGAATCTGGTGCTTGGGCATGACACCATGAGGTGATGTCATGTGAGTATACCATGGAGGGAATGGGAGGGGAGGGCAACCCATCCTCAGTGTCCACCCCAGCCCATGGGGGAGATGGTGCATCTCTAGTGCTTTGCGGAAAACAACCGTGTATAATAAATAGAAGAACTCAAACAATAACAAGAGCCTGCAGCTAGTGGCTGCAGCCAAACAGTCTCTCGTAAACCAGTACATGGAGCGGGGTGGCGGAGGACAATAGCCTTATTTTGGAGGGGAGAAGGTGGTGGGGAGCAGGCAGGAGATCCATGCAATGGCTAAGTTGGGGGAGCAGTCCATCCGTGATCTGTGACAAAGCAAGGTAGCAATGATCCACTGACTTATGGGGAAGATCCCGGGCCAATAGAGCCCATCCCGACACCGGAAGAAGAAAGTGGTCAATTGGCCAGCCACCATGGCCAGCTACCCCAAGAGCAAACAGTTGAGCCAAGGCAAAGGGGTGTTAAATCATGTTGTCCACCATTTGCGGTGTGACTGAGGGGCCTGGAGAAAATCCCCATGTTACTTGAGGTGCCAGATGCAGTCCCATCCTCGCTTATGGCCAAGCTGAAGTCAGTTTCTGGGAGATGTGAGGATAGACGAATTGCGAGCTCTGCTGTGATGGCTGACTGTTGGATCTGCCTCAGTTCCCCCTGTGAGGGTGCCCCGTGACCCGTGACCTCCCCCAATTTTGCTGCATGGCTGAGCCCTCCAGCCCTGCTGCCAACCGGGGAGAGATGCATTGTCCCTATCAGCGGGAGCCCCCCGCCCCCTAGGTGAGTTTCCACCCAGTCCTAAGCTGATGCGGGCTCCATGAAGAAGTGGGTGCGTTGGTCATAGATGAATTTTAGCTTCCCTGGATAGAGCAATGAATACTGGATGTGAAGGTCTCAGAGACAACGCTTCAGATTGAGAAAGGAGGAGCGTTGGTGCTGGGTCAGCATAGTCTAATCAGGGAAAATCAGAATCTGGCTGTTTTCGTATTAGACGTAGGTGCCTAACCACCTGCAGGATAGTGTCCCTATCTTTGTAATGAAGGAGTTTGGTGACCACAAGACGAGTGGGCACTCCTGGTGGGGGGGTGTCGGGCTGGCACCTGGTGTGCCCTCTCCATGGAAAAATAAGGGGAGAGTGATTGAGCCGGTGTAAAGGACTTCACCCATTCCGCTAGGAACTCGACTCTCCTCTAACAGTCCAACAACTCGTAAATTATTTTGTTGAGCTCACCACTCTGCATCTTCTGCTTAGTGTTCTAATCACTGCACCTTTTCGAGGAGATCCCGTGTGTATTTTTCCTTGTCTGCCAACTGTGACTTTATGTCCTCAGTGGAGTGTTCTGAGTCTGTAACCCTAGAGGCCAGTTTTCACTGACCATCATGAAGCAGACTGCATTGCACGTGAAGCTCCTCTATTGTGGATTCTGCGGAAGAATGTGAAATCTCAATCACCTGCAAGATAGCATCAAATTTGGCTGAGGAATTCTGAGACTGTACGGGCCGCAGGTCGTCTGGTGCTGGTCGGTCCAGAGATCGGGGCGTGGGTGAGGGGGGCAGGGATTGACCTTTAGTCTATTTTTGACGGCCCATGTCTGTTGACAGTGGCAGCAGCCTGCTGGCAAGTGCCATGAGGGGGCACATAGCTCAAGTCTGGGCAGTGCCTGCCTCTGTGCCCTCAGGCAGGTGCACAATCAGGTCCTCAGGGAGGGACCCAAGGGGAGATCAGTAAAGTCTGGTGCAGGTAGTGTGTCTGGAGGGGAGTCCTCTTGTGCAGCTGGCAGGCGACAGTCAGGGCCCCTCACACCCCAAGGCGCAGCGGTCTGCGAAGGCTGCCGGTACTCACAGGGAGTCAGTGGCATCAGCCGTCTCTCCAGTGTCGCCACTTTCGCCCCAGATGTGGTGGCGGGGGGCGGGGAGGGGGGTTGATGAGAGAAAAATCTTGGGAGTTCATGTGGAGTGATGCTCACGCCTCCGTGATTATGTACTTCCTATGGTGCCCCCGGCCCCAGCCGCAGTCCATGAGGAGGTCTATGACCAAAGCAGGAGAGTGCCAGGTTTGTTGGGTTCTGCCTCCAGGCATGTAGAACGTCGTCCCCAGGGGTCCCTGGCTGTACAGCGGGGACACGCTGGGCCCCTCTTTGTAAGGTGGGCGATGTCAACTACAGAAGGCGGCAAGGATTGGAGGAGTCGGATTACCCACAGAGGAGTTGTGCTGACCTCTGCCTGTTATATTGGCCTGGCAATGTTCCTGCGAGCACAGGGATCCCCCTATGGTGTCTCCCCTACACCCTTCGTGTGGACGCTGCTATGTGCTCCCGGCCCATTCACTCGGGTCAAACAGGACGCATTGGTCAGCCTGGTGTCTCGTTGTTAGAAATGGGGTTTCTGGTTGGCTAGGGTATGCACCTAAGCTAAGCAGAACCCACCATTCTAGTCAGGGTAAGGGAGTTACACACCCAAGATAACCCCGCTCCCCCCTTGGTAACTTGGCATGAGCAGTCAGGCTTATCTCAGAAGCAATGTGTAAAGTGTTTGGCCAACACACTTACACCAATGACAGAATAAATATACCACAAAAGAGACTCCCCACAATGTTGTATAAAGATATAAAAAATAATATACATAAACCATAGACCAAAACATTATAAAACAGTGATTACTTTGCCAATTAGGCAATAGTCATAACAACACAATGAGTGTAATAAAAGAAAGGTTCCTTGGTTGCACATGTCATGAAAACACGATCATTGTGCTTACAATGTACATGCTGAAATAATACTTGTTATCCTGACAATGCAAGGTAAAAATGACACATATCATAACATCAAGGCATGAAATGCAGCAGTTAGGTTAGGAAGAGAAAACTCATGAATTACCATATATCACCAGTAGTACCTAACTCCTAGAGTATCAGGCTAAACACACCTGTAACAGTAAGAGCACATGGATCCTGGGACACTTGCCCTTCTATTAGTAGGATTATGAGACTCACTCCGGGCTTACTGACTGAATGCTCTGATAGAACAGAGTAAGGCGCTAGGGCACCTGCGCGCCTACTAGTGACAATGCGGTAATCTCCCTGCAGTGAAGAGAATAGAGGATCGTGGGCCACCGTCTAGGCTTTCCCCATTATGCACCAACAACAGCTACCCCCTCCCACTCAAGGTACGTCCCTACAGAGGGGTGGGGGGGGCACAAACAGAAGATTTCAGCAGGGAGACCCCTCTGTAATTATGAGGCCGCCTGCGAAAGAGCACCATGACGAAAACATTGAGACCGCTAGGGTATTCAAATGAATGAACAGGGCACAGCTCCGTGATACCAGGACCTCCCTGGTCCAGTTATTGATGCCAAAAAGGCAGGGTGATCTGCTGTGGTGAGGAGCGCAGGGCGACTCCTCTAAGTAAATACAAAACACTCCCAAGTTGCTGCATGGTGCGCAGCACGATCTACAGGACTGCTTGGGTCCAGGTGACACGCAGCAACAGCGCAGCTGACTCTCCAGCTGCTTGGATTGAGACCAACTGTAGCCTTTTTCTTAGGGTGGTGAAATCCCTGGAAGCGCCGACCCGTGGTGTGAGACTCCCTCTGGGGTGTTGGTGCTTCAGGCATGTCATTCGGCAGTGTGCAGAGGTGGGAGGGGTGCACAAATTCCTTGAGTGCAATGTCCCTCGGTCTAGGTTCCGCCACGCCTGTTTAAATAAACAGGAGCTGCACAGAGGGACTCACCTGGGATGGCGGTGAAGGCTGGGCTGCTTGTGGCTTAATTCTCCGACAAAGGCAGACACAAACACGGCCCACCAAGCCCAGCGTGATCGTCTGCACTCACAGAGACTAGGCAGAGGCAGCTTCCACACGAGTCCCCACTGCTGCCGGACTCACCAAAAGCACGAGTCCCAAAGAAACTGTGAAGGGGCAAAGCATTCTCCACGCTCTGACCTTTTAGTACTACCAGTACTCTTCAGAGTCCAATCCCGTGCTCAACACTGGAGAGGAAGGTTGGCAGCGGCCGGACTCCGCGTCCCACGGCCAGTTTTGGGCTGCCACCGAAATCCATCCAAACCCCACAGGACAAGGGAGGGCAGCCACCAGTCCTTTCAGAACACTGGGGCGCAAGAGGCCCAGGTAGACAGGCAGGAGACCAGCACACTGTTTTTTTTTAGCAAAGTGGCAGAGCCTATAGAAGCCAAGCAGGGAAGCAGGTCAGCACAACAGAGCAAAAACAGTCCAAGTGGTGATCTTTTCTTGCAGCACAGCAGTCCTTTTGTGTATCATGTAAAGCCAGCAGCATCTGGTTTCAAGTCCCATGCAGTGTCTAAAAACATAGGGTCAGAGCCCCTGTACTTATACTCAAAATGTCTTTGATGTGGAGGTAACTTCAAAAGAAATCTTAGAAGTGCCCAACACCTCCATTCAACCCCAGCCCTGGCTCCAGACATCTGCAGGGGGTAAACAATCCCTTTGTGTGAGTTCAGATAACAGCCTATACAAATGTAAGTGCCCCCGCCTCCCTCTCTCCTAGCCCAGGAAGACCATTCAGTATGTAGATGTAACCCTGTTACTCCCCAACCTCCCTGTATGATGGTTGTCTGGAATGTATGCACAAAGCTTAGCTGTCACTCTGCCCTAGACGTGGATTGGATTCAGGCTGCAAAGCACAGAGTCATAAGCACAAAGAAATGTCCACTTTCTAAAAGTGGCATTTCTACAATAGTAATGAAAAATCCACCTACACCAATAAGCAGGATTTATCACCACTATTCCAAACATACCAAAATTGGCCACACTACTCCTTTCAGATCAGAAATTACCACTTAAAGACTTTTAAGGGAACTCACAATGCTAACCTAGGAGAGGAGCAGCACTCACTGTAGTGAAAAACGAAATAGGGTGTTTGTCACTACCAGGACATGCCACACAATAAAGGCACATGTCCTACCTTTTACCTACACAGCACCCTCCCCATAGGGCTACCTAGGGCCTACCTTAGGGGTGACCTATATGTAGTAAAAGGGGAGTTTCATGCTTGGCAATAACTTTAAATGCAAAGTCATGTGGCAGTGAACTGCGCACACGGACCCTACAGTGGCAGGCCTGCAACAGGTTTGAAAGGCTACTTCTGTGGGTGGCGCAAGCAGTGCTGCATTCCCACTAGTAGGCTTTAATTTACAAGCCCTGGGTATATGGGATACCACTGTACAAGGGACGTACAGGTGAATTACATTTGCCAAACAGGTGTCAGCCAATCATACCAAGTTTAAAGGAGAGAGCACACACACTTTAGCACTGATTAGCAGTGGTAAAGTGCCCAGAGTCCTATAGCCAACAAAAAGAGATCAGAAAAAATACAGTAGGAAGGCAAAATAAGATGGGGGTTACCCCTGGAAAAAGGGCCAGGTCCAACACTTGTTCTCTGAGGCCGACTGGATCAGGGGGTGAGTTCTTGGTAAATCCCCCAGGACCACCAAATGGACAAAGTCATGTGTAGGCCTCTCAGGACCTTCAATTACCAAGGGGGCCCTCAAACCTCCTCCCCTGTGTCCACAGAGAGGGTGTTCTGATGCAGTGAAGGCCTGCACACTCACCGGGCTCCAGGGGCGCGTTGAAAGGGAGGCAAGGGTTGTGGCCCCCGCATGTGCCGCTGGCCGTGTCCCCACTGGTCTGGGCGATGTGCGGCTGCTCAGCCCGGCCGCAAACTCCTTACAATGGGGTCTGGGGTTGCTGGCCCAGGTCCCCCAGTGCACCTTGGGGCCTCGGTGATGTTGTGGGGGCCGCTCTCCAAGATGTGGTGTTAGGTGCCAGGCGGTGGTCTTGGCGGCAAGGTTGACCGGCATCACTTGTCACCCCCGCGGCATATCCCCTTCATGCCGCGGGGGCTCCACTCGGCCCAGATAGGTTTAGGGTAGGCCGCCTGGTCTCCCCAATGCAGGTATGTATTTCAGGCCTTTCCGCAGTATTTCGAAGTTGCTGGCTCATATATGCAGGCTTCAGCCTCTATCCAGTGACTGTCCATAGGCCTCATGAATATGTAGGAGCAGGCATGTGCCGAACTCCTGCATATTCATTTGTGTGGTGACCTTCCTATGCTATGCTTACAGTCAAATCTATGTTAATTTGGCCATGAGAGGTCCATGAACTGCACTGCCTCTTTGGAGATTGTCATTGGGGTGAAATAGTGCTTCTGTGCACATTGATCTGCATTGGAAAGTCCAGCCTCTGCTAGAGTTTGATACATGCCAACATACACAATTCAGGCGGAAGACCCCTGTTTTTAAAACCCACAATGACTTTAATTTAGCTTTCTCCTGCCTCGAATCGGCCACACTTCAGTGCAAGTCAATGAGGAAAATACATTTCCCTGATTATGTTGTTTTAAATTTCTCTCTTTCTGCAGTTCCAATGTTGGCATGTATGCATCACGCATAATGAAAAGATAATGACTGTGCTAATTACTCTCTTAGGCCCTCATTACAAGTGGCCTCTTAATTCCGTTTGGGACAGTAACAGCAGTGACTTGCAGAATTATAGGTTTTTGCCTTCACACACAGATTTCAGCTGCTGAAAACAGCTCAAATCCCTGTGCGAAAGGCCAGGGAAAAATGAGGAATTACCCTAGGTACCAGACCCGGTACTACCGATTTCCCCAGTAATTCCTCATTTATTAGTGGACCATTGGGGTCCAAATCAAAATGGGACTGATTTTTCCCCTCCTGGAGTTACCACTGTCCCCAGTATTGGTAACTCTGGGGTGGAGAACAGCGTAATGAGGGCCCAAGTGTCATAATTCACATGCAGTTTTGAGGTTTGGTATTCTTGTTCGCCACAATTGATTTTCATTTAGGGCAATAGTTTAGGGTAGATATGGCTCAATCTCTTCACTTCAATGCACCCAATAGTTTGATAATCTAGTTGGTTAAAGTGAATGGCTTTAAATTCAGCTCCTATTGCAACAGAATGGTGTTCAGGAGTGACTCACGTTTGTCTTGAATACAGAATGGTAGCACTATCATTTTTCATTTGAGCCCTGTGGTGATGCTACAGTAGAACATGGGAAAGTCAACTGACAAACTGCTGCTGGTGTTGGAAGTGCATGTTTCATTTAGGATCCCGGACATTTTTCTGACATAGATGAGGAAGATATTTGGGAATTTATAGAAAATGTCCGAATTTTAACCATAATTTTAGTTAGAGCACTAACCATAATTTGAATGACAAAATGAGACCCTCCATTCTGTTCATTTACTGCTGTCGCCTCATTAGGAAATGTTTTCAATTCAATGGCTCTGATTCCAGCGCCATGGCATTCTGGTGTGACTTTATCATGAATATAGAATGTTAGCGCTCTAGTAGTTCATTAGAACTCTGTAGTGAAGCTGTGTTAGAACCCCCAGGATCAGTTGACAGACTCTTGGGCAAGTACATGTTTTACCCAGCATGTCTTTTTTCTGACATGGCTGAGGAATATATTTGTGAGGCTATCGAATATGTGCCCTCATTTTAGCTTCTGGAACACCTTCCACAATTTCTATGAGAACATTAGGAGAGGAAACAGTTTTCTCTCAAATATGCAAATATGCTTAATCAAATCCCAGTAGAGGGTCAACATTTTTTACAGGTTTAAATCACATTAGAGCCCACCACCATTCCTAAAATTAGTATTAGACCGCAAACAAATGATTTATATTGTGACAAAAATCTGCTGTCATCCTTTCTATGTGCTCCTTTTTGTGCCCTGAAACCCATGCATGCACTGCAATGCATTTCAAAACACAAAAATAGCGGAGCCACATCACCAAAAGAAAAAACAATGCAACAGGTGTGCTTCTTGTAATTTATCAACTAAATTGTCCCAAGAAAATACACCATCGAACAAACAAATTTGTGATTTCCACCCCCAAATTTACCCTTATGATACAATAGCTCTAAAGGTGACCTGCCTTTTATTTAATACATTTTTCAAGACACCTGTTAAAAGAAACACTTCCATTTGTTTAACGGACAACAAAAGTTCATAAATACTGTCATTGTGTCTTTTATCCACGCTTCAGGCATGCAAGACTTCAACTACCTCAGCAGTAACTGTTTTGAGATAACTGTGGAACTAAGTTGTGAGAAATTCCCTCCAGAAGAAGCCCTTAAAAGCTACTGGGATGACAATAAAAACTCACTTATCAATTACTTGGAGCAGGTAAGGCAAAACATTTACAAAAGTGTTTTCGATTTGTAAAATGTACACGGTCGACGGTACTGCTGAAACGGTGTTGTTAGAATAAAACATGCTACATGAAGGCTTCCATACCTTCAAGCAATTGATCCTGAAATCAGAGTCTGCAAAGAAAGCAATTGTGTCCTAATCGATGTGCATCTTTTGCATACTAGCACCGGTACTAAATGTGCCATATTTTTTTTTAGATTGTTTGATTCTCATTTCATAGCTTGCTACAGTCGCCCCCACCCTAATGCATTATTCTCCAAAGTATTTTTACCTGATATTATATATTATTGTTTCGATGCATCCTGCGTACTATGGGGCTTATTTGCAAGCCCCTTGCGCCGCCTCTGCATCCGTTGTGTGACGCTCCGGCAGCGCAACCTGCTGCGTGATATTTACAAGAACACATAAAGCCACCCTGCGTGGCTTTACGTGTGCTTGTAAATATCGCCCCTTTTCACGCAACACTTTGCGTGTTAGGGCCGTGACATGGGTGTTGCTGTGGGTGTTACCACGCAACATCCATGTAGACTGATGCATTTCCAGATTTACGAGCAATTGTAAACCTGGAAATGCGTCAGAATGCTACGCCACCCAAGGGGTGGCGTAGCGAGGCGCAATGAGGAGAAATGTTTTCATTTCTCCTCGTTTTTTTCCTCTTTCAATGCGTGCTGCATTCTACAGCACGCATTGGAAGAGGAAATCACCTCAATTGATTGTTTTTGTGCAGGAAGGTGCCCCTTCTTGCACAGAAACAATCTTCCCACGATGCAGGCATCCTTGCACCATGCTGCAAGGGTGCCTGCTCCAGCCCATGGCAGCAGTTTGTGTGCCAGCGCAGGGGAAAAAAGCACAGAGATGTGACATATTGTTGGAAATATGTTGCATCCCTGTGCTTTGAAACG
Organism: Calotriton arnoldi; assembly: GCA_963921515.1. Taxonomy (NCBI): domain Eukaryota; kingdom Metazoa; phylum Chordata; class Amphibia; order Caudata; family Salamandridae; genus Calotriton; species Calotriton arnoldi. Next base: position 503,120 of record CAWUFW010007337.1, read on the forward strand.
AACGCAGCGCGGAACATCAAAATGACTTGCAGCGCGGCGCTGCGTGAGTTTCTCGTAAATAGGGCCCCATTTATTTGTAGGTATTCACTCTGTACTAAAGACCACCCTTCAATTGTTTATGGTTACTGAAATAAAACGCAGCAGAGCGGCCACTTAGACACAATTACACCTGCTTTAAATCGGTAACAAAGCTTTTTGTTTGTGCGCACAACTGACAACTCCTACCGTAATGGCATCTAAACTACCGCCTAGCTTTGCTGAACAGCTCGGGCCCGTACTGGTAGACAGACAGCATGCTACATACTAAGTCACTGCAGAGTATTTCAGTCTCAAGTGTATTTAATTTGGCACGTAGAAAAGAATCAATAGGGCATATTTACAAGCCCCCTGTCACCACCGGAGCGTCACTTTTTTTGACCCTCCAGTATTGTAGCACCATTTTCCATATTTGCAAGGTGGTGCTAAGTCACTTAGCGTTGCTTAACGCTTCTTTGTAAATATGCCCCTTTCCGACGCAGTCCTCTGCGGCAAAGGGGCGTGCAATGGGTGTTGCTGTGTTGTTGTGGGCATTCCACCGCAACACCCATTGCTTTTTGACGCTGCCCCAGGTTTACAAAGCTGAGGGAGTGCCAAAAACGAATGCCATGGAATACCAGGCATTAGAATGGCGATACGAGGAGAAATTATTAATTTGTGCTCGTTTTTTGCTCTTTCCATGTGTGCTGCATTTTGCAGCACACATAGACATAGCAAATCACCATTATTGATAGTTTATGTGCAGGAAGGTGTCCCATCCTGCACATAAACAATTGTCCCTGCAGCGCAGGCACCTTTGCAACATGGCGGCAGGGTGCCTGGGCTGGCGCTAGGCAGCTTTTTTTGCGCTAGCACTCGAGGAAACACAGGGGTGCGCTGTATTCTTGTGAATACGGCGCATCCCTGTGTTTTCAAAACGTCGGAGCGCTACGCTGCCAAATTTGGCGCAGCTCCGCGCTCCGACATTTGTTTGTAAAAATACCCCAGTGTGCGCGAAAATGTTTACTGAACCAACCAATCACACTAATTTGAAGATTAATGTGCATGTCTTGAGATTCTGCTTCATTTTCTGCTCATCTCCCTTCTCACAAGTGACATACTCTGGGTTTTAGGTTTACATAAAACCATAAACATAAACTTAAAACATTATCCATGATCTCCATTGGTTTCCATTTATTTAGTTGACAGTTTCTATACCGCAACTGCACCTTACTGCATTAGTGTGCTTTCCGATTTTAGCAAACCATGCAAGGAATATATGAACTAAACATGTAAGAGTAGTAATATTTTGAGGTGAAGGTTGAAGGTCAGCCCGATGAAGAGATGTTATGTTGAAGGTAAAATGTATGGGGCATGGAGAAATAGTTAAGAGCAATAGAAGAAGCAGATAGAGAGTTCCATAGAGTACTTGCTGCTGTGGAAAAGGATGTGTTCTTTAATTGTTTTGAATTTGGGTGACATTAGTAGTAGTGTGCTTTTGCCTATGGAATCTCAGTGATTTAGCCAGGTAGTTGGGTCTTCTCTGGAGGATGGTTTTGTGAATAACGCTGCCAGTTTTGAAGTTTATTCTAGCCTCCGATAGAAGCCAATGGAGCTCATTTTTTTTTCTGATTAAGCTTGCTTTTGCATGCAAAACTGCATGGTTGGAATAGAGGCAGCTGGCCGAACGGAGTTGAGTAAATAAATAAATAAATAAAACGAATTACATTGCGCGCTGCATCGCCGATTTGGCGTTGCAGCGCGCGCAATGTAATTCGTTTTATTTATTTATTTATGTACTTAACTCCGTTCGGCCGTATGCCGGAGTTTACTACCCCCCACCCTGCCCCTCCCCCGCCCCACCGCCCTGCAGCACTCCCTCCAGGAGCCACGACTGTAGGGTGACCAGATTCTCAAAACAAAAAACCGGGACATGTCATAGACATAGAAGTAGGACTACAGTTTGCAACCACCATCGACATAAAAGTAGGACTATCTGACAGCTGTCATGGACATAGAAAAAGACTACGACAGCCTCCTCCACAGACAAAGATGAAGAAATACAGATGACAAATGAGAGGTATTTTATTGGCTGAAAACTTTGTCACAAAAGTGACGCAAACTCTGCACAAAGAGTTGCCTTGGGATTTACTTTCCAACGCAAATCCTGATTTGCATTGAAAAGTAGCCATAAAGTAAAATAGTGGTAAATGCTACTTTGCATCAAGGGGTGTACAATGGGGTTCCATGCAATCACGCATGGATTTTGATGGTAATCTCTAGAGGGAAAAGTATTTTACTTCGTCAAAGCATAGTATTTTGTACTGGAAGGGAGACCCTTCCTAAACAAAACATATGCTTCACAAGCACAAACTTGCACTGTAGGTATGGCGCTGTTGTACTGTCTCCATTTCATGCAACGCAGCAACTTTAGTTACTGCTCTGTGTGAACACTCAGCAAATCTTCCCCTTTGTTTCTCCAGGCCAGACGCTCTTACATATAATGGCCAGCAGTATGGATGACATGTGACTCCTATACCTTGTAATCCACATCTTTTGTAATATTTCCTACACACCAATTTACATGCTTGTTTAATTAATGCTCTCTATATAACATAAAGGGCCAGTAGGATTATGTGGCACTGAAGCACTAAATTATGTGACAGGTGGAATGCCACATCACCTGGTGATGGCTGATGCCAGCTTCATATGTGGTTCTCTGTGTACTGCTGAGTGCAGAACCACCACTGGCAGCTGAAGAGGCCTCTGTAACTCATCCAACCTTCATGTAAGCCCCCCTGCAGTATCTTTGTTAAAAAATAAATAAATAAAGATACTCTGCAAAAAGCAGAGTTGCTTTGACCTATCCATGTAGGCCAGAGGGATCCACTCCTCCTGGTGTGCGCAAGTTCCTAATTATGGTTGCATTTCCTTTCTTAGTATCACCATATTTTTTGACCGCTGACGGCTAAGTAAAGTAAATAAAGATAGCAAGCCAATGTTAAAAATTATAGCAGATGCTTTTGTTTAAAGTAAATGAAAAATGGGATGAAACCAATAATTGTCTCTGGGAAATATGGCAACCCTAAGGACCCCATCCAAATTTGACTTGTGCCCAAGAAAGTTTAAACAAATGGGCGGTGTTTTTTTGGGGGGATGGAAACACAACACAGGCCAAACAACAACGAGAAAATGTCCCACTGCCTTTTAAATTCTTATGTTGTGACTCCAGTGCTGGTTTGTAGGCTGGGAGGGCGCACCTCCTGTGGCTGCTGATGGATCCTGGCTAGAGCAGCTCTGACATGGAGGCATGGACCTGACTTGCTGGTGCTGTCAGGGCTTGGGAGGCGTCATGCAAGTTGGCTTCAATCAAAGCCCCTTTCCTTCTGGCTGCTGCTTAATTCTACTGCAGCCCACACGCTCACTTTAAAGGGCAGAGCAGGGTCATACTGGTGGCTGGATGGATCTTGGAGCAGGCTGTGACCTCTGACTCCAGTGAGCAGAGCTGCGTTGTGCTGGCTGTTCGGAAACTCTGTTGTTCCGATGGCTGGCACAATGACATTCTTGCTGCTTGTAGAAAGAGAAGGGAAATCCCGAGAGAAAATGCCTCTCTAAAGGATTTCCCTTCCCATTACTACATAACAAAAACCGGGACATTTCTGTGTTAAATCAGAACACTATTCAAAAACCGGGACATTTATTCTATTTGGAGAAAAGTGTCGGGACACCGGGACACTTCTCCAAAAACGGGGACCGTCCGGGGAAAACCGGGACGTCTGGTCACCCTACACGACTGGCCAATAGCTAAAACTCTCGTAAATGCGAGACCTATTGCATTGCAAATGCTTGTTGGTTTAATTGTCGGTAGATTTCTCATTCTTCCTGCTCTGAACGCAGCTTTGGAAACAGGATCACTTGTAAACACTGTTTGCTGCATTTCAGTGCCACCTAGTGCTTACTAGAAAAACTGCAGCACAAATGTGGAAGATGCAACAACTATCTTGAAGACCACTATAAACAAGCATTGGTAATGCCAGTGAGTCTTGTTTGTGCCTATAGGTAAGCGCGAACGATTGGCATTGCCAGTGCTTGTATATATTATTTGTCCATAAGATGGTCAAAGAAGTACAACTGGTGGCACTCAGGATACTTGTAAGAATGGGGGCCCAAATATCTAAATTATGTTTAAAAAGATCCATGGGTAAGGCATCAGGCCCATGTGTAAGGAATGCATCGTGTAGTCGTTGGCGGGTATTCAAGCAACTTTGGTCAAACCATTTACGGGCCTTTTGTGTTGGAGTTTTCTGTTGCTGGACCCTAAGTAAATAATGAGGGTATCGTACAGAAATTATTAATCACCTGCGTTTCTTAAAAATGAATGTTTCACAAAGTTCATTAAATCTACATTTTTTAATTTTTTTTATGAAATTCCAACCAAAATCCACAGTAGGATTTTGAGACCATCCTTTTGTTATCAATTAATGTGCAGCTCTTCTCAGATTGCTGCTCAGAGATTATAACTTCAGTCATAATCGTGTCATGGTGACAGATAGACTCCAATCCCAATTTACTAGGGATCAGTCAAACATTCACATCTAACGAATCCGAAACCGAGGACGTGTTATATGTTGTATTAGCTGTAACCGATATATAAAAATAGATAGAGACCCCTTGTGCAACCAAGGGAATAAGGTACTCTTTACAAGTAAGACAGAAAAGTTTCCCCTTGGATCCAAATCCTAACACACTAAAGTAGTTGCTTAAAAGGAAAAACCACTATTGTTATTCACTTAAAACTCGTACTACTTATCCACTCCAATTCATATCACATAACATCAAATACTGACTCATATAATTCAAATATTAAAAAACATGTTTTAATTAAAATCCTGTTGTCACAAAAATATTAAAAAGATTTTTCAATCACAATAAAAACATCAATATATTTCATACACTTAATAGAATTGATATAAACAGCTATTACAACGTTACATACAACACAGATGACACTATACCCCCACACACAAGAGAAAGGAATTTATATTAGACACTCAAGTTGGTCATTATTCAATACATATCCTTCACAACCAAATATAGGGAAACGGTCTGAATGCCCTTTTGCTTTAAGCAATTACAGAATGCCGTTCCTCCAAGGATTATGTGATCAGTTTGCGTCGACGCGTTTCGATGGTTCAAAAATATTTAGTCCATCTTTTTCAAGACACTTATATACTTTTTCTCTTATAGTACTCCTTGGTTAGAAAATCCTTATTTATGAATCAGCTATATTCGAATGTAAAAACTCTAAAATCTCCAATGTCACAAATTTCTGAATAATTTCCTCAATCCGATTTCCTGCCAGAGCTTCAACCTCGCTATCCAGAGATTATTACTGACACCCCGGTCGACAAGGTCTCATTGATCTGGAGTCAATTCAATTGTGAAATTCTGACTCTCGTGGTACCAATCCTCTCACCTTATGGGTCATAACTTGCTCCGCATCGAGGGGCAATCACGTCCTCCTCTTATCCCGGTGTGCTAAAGAATTACAGCCGAGGTATCGCACATCCGTCTTGCTCGTTGTTTTCTAACCGTTGCAGAAAGATTGTAGAGATTAATATTAGGAAGACAATTTTTTTATTATTATGCCAAAAACATTCCAGTTATAAGAATAACCGAGTGGCACTACCTTAATTAGGCCTCATAGACACCTCCCTTGGTACAGATGGGTAAAGAAGTTTTGTAAACATAGTGGGTCCCACAAATGCACCACAACACAGTCACCTGAAGAGATACATCTGGGGTTGAAATGAGATTCTAGACTGACTCACACGTCTACACCCAGGTCAAGGTTTTGTTTTTTAATTAATCATAATTCACGTGCTGCCTTTCCCCTAAAATAAGAACATTAACAGGCACCGTCACATAAGTTGCTGCTTGGGGGGAGAGGGCAGGTAACTGTAGTGTTGAGAGAGTGGTATACTGTTCTTTTGTGTGGGAAACCAAATTACGACAGTCATGGGTCTTATTGTTCACTTATAGTTGGTTATTTGGTATTTTCCAGCAAACAGCACACTCAAGGTTGCCAACTATGATCTCTGTTCACCTTACCAACATCACTCATGTCTTTTCACCATCTTCAGTCCTGGATCCCCCAAAAATGTTGGCAGAGCATTAAAATGAACATCAAGAAGATCGCCATAGAATTGAAAAATATTACACACACCCCTTTTTCTTTTTGGAATCAATAACCATTCCAGAATTCCGGTGAACAGCAGGGACCATCGAATTCTGATGTATGCCTCATCTGCACTCAATAATCAAATGAACACAATGTTACCAGATACAGTGCTTAAATCTAAGGCAGTGCTTTCGAAATCTTTTAGAACCATGACCGAATTTTTAGAATGACAAGCTTCCACGACCAACCTAGCCTTAATGGACATGAGACGGGGGCGATTTTTTAACGTAATAACATCAATTGTTTGTAACCGTCAGGACCATGACAGCACCTCTTGATATCGAACTGTGGCCAAGATAGTGATATGCCCAAAAAAGTGGCAGATGGTGAACTGCACTGGAGTCTTGAGCTGGAACACTTTTCAGAGTGGGGCAATGGCCTGTGGCATCCATTCACTAAAATCACAAGGTTTTGAAAAATCTTGGTGTTGATAACCGAGAATGAATATATATATATATGTATGTGATTTTATATATATATATATATATATATATATATATATATATAAAGTGCTGCAATGACCTTAGGCTGTGTTTGTGATATATATATATATATATATATATATATATATATATATATATTCACTGAAAAAACCATAGGTTTCAGACACGTTATAGTTAGAAATTAGCATTTAAAAAACCTTTGAAATTCACTGAAAAACCATAGGTTTTAGGGACAGTTATAGTTAGTTGGACATTTCACTCGTACAAAACCATAGAAATTCCCCCGTTATAGTTAGTTCAGCTAACTATAACTCGCGCCTCGTAATGCACTGCTGATGACGTCACATATTACATCACTCATGACATGGTCAGTGACATCATTGATGACATCACTGATGACATCTCAAATGACATCACTGATGACATCATCCAGTGACTGTGTGTTTCTGTAAAGTTTAAATATGTTTAATATATATAGGGAAAGGCGTATTGAAGAATGAGTGGGTGTATAAGTGTCTGAATGGATGATTTAGTACGTGAGTGACTGACTCTACAAGTGAGTGATTAAATGTATCTTACTGAATGCATGGGTTAGTGACTAAACTGTGTGAATGTCTGTATCCGTCTGTCTGTTGGTTTGTAAGCGGCTGCATGGCTTTCTGAATAGCTACATGAGTGTCTACATGGGTTATTGATTGATTGTCTGAGTATCTGTATGGGTGCCTGAGTGTTTGTGTGGGTGGGGTGTGTGTGACTCTGTGCATAGATGTGTGAGTTGGTGATTCACTGGGTGCATGGTTTCAAGAGTGCATCTGTGATGGACTGTATGGGTGGGTGAGTGTGTGTATGGGTGTGTTAGTGATTGAATGTATATCTCAGTGGTACATGTGTGAGTAACTACATATGTGAAAGGCAGTATATATGTGTGTTGGAGTATATAAATGGCTATAAGTGAGAGTGTGTGATTGTGAGAGTGGCTGTATGGATGAGTGTGTACTTGTATCAGTGATTGTATAAGAGCGTAAGAATGTGCTAGTATTTGTATGAGTAAGTGAGCTGTGTGTGTATAACTGTATAGGTGAGTAAATGGGTGTGTGATTAAGTTTTTTGCATGACTGACTAGGTGTGTGAGTACCTCTATGGATGAGTGGCGGTGTGTGAGTGTTTATATAGGTGTATGAGTGCATATGATAGTCCTGTACTGAGTGACTAAGTATGAGTGACTGTACGGGTGAGTGAGTGGATGTGTGTGTAGACCTAAGAATCAGTGAGTGGGTATGTAGTTTTTGGTGTTGGAGTGTCTATGGTTTTGAGAATGGCAGTCTGTAATTTAGAGTGGGTGTATCAAAAGTTATATTAGGGTGTGAGAAGATGCATGAAATTATCACATGGATGATGTCATCAGTGATGTCATTTGAGATGTCATCAGTGATGTCATCAGTGATGTCACTGACCATGTCATGAGTGATGTAATATGTGACGTCATCAGCAGTGCATTGCGGGCGCGAGTTATAGTTAGCTGAACTAACTATAACGGGGGAATTTCTATGGTTTTGTACGAGTGAAATGTCCAACTAACTATAACTGTCCCTAAAACCTATGGTTTTTCAGTGAATTTCAAAGGTTTTTTAAATGCTAATTTCTAACTATAACGTGTCTGAAACCTATGGTTTTTTCAGTGAATTTCAAAGGTTTTTTAAATGCTAATTTCTAACTATAACGTGCCTGAAACCTATGATTTTTTAAGTGAATTTCAAAGGTTTTTTTAAATGCTAGTTTCTAACTATGCCTACAGAGGTAGGACATGTGAAGAAAGAAGAAAACACGCACAGAAAGAAGCAAAAGATGTGCAGAAAGAACCAACAGAGGAGCAGAAAGAGGCCTTGTTGCAAAATCATCCTGTGCCCACAACTTTTTCAGACGGGTACTGGTGGTAACTGACTCTGACTAACCAGAGCCAGTGCTATGCTAAAAGACACTTAGAATACAGTGAAAACACCTACATACACTAGGGAACACTATGCGTTGGGGTACCCCTGTGATTAGCATGACCTCCTCTGCAAGTCCCTAGTACATAATAGGGCAGGGGGATTAAAACTACCTCTTAAAACGCGCCCTGTAGCGCGTTTTAAGAGGTAGTTTTAATCCCCCTGCCCTATTATGTACTAAGTTGCGGGATTAAGTCCCCTTGAATCCTGAGGGACCCTGGGGCCCAACTAGCCCACTAGGTACTTCCAGTAAGCACCACAGGCCTGCGTTGCAACGCCTGTAACAAATTGTGCAGTTGTGTTTGGGTAGTGTAGGGAGTCGTGCTGGGGGAGTGTTTTAGGGTTTAGGGTAGTGCAGTGGTGTTTGGGTAGTGTAGGGGGTCGTGCTGGGGGTAGTGTTTTAGGGTTTAGGGTAGTGCAGTGGTGTTTGGGTAGTGTAGGGGGTCGTGCTGGGGTAGTGATTTAGGGTAGTGCAGTGGTTTTTGGGTAGTGTAGGGGGTACTGCTGGGGGTAGTGTTTTAGGGTTTAGGTTAGTGCAGTGGTGTTTGGGTAGTGTAGGGGTACTGCTGGGGGTAGTGTTTTAGGGTTTAGGGTAGTGCAGTGGTGTTTGTGTAGTGTAGGGGGTAGTGTTTTAGGGTTTAGGGTAGTGCAGTGGTGTTTGTGTAGTGTAGGAGGTCGTGTTTTAGGGTTTAGGGTAGTGCAGTGGTCTTTGGGTAGTGTAGGGAGTCGTGCGGGGGTAGTGTTTTAGGGTTTAGGGTAGTGTAGGGGGTCATGCGGGGGGTAGTGTTTTAGGGATTAGGGTAGTGCATTGGTGTTTGGGTAGTATAGGGGGTCATGCGGGGGTAGTGTTTTAGGGTTTAGGGCAATGCAGTGGTGTTTGGGTAGTGTAGGGGGTGGTGCTGGGGGAGTGTTTTAGGGTTTAGGGCAGTGCAGTGGTGTTCGGGTAGTGTAGGGGGTCGTGCTGGGGGAGTGTTTTAGGGTTTAGGGCAGTGCAGTGGTGTTCGGGTAGTGTAGGGGGTCGTGCTGGGGGGAGTGTTTGAGGGTTTAGGGCAGTGCAGTCGTGTTCGGGTAGTGTAGGGGGTTGTGCTGGGGGTAGTATTTTAGGGTTTAGGGTAGTGCAGTGGTGTTCGGGTAGTGTAGGGGGTCGTGCTGGGGGTAGTGTTCTAGGGTTTAGGGCAGTGCAGTGGTGTTTGGGCAGTGTAGGGGGTAATGCTGGGGGTGGTGTTTTAGGGTTTAGGGCAGTGCAGTGGTGTTCGGGCAGTGTAGGGGGTCGTGCTGGGGGTGGTGTTTCAGGGTTTAGGGCAGTGCAGTGGTGTTCGGGCAGTGTAGGGGGTGGTGTTTCAGGGTTTAGGGCAGTGCAGTGGTGTTCGGGCAGTGTAGGGGGTCGTGCAGGGGGTGGTGTTTCAGGGTTTAGGGCAGTGGTGTTCGGGCAGTGTAGGGGGTCGTGCTGGGGGTGGTGTTTCAGGGTTTGGGGCAGTGCAGTGGTGTTCGAGCAGTAAAGGGGGTCGTGCTGGGGGTGGTGTTTCAGGGTTTAGGGCAGTGCAGTGGTGTTCGGGCAGTGTAGGGGGCGGTGCAGGTGGTGGTGTTTCAGGGTTTAGGGCAGTGCAGTGGTGTTCGGGCAGTGTAGGGGGTGCTGCAGGGGGTGGTGTTTCAGGGTTTAGGGCAGTGCAGTGGTGTTCGGGCAGTGTAGGGGGTCATGCAGGGGGTGGTGTTTCAGGGTTTAGGTCAGTGCAGTGGTGTTCGGGCAGTGTAGGGGGTCGTGCTGGGGCTGGTGTTTCAGGGTTTAGGGCAGTACAGTGGTGTTCGGGCAGTGTAGGGGTCGTGCTGGGGCTGGTGTTTCAGGGTTTAGGGCAGTGCAGTGGTGTTCGGGCAGTGTAGGGGGTTGTGCTGGGGCTGGTGTTTCAGGGTTTAGGGCAGTACAGTGGTGTTCGGGCAGTGTAGGTGGTCGTGCTGGGGCTGGTGTTTCAGGGTTTAGGGCAGTGCAGTGCAGTGGTGTTCGGGCAGTGTAGGGGGTCATGCTGGGGCTGGTGTTTCAGGGTTTAGGGCAGTGCAGTGGTGTTCGGGCAGTGTAGGGGGTCATGCAGGGGGTGGTGTTTCAGGGTTTAGGTCAGTGCAGTGGTGTTCGGGCAGTGTAGGGGGTCGTGCTGGGGCTGGTGTTTCAGGGTTTAGGGCAGTACAGTGGTGTTCGGGCAGTGTAGGGGGTCGTGCTGGGGCTGGTGTTTCAGGGTTTAGGGCAGTGCAGTGGTGTTCGGGCAGTGTAGGGGGTTGTGCTGGGGCTGGTGTTTCAGGGTTTAGGGCAGTACAGTGGTGTTCGGGCAGTGTAGGTGGTCGTGCTGGGGCTGGTGTTTCAGGGTTTAGGGCAGTGCAGTGCAGTGGTGTTCGGGCAGTGTAGGGGGTCATGCTGGGGCTGGTGTTTCAGGGTTTAGGGCAGTGCAGTGGTGTTCGGGCAGTGTAGGGGGTCTTGCTGGGGCTGGTGTTTCAGAGTCTAGGGCAGTGCAGTGGTGTTCGGGCAGTGTAGGGGTCTTGCTGGGGCTGGTGTTTCAGGGTTTAGGGCAGTGCAGTGGTGTTCGGGCAGTGTAGGGGGTCGTGCTGGGGGTGGTGTTTCAGGGTTTAGGGCAGTGCAGTGGTGTTTGGGCAGTGTAGGGGGTCATGCTGGGGCTAGTGTTTCAGGATGTAGGGCAGAGCAATGGTGTTCAGGCAGTGTAGGGGGTTTTGCTGGAGGTGGTGTTTCAGGGTTTAGGGCAGTGCAGTGGTGTTTGTGCAGTGTAGGGGGTGGTGTTTCAGGGTTTAGGGCAGTGGTGTTCAGGCAGTGTAGGGGGTCTTGCTGGGGTTGATGTTTCAGGGTTTAGGGCAGTGCAGTGGTGTTCGGGCAGTGTAGGGAGTCGTGCTGGGGGTGGTGTTTCAGGGTTTAGGGCAGTGCAGTGGTGTTCCGGCAGTGTAGGAGGTCGTGCAGGGGGTGGTGTTTCAGGGTTTAGGGCAGTGCAGTGGTGTTCGGGCAATGTAGGGGTCATGCAGGGGGTGGTGTTTCAGGGTTTAGGGCAGTGCAGTGGTGTTTGGGCAGTGTAGGGGGTCGTGCAGGGGGTGGTGTTTCAGGGTTTAGGGCAGTGCAGTGGTGTTCGGCCAGTGTAGGTGGTCTTGCTGGGGGTGGTGTTTCAGGCTTTAGTGCAGTGGTGTTCGGGCAGTGTAGGGGGTCTTGCTGGGGGTGGTGTTTCAGGGTTTAGGGCAGTGCAGTGGTGTTCGGGCAGTGTAGGGGGTCTTGCTGGGGCTGGTGTTTCAGGGTTTAAGGCAGTGCAGTGGTGTTCGGGCAGTGTAGGGGGTCGTGCTGGGGCTGGTGTTTGAGGGTTTAGGGTAGTGCAGTGGTGTTCGGGCAGTGTAGGGGGTCGTGCTGGGGCTGGTGTTTCAGGGTTTAGGGCAGTGCAGTGGTTTTCGGGCAGTGTAGGCGGTCGTGCTGGGGCTGGTGTTTCAGGGTTTAGGGCAGTGCAGTGGTGTTCGGGCAGTGTAGGGGGTCGTGCTGGGGCTGGTGTTTCAGGGTTTAGGGCAGTGCAGTGGTGTTCGGGCAGTGTAGGGGGTCGTGCTGGGGGTGGTGTTTCAGGGTTTAGGGCAGTGCAGTGGTGTTCGGGCAGTGTAGGGGGTCGTGCTGGGGGTGGTGTTTCAGGGTTTAGGGCAGTGCAGTGGTGTTTGGGCAGTGTAGGGGGTCGTGCAGGGGGTGGTGTTTCAGGGTTTAGGGCAGTGAAGTGGTGTTCGGGCAGTGTAGGGGTCGTGCTGGGGCTGGTGTTTCTGGGTTTAGGGCAGTGCAGTGGTGTTCAGGCAGTTTAGGGGGTCTTGCTGGGGGTGGTGTTTCAGGGTTTAGGGCAGTGGTGTTCGGGCAGTGTAGGGGGTCTTGCTGGGGGTGGTGTTTCAGGGTTTAGGGCAGTGCAGTGGTGTTCGGGCAGTGTAGGGGGTCTTGCTGGGGGTAGTGTTTCAGGGTTTAGGGCAGTGCAGTGGTGTTCGTGCAGTGTAGGGGGTCGTGCTGGGGATGGTGTTTCAGGGTTTAGGGCAGTGCAGTAGTGTTCGGGCAGTGTAGGGGGTCGTGCAGGGGTGGTGTTTCAGGGTTTAGGGCAGTGCAGTGGTGTTCGGGCAGTGTAGGGGGTCGTGCTGGGGGTGGTGTTTCAGGGTTTAGGGCAGTGCAGTGGTGTTAGGGCAGTGTAGGGGGTCGTGCTGGGGGTGGTGTTTCAGGGTTTAGGGCAGTGGTGTTCGGGCAGTGTAGGGGGTCTTGCTGGGGGTGATGTTTCAGGGTTTAGGGCAGTGCAGTGGTGTTCGGGCAGTGTAGGAGGTCTTGCTGGGGGTAGTGTTTCAGGGATTAGGGCAGTGCAGTGGTGTTCGGGCAGTGTAGGGGTCATGCTGGGGGTGGTGTTTCAGGGTTTAGGGCAGTGCGGTGGTGTTTGGGCAGTGTAGGGGGTCATGTTGGGGGTTGTGTTTCAGGGTTTAGGGCAGTGCAGTGGTGTTCGGGCAGTGTAGGGGGTCGTGCTAGGGTATGTGTTTCAGGGTTTAGGGCAGTGCAGTGGTGTACGGGCAGTGTAGGGGGTCGTGCAGGGGCTGGTGTTTCAGGGTTTAGGGCAGTGCAGTGGTGTTCGGGCAGTGTAGGGGGTCGTGCTGGGGGTAGTGTTTTAGGGTTTAGGGTAGTGCAGTGGTGCTTGTGTAGTGTAGGGGGTCGTGCTGGGGGTAGTGTTTTAGGGTTTAGGGTAGTGCAGTGGTGTTTGGGTAGTGTAGGGGGTCGTGCTGGGGTAGTGTTTTAGGGTTTAGGGTAGCGCAGTGGTGTTTGTGTAGTGTAGGGGTCATGTTTTAGGGTAGTGCAGTGGTGTTTGGGTAGTGTAGGGGGTCGTGCTGGGGGTAGTGTTTTAGGATTTAGGTTAGTGCAGTGGTGTTGGGGTAGTGTTTTAAGGTTTAGGGTAGTGCAGTGGTGTTTGTGTAGTGTAGGGGGTCATGCTGGGGGTAGTGTTTTAGAGTTTAGGATAGTGCAGTGGTGCTTGTGTAGTGTAGGGGGTCGTGCTGGGGTAGTGTTTTAGGGTTTAGGGTAGTGCAGTGGTGTTTTTGTAGTGTAGGGGGGTCATGTTTTATTTCAAATACGTTTTTATTTGCATTTTAGAGAAGAACGTAATGCATTCATTAGTTTTACATTTGGCAAGCGCCACATAGTGATATAGAAGAGGCCATCCTGCACACTGTGGCCCACATCTTAACTCAAGCTTTGTAAATTCAACACATCTTGTTGGATAAGCTCTAGGATATCTCGCAGTACAGAAAATTACATGGCTAGCCAAAGACGACTTCAATTACACACTTTTCTGGCGCAAGTATCGTACGGCTATGGCTATCCTGTGGCATCTTCCAAATCGCCAATGTGTCGGGCTGCGCACTATCTCATCAGAGCTCATGCTTGTGAAGCAGTGCCTCAACACTATATATGCGCCGCCAATAGGCTATAAGCAGTGTACTAACAAGGAAAGTGAAAGTCCAGTGGAAAGAGAAAAGAGATGAAAAGGGGCGATAGAAGAAGGGGTAGGGTGTGGCGGGGGCGACAAAGGCACTATGACAGTATGCCTGGAGCAGCTCGCCTCGCAGGGGGTGCAGTGGCAGCGCAACTATTTGATGTCTCTTTCGTCGTGTGGGACGGTGTTGATGACCCCAACAGCTGACGGGGCGTCAAGTATCACCGGGCCTGAGTCGTATGGGGTGGGTGGGGGCGCAGCGCGGGGTGGTCCATCAGGAGGGTTCCAATATCTATTTGGATCTGCGGTGTGCACCACATCGTCGAAGAGGCGTAAAGCCCGCAGTTTTGGTGGCTGCTGTCTAGCGTTCTCTAGACGTCCCAGATGTTCCACCAGTGGCTTCCATATTGTCGTAAACTGGGTGTCTCGATATTGTAGGCGCGCCGTGAGCAGTTCCATTACCACTGTTTTCCACAGGCGGGTGAACCACACATTCACTGAGGGCGATTCCGCCTTTTTCCAATATAGGGCAATGGTCCGCTTAGCAGTTCCCAGCATGTGAAGACTGAGGTGCCAATCACGGCGGGTCATAGCCCGTAGGTTCACCGGCCTGAGGCCCAGTACAATCGTGAGTGGGTTTTCAGGTAGCGGGTAGCCTAGTACTCGTTTAATGTGGCTGAGGACTTCTTTCCAGTAGGTGGTCAAGAGGGGGCACGACCACCATATGTGTATGAAATCTCCCCGTGCCCTATTGCATCGCCAACAGATCGGTGAAGAGTTGGGGAACATTTTGTGCAACCTGTGGGGTGTATAGTACCATTGGGTCATTATCTTGTATGCGGATTCCTGCTGGGGGATGCTATGAAAAGTCTTCGGGATGTCGCGCCATAGACGTGTCCACTGAGAGGGTGCAATGTCGGCCCCGGGAAGAGACTGCCACTGTTGTTGGTACAGGTGTGGGGTAGGGTGTGGTGAATGTTGGAGGACTTGGTATATGCGAGATATCAATCCCTTAGAGTTGTCAAATGTGCGAGCCAGCTGTTCGAACGGTGTGTAAGGCCGTGTAGCCGCCTGTGTTAGAGAAGACGCCTGTATCCAGTGCCGGAGTTGTATATATTGGAATCTCTCCTTCTCCGAGAGTTGATATTCCTGTTTGCATTGGGCAAAAGTTCTGACATCACTCCCTAGAAATAGATCTCGCACCGTTTTGCAACCCTTGTCTGTCCATTCTGCAAAAGAGGGCGGGTGAAGAGCAGGGGGAAATTGCGGGTTGCGAGCAATTGGGGTGTGTGGAGACGGAAAAGATGTGAGGCCCTTGCGGACGGCCAGCCTGTCCCAAATCTCAAGTACGGTCTTAGTAGGGGTCGCCATATATGCACTTCGGGAGCGTGCTTCGCGAGGGAGCCATGCATGGTCCCAGAGAGGGCGACAGGTAACCGCCCTGTCCATATGGAACCACACCTTCTCGCTATCCCAAGCTGTCCACTCCGGTATAAAACGGAGATGGGATGCCCAATAGTATTCTAATAGGTTAGGGCATGCGAGCCCACCCTTATCGCGAGGGAGCATTAAGATTTTACTGGAGAATCGCGGCCGCTTCCCTCCCCATATGAATGCGACTAGCTCACGCTGTAGGCTCTGGATTTGGTGTTCCGGGATAGGCGTTGGCAGGGTCTGGAATAAATAAAGTATCTTTGGGAGGATGGACATTTTAACTGTGTTTAAGCGCCCCAGCCAGGAGAGCGGCAGAGATCTCCATGCTCGTAAGTCGGTTACTACTGCATTTTTGCATTCTTGCCAATTAGCTTGGGACCAGTTGGCCAAGTCCGGAGTCAAATTAAGTCCTAGGTATCTAATAGAGTTCGTAGCCCATTGGTAGGGGGCAAGGGTTTGCAGGGTCGCAATGTCCTCCGTCGGAATTGTGAGGTTGAGAGCCCATGATTTCGTATGGTTAATTTTAAGCCCTGAGACTTTCTCATAGGACTGTAGCAGAGCGTGTACTGCTGGCAGAGAGCCAGTCGGATTCGACAAGGTGAGGAGGAGATCGTCCGCAAAGAGAGCAATCTTGTGGTCTATGCCCCCAAGGGCGATACCATGTATATCAGGTGAGCGGCGAATCAGAATGGCGAGCGGTTCAACCACGAGGGCGAACAGTAAAGGGGACAAGGGACATCCCTGTCTAGTGCCCCTGAGGATAGAGATAGGGTGTGTGAGTTGGCCATTGACTCTTACCCTGGCGAGCGGTGCAAGGTAGGGGGCCATTATGCGCGCTATCATCTGCGGACCTAGTCCTATCTTCTGCAGCACGGCCCGGAGGAACACCCAATCCACTCGATCGAATGCCTTTTCGGCGTCAAGCGAGAGTAGGCACGAGGGTATCTTCCAGTGATGCGCCTTCCCCACCAGGTGCGCAATTCGACGCACATTATCCGCCCCTTGGCGTTGATGTATAAAACCCACCTGGTCTGGCTCGATTAGGCCTGGGAGGTGTGTGCTGAGGCGCTTAGCCAGTATTTTAGTGTAGAGTTTAAGGTCTATGTTTAATAGGGCTATGGGGCGAAAGGATGAGCAGAGTGTGTGGTCCTTCCCAGGCTTTGGGATTAAAGCTATTTCCGCCATAGCCATATCTGTGGAAGGCCCAGTCTTATCCGTAAAAGAATTGAAAAGGCGTAACATGTATGATTGGAGTTGTGGTAAGAAGGTACGATAAAATGAGATGGGGAGCCCATCCGGGCCCGGCGTTTTGCCAAGTGGAAGTTCCTTAAGGGCGTTGGTTAGTTCCTCTAGTGTAATTGGTTCTTCCAAGAGTTGGGAATGAAATGGGCTAAGGGGTTCCCAGTTGCAGGCGTCTAGTGTAGCCGATATTTGAGCAGGATTGGGCGTGGCTTTCGCGTAAAGAGATGTATAGTAGTTTTGGAATGCTTGAAGCTTGGCAGATTCAGTGGTGGCCCAGGTCCCGTCCCCCAATTTTAGTTTAGAAATGTGTGCTTTAGCTGCCCGTGTTCTCAGGCGACGTGCCAAGATGGTGCCCACCTTGTCCCCTCCATCGTAATAGCGCTGTCGCAATGCAAGGAGAGCGTGTTCCGCCTTGTTGGTTCTATGGGCCCGGAGCTGACCCCTGAGTATAGCTAGGCGCCGCTTGTGAATCGCTAATGGGCGTTCTTGGTCCATTTTCTCGAGTGTTTTGATTTCGCGTGTAAGCTTATCCTCGTACAGGCGGGCCTCTCTGGCCCTGGCAATAGCGATAGATGTGAGGGTGCCGCGTATCGTAGCCTTAAAGGCATCCCATAGAACAGGGAGGGCTGTCTCCGGGAGGTCGTTGGTCGCGAAATAGGAGAGGATGGCAGCCTGTAGTTCCGCCGTGTCTACTGGGTCTCTAAGGATGTGAGGAGGGAAACGCCACCTAGTAGGTCGTCTGGGATGAGAGAAGCGTTCATGGAGAAGTAGCTCCACATGCGCGTGGTCAGAGATTGAGATATCTGACATGGTGGTTGAGAGAATGTCCTTAACTAGAGAATGTGAGACGAAGAGGTAGTCGATTCGTGAGTAAGAGCGGTGTGCATGAGAATAGTAGGAGTAGTCGCGGATCTCAGGGGAATGATACCGCCATACGTCTACCAAACCCGAGGCAGTGATACAGCTCTTTGTCGCTGCCGACATAGCCCCCATCCCATGAAATGTGCCCCCGCTGCGATCAATGTCTGCATCCCACACTAAATTAAAGTCCCCCCAGGACAAGGTCTGCGTGTACCGGTACTATGTGTTCCCGCAGGAGTTTACGCAAGAAAGAGTCCTGTCCCTGGTTGGGCGCATATGTGTTGCAAAGGGTGAGAGTACGATGTCCCAGCTTGACCACCACCTTAAGGAGTCTGCCCTCCGTGTCACGGACCACTTTGGTGTCTCCCTGCTGGATGCCTGCTCTGCAGAGGATGGCTACCCCCGCTGTCCTAGTACGCGCTGAGCTCCAGAATTGTAGGGGGAAGCGTGGATGTGTCATGCGTGTAGTGTCAGCCCTAAGGAGGTGCGTCTCCTGGAGGAAAACGATGTCTGGGTTTTGTAGTAACAGATACCGCCATATCTGACGCCTCTTGTTGGGGGAGTTAAGTCCCTTCACGTTAAGGGTTACGAGCTTCAAACAGGGCACCGAGGTCATGGTCGTCTAGTATCTAGTGTGCGCGTGATCCCAGGTAGGTGTCTCTGGGTTTTGAACAGGGTCAAGAAGCAGGGATCTAGTGAGGGGGCTCGAAGCCTCAATAGATTGGTATTCAGTGCAGTGTGGAAAGGAGAAAAGATGTAAGGCTTCCAGTGTAAGTCCCCCCAATTATCCAAGTGGTCCCCCCGCCGGGGAAATAAGCAAGAAATAGAAAGAAGAAAAAAGGAACAAAGATAAACAAGACAACCCGGACGGGTTGATGGCCAACATGGCCAACAGGACCTATTCCAGTCCAGGGAGGAGCCAGGCACAGTGGCACAGGCTGTCCCGGAGATGTCACTCTCCCAGAAATAGGCGTGGGGGTTGGTCATCGTGTTACGCATCCAGTCTTTAGGGCTGGAGTGTGCTCCGGGGCCGCCGTCCTGGCGTAAGATAATCATTGCGTCTCTCGGGTGGTGCAGTAGAGAGTGGAGTGCCAGTTATGCGAAGGCCGGTGGCTCCCCCAGAGATGAGAAGCGCACTGTGAGTTGAGTCACATCTGCAGTTTACAGTTATTTGGTGACGGGTGTTTGCGAGCCTGAGGGTGACTGACCCCCTTCTAAGGATCGTATGTGCTGGATTATGTCCTGCTTTTCTTTGGATGAATTGCTTCGCTCTCGGGAGGGTGGCTGTCCGGCATGACGGACCGTAGCCCACTGCGGCTTCAGTGGGATTCGAGCTCTCGGTGGCATGCGTGATGTGCTTGTCGGGGGGTGTCAGGGATCTGTAGTAGTTGGGCCGCTTCCCTGTATGACCTCAGTACTCGGCGCTTGGACTCCCATTGAAAGATGAGAGCAAAGGGGTGCCCCCATTGGTAGCGGATGTTGAGCTCCCTGAGTTTGTCCGTAATGGGACGGAAGTCTCTGCGGCGCCGAAGGGTCGTGGGGGCCAAATCTTGAAACAACTGGATGGGTGTGCCCCTGTACAGAATCTCCGGCTTGTCCCGAGCTGCCTTAAGGATAGCCTCCTTCTCAATGAAGAAATGGACCCGCGTCAGGATGTCAGGCACGAGGCCCGGCCTCCCTGGCGGACCAGATACTCGGTGCGCACGGTCCAGAGCGGGCGGCGAGGTGTCATCGTCTCCTCTAATGTCATGGAGTAGATCGGCCACAAAAGTCATTATGTCTGTACCTTCTGCCCCAAGCGGAATCCCCCGCAGGCATATGTTGTTTCGGCGCCCCCGATTTTCCAGGTCCTCCTGCTTGATCTGTAGCTCGATGTGTTGCTCCTCCAGGGTGGCTAGCCGCTGCCATAAGTGTTCCTGGTCCTCTGTACGGGTGTCCAGGGTCTTTTCAAGATCGTCCACTCGCCCACCCAGCTCTCCTACATCTTTCCGGAGGTCTTTGACACAAGCTTGTACCTCTGTGCGCAGGGACCCTATTTCCGACTTAAGTTCCTGCATAAAACTGGTCATGAAGGAATGTGTGACCGGCTCTGATGAACATCCGGCCACAAGCGTCGCGTCAGGCGCTGTTACTGCCCCCGGTTTGTTCCACATGGTCAGGACTGTAGTATCCTTTGGCGTTGCTGAGGACTCCTTCCCGGGTTTTGAGCGGGTCATGTTCATGGAGCAGGAGGAGCCGCCTAGTCCCCCGCGTGGTCGTGTTCACCGCTTCAAGTCCCTGGGGGTGGCGATCAGGGGGAGACCAGGCCCAGTGGCACAGTGGTGCAGTTGTATGTCGTGCTAGCTCAGGGCCCTTCGGTTAAGCGTGGATTCTAAAGGTGCGGAGGAACCAGGTTATCTCACCTGTAATGGCCCCCCACCGTGTACACCAGGCTATGGGTGCCCAGGAGATCAACGGGCAAGGTGTCAGCCACTCGAAGTGTATTGCGGCGTGGTGGCCGCTTCTGGTGATGATAGGAGGATCAGTCGGGTCTGCGGTGGAGGCTGGCGATGTTAAACATTGGAGGGTTGGGCTCTGTACCACCCCAATGGGCAAGCAGATGGTGGTGCCCTCCGTCTCGCTGACAGAGATCTAGGTTCCTCAAGCTGGCCGCCGGCCTGTCGTACCCTTCCGTATCCCGGATTTTGTGGCCCGCCGCTCTCCGGCTCTCCACAGACGGGGAGGCCAGCGCACAGGGGGCTCCCAGCAGGAGCGGTCGGTGAGGATGCTGTGATCTGGTACAGAATGGTACACCTCCAAGGGCCTTACCGCAGTGTGATGGGTCCAGAGCCGACGGGGGGGGAGGGTCCCGCCCAGCAAGGCAGGTCGCCGCCGCTGGGGTAGGTCTTAGGCCCAGGAACCCGACCACGGAGTGCAGTCCCAAGCTGCCCAGACCATCGACTCAGTCCCCCCCAGCGGTCGCTCCAACCCCCCCTCGTTCCCGTACCTGGTCAGACGCTGTACACCCGGGCTCCTCTGTTGGCGGCTGTTTGCCACTAGGCAGCAAGATGGCGGAATCACCCCCGGTCGCCGAGGCCCGGCGGGCCGGTGCACCGGTCAGTAGCTCCGGGGCGTCTCCGGGCCTCCCTCACGCCCCTGTAGCAGTGGGGGAGCGCGGGATCAGACCTCGATCGCCCTGAGCGCCTCCAGTGTATTCGCTCAGGGTCCGGGCTATTAAGATGGCGGCCGTCTCTTATGGCTCTTTGAAATAGGGGATCTAGGCCAGGGCGGCGAGGCGTCTGCAGCGTCGGGTCCCCTCCGGACTCTGTACACTCTTCTCCGAGGCCGTGGGGTTTCTCCGGTGCTCCTGGGTACTTCCAGGGGTGATGGTTGTTGACACCCGGGGTCTAAGCAGCTAAAATGGCGGGCGGGCCACCGGGTCTCAAGCCTCCCTCAGTCCGAGTCTCCTCTGCCGATCTCCGCCAGCTGAGTTCGAGCCCTGGAGGCACTCGAGTCGCTCCGCTAGCGTGTGCTTCCACCCGTGTTTCTTTTTGGGCCGTGGAAATGCTTATATTCGCTGTGGTTGGCTGTGGCGGCCCGGAGCTCAAATGGCGTACGTCTCACTCCATTTGCAGCGACACCACGCCCCCGGGGGGTCATGTTTTAAGATGCAACGCTCCAATACCTGACCAGTCTGCACTACATAAAACTGCAAAAAAACTAAAAATAAAAAGTGTTTTGCACACTTTTGTCATTGGGCTATATGTGGGCTACATCTGGGTAATATTTGTGCTACATTTGGGCTCTTTTTTCACTGGTGGCCATCTTGGAAGACTTCTTTGTTATGAAGTTTCCTAATTTCCTCATTTACTGCAGTCTCCTCAGTAGGAAATGCTTTCAGTTTTTACTTTGATTCCATCAAGAAGGCATTCAGATGTGTCACACATTTGCCATAAATTCAGAATGTTATTACTCTAGTTGTTCATTAGATCACTGTAGTAAAGCTACTGCTCACCAAGGAGTTAACTGGAAGTCTACTGCTGGTATTGAAAGTGATTGTTTCAGTCTGCATGTCAGAATTTTCTAATGAAATAGAAGAGGATTTGAGATCTCACTTAAAACATGCACTAAATTTTCTTTTTGCAGCACTAACCATAATTTCTATGGCAAAATGAACCCCCTCATTTTGTTCCTTTTTAAATTAAATGTTTTAAGTGTTACCAGTTTATTCCAATCAAGATGGCTTCAGGTGTGCCATACTTTTGTCATAAGTAAGGCTGTTAGCACTCTAGTTGTTCTTTATAACACTCTGGGAAGCTGCAGTAGAACACAAAGGCATCAACTGACAGGCTGCTCCTGTTGAAATATAACAGGAAGATATTTGAGATCTCACTTAAAAAATGTCCTAATTTTTCTTTCTACAGCACTAACCATAATTTCTATGGCAAAATGAACCCCCTCATTTTGTTCCTTTTTAAATTAAATGTTTTACGTGTTACCAGTTTATTCCAATCAAGATGGCTTCAAGTGTGCCATACTTTTGTCATAAGTAAGACTGTTAGCGCTCTAGTTGTTCTTTAGAACACTCTGGGAAGCTGCAGTAGAACACAAAGGCATCAACTGACAGGCTGCTCCTGTTGAAATATAACAGGAAGATATTTGAGATCACACTTGAAACATGTCCTAATTTTTCTTTCCAGAGCACTAACCATAATTTCTATGACAAGATGAACCCTATCATTTTGTTCCTTTTTAAATTAAATGTTTTAAGTGTTACCAGTTTATTCCAATCAAGATGGCTTCAGGTGTGCCATACTTTTGTCATAAGTAAGGCTGTTAGCACTCTAGTTGCTCTTTAGAACACTCTGGGAAGCTGCAGTAGAACACAAAGGAAACAACTGACAGTCTCTGCCCTTGTTGGATGTACATGTTTTACTGAGAATGTCAGACTTCATTCTCACATGACTGAGAAAGATAATGTGAATTTACAGAAAATATGCTCTCATTTTAGCTTCTGGGGCACCCTCCAAAACTGTATGGGACAAGCATGTGAAAATAGTTTTCTCTCAAACATGATTCATGATATCCCAGCAGAAGGTTTTTTCACAGGGTAAAATCACCTTAGAACACACCACAATTCCTGAAATTAGTATGGTACCATCAACAAATGAATTCTAATGTAACTAAAGTCTGTTATCACCCTTTATAGTTCTCCTTTTGGTAACCCTCAAAATCTTCGATTCACTACAATGCATTTCAAAGGGGTACTATCATTTATATTGGTCCCAAGATGGCTGCCAGCAATTCCAGGATGAAGTGATGACAGCCAATCAGATCTCACGATGACATGTGTGGTTAGGCTCCGCCCAGATATATATGTGTTTTTACTTTTGATTTTCTCAGCAACTACTGAACGGATTTACACCATTTAACAAAAAGGGTTCTTTTTGAACCAAGAACTACCTCTTTGCCAAATTTGGTGTAATTCCGTTCAGCAGTTCGGGCTGTAGCCTTGCATAAAGTTTCCTATGGGAAATTGATTTTTTGACTCTTATTTTTTTAATTTCTCCGCAACTACTGAACGGATTTACACCATTTAACAAAAGGGTTCTTTCTGAACCAAGAACTACCTCTTTGCCAAATTTGGTGTAATTCCGTTCAGCAGTTCAGGCTGTAACCGTGTCTAAAGTTTCCTATGGGAAAATGAATGGGGAAAACACGTTTTGGGACCCCCTTTTTCTCGGCCCCCGCTTGACGAATCACCCTGAGACTTTCAGGGTAGGAGCGGACCGGAGCGGGCCATAAAGTTTGAAAATTTCGCGAAGATTCGTCAACCGACGCAAGAGTTATTTCAAATAGAATGTCGCGGATTTCCTATGGAAAATAGGTCCTAACTATAACTATCTACTGGCGACCGCCAGTAGATAATATATCACAAACACAGCCTAAGGTCATTGCAGCACTTTATATATATATATATATATATATATATATTATCTACTGGCGGTCGCCAGTAGATAGTTATAGTTACAACCTATTATCCATAGGAAATCCGCGACATTCTTTTTCAAATAACTCTCTTGCCGGTTGACGTATCTTCGCAAAATTTTCAAACTTTGTGGCCCGCTCCGGTCCGCTCCTACCCTGAAAGTCTCGGGGATTCAGTCAGCGGGGGCCGAGAAAAAGGGGGTCCCAAACGCGTTTTCCCCATGCACTTTTCCATAGGAAACTTTAGACACGGCTACAGCCCGAACTGCTGAGCGGAATTACACCAAATTTGGCAAAGAGGTAGTTCTTGGTTCAGAAAGAACCCTTTTGTTAAATGGTGTAAATCCGTTCAGTAGTTGCTGAGAAAATGAAAAGTAAAAAGTTAGTGATATCTATGGCCGAGTAGGGTCCGCGTACCCTCAGCGCACCCTGCGCGCACCGTCCCGATCACGAGCTGCATGTTAATTGGCTGTCAGCTGGCTGTCAACATTCCGATTCAGGAAATGTTGGCAGCCATTTTATCCCTCGGTAGAACCGAGGGACAGAAACAAGTGCGCAAAGCGCACAAAGGGAGCAGGGTAGAAACACCCTGACCCCTAGGTTTGCTCAGGGGTCCCACAAGGACCCCTGGGCAAAAAAAAATTTTTTTTTAAATTGGCAGGATGCGCTCAGGGTGCGCGAATCCTGCCGAAAAAAAAAAAAATTCGAAGGGCGGTCTCCCGCGCTTCGATGTTAATTGGCCCCGGGTGGGCCAAGTCCCGGGGGCATGCTGGGGGGTTAATTTTATGTGTGGGGGCCTCTAAGGGCCCCCAAGCCCGAGGACCACCACCCCCGGGGCTTTATGTGTAATGGTGCGGGAGGGCTCTGAGGCCCTCCCGCAGCTCGAGGACCGCCACCTCCCGGGGCTTCTTTTTTATTTTGATTAACCTGTGTGGGGGGCTCCAGCCCCCACCCGCCCCGAGGACCACCACCTCCCGGGGCACTAAGAAAATTACAATGGGGGTCCGTTTTGGACCCCCAAGCCCCGAGGACCACCACCTCCCGGGGCTTTCAAAATGTAAGGAGGGGGCCGCGCGGCCCCCTCCTGGAGCCTGTGGTGGCCCTGGGGACCGCCACCCCCAGGGCCAGCTCCTGCAGTGTCCCGGGGTGCCTACCCCGGGACACTGCTGTTTGCAATGACAGGACGGGAGCCTCGCGGCTCCGTCCTGTCATTGCAAACTGCTGGATATTGGAAGAGAGGCAGGAAGCCTGCTCTCTCTTCCAATATCCAAAGCTGATTGCTTTCCACATGGGGAGCAGCATGTTAGCTGCTCCCCATGTGTAAAGCAATGCCGGCTCCCGTAGGACACGGGGAGCCGGCGGGACTGTGGGGGGTTTGGGGACCCCCCACAGTCCCCAACGAGAGGCCAGGCCCCGGGGGATGGGGTCCCCGGGGCCATAAGTGGCCACGGAGGGGGGCCACGCAGCCCCCCTCCCCAAAGGTAAAAAAAAGATTAAAAAAAAAAAAGTGCAAGGCCGGCCCCGGGGGATGGGGTCCCCGGGGCCTTAAATGGCCTGAGGAGGGGGCCACGCAGCCCCCTCCAAATAAAAAAAGAGGCCATGCCCCGGGGATGGGGTCCCCGGGGCCAATACAGGCCCAGGGAAGGGGGGCCACGCGGCCCCCTTCCCGTTTTTAAAAAAAAAATTTAATAAAAAAAAAGGGGTAAGGCCCTGGGGGATGGGGTCCCCAGGGCCTAAAAATAGGAAAAAGGAAGGGGGCCACACAGCCCCCTTCAGGAAAAAAAAAACAAACAAAAAAAAAACGATCGGGCCCGCAGGCCCCGCCCCTTCCTTCACCACTCTGCAAACGCGCCCCTGGCGCGTTTGCAGAGAGGACAATTCCCCTTGAATACTGGGGTCCCTGGGGGCCAACTAGCCCACCAGGAACCTCCAGTATGCGCCAGGGAGCTGCCTTGCAGAGAGGTGTACAGAGGCCACGCCCCTTTACACCTCTCTGCAACGCAACTCTGTGGCGCTTTTGGAGGTATATGGTGGGCTAGTTGCACCCCAGGGACCCTCAGGATTCAAGGAGTTAATCCCCCGACTTAAAACGCGCCACGGGCGCGTTTGCACAGTGGTGAAGGGAGGGCGGGGCTTCAGGTGACATGTGTGCAAACAGGCCCCGTGGCGCGTTTTAAGATGGGGAATTAAATCCCCTTCAATCCTGGGGGTCCCTGGGGGCCAACTAGCCCAACAGGTACATCCAGAAAGCGCCACAGAGCTGCGTTGCAGAGAGGTGTAAAAAGGGGCGTGGCCTCTGAACACCTCTCTGCAACGCAGCTCCCTGGCGCATACTGGAGGTACAGGGTGGGCTAGTTGGACCTCAGGGACCCTCATGATTCAAGGGGACTTAATCCCCCAACTTAAAACGCGCCACGGGGCGTGTTTGCAGACATGTCACCTCAGGCCCCATCCCCTTCCTTCACCATTGCGCAAATAATCCTCTAAAATCAGCCGAACTACGAATTCCAATTTACTCACCTGTTATCAGGAGAGACCTCAGTGCTGCATCTTTGAGCCCAGTACTGATCCTGAAAAGTAATTCTAACCGTACTTACCAGTAACTTGAATTTCCTTCCATAGGCTAACATTGACTGGTTTCACTTGGAAATTCTTCTAAGTGTGGAGTTTTGGAACTTTAAAATATTCCTCTAAAATCAGCCGAAATACGAATTCCGATTTACTCACCTGTTATCAGGAGAGACCTCAGTGCTGCATCTTTCAGCCCAGTACTGATCCTCAAAAGTAATTTTAACCGTACTTACCAGTAACTTGAATTTCCTTCCATAGGATATCATTGCCTGCTTTTTGCTGAAAAAGTTTCTAAGTGTTGATTTTTGAAACATACAAATATTCCTCTAAAATCAGCCGAAATACGAATTCCGATTTACTCACCTGTTATAAGGAGAGACCTCAGTGCTGTATCTTTCAGCCCAGTACTGGTCCTGAAAAGTAATTTTAACCGTACTTACCAGTAACTTGAATTTCCTTCCATAGGCTAAGATTGACTGGTTTCACTTGGAAATTCTTCTAAGTGTGGAGTTTTGGAACTTTAAAATATTCCTCTAAAATCAGCCGAAATACGAATTCCGATTTACTCACCTGTTATCAGGAGAGACCTCAGTGCTGCATCTTTCAGCCCAGTACTGATCCTCAAAAGTAATTTTAACCGTACTTACCAGTAACTTGAATTTCCTTCCATAGGATATCATTGCCTGCTTTTTGCTGAAAAAGTTTCCAAGTGTCAATTTTTGAAACATACAAATATTCCTCTAAAATCAGCCGAAATCCGAATTCTGATTTACTCACCTGTTATCAGGAGAGACCTCAGTGCTGCATCTTTCAGCCCAGTACTGATCCTCAAAAGTAATTTTAACCGTACTTACCAGTAACTTGAATTTCCTTCCATAGGATATCATTGCCTGCTTTTGCTGAAAAAGTTTCTAAGTGTTGATTTTTGAAACATACAAATATTCCTCTAAAATCAGCCGAAATACGAATTCCGATTTACTCACCTGTTATAAGGAGAGACCTCAGTGCTGTATCTTTCAGCCCAGTACTGGTCCTGAAAAGTAATTTTAACCGTACTTACCAGTAACTTGAATTTCCTTCCATAGGCTAACATTGACTGGTTTCACTTGGAAATTCTTCTAAGTGTGGAGTTTTGGAACTTTAAAATATTCCTCTAAAATCAGCCGAAATACGAATTCCGATTTACTCACCTGTTATCAGGAGAGACCTCAGTGCTGCATCTTTCAGCCCAGTACTAATCCTGAAAAGTAATTTTAACCGTACTTACCAGTAACTTGAATTTCCTTCCATAGGCTAACATTGACTGGTTTCACTTGGAAATTCTTCTAAGTGTGGAGTTTTGAAACATACAAATATTCCTCTAAAATCAGCCGAAATCCGAATTCTGATTTTCTCACCTGTTATCAGGAGAGACCTCAGTGCTGCATCTTTCAGCCCAGTACTGGTCCTGAAAAGTAATTTTAACCGTACTTACCAGTAACTTGAATTTCCTTCCATAGGCTAACATTGACTGGTTTCACTTGGAAATTCTTCTAAGTGTGGAGTTTTGGAACTTTAAATTATTCTTCTAAAATCAGCCGAAATACGAATTCCGATTTACTCACCTGTTATCAGGAGAGAACCCAGTGCTGCATCTTTTAGCCCAGCACTGACCCTGAAAAGTAATTTTAACCGTACTTACCAGTAACTTATCTTTTCTTCCATAGGAATCCATTGTCTGGTTTTCAGCAGAAAAGTTTCAAAGTGTCGATTTTCACAAACTACAAATATTCCTTAAAAATCGCCTGTATGACTTAAACGCATTTTTTCAACTGTTTACAGGAGATGCACCAGTGCTGGATCCAGGATCCAACACTGAGTAAGAAAAAGTAACGATAACAGTTTTTACCTGCTAAGTGAATTTCCTTCCATAGGATAACAATGGTGATTCTATGAGGAAAAGTTTCTAAGTGTCAACTTTTAAAATACAATAATATTCCTTAAAAATCACGACTGTAACCAAAACGCTTTTACTCAACTGTTTACAGGAGATGTCCCAGGACTGAATCTAGGATCCAGTCCTGTGGTTAGAAAAGTAATCCATAAAGTAACTAATTGCATTTAACTAGAAATTCACATTGAGCTGAATGTTGCATTGTGTTTGAAAATGTTTTGCCCATTGCAACAACTGTAACTACTGTACTTAAAAGTCTATTGCCTATGTGCTAAGTATTTAAACTAAAGTAATTCATTCTGAGAAAGTATTTTTGTAATGTAATGTATAATGTAATTACAATGTAATTTAAAAAATAAAATATGTAAAAGAAATTGTTTCTAAAAATGTAGTAAATCAGTATGAAAAAAATTAATATAAAAATTAATACATTTAAAAAATGTCATTTAAAAAACCTTTGAAATTCACTGAAAAAACCGTAGGTTTCAGGCACGTTATAGTTACAAATTAGCATTTAAAAAACCTTTGAAATTCACTGAAAAAACCATAGGTTTCAGACACGTTATAGTTAGAAATTAGCATTTAAAAACCTTTGAAATTCACTGAAAAAACCATAGGTTTTAGGGACAGTTATAGTTACAAATTAGCATTTAAAAAACCTTTGAAATTCACTGAAAAAACCATAGGTTTCAGATATGTTATAGTTACAAATTAGCATTTAAAAAACCTTTGAAATTCACTGAAAAAACCATAGGTTTTAGGGACAGTTATAGTTAGTTGGACATTTCACTCGTACAAAACCCGTGAAATTCCCCCGTTATAGTTAGTTCAGCTAACTATAACTCGCGCCCCGCAATG
Organism: Calotriton arnoldi; assembly: GCA_963921515.1. Taxonomy (NCBI): domain Eukaryota; kingdom Metazoa; phylum Chordata; class Amphibia; order Caudata; family Salamandridae; genus Calotriton; species Calotriton arnoldi. Next base: position 532,141 of record CAWUFW010007337.1, read on the forward strand.
CACTGCTGATGACGTCACATATTACATCACTCATGACATGGTCAGTGACATCACTGATGACATCACTGATGACATCTCAAATGACATCACTGATGACATCATCCACGTGATAATCTGATGCAGCTCCTCACACCCTAATATAACCTTTGATACACCCAATCTAAATTACAGACTGCCATTCGCAAAACTATAGACACTCCAACACCAATAACTACATACCCACTCACTGATTCTTAGGTCTACACACACACATCCACTCACTCACCCGTACAGTCACTCATACTTATGGTCACTCAGTACAGGACTATCATATGCACTCTTACTCCTATATAGACACTCAAACACCGCCACTCATCCATAGAGGTACTCACACACCTAGTCAGTCATGCAAATAATTAAACACACTGCCATTTACTCACCTATACAGTTATACACACACCAGCTCACTTAATCATACAAATACTAGCACATTGTTACGCTCTTATACAATCACTGATACAAGCACACACTCATCCATACAGCCACTATCACAATCACTCACTCTCGCTTATAGCTATTTATATACTCCAACACACATATATACTGCCTTTCACATATGTAGTTACTCACACATGTACCACTGGGACATACATTCACTCACTAACACACTCTTACACACACTTACCCACCCATACAGTCTATCACAGTTGCACTCTTGAAACCATCCACCCAGTGAATCACCCACTCACACATCTATGCACAGAGTCGCACACACCCCACCCTCACAAACACTCAGGCACCCATACAGATACTCAGACAACCAATCAATAACTCATATAGACACTCATGTAGCTATTCACAACCCCATGCAGCCACTTACACAGCAACAGACAGACGGATACAGACATTCACCCAGTTTAGTCACTAACCCATGCATTCAGTAAGATACGTTAAATCACTCACTTATAGAGTCAGTCACGCACCTACTAAATCATCCATACAGACACTTACACACCCACTCATTCTTCAATACGTCTTTTCCTATATATATTAAAAATATTTAAACTTTACAGAAACACACAGTCACTGGATGATGTCATCAGTGATGTCATTTGAGATGTCATCAGTGATGTCATCAGTGATGTCACTGACCATGTCATGAGTGATGTAATATGTGACGTCATCAGCAGTGCATTGCGGGGCGCGAGTTATAGTTAGCTGAACTAACTATAACGGGGAATTTCACGGGTTTTGTACGAGTGAAATGTCCAACTAACTATAACTGTCCCTAAAACCTATGGTTTTTTCAGTGAATTTCAAAGGTTTTTTAAATGCTAATTTGTAACTATAACATATCTGAAACCTATGGTTTTTTCAGTGAATATATATATATATATATATATATATATATATATATATATATCACAATCACAGCCTAAGGTCGATGCAGAACTTTACTTGGCATTACATTACACAAGGTCAGATTCAAATGATTCATATTATAAGCACAGGAAATGAAGTGATTTGCCAGAATTTAAGGATGTTGAGCAAAGAGCAGGACTCAAACCTGATTTCCCAGCAGTGGCGGCCGCTATTTAATGGGGGTGGTGAGGCTCTAGTAGCCCAGCCCTGCCCCGCACCAGGAAACGGAAAACTAAAATTATTATAACATTGGTTATTATCATTTTAGTTTTTCTTTAATACTGCTTGCCTTAGTGGAGGAGCAGCCACTGCTCCCCAGATCCACATTTGGAAGCTCTTCCCATTAAGCCACATCCATAGTTCTTAATTTATGTGTGAAAGTCAAGCATAAGTAGTATGGTTGTGTATGATCACATTCTCTGTTGAGTGAGTACATTCTCTCTTCAAATGGCTTTGTGAAGTAAAAAAAACAGGAGAAACAAATACTGGAAGCTTCACCCAGAGTCTTGCTTGGAAATACTTGAAAGGGTTTGTTTTCAAACTGGACTGAGGGACATTGTTCAGCCCTTTGCACTGGTGCGCAAACAGGGCTAATCATTTGTTACATGGTCAATGTTACATATAGACCAGGACATTTGCAAAAATCCAAAGGGATTACTGCAAAGCATAATCACGCCCTTACTAATGAAATCCATGGCATAAAAAGCAATTGAAGCAAACACAAGGAGATGATGGACGGAGCGCTGAAACTTTTCAGACACTCACCCCCAGTCACAGATCTGGGTTGAATCCATCATCGTTCTTTAGCTCACTTCGCCACCTCAGTTCAGACCCATCTACATGAAAAGCGATTGGTCAAATTCCAAAATTAAGTCATCATTGAAACCCACTGAGTATTCCTCAACAGCAACCTGGATTCTAGACATCGAGAGGAAGCCCATCTCTTCACGCCTCTTGATACGGACTATACTGAAGTTTTCATTCCTGCTACATCCACACGTGAAGTACAACACAGTGGACCATGACATAATCCTATGCCCATCGAGGCTAGGGTAAGGATAATAGGAACGGCCCTCCGGTGGATCCATTCTGTTCTCACTAAGCATAGCCTACACACATCTTCTTCTCAATGAGGGAGAGCAACATTGCCTCAGCCAATCCTAAAGGAAATCAAGGTGACAGGTAACATCATCAACAATAGCCATCACTTCAAGTGTCCTCAGGAATTAGAGATTCGCTAGATACCCATCAGGTAAGTCAAGAACTTAAAAGCATGATTTAATGGTGACAGCTACCTTCCCCAGAATATCTTTGCACCTTAACAATGTACACATTTGCAGGTTATGATGCTCATGAGGGTCCTGGCACTGCTGCAAACATTACACTGGGTGAAGCACGTCTGAGTGCTCGTTCTTTCACAAATAGACTACTGCAACATAGACTGTTTCAGAACTGCAAACTGAAAGACACAGAATCCACAATAAGTCTGCTGAAACAATGCACCCACATCACTCTGGATTTTAAGAATAACATCTGATTCCCAGTGGAACAGTCAATCAAATTATAAATCTTATGCACAGCTTGAAAGTTCTTTGGAGGAAATATGTTAAATTACCTCCATTAAAACACACCAAGATTTAACATGAATTAATGCTGTTTAGGCTAGTCAATCTCTTGTTTTCAAAATAAAGAAATATAGGGTACATAGTATCTGGTGATAAGTCTCACTTGTGTGGAATGCCTTGGACACTTAGCTAATAGCCCTGCAAGTCCTTCAAATAGGCTTTTCAATTCGACCCTGTTCACCAAAGCTTCTCAGAGACACACCACTGACATGAGCACCACTCTTCCCAACTGAAGAACCTGGACATCATATCTGCGAAGAGTTCCGTATGTGGCCTTTATGTGATTACACAGCCTGTTATGATTTAATGGTGCCAATCTACATAGTTTTGCCATTCTGAAACATAGTGAACAAGTTACAGCCTGGCTGTTGGAACCAGAGTTCTGATGGTTTTGAAGTAACTTTGCTACACACAGAGACTGCAAGACAACATACAGACCTGGTAAATAAACACAGATTCCTAGATGGAGTATCTTATACACTGTGTCTTCGGATAAATGTGATTTTAGTATTCAACACTCTTTCCTACTGCAGTTTCTTTTTGATTTCCATATGAACCAAGAGATACTCCTTTCCTTGGTTTCCTGCTGTGGCGATGGATATTAAGAGTATCTTGAAATATAATAAAGGACTGATTTACAAAAAACGTTCACAAGGATGTGTGGTGCAAAATAAGCGCAGGGCAAAATGGGCTGATGTTCTTAACTCACAAGTTGTAAGCAAACTGGAGGATCCTCTGAAAATGGTGATATATAAAGAAAAGTGTTTCCTACATCTACCACTCAAAACACGGCTTTCATTCATTCATTCAATTTGCTTTCCACACTACACCTGGTCTGGGACAGCCCAGACCCACAGAAACAAAGAAGGATGGCCAGACCTCTGGAGCCATCACAGGAGGGCTTCACCGTTGACCTTTTGGTGGGAAGGGATCAGCCAGCTGTGTCAGCTAGGGGCAGAGCTCAGTCTCTTAAGGGGGCCTTTCCATAGACAATTTGAAGTCACCAGAGACACCTGGGGTCGGTACACTGACATTCATTTATCTTTAATGGGGTGGGGATGAGTGGGGCCCCCTCCCTGACCACAGTTTTGCCCTAGGGGCGGCCGCATGTAGTTAAGGTCCCAGGGACCCTATACCCTGGGACTGAACTGCTGCTCACCGCACCCGGGCCTGTGTCTTGGGGGGCACACCCACCTCTCGTTTCACTGTCTGCACTCCTCATCAGCAGGGGAAGTGCACCACTGCTGTCCGTGGGCAGGAGCAGAAGAGAAACACCTGCCATCGGGTGGGAGGTGTGCCAGCCACCATGCACTGCACAGGAGAGGTGCCTGTGTTCTTTGAGAGTTGGTTAGGACTGTTGGAGCTTGGGGCTCCTGTAGAGCCCTCAACACAAAATAGGAGTGTGAGTGACCTGGGTGGGGCCAGGGCACATAGAAAGTTCTTAAAAAAAGAAAAAGGAAACATGGTATGAAGCTGGTTACTCACAGAAGCCTTTCTGCTCTGCAGCAAAATTTGCTCATCAGATATGCAGTGATCGGGCCAAAGGAGTGCTTTATAATTCTCTGTGTGGGGGTTAAAATGTGCATAAATCCTTTGTGGGGGCCCCAGGAAGGGCAGGGACACCATCAACATGTTGTAAGCATATTTTGGCGGCTGCAAAAGTGCAGCACACTCCTAGGAATGTTTTATGGAAACTAGTTCTAAGTCTCCCGGGGGTTATATTTTTGCCCCTGGGAGAGGTTTTGTTGACTTTTTAAGCTCTCCCTGAGCCTCAGCTATTAGACTTTGGAGGGCAGGGACCTCTAGTGGTAGGTCCTGTACTTGCAGTTGCGATCTAATAAAAATGAAAGAAAGATTTTGGGCTACATGTTATCAATGCTTTTATTGACAATGTTGGTGATTAACAGTGCGACGTTCCACCACATAATGAGTGCTATTGAATGTTGGTATTACTCCCTTTGACTTCAATGGTGGGTTGTTGGAAAAAGACCCTCTTTGAAGGGTCACCCTAAACTTTTTGTCTTCCTCCTCCTCTTTTTCTAACCTCGTTTTTGTTAGCTTTAGGACTCTGGGCACTTTACCACTGCTAACCCTTAATGGTACACTCCCTTCACTCCGGGAGAACACCACAATGTTACAGTGCCCTTTTCTCAAATACCACTTTGCACCGCTTTGTGCTGTTTTGTGTGAAGAGGGCAAGAAGGGAGCAGATCTGCACAAACACCCACAGTTTTTAATGCAAAACCCAATCTACTAAGATGATGCATATATCCAATGCATGTGTATATGTATGAATGTATACTTGAAGTGTATGCTTCCATTCCAACTCCCATGCTAAATAGTGCACACTCACTTCAGAACTGTGGTGCAAGGCTGTAAATTGTGCAAGGCAACCTTATTTCAGCATGTACGCAGGGCATGCCACAAACTACAGGCCTATCTTAGAAGAGATGGTTTCTTGCTGAGTTTACCTTCTTGTGCTACACAGCACAGAAAATGTGGGTGCTGTGGATGGTGTGGCCCAGATCACCTACATTAAAGTGGAACCATTTTCGTTAATTATTTGCCAGCACTATGATGACTGTTAATATGTTTTGTACAGTGTGACTTTACTACTAGGAAAGCATTTTGAAGAGAAGCTCAGTTTATGGCCAAGGCGTGATCTCACGTGGAGGATGGGGAGTCGGCAGACATTAGCAGCCCCACCGAGGAATGGCTGCTCGCCCTCCCTGGCAGCTGCACAGGTCCCAGTATTGAAAAGGAGGACCTGTTCTGCTGCTGGGGGTGGGAGGCAACTTCGGTTCCTAGGGGGAGGGAGTGGCGGAGGCTCCCACTGGAGCCGGCCCTGTTGGTAGCTAGAATAGCGGAGTAAAGTTTCTTGAACTGCTTAAGAATCACAAATAAATATCATTCAGGTTGAATGACTATTGGTTGCTTATATTTTTAGGTACATCGAGGAGTGAAAGGATTTGTTAGAGATCTTCAGGGACATCCACTTTCCAATGCGACAATATACGTGGATGGAATAAATCACGACATAACATCGGGTAAGTGCGGGGCGTTCTCTTAATGACAGCAAGTAGTAAGATAGAAACGAGTAATTTTGTCACTTGTTTTTCAGATTGTTCGTTCAGGGAAACAAAGGGGCATATTATCAAGGCTGTGTTAAAGAATTATCGCCGCTTCAGCGTCTGTTTTCGGACGAAAAGCGGCGATAATTTTATCGCCTAATTAACAAGGACACGCTACCGCGTGATTCCTTGAATTAGCGTCCGTTTTCTGCACGCCTCCCATCGCATCGCTAATGAGATGCAAAGGAGGCGTGCCTGTGAAAACAACATGGGGAAATATCGCTACCCCAGGTATCGCCATATTAACAACGTGGGTTAGCGATATTTTAAATCGCGTTAAGTATGCCTTAACGCAGGAATTTAACGTCTGCTAAATTCCTGACTAAGGCATACCTAACATGGGGGGTGGATTGTGTGGCTAAGACCACAGGCCCTATTCACAAGATTATAGCCGTTTTTCCATGGAACATCGCTGAAAAACCAGCGATGTTCCATGGAAAACACCGCTATCACTGGAAAATTATCGCCTTTGCGCTAAGCGTTGTTAATACAGCACTAGCATGGCGATAATTTTCAGCGATAGCCGGCGATACTATTCCCCACGCTAAGAGCGGTCAGCGATAATTATCGCTGCCGCTTGATAATAAGCCCCAAAGAGTTTAGTTATTTTAACCTCACCCTCTTATTTGCTTTATGATTGGTGTTTTGACTGTGCTGCTTGGCATGTACCAAAGGTGCTTGGGCTGAAAAATGAAGTCAACTTTCAAGCAAGGTATAAGGGCTACAGAGAGGGACATTGAGTAAGCTCCTAAAGGGAAATAGATGCCAGACTTGGGGATTTCGTTGGGAAATTATGAGATGGCTTCATTTCAGTCTACAAAAATGTGATACAAATGCTGCTCGGTGAAATCAAACTCTTCTACAGTCCAGTAAGAATGTTAAAAGAATACATTTGCTGAAAACGTGCTTTGAAATACCCTCTACCCAAGCGCAGGGATATAAATGCTTTACATTGTTGGTTTGATTGAGTGCTATTAATGTCAATGTGATATGGACTTGTCTCCTAAAATGACTTGTAACACGGCGAACAGTTGACTTAGGCTGGTACTTACTGAAAACTAAGGGCCTTATTTAGAGTTTGGCAGATTGGTTACTCCGCCAAATTAGGACTGATACCCGTCCACCTTATTAAAAGTGCCACAGGATATAATGCACTTTTAATAAGGGGGACGGGATATCCTTCATGTTGTGTTGGAGTAACCCCTATGCTAAGTACCCTAGAGGCATACAAAACAAGCATTGGTAATTCATCGGTTTCGCCTATCCAATAAATAAAGAGCTGTTTTAATCAATAATCGTCCGGGAGAAAGAAAGAGCTCCCTGACAGATAAAACGGGAGTGGAGAGGATGTGGCACAGGGCCAGAGCTGCTGACTCGAGAGCTGGGGATCCCGGTTTGAGTCTCGGTGGCGCCACACAACATCATGCGATTCTATGCAAATCACTTAATCTCTCCGGGTGATAAATTGTTATATAAATATGCTGCGATAGGAAAAGGCAAAACTATATGAAAATATAGTCCCACCAAAGCGGATGTTATCAGTATTTCAGCAGCGGGAAACTGATAAGAGAAGCAGACAAAGAGCAAGCATTGGTAAATGCAGGAAAATATGCTACAGCCAATAGAAATGGAGGAAAGGTAAGTAGTATGCACAGGAACCAATGGGAAGCCAGGAAAGAGAGGAGGCAGGATGTAAGTCCCTTTTAAGTTTATATTAAAAACAACAGATTTCTCAAGCACAGCGCAAGCGCTGTCTGTGCAGGCGAAACCTAAAAATGAGGGGTGAAATATTTTAATTAGTCTCAGCCATCTGCTTCAATAAAAACTTTGACACTAGAACCAAGCTGCACCCAACTGACGAGTCCCAATCACAGAGAAACCAATTTTGGGTTGCTTATGCTCCAGTTCAGAGAAGACCAGGCTTGACAGTTCGGGCTGGACTGTCCCTATTGGAGCAGGATCAAAACGAATATAGCGAGTCTAATCTGAGGTGACATTGTGGGCAAAAAACTATTGACTGGGGTTCTGCCCAAGTAATTACCAATGGCTATTAATTCAAGCATTCTGCCAACCACTTTTTTGTATACTTCAAGTACAATTGTCAAGCATTCCAAAAATGTATTTCTGCCAGAATTGGAACTTCCTACTAATGCTGCACCCCACCAATTTGGTTCTCTTGGGTGTGCTCTGTTAAGTAATCTGGTGTAGAAAAATCCTCATCGATTCGAAGGAGACAGGGGTCAGTGCATTTATATCGTCAGGGTACATAGATATGGAGTTAAGTAAAGTAAGCCTGTACTTGCCTATATGTACTTATCTTGTCGATTTATTGCCTACAATGTTATGGCAGGACAATAGTTTCAAAACAATGTTCTGGTGGAATATCTGTAAGAGTTTAGGGCCATGCAGACTTGTACACCGGCCCATGTCTCCTTTGAGTCTGAGAGGTATTTTTTACAGCAGGGTTTTTGAATGAGAGAAGGGCTGTTGAATTAGCACCATGTGTGCAGGAGTGCCCATGTTGAGGACACCCCTCTGCGAGCCGGCGCCCAGAGGCCTGCGGGCATGAGAAGGGCCCCGAAGGAAAAAGAAGGTGATCAGGAGCCCACCCCGCACCTGGTGTGCCCGTTGGCGCGTGGTGACACACGACAGTAGTGAGGGACCACGCAGTGAGCCCCGGAGCCGGTGGTATGCCCCTGCCACCTGCCTGCTGAGGCCTGAATGAAGAGCGAGCCGAGCGGAGCCCATCCGCATCGGTCGCAATGACACGCCGGGCAGGAGGTGAGCCCGTAGAAGTGAAGGTGTCACGGAGTTGTGGCGCCAAGAGAAGAGTGGTCCTGAACGCCGGAGGTCCGCGGGAGCCCACCCCGCATCCACGGCAGAAGGTGAGCCTAATGCGGGAGGACAGAGAGTGGAGCAGCTAACCACCTCCCCGTCCCGTGAGGAAGAGAAGCGGTGCCAGGAATAGAGCCCACAGTCTCCAGCGCCAGCTCTCAGCACAATGAAGAGAGCAAGTATGAGAAGACTGCCCCGGAACAAAGTCAGTCCGCAGTCTCCGGCAGCAGTCACCGCCCCCACCCCGCGCAGCGCGTGAGTCGAGAGGCTGCAGCGGTGGGGCAGAGAAGGAAAGAGACGACGTCCGGCGAGCGGCCGATCGGAACGGCGAGGAGAGAAGATGATAACGCCGATTCTTATCTAATTATCTATAAGAACCTTCTGGTCGCCAAGATCTTTTTACCTGTTGAATAGTGTAAAGGGGAGAATCTCATCTGGTTATATAACGGCATTCATTTTGTCTGAAAGGACCACTGACTCCGAATTCAAGTTTAAGAATTTATTATCGCCAAAAATAACTGAACATGCAAGCACCTCAACATGAGGTTAAAGAAATAGATGGGCACTAATACAAATAATAACCTACGCAGGAGTCTCATCCGACTCAGGATAAAGAGAATAGAAAGTTCTAGAAGGATCAACCAACCAAGCTATGATTGCTCCAATTTCTACGTTGCTCTTCATTTATCCAAGCAAGCTTTAAATCAATTGCTGTCCCTACCCTAACACTCAGTGACATCCCTGCATAACGATTTTTCCCAGGCAAGAGTGAAATAAAGGTGTCAGCTGTGAAGACTTCCTAAGAAGTGCAATCACATAATACCTAAGCTCAGCTCTGTCCTCCTCTCTGGTCTCCCCTACCTCTTCTCTGGCCTCCTCCCTCAGGGCACTATCCCTAATACAAAACCCCAATACAATTGTACACGCCTTTGTCACGCCTCCTTGGCCAGGTCTTCTTTCTTGTACTTTTCCATCGAAACGGTTACTTCATCCTGGACGGTTGCGATGACCTTGAGTCCCAGGCACCTTCTCCGCTGAAAGTATCATCCCTAAATTCCATTGCACTCCCGTACCATGCCTCCCATCTCTCTAACTTTTGAAAACAAAGAGTTAGTCTTTACTAACGAGACATGTGTCCTTGCACCTGCAACAAAGATACGTTCAACAGAAACCTTCTACTGTGCTAATTAAATCTACCGTTTGTGCCCAGAGAGCCTTACCAAGAGAAACTTTTCTCTGCCTACAAAATAAGCTAACATAAGAATAAACCAGGCCTTCCCTAAGCATATATGTAGTCAGGCCTTTACATATAACTTTTAAACACACATCTTACTTTTCCCTATAAGCATTTTCATTACAATTCATATGCAAACAATGAATTACATGTGCAACTTTAATATGGTGCACGCTTAAACTACTGCAATTGAATTACACACGAACTAATTTCTCTATGCATTATGTTCACACAATTCAATAAGCATTACATTACATGATTATCATAACACAATTATACTGCTGATTCACTTTATTTCAGTGAACTAGTCATTCTTTACTAAACATGCATGGATATACAACTGAATATATACGAATATATGTCTGAGTACATGCGGGTGCGGACTGTCAGTGATTATGATGCACCCCTACAATTCACAAGAACATTTCGCTCTATCAAAGATACAATCGTTAGGCGGGAGAGCCTCCTGAGATGCGTGCGATCCCTGCGCAGCTTGGGAAGCAGGAGGGGCAGTATGTCAAAGTGACGGCGGGTGAAAATCAGTTAAGGGGAGGAAGCGTTGGGACGTGGCAGAAGTGCCCCCCCTGCAACGCCACTGAAGGACAAACAAAGGAGAAGAAACAAGACTCAATGCAGTGAAAAAGGAGGTCCTGCCGAGGCTGGCAGCCAGCAAGCTCCCCAAGAAATGTCCATCTCAGAAGGTGCCCCGTCATGTGGCTGGAAATCCCTAACTCCACGAGGCCGGCGATCAAAGCACCGGAAGAGCTGTGCGAAGCTAGCAGCCTGAAAAACTTATTGGGGTTCTTAAAGCGGCGATGCCAGAGTATTGAAGCTTAAAGCGGCAATGCCATCTGCTGGCTGTTGACTGGACTGCGTCTAAGAAAGAGCTGAGCAAAAGTCGGCAGCGTGGAGAAATTGCTGAGGAGACAAGTCTTTCAATGGTAGCTCAAACAGTGCTAAAGGAGAGTGCACGGAAAGACAGTCTGCATGCTGCTACAATATAAAGAACAATTGAGACAAAAGTGAAAAAGACTGAGTGACAGTAAGAGGTGACAAAGCAGCCCCTACTGCAGTGGTGTCTTCGTGCTAGATGAAGCTCCCACAGGGCACAGTGCGAGAGAAAGCAACACAAGTGATGGGAGGAGAGCGCTAACGAAAGACTGTGCACCATAGTGAGATCACAATAAAGACTGCCAGGGCATACAAAGTCTGTAAAAAAAAAGAGAGGCAACTCCATGCGTAGACGGTGAAGAGGAACATACAACACCAAGCAAGTACGCAGCAGCACAGGAACAGCTGCTACAGTCTCAGGAACAGAAGACGGAAACAAATGTGCAGCAAGCACATCCAGTGGAGAAAACTAAAGGCGCAGTCGGAAGCACACCAAGCAGGAGTGACTAGGAAGAGGTCGAAGAGGTGGCTGGACAGACCACCAGGACCACGGTTACCCCGAAGAGGGCAGAAGAGCGCCAAGTCCGAGGTGCGCGACAGACGCATCCAGAAGCATGACTGCATGGGCAAGCGCCCAGGAGTGCAAGACCTCCTCGAAGAGAAGGAGGCATGCAGAAGGCATCAAGGAGAACCACTGCGGTATCCCCGAACAAAAGATGGTGCCAACGGAAATTCCCAAGAGGAAGTACAAGTCCTACTGACAGGACAGATTCGAGACGGGTCCACAGGAAAGATGAGACCGTCCGATGAAAGTTCCCAAGGGGAAGTACAAGTCTTACTGACAGGAAAATTCCGAGACGGGTCCACAGGAAAGATGAGACCGTCCGATGAAAGTTCCCAAGGGGAAGTACAAGTCCTACTGACAGGACAGTTCCGAGACAGGTCCACAGGAAAGATGAGACCGTCCGATGAAAGTTCCCAAGGGGAAGTACAAGTCCTACTGACAGGACAGTTCCGAGACGGGTCCACAGGAAAGATGAGACCATCCGATGACAGTTTCCCAAGGGGAAGTACAAGTCCTACTGACAGGACAAACCTGAGACAGGCTCACAAGAAGGGTGAGACCGTCTGGGCGCCCAGCGAGGACCACGTGACACCAACACGAGACATGCGGCAGGACGCCACCCCCAAGTGAGATCCTGGTCGAATGAGAGAGAAGAGAGTGACACGAAGCCACTCCGCGGAGAGAGAAGGAACAGTGGCACAGCGCCACAGGGCAAACGACCACCACAGGCGGGCAGGAGGAAAGGAGCAGAGTGACAGGGCAGAAGACACGTACCACTACCGGAGGAGCACACCCAGAGACACCAGACAGCCACCAGCCGGACCGACGCCCCGGGAGACAGCCCACGGAGAAGACCCCACTGGAAGTCGCAGCTAGCGCGAACCGAGCTTCCCTCCAAAGCGTCCCAGTGAGACCGTCCAGTCCTGAAGCCAGACCAACGTCCCTGGAGACAGCCCAACGAGGAGAACCAAACGCAAGCCGCCAGCGCGACGCGAGCATCTCTCCAACGCTTCCCCGCGCGACCAGTCAGTCCCGAACACCGACAGGATAAATCAGACGACATCCCTGTGTCTCACCGCAGACAACACGGGCAAAGACAACCTCAGCAAGATAAAGGCAAGCTGCGAAGCCCCTCCAGTCCTTCTCGCTCCACAAACTCACCCAAGACAACAGACCGCCGCCTGCTGCCCAACTGAGAAACAACCACCGTTCATCATCACCACCAAGGAGCATTGCACCACCAACGCGAATCCACACACTCCAGATAGCCGGAGTTCCATGAGCGAGCCACCCAGGAACCGACTGTGTGTGCCCCCGTCAACCTGCAGTATACCGAAGTAGAGCGCACCCGGCCTCTGGAAGATCCACCCCTGGGACCATACAAGACTAGACCGTGGCCCTGTGGGAAGCTCTGAAGCGACCCCAAGCGCGTCCTACGCAAAGGCCCGCACAGCCCACATGGTCACGTGGAAATCCAAGGGCAAGGGGCCTCGGTGGAGTTCCCGTGGAATGGGAGTCCGGACGGGAGAAATAACTCGGCAGCGGCTCCTCAACACACACAGGCCGCAGGGAGGTCGCAGTCTAAGACCGGAAGGCCTCACACATAGAGATCCTCCAAAGTGGACCTCACCACAGCTCCTAATGCACTGATGCTGGATTCTGTACAAAGACTCCGACACTGTGAGACCAGGCCGGTCTAAAGCACTTCGCCAAGGACAACTAAAACATCATGGCCATGCAGTCCAAAGTTCCAGTGACGCCTGGCTGACGGCCTGACGAAACTCAATCAGTGCTATTTAATGTTTGTTTACTTTTCTTCCAGGTTGGACCTTTGTTCCTTTCTTTTCATTAAGGTGGGGGGGGATGTCGTGTCTAGCCAGACACGTTCTAGTGTTCTGCCCTCAAGTGTAACACACTTTACACCCACCCACCACAGGCGTCACCAGTCAGGTGACCTTGTCAATAAAAGAGGCCGGGCGCACGTGCTCGAGGCCAGTTACTACACCAGAGTACTTTGTGTCCATGTCAGTCAATTCCCTCCATGTGGGTCTGCCGTTCTGCACATACCTTCTCGATATTTTGGTCCTTAATATTTTGCTCACCATATTACTTAAGGGCGATATTTTAAATATAATATTATGATTCATAACCCTCTCATTGAAACCATCCTTCCCGGGTTTCTGAAAGAAGGATGATTGAGCATGAACGCTATTGTTTATTAGCTGCAGAATATAGATCGTAGATTGCCCTGATAAACTGAAAACAAATGCAGTTTATGAAAGTAATGAATATTTCCCAGTAATGTAATTTTAATAGTACAATGCCACATATCAAACACCGTGCTGTATAAATTCACGCATGTTTTGGCACTGTCGAACTTGCCCATTTTGTTGCTAAGCATTGTAAATAGGAGGAATGGTTCTTCTACAGCATGGCAAATATGTTGTATTTAGAGTGCCATAGAGGAGTGCACAGCAGATTTCTACTGGCTTGTAAAAGTTAGTATAACCTGGCTCCACTCTCTGAGGTGCTCAGTCTGTGTCACATCAGTCTGCAGCCTCAACATCAGTTTCTGGTGCAACGAGACATATTTATTAGTCCCTATGAAAATATGTCATGTCTCAAGAATTCAGGGATGCTATTTTAACAGTTCTGGTGCTCTCACTGGGGTAAAGGCTTGTAATAATCAGCTAATGGATTCCCTGCATAAATCCTCTGTTACGGAGGTAACCTGTCTATGCTATAAAAAAAGACACACTGTCTCCCAGCAATAAATACTACTAATTGTTTCATGTAATATCCATGCCTTCAAACAGCTAGTTAAATCTCACATGATTACAAAGAAATGTTACCAAACATTGCAAAACTGCACCACAGAAACGAAGTGCTGTGCTCCCTTGCTTACTTTTACTAGGTAGCTTATCCAAAGTCAGTGATATGCTATAGAAGGTCAAACCTGTTGGATTGGAAAGAGGAGGCCAGAAGAGGCAGTTTTCAATAAAACACAGCAGGACTGAAATTACGTGGAATTGTGGCCACGAGAATCCCTTTTGCCAGTACAGGAGTCTTATGCTGTCACACTATTTTATTGCGATATTTGTCACCAATTCCCTTTTTAAGCAAACAAATTCTCATTCTTTTGCATCTTCCTAAAGTCTGGTGCCAGTGATCCAAACTAATGTTTAGCAGGAGGTCCAATTCAGCATCTCACAATCACAGTTTGCCTACACCCCTCACATGCTGCAAATAATGACCCACTTTTTAGTACAACCTGGGTGATGTTGCCATTGGATGGTAGGTGTTGGAAATCAGATGTTTGATCTATGGAGGAGGAGTACTATTGTCCTGATGTGAGGTGGGACTGAGCTCCTCCTAGAAGGCACAAACAATATGATCCCCAAAAATTAAAGTAACTTCTGTGATGAATCTTTGGCTAACCCTTGGTAGTTTGGCATGAGCAATAGGCCTTCCTACCTGCATGTACAACTAACCAAAATACAAATGCAGGTATTAAATATAGGATTTCAAAAGCCCAAACTAAATTGGTTGAAAGGATAAAATGTAAAGAGTAGCAAAAACAAAAACTTTCCATTAAAACAGAAATAAATAAAAATCCACTGTTAGTCGAAATAGTCTATTAGAGCAAGACCAAAACATACTTTTTGCGAGCAACTCACAAGAAGCCGCGCTGGGTAAAATTTGGTGGTTCGTACAGTTCAACTTTTAACTTCATATTTAGAAACTTTCCCGATGTCAAAGATTGTCAGCTGAATACGACCAGAAGCTATCGCCAAGACGGGCCACACCAGCTGGGCTCTCCTCTCCTCTCCTCTCCCCTCCCTTCCCCTCCCCAGACAGCTCTCGTTGATGACCCCTGAGAAAATAGGACTAGCATTTTGAGGTTTAACCCTCCCATATTTTGATTTGAGCCAGTCCCAGAAGCCTTCCAGCTTAGGAATCAAAATTCAAAATGGTGTATTGTTTGTTTCACTGCCTGGGCTTCCTCTGCCTCCAAATTCCTCCCTTGGGATTCTCAGTACAGCGCTCCTAAGTTTAAGGGAATTCTCCATTCCTCATCCCTCATCAGCTCTAGCCCTGCAGTAGCGCTTAACTCCTGTGTTTTGTTCCTGCCCACCATTCTATGAGGAGATGGTACTGGGAAGTCCAGATTGAACCAGATGTGACCCAGGAAGGCCTCGGGTCATTTTTTGTCATCATCTTGGCCATTGTGGAGTTTCTGTCTGGTCTGCCAGCTTCTGTGTCAGACCGAGCATATATTCCCGAAAAAGTTTCAAGTGACAGGACATCTAGTCAAGGGTGTGAATACCTTTGGTTAAACATATATATTTCTTAAACTAATATAACAAGATTGCAGGTAATACAACACTGGATTTTTCAGATCAGATTTCCTATATCGGGCAGATTTGATTTTGATAGCACCCATTAAAAGTTACAGAATTATTGTTTTATTGCATGGTACACATTAGCACTAGGTCCTGCAGACTGGTTTCAGGAAACATGCACTTCTAATAGCATATGTTACAATTGTTACATTTGGAAGTGGAGGTGGGAAATGGTTCTACTTCACTTGTGAAAACCATATCAGCACTGTACAACTGTCCTACGATTCTGCACAGAGTACGTTTTGCAGCGTTTCAGTCATGGCAGTTTACTATAAACAAGCATTTGCAATGCAATAGGTCTCGCATTCACGCGAGTTTAAGCTATTGGCATTGTAAATGACAATGCCTTTTATTTATGTTTTGGGTTTTAAAACATAAATAAAAGGCATTGTCATTTACAATACTAATAGCTTAAACTCTTGCAAATGCGAGACCTATTGCATTGCAATAAAGGGCCTTCTCGACCACTTGTTAGATTGTAAATATCAGAGGAAGAGACCGGCCTGCGATGTCTTCAATGTAGTGATAAATAGCGCAGTGAAGAAGATGTGTAAGTGTTGTAAATTACACAGACACAAAGTGTGAAGTGAGAGTTACATATGATCCGAGCTATAAACACTAACAAAGCGCTCCAAAACCTTTCGCTCTGTGATTACATTGTCGCGGCTCAGGAGGAAGAGCGGGAGGGGGGCTATTTCTCGCCCTCTCCGTGATTTGAATGTGCAGTGTGGTGTTGTGTAATGTCATTGCTATCTTTGGCCTAATAAAAAACACTCCAGCTGCAGTAGGGCACTGGCTTCACCTCCTGGTGCAGGGTGGGCAGTGCTTTATGGCAGGCATGGAGGGAGGGAGGGATGGCCTCGTACAGTGCCCCTGCTATTACTAGTGAGCGAGAGGTGCTGAGGTGGTGGTATGGGTATTGGTGGTGGTGGTATTGGTGGTGGTGGTATTGGTGGTGGTATTGGTGGTGGTATTGGTGGTGGTATTGGTATTGGTGGTGGTGGTACTGGTATTGGTGGTGGTGGTATTGGTGGTGGTAGTGGTATTGGTATTGGTGGTGGTGGTATTGGTGGTGGTGGTATTGGTGGTGCTGGTATTGGTGGTGGTGGTGGCATTGGTGGTGGTGGTGGTATTGGTGGTGGTGGTGGTATTGGTGGTGGCCGTATTGGTATTGGTGGTGGTGGTATTGGTGGTGGTATTGGTGGTGGTGGTGGTACTGGTATTGGTGGTGGTGGTATTGGTGGTGGTGGTATTGGCATTGGTGGTGGTGGTATTGTTATTGGTAGTGGTGGTAGTACTGGTATTGGTGGTGGTGGTATTGATGGTGGTATTGGTGGTATTGGTGGTGGTGGTGGTGGTATTGGTGGTGGTGGTGGTATTGGTAGTGGAATGGTGGTGGTGGTATTGGTGGTGGGGGTATTGGTCATGGTGGTGGCATTGGTGGTGGTGGTATTGGTGGTGGTGGTGGCATTGGTGGTGGTGGTTGTATTAGTGGTGGTATTAGTATTGGTAGTGGTATTGGTATTGGTGGTGGTATTGGTATTGGTGGTGGTGGTAGTACTGGTATTGGTGGTGGTGGTATTGGTATTCGTGGTGGTGGTATTGATGGTGGTATTGGTTGTGGTATTGGTGGTGGAGTATTGGTGGTAGCATTGGTGGTGGTGGTAGTGGTATTGGTGGTGGTATTGGTGGTGGTATTGGTATTGGTACTGGTGGTGGTGGTACTGGTGGTGGTATTGGTGGTATTGATATTGGTGGTGGTGGTATTGGTGGTGGTGGTAGTGGTATTGGTGATGGTGGTGATATTGGTGGTGGTATTGGTGGTGGTATTGGTGGTGGTGGTATTGGTGGTAGTGGTATTGGTGGTGGTATTGGTTGTGGTGGTATTGGTGGTGGTAATGGTGGTGGTGGTGGGAATGGTGGTGGTATTGGTGGTGGTGGTGGTATTGGTGGTGGTGGTATTGGTGGTGATATTGGTATTGGTGGTGGTATTGCTATTGGTGGTGGTGGTATTGGATTGGTGGTGGTGGTATTGGGGGTGGTGGTGGTATTGGTGGTGGTGGTATTGGATTGGTGGTGGTATTGGTGGTGGTGGTATTGGTGGTGGTGGTATTGGTGGTGGTGGTATTAGTGGTGGTGGTGGTATTGGTGGTGGTGTTGGTGTTGGTGGAGGTGGTATTGGTGGTAGTGGTATTGATGGTGGTGGTGGTGGTATTGGTGGTGGTATTGATGGTGGTGGTGGAGGTGGTATTGGTGGTGGTGTTGGTGGTGGTAGTGGTATTGGTGGTGGTCTTGGTTGTGTTGGTAGTGGTGGTGGTATTGGTGGCGGTGGTATTGGTGGTGGTGGTATTGGTAGTGGTGGTGGTATTGGTGGTGGTGGTGGCATTGGTGGTGGTGGTATTGGTGGTGGTATTGGTGGTGGTGGTATTGGTGGTGGTATTGGTGGTGGTACTGGTGGTGGTATTGGTGGTGGTGGTATTGGTGGTGGTATTGGTGGTGGTGTTGGTGGTGGTTGTGGTATTGGTGGTGGTATTGGTTGTGTTGGTGGTGGTGGTGTTGGTTGTGTTGGTAGTGGTGGTGGTATTGGTGGCGGTGGTATTGGTGGTGGTGGTATTGGTGGCGGTATTGGTTGTGGTGGTGGTGGTGGTATTGGTGGTAGTGGTATTGATGGTGGTGGTATTGGTGGTGGTATTGGTGGTGTTGGTATTGGTGGTGGTGGTATTGGTGGTGGTGTTATTGGTGGTGGTATTGGTGATATTGGTGGCGGTGGTATTGGTGGTAGTATTGGTGGTGGTATTAGTGGTGGTATTGGTGGTGGTGGTATTTGTGGTATTGGTGGTGGTGGTATTGGTATTGGTGGTAGTGGTATCGGTGGTGGTATTGGTGGTGGTATTGGTGGTGGTGGTATTAGTGGTGGTGGTATTGGTGGTGGTGGTATTGGTGGGGGTATTGGTATTGGCGGTGGTATTGGTGGTAGTGGTGGTATTGGTGGTGGCGGTATTGGTGGTGGTATTGGTGGTGGTGGTGGGATTGGTGGTGGTGGGATTGGTGGTGGTGGTATTGGTGGGGGTATTGGTATTGGCGGTGGTATTGGTGGTAGTGGTGGTGGTATTGGTGGTGGCGGTATTGGTGGTGGTATTGGTTGTGATATTGGTGGTATTGGTAGTGGTGGTATTGGTGGTGGTGGTATTGGTGGTGGTATTGGTGGTGGTGGCATTGGTAGTGGTGGTGGTGGTATTGGTAGTGCTAGTCTTGGTGGTGGTGGTATTGATGGTGGTGGTGGTATTGGTGGTGGTGCTATTGGTGGTGGTATTGGTGGTATTGGTGGTGGGGGTATTGGTGGTGGTGGTAGTCGTATTGGTGGTGTTGATGGTGGTGGTTGTGGTATTGGTGGTGGTGTTATTGGTGGTGGTGGTATTGGCGGTGGTGGTGGTGGTATTGGTGGCGGTGGTGGTATTGGTGGTGGTGGTATTGGTGGTGATATTGGTATTGGTGGTGGTATTGGTACTGGTGGTGGTGGTATTGGTATTGGTGGTAGTATTGGTGGTGGTGGTGGTATTGGTGGTGGTGCTTTTGGTGGTGGTGGTATTGGTGGTGGTGGTGGTGAAATTGTTGGTATTGGTGGTGGTGGTATTGGTGGTGGTGTTGGTGGTATTGGTGGTGGTGGTATTGGCAGTGGTATTGGTGGTGGTGGAGGTGATGGTATAGATGGTGGAGGTGATGGTATAGATGGTGGTGGTGGTATTGGTGGTGGTATTTGTGGTGGTATTGGTGGTGGTGGTAGTAGTGGTATTGGTGGTGGTATTGGTGGTGGTGGTAGTAGTGGTATTGGTGGTGGTATTGGTGGTGGTCTTGGTGGTGGTGGTAGTAGTGGTATTGGTGGTGGTATTGGTGGTGGTGGTGGGAATGGTGGTGGTATTGGTGGTGGTGGTATTAGTGGTGGTGGTGGTATTGGTGGTGATATTGGTATTGGTGGTGGTATTGCTATTGGTGGTGGTGGTATTGGATTGGTGGTGGTGGTATTGGTGGTGGTGGTGGTATTGGTGGTGGTGGTATTGGATTGGTGGTGGTATTGGTGGTGGTGGTATTGGTGGTGGTGGTATTAGTGGTGGTGGTATTGGTGGTGGTGTTGGTGTTGGTGGTGGTGGTATTGGTGGTAGTGGTATTGATGGTGGTGGTGGTGGTATTGGTGGTGGTATTGATGGTGGTGGTGGAGGTGGTATTGGTGGTGGTATTGGTGGTGTTGGTGGTGGTAGTGGTATTGGTGGTGGTCTTGGTTGTGTTGGTAGTGGTGGTGGTATTGGTGGCGGTGGTATTGGTGGTGGTGGTATTGGTAGTGGTGGTGGTATTGGTGGTGGTGGTGGCATTGGTGGTGGTGGTATTGGTGGTGGTATTGGTGGTGGTGGTATTGGTGGTGGTATTGGTGGTGGTACTGGTGGTGGTATTGGTGGTGGTGGTATTGGTGGTGGTATTGGTGGTGGTGTTGGTGGTGGTAGTGGTATTGGTGGTGGTATTGCTATTGGTGGTGGTGGTATTGGATTGGTGGTGGTGGTATTGGTGGTGGTGGTGGTATTGGTGGTGGTATTGGATTGGTGGTGGTATTGGTGGTGGTGGTATTGGTGGTGGTGGTATTAGTGGTGGTGGTATTGGTGGTGGTGTTGGTGTTGGTGGTGGTGGTATTGGTGGTAGTGGTATTGATGGTGGTGGTGGTGGTATTGGTGGTGGTGGTGGAGGTGGTATTGGTGGTGGTATTGGTGGTGGTGTTGGTGGTGGTAGTGGTATTGGTGGTGGTCTTGGTTGTGTTGGTAGTGGTGGTGGTATTGGTGGCGGTGGTATTGGTGGTGGTGGTATTGGTAGTGGTGGTGGTATTGGTGGTGGTGGTGGCATTGGTGGTGGTGGTATTGGTGGTGGTATTGGTGGTGGTGGTATTGGTGGTGGTATTGGTGGTGGTACTGGTGGTGGTATTGGTGGTGGTGGTATTGGTGGTGGTATTGGTGGTGGTGTTGGTGGTGGTAGTGGTATTGGTGGTGGTATTGGTTGTGTTGGTGGTGGTGGTATTGGTTGTGTTGGTAGTGGTGGTGGTATTGGTGGCGGTGGTATTGGTGGTGGTGGTATTGGTGGTGGTATTGGTTGTGGTGGTGGTGGTGGTATTGGTGGTAGTGGTATTGATGGTGATGGTGGTATTGGTGGTGGTATTGGTGGTGGTGGTATTGGTGGTGTTGTTATTGGTGGTGGTATTGGTGATATTGGTGGCGGTGGTATTGGTGGTAGTATTGGTGGTGGTATTAGTGGTGGTATTGGTGGTGGTGGTATTTGTGGTATTGGTGGTGGTGGTATTGGTGGTAGTGGTATCGGTGGTGGTATTGGTGGTGGTATTGGTGGTGGTGGTATTAGTGGTGGTGGTATTGGTGGTGGTGGTATTGGTGGGGGTATTGGTATTGGCGGTGGTATTGGTGGTAGTGGTGGTATTGGTGGTGGCGGTATTGGTGGTGGTATTGGTGGTGGTGGTGGGTTTGGTGGTGGTGGTATTGGTGGTGGTGGTATTGGTGGGGGTATTGGTATTGGCGGTGGTATTGGTGGTAGTGGTGGTATTGGTGGTGGCGGTATTGGTGGTGGCGGTATTGGTGGTGGTGGTATTGGTGGTGATATTGGTGGTATTGGTAGTGGTGGTATTGGTGGTGGTGGTATTGGTGGTGGTATTGGTGGTGGTGGCATTGGTAGTGGTGGTGGTGGTGGTATTGGTAGTGCTAGTCTTGGTGGTGGTGGTATTGATGGTGGTGGTGGTATTGGTGGTGGTGCTATTGGTGGTGGTATTGGTGGTGGGGGTATTGGTGGTGGTGGTAGTCGTATTGGTGGTGTTGATGGTGGTGGTTGTGGTATTGGTGGTGGTGTTATTGGTGGTGGTGGTATTGGCGGTGGTGGTGGTGGTATTGGTGGCGGTGGTGGTATTGGTGGTGGTGGTATTGGTGGTGATATTGGTATTGGTGGTGGTATTGGTACTGGTGGTGGTGGTATTGGTATTGGTGGTAGTATTGGTGGTGGTATTGGTGGTGCTGCTTTTGGTGGTGGTGGTGGTGGTATTGGTGGTGGTGGTGGTGAAAGTGTTGGTATTGGTGGTGGTGGTATTGGTGGTGGTGGTATTGGCAGTGGTATTGGTGGTGGTGGAGGTGATGGTATAGATGGTGGAGGTGATGGTATAGATGGTGGTGGTGGTATTGGTGGTGGTATTTGTGGTGGTATTGGTGGTGGTGGTATTGGTGGTGGTCTTGGTGGTGGTGGTAGTAGTGGTATTGGTGGTGGTGGTGGTATTGGTGGTGGTGGTATTGGTGGTGGTGGTATTGGTGGGGGTGGTGGTATTGGTGTTGTTGGTATTGGTGGTGGTATTTGTGGTTGTGGTGGTATTGGTGGTGGTGTTATTGGTGGTGGTGGTATTGGTGGTGGTATTGGTGGTGGTGGAGGTGGTGGTATTAATTGTGGTGGTGGTGTTGGTGGTGGTATTGGTGGTGGTGGTGCTATTGGGGTGGTGGTATTGGTGGTGGTATCGGTGGTGGTAGTGGTATTGGTGGTGGTATTGGTGGCTTGTTGATGGTGGTGGTTTTGGTGGTGGTGGTATTGGTGGTGGTGGTGGTATTGGCGGTGTTGGTGGTATTGGTGGTGGTGGTGGTATTGGTGGTGGTATTGATGGTGGTGGTATTGGTGGTGGTGGTATTGGTGGTGGTGGTATTGGTGATGGTGTTGGTGTTGTTGTTAATAAAACAGGCTTTTGAAAACAACCCGTCAGGTGGCTTCAGCCCATTAGCACACAATTATGTGCTACCTGAAATTTACATGACTCAATTCGCTAATCATTTAAAATCCATTTTACTTGGGGGGTTAAAACAGACACGAGAGAATGCCGGGTTAAATTGATTGAAAGCAGGCGCCTGTGTTACGGCACCTGCTGTTAAAAAAAACACAAGCGGTTTCAGCTGAAGCAGCGCATGTCCGGCCTGCAATAAGAGAAACTCAATAAAGTAAATAGTGCTTACAGACTAAATAACAGGTCCCGTGTAACAACTGAAGTAAAAGGGCCAGTCGCCATGGGAAGGTACAAATGAAGAGAAGGCCGTACTAAGGAGGGACTAACAAGCCTATTAACGAATCTGAAGGCAGCATTTACGAAAAATATGGGAGGAGAGTGGGCGTGGCTTCTCTCCCATGCTCTACTACAGCAGTCTCGCAGAGCGAGCAGCGCATGTGCGCAGCCGCTAGCCTCGACCTAAAAATGTTGTCTACTATAAAAGACCACTTCTGACAGATCACAAAACAAGATCCCGTTCCCGAGCAAGAAGCAAACTTGTATCATCAAGAAGTCAGTTCAAACAAATATCAGTCCAAATCTTGTGTGATATGATTCTTCTTTATTTTCTTATCTTGTTCGAAGCCATAAGTTAATTACAAGTGGCTCATGGCAACAAATAGGAGTAGCTGGTATAGCCGAGATGTAGCCAACACGTGTTTCGTCTTGGGAATATCGCCCATCGACTTCCTCAGGGCAAACGTAAATTCTAGGGCAGTTCCGCCGGAATCCAGGCAGAACATGTAATTAGTCACATATAATATAGATCTCTAGATCACTTGTATTCCAATTAAGAACGTTTAGATATATATCGAATTCAGGAGAGTACTCCCGTCGTAGTAGAGGACCGAATTCTGACAGATGCCTGATTAGGAGACATTCAGCCACAGCCAAGGTCTAGAATTCTAGATGACAATCATGGAAAAGGAGGAAACATGACAAAATAGATGTTCCTAAATTAGGAATCTAATGTAATGCTGTTTGAAAAGTCACATATAAACTACTTGATGGACAGATGGATGAGGGAAGTAGAGATGCAAATGTTTTCTTGTAGATTAAAGTTTGAAGAAAAGGAAAGATATGCCGGGGTTGTTTTTAATTTAGCCAATGGATATAAGTCATTAGTTGTAGAATATAATATGCTAGTATGCATTTTGGTGACTGGGATTATAAACCATCAAAATTAAGGTTTCCAGTAAAATAATGGGCAAGTAGTACTAAATAGATGACACTTGTGAAAAGGCCATCCTAACTTTCAACCTAAACCTCAACCGAAGTCTGATGAAACCTTATTCATTTTAGATGAGATTAGATCTTTCTGATTCTCTTTAAAGAATCAAGGACCTGCTATATGGACATACTTTAGCCAACTGGGATGTGCAATTTGCACACTGACTAAATTGCAAATGGATGTGCAAGTTGCAATGTGACCTATGTGGTCATAGTAGAAGCGGGAGCGAGCTTACACTCGCCGCCGGATGCACATCATGTTGAATCGTTAACAACCACAACTGCAAATTTGTCCACGTTTCAGCAATTTAATTCCATGTAATCCAAAAGTTCATATTTCTCATCTTTTTCATCCTGTCACATGTGAGGCCTTTATGCATTTAACAGTTTCTAATGCGAACAGATATGCCGATCCGGGCCTTTTTCTGGCACATGACGAATGCATAAAACATCCTCAGAAGGTTCATTTCTTTACCCAATGCATTTCGGGCTATTTATAGCCCTTCTTCAGGGGTTCCCTACAAATTTAAAATATTGACATTTAGTTTACGTATTTAGACCTGTATACATCAATAACTATATTGCATCAAATCATTCCTGTCATGTTGTTTTTAGCAATAATCAACGTTTTCCCTCTAAATGCGCAATAACGCGCAAAAATATGTGCCCAAAGCAGCCACTACCCACACCCCATTCATCTCCCGTATTTAACCTCCGTTCCTAATTCAAAACCCGCCATGAGCTTTCCCCATCTCCTAGTGTGAAACCATGCTAAAAGCTCACTTGTACCCATCAGCAAAACTAAGAGATCATCCCCCGTACCTTCATCGTATCACAAAATGATCTTCTTGACGTTTTCTTTTCTTAACAGAATACGATGTTCAGCTCATTACTGCTGTTTCCCTTTCAACTTATATAGCGTGACTCCACCCCTCCAAGTAAACCAAGCATGTCAAACAGGCTGATCATATCCTAACCTTCGCTACTACAAATCCCATAAGTCACTACAACAAACACCTAATAGACCCTGGTGTACTAATAACCAATAGCTGACAATTCTGCTGACCCACTCCCCGCTGGCAAAACCTGCCCAGGCTCCCATCAGACACTTAAATGCCCCGCCCACCCACAGATGTTATCAAACACGTTAATTATTAACTATTTACAGTATTGACTTTCAAAAACATGCAACTAAACCCGTATGATTGAGTGTTGATGATAAACATATATTGATGAATGAATGTTCCTGCACAGTCCGATCCGAAAACCATATATCATAATATTAAACATAGTATTAAACATAGTTCTTAGAACTCCACTCCTGGGATGAGTTGATATTTTTGCCGTCGCACATGTGACTTCCTCCAGTTTAATCTCGTTTTTAGCAATCCTCCTTGGGTGCAACTTGGAAAAAGGGCAGTCAATGTATACAATAAATTCAAAAGGGGGTAGCCAAGTGCACTCCTGTTAACACTGGTTTATTCGCTATCCAATATTTAATCAAAATATAAACTATAGCGTGCAACCCGGAAACGCGACCTGCCCAAATGCCGCGTGCATGTAAACACAATAGAAGCGGGAGCGAGGTTACACTCGCCGCCGGATGCACAGCATGTTGAATCGTTAACAACCACAACTGCAAATTTGTCCACGTTTCAGCAATTTAATTCCATGTAATCCAAAAGTTCATTTTTCTCATCTTTTTTCATCCTGTCACATGTGAGGCCTTTATGCATTTAACAGTTTCTAATGCGAACAGATATGCCGATCCGGGCCTTTTCTGGCGCATGACGAATGCATAAAACATCCTCAGAAGGTTCATTTCTTTACCCAATGCATTTCGGGCTATTTATAGCCCTTCTTCAGGGGTTCCCTACAAATTTAAAATATTGACATTTAGTTTACGTATTTAGACCTGTATACATCAATAACTATATTGCATCAAATCATTCCTGTCATGTTGTTTTTTAGCAATAATCAACGTTTTCCCTCTAAATGCGCAATAACGCGCAAAAATATGTGCCCAAAGCAGCCACTACCCACACCCCATTCATCTCCCGTATTTAACCTCCGTTCCTAATTCAAAACCCGCCATGAGCTTTCCCCATCTCCTAGTGTGAAACCTTGCTAAAAGCTCACCCGTACCCATCAGCAAAACTAAGAGATCATCCCCCGTACCTTCATCGTATCACAAAATGATCTCCTTCTTGACGTTTTCTTTTCTTAACAGAATACGATGTTCAGCTCATTACTGCTGTTTCCCTTTCAACTTATATAGCGTGACTCCACCCCTCCAAGTAAACCAATCATGTCAAACAGGCTGATCATCTCCTAAGTATTGACTTTCAAAAACATGCAACTAAACCCGTATGAATGGGGTGTGGGTAGTGGCTGCTTTGGGCACATATTTTTGCGCGTTATTGCGCATTTAGAGGGAAAACGTTGATTATTGCTAAAAAACAACATGACAGGAATGATTTGATGCAATATAGTTATTGATGTATACAGGTCTAAATACGTAAACTAAATGTCAATATTTTAAATTTGTAGGGAACCCCTGAAGAAGGGCTATAAATAGCCCGAAATGCATTGGGTAAAGAAATGAACCTTCTGAGGATGTTTTATGCATTCGTCATGCGCCAGAAAAAGGCCCGGATCGGCATATCTGTTCGCATTAGAAACTGTTAAATGCATAAAGGCCTCACATGTGACAGGATGAAAAAAGATGAGAAATATGAACTTTTGGATTACATGGAATTAAATTGCTGAAACGTGGACAAATTTGCAGTTGTGGTTGTTAACGATTCAACATGCTGTGCATCCGGCGGCGAGTGTAACCTCGCTCCCGCTTCTATTGTGTTTACATGCACGCAGCATTTGGGCAGGTCGCGTTTCCGGGTTGCACGCTATAGTTTATATTTTGATTAAATATTGGATAGCGAATAAACCAGTGTTAACAGGAGTGCACTTGGCTACCCCCTTTTGAATCTATGTGGTCATAGGTCACATTGCAAATTGACCATTCACACGGTTGCAAAATGAATTGCCAAATCTTTTACAATCAATTTGCGGCATTCTGTGGGGGTCTGTGGCTTTAAATGCAGGAATGGAGACATGTAAGGGAAAGCAGACCTCCATCTCTGCATTTTCATTCTTAAACAGGAAACTTTCATTTTTAAAAGCAGCCTGTTCCATTAAAGGAACAGGTGCTCCTTTTTTGTAGGCAAAGATATCCCCGCAGCTAACAGCACAATTCCCAAAGAGATAGTCATCTGTATTATATCTGCTGTGCATTGGCCAAGAAGTAGCCTCTTGAAGGACTGAGTTCAGATCCCAATCCTGCTCCAAGACTCCTTGTTTGGACAAGTCAAAGGACTATTCATGCCACAAGCACAAGAGTTCAGATTGGGATTTTTCCCTGCCTTGCCGGTCCCACTCCACACAGTGAACATGCTAAGGATCTGACTTTGGCATCAACATCTCACTCGGAGTCTATTGCCTGGCTGGTTCCAGCACACCCTGAGTTTCTTAGGCTGTTGTCAACCCTGCTGCAGTTAGAAGTCTTCAATGAGGCCATGCTGCAACTGTTCATGATAATTCTGACTCCCTTGTAGTGCCTTCATGCCCCACAGAGCCAGAGAAGCTGCCAGTTGGATTTCCACCATTGGGGTGAGCCCAGTTGCCAACTGGCCTTGTGGTGCCTTATCCGGTATCCCAGCATGAACTCCAATTCAAGTGGTGCCATCACTGAATCTGGTCCTAATGCCCATCTCAGATCTGTGAAAAAACGTCAGTGCATGCCAGGCCCATGTCTCATTATGAGATCACCAAGATGCAGCCCCAACTTTGGAAGACCCCCAGCATCTCCCTCGATGCCAATTATTTGGATCTGACCCTGAAGCCATGCAAGGGCTTCAGGATATCCCACACAAATAACATGGTGATGAGGAGACTCCCCTCTCTATAGTCATGCTGGCCTTTACCTAGATCTGCAGGTTGCTAGAGACAAAGCGAGACTCACCATAGGGTCCTCCAAAGTAGAGCGTGACTCCTTCATGGTAGTAGTCCCCAGACAAGTGGAAGTACTAGACTTACAAATATCAATATTAGATACCAAAGCAAACAAAGACAGAGCTAATAAAGTCTGGGCCTGCAACCTCAGAGCACTTGCTACCTTACATTGAGGCCCTGATGGAATCTTTGAAGGCAGACTAGTCTAGGCCATGTTTGGCCCTGCCTGTTAGTCACCCTGTAGCTAGGTGTGATAGGTACACCTCTTTTGATGTGCCCTTCCTGACCCAGCACCCAAATCCAGAGAGCTTGGTAGTACTGGCATCTACTAGTATGGTTAATCTAAACAAACTACCTACTGTGCCTTCGGACATGGAATGGAAATGCAACAACGCTTTTGGGAAGAGACACTTTTCTTCGGCCAGCTTGGCCTTATGGTCTCTAAATACAATTTGATGATCCAACACAGATAAAATGTGTCCAATTATGTCTTGAGAGCTGGTCTAGACATGGCAGATTGAACCAGAAGCACCATGGGCACCAAGGTGATGATCATGCACCATGCATGGATGTGCACCACAGGATTCTCTGGGGACATGCTTGCATCCATAATGGACATGCCTTTCGATGGCTCTAGACTTCTCAGTGAAAAGGTTGACTCTGCATTGGAAGGGGTATGACTGCTCAGACTCATCAGTTCCGCCAGCAGCAGTGGAGCTTCAGAGGATACTTGTGAGGTCTCGCCTTTGGCCCCAGACAACCTTTGTAGCTTGTAGAGCAGCCGGTGCAGCCTTTTTGTGGCACAAAAGTACACTGTGGTGGCAGAGGTTGTCCACACCACCAAGCAGAATTTCTGTTATTTGCTAAGAACAACAAGTAATAAACGTTACAAGCCTGGCTCAATGTCATGAACGTTGATGGCTTTGAACCACAACTTTCATAGAATGTCAAGTCACTCGGATTCACCCTGGATAGCAACCTCGCCCTCAAGGAACAAATTGCCAAAAAAACAAAGACGACCTGGTACCACAATTCTTCTAGAGAAAGTGAAATTGCTTCTTCCAGAAAGCGACTTCAGAACTGCTTTTCAAACCCTCATACTGTCACATATGGGTAACGGAAATTCCCTGCACCATGGCCTCCTCTTAAGGGCATTATGCACACTGCAGCTCATCTCATCCAGGGCCTGGAGAAATATCTTCACATCACCCCCATCCTGATAGAACTTCATTGGCTCCACTTGAAAGCCTGCACATTTATAAAGCCTCCCCCTTATCTTGCAGACAAGCTTAACATCTCTGTTGGATCTTGGCACACCCACAGCCAGGACACCATTAGACTGCAGACTAAGAAGTGAAAAAGAAGACAGCCTGCCTTTTTCACCCATTGCACCCAGGGTGCACCCAAGATCTGGAACAACATCCCTATACCCATCAGGACTGCCCCAGCACTGCTCTAATTTAGGAAAGAGTTGAAGACTCACCTTTTTAAACAACACTACCTCACAATGCATTAACCATCCACAACCCAGCTCCCTCGCCTATAACTCGTTGACTTAATGCTTGTTTTTGACCCTGTGCGGCGCTACACTGTCTTTTGACTAGGTTTGCACTATATAAATACAAATACATTATACATACATACATGCATACATATTGGCTGCTGATTGCGGGCTCTCCACAGTCAGTCGCAGACCACCTCCAGACAATGCTGACCCTTCTGTTATCCCTGAGGATTTCCATCTGCAAGTCTGAGTCCCAGCTGAAGGCCATGCAGAGGATTCCCTTCATAGGGGCCATTCTGAACACTGGCATTCAGGGATTTTCCACCCCTGCACTGAGTGCAGACCATTCAGGGTATGATTCAGACATTTCAGGCCCAATTCAGGGTTCCAGCACGTGGTGTTGTGAGACTTTGTGGACTCTAGTCTTCAT
Source organism: Calotriton arnoldi (assembly GCA_963921515.1). Taxonomy (NCBI): domain Eukaryota; kingdom Metazoa; phylum Chordata; class Amphibia; order Caudata; family Salamandridae; genus Calotriton; species Calotriton arnoldi. The sequence goes on from CAWUFW010007337.1 coordinate 562,239, forward strand.
GCATCTCACTGGTACCACATGCCTCCTGACACATGTAAGCCTTGCAGTGCACCGCAGAGTCCAATGGCACAACTGCTGGCGTGATGGGGCAATTGCTGTAAAAAAATATGGATCCAGTCTGATGCCTAGGAATATTCAAAAGGAGAGGAATCTGCAGTTCTATTTATTATACGCCAGAAAGAGCACTACTGAAGGTAAGTATCTTATTCATCTGTGGTCTGCAGTTTTCAGCATTTCATGAATTGCACTTTTTAGGCTTGTTGAAACAGGCTTTCAGATGGTTGAGGTTAAATCTTACATTCACAGTCAGTCACCCTTATGTATTGTAGTCTTAATGCAGCACTATTTTATTTTCACTCTTGTTTTGTTTGTAGCAAAGGATGGTGACTACTGGAGATTGCTGGCCCCTGGAAACTATAAGGTGACCGCCTCCGCGCCAGGATACCTTGCTGTGACAAAGAAGGTGGCCGTTCCAGTCAGCCCTGCAGTAAAGGTAAATGACGTCTTATTGATGGGCTGTAAGTCCTTGATGCCTTTTTATTTCATATTATGTTACCTAAAGAGTTGTTAAAAAAAACCTACACGGCAGCTCGTCGAGATCAAATATTCACTGTCCACAGTATTTCACTATTGTGTACCCCAGCTGTCCGTGTTTTGAAACCGGGGAATTGTATTACCCTGTCACGTGAGGAGCATGGCGGAGTGTTTTACCCTGTGGTGTGTGAAAGTGGGGAAAAGACTTGTGGGGAAAGTCCTTTTAATTGTGCTCTGGGACCATTCTTCACCTGTTTATATTACTTAGTGTTCGCTTTAAAAACAATTGCAATTTCTGAGGAGCAATCATAACACATATTCACTCCCATCTCCTGTCGTGGAGGATTAAGGATGACAGCACAGTGTGCTGGCAGTCACAAATATATGTTTTCCGTGCAGTCATGTTTCAGCAGGTCAGGGTGGATTCCATGGGTGAGAGAAGTATTGACGAGGATGCACCGTGGCGAAACAAATAAAAGCAATTTAGCTTTGTTAATGTTCAACAGTAAATGGTCCAATTGACGGTTTGAGGTGTGATTGAGATAAGCTCCTCTGCCCTAGCGGGGTAAAGGCGCCCTAAGTGTTTTTAGTTTGGGGACGGAGTAATCCGTCTCAGGCCAGGAGAGATTTCATTTTTCTCCGAAAGACTGTGTCTATGTGGAAGGATAGAAATTCCCTTCTTTTGTCACTTGAGGGACAAGGCCTTGAGATTTGGCGAGGGGAGAAATATTTGACTGTATGTAGAGGAAAAGGGATTTAGCTGGATTAAGGGAAGTGCCGATGAGTACTTGAGAAATGTGGCTTTGGTTGCAGTGTTGGAATGTTTATAGCTTCTTCTCAGGGCTTTCGGTTCCGTGTGAAGCAGTGGGAATTCGGAAGCGCGCCAAGCATTTTCCTGGAGATGAACATAGCTGAGGTTCTTCAAGCAAGAATTGGTGCTTGACCCCACACAAATAACACTATCCCCTCCCCCCTTCAGACAGCAACTATAACATGCATACTGCAACTTTTTAAACCTGGCATTACCATTTGGCGAAATTGCAAGATATTGGCAAACCTGCTATCAAAACCTTACATCTGCAAATTTCAGAAAAACATAGAACAGGCTGAAGTTTATATTAAGTACTATATTGAAAGAAATGCACTGTCGAAATGTCAAATGCTTCACATAACTTCTTTTTTGTATGGAAGTTATTTGGGTGCGCCTTTGTAAAGATGAGGCATGCAGCAAGAAAGTCCAAAAGTGGGTAGTTTATTTGATACACAGGAGCCTGTAGAGAGCACCCGGCCTCTCCCCTAAATTATATCTTTACACACCCCTCGTGACCGGACTCGGTCCGAGGGGATAAATAAACAGGCAGTGATCGCACACTGAATGTGTGGGGTATCTGTGCTGCGCTGAGCTGGTTTGGGCCTACCTTGCATCCAGGCCTGCCCGCTACATTAGCGACAAGGGAGTGTCGACTCCTCACTGCCATCTGACTGCCGCATCATTCCTGTGCCGCAGTGCTAGTCTCCGCTACTGACATCGCTTGCCTCCGCCCAGCGGCTCCACCCACTACTGCCACATGCAACGCAGCGACGCCTTCAGCGCTGAGGACCTCCATGGAACAGATCCCGCTAGCCTCGTTCCTGCCCCGGCCCGCAGTGATTACCGGCTGCCCGCAGCCCTTGGAAACACCACCTCACAGGAGGCATGGCTTTTCTCCCCTCAATCACTACTTTCATGGCACACGAGAAACGGATGGGGCTGTGAAACGATCGCTACTGATGCATTTTAGGTGCGACGAGCTGTGCGAACTTTTAGAGACCTTACCCAACACCGGCGAAAATAATGACTACGATGCAGCTGTCGAAGCCCTAAATAGACACTGCGACCCGCAGATTAATTCTGACTACGAGGGTTTCAAGCTACACCAAGCCAAACAGACAGACGTAGAGTCGGTAGACATGTTCTGCGCCAGGCTGCGGAAAGTTGCGTGCACATGCGTGAACATCGACCAACACGAGGAGATCCGAGCACAGATCATTCAGGGATGTAAGTCTCTCACGCTCCGACGACAAATACTCCACCAACCAGGGATGTCGTTGGACGAAATTTTCTCTAACAGCTGAGCGGATGAAATGGAAGCGGCCAGGATCAGGATCACCAATACATCACCGGCCACGATGACAACTTCCATTAAAGAGGAAACGATAGACGCCATACAACGGCGCCTGGGCCCAGCTCAACCACAGAGTACCACGGGGAAACGCCCCGAATAGTGCAGATACTGCAGTTTCAACCACACGCCAAAAGACCACTGCCCAGCGAGAGGGCAAACATGCTCGATGTGCGGCAAGATCAACCACTACACCAGTATTTTCTGCAGCGGAAGAGGTTGGACAAGAGGAGGTAGCTCAAGAGGACGTGCCACGACCCTTCGCCACTTGACGCTCGAAGGCCCCATCAACCCAGGGACATCCCCCACCCAAGAGGCCGCAGCACATTTCGAAGATGACGACATCTTCGTGATCTCTTTTGCCAGACGCTCCGGTCGCAATAGGAGTCCCCCACCTATGTGCACAGTGCGCGTCAATAATGTCCTGATTCAAGCCCTAATCGACACTGGGGCATTGGTAAACGTGATGGTCTTGATTCACTATGAAAGGTTAGCTCCCCGTTCTCCTCTCACCCCCAGCTCAGCCAGAATCTTCACCTATGGGACTACGGAGCCCCTACCGCCGTTGGGCATGATTGAGGTTGATGTCGCCAGTGCCGACCACTTCATCAGGGCCAAGTTTCACATAACAGAAGGCCACAAGGGCATGCTGCTTAGTTGCCACACCGCCAAAGACCTGGAGCTCGTGTTCTTCTTGAAGCAAACACACGACTCGCATGCGGAAGACCTGCTCCACGTGTTCCCTCAACTATTCCAAGGGCTGGGAAAACTGAAGGACTACAAGGTAACTCTGCACATCGACAAAACCATAAAGCCCACGGCACTCAGGCATAGGCGCGTCCTGTTCCATCTCCGCCCACTGGTTGAGAAGGAGTTGCAATACCTAGAACGCCAAGGGGTAATCGAGAAGGTGTCAGGCCCTACCCCATGGATCTCGCCCCTGGTCATCGCGCTGAAACCCAAGCAGCCTGGGGCCATCTGGCTCTGTGTAGACATGAGGCTATCCGGAGGGAAGGGAAAGACATGTGACCCCACAATGGACGACATCGTGGCAGATCTAAATGGGGCACAGTGGTTTTCCAAGCTGGATCTGAACTCCGGGTAACATCAGTTGGAGCTGGCACCCGAAAGTTGCTACATCACATTTTTTCCCACACACGTTGGACTCCGGCGGTACACCAGACTCAGTTTCGGCATCTCCTCAGCAGCGGAGGTGTGTCAGAATGCCATCAAAGAAACCCTCTCAGGGCTGGTGGGCGTCATAAACCTGAGTGATGACATTCTCATGTATTCCCAGAGCCTGGATGAACACCATGAGCGACTGCACGCCACGCTACAGCGCCTGACAGATTGTGGCCAAACCCTACACCAGAAAAAGTGCTCATTCTATCAAAATTCCATCTACTTTTTCGGATACGTGTTTCTCCCGCGAGGGTTTCCAAGTTGATCCCAGGAAAGCGGAAGCCATCCGGAGTGCCCCTGTGCCACAAAATTCGACCGAAGTGCGCAGCTTCCTCGGCATGATAACGTACTGCAGAAGATTCATTCCTAGCCTGGCCACGTTATCAGATCGACTGCGCCAACTCACGAAGATGAGCGTGCCTTGGTTGTGGGGTCCCAAGGAAGAGGTTGCGTTTCAGGACATAAAGAAAGAACTGCTGGATCAGACCACGATGGCCTATTTCCACCCACGGAAGAAAACCGAGCTGGTTGTGGACACCAGTCCTGTGGGGCTGGGAGCCATTCTCCTGCAGGAAGATGCTCGAGGGGAATACGTCCCACTGGCCTACGCGAGCCGGGCGCTGTTGCAGACGGAAACCAGGTACGCCCAAATAGAACACGAGGCGCTAGCCATTCTATAGGCCTGCCAGCACTTCCATCTCTACCTATGTGGTCACCAGTTCAGGGTAGTGACGAATCACAAGCGACTCCTGCCGCGGTTCAGTGAATCATCCCACCTAGCCCCCCCAGGATAGAACAATGGCAATACAGCTCCAAGCCTACTCGTTCCAGCTGGTCTACAGGCCCGGTGTCAACAACCCAGCCGACTTTATATCATGTCACCACTCACCAAGCACCCCGAGAAAACAGGCCATGGATGAAAAACGCACAGAATGCTTCGTAAACATGATGGAGGATCATGCTTGCCCGGTGGCCGTCACCCGAGAGGACATAAAGGAAGCCAAGGTCGCTGACAACACACTGCGGAAGGTGAAAAAAACCTTGGAAAAAGGACAATGGCACAAATTCTTGGAAGGATCAAAGCTGATGTTGGTAGATGAGCAGAACAAGCACCACCAGCTCTGAAGGGCATGACACGAACTGAGCATGAGTGGGTCCGGTTTGGTGTTGTGCGGACAGAGGATCGTCATCCCCAAGAGCCTCCAGGGTCGGATGGTCACGCTTGCCCATCAAGGCCACCAGGGGGCCGCCAAGACCAAGGTGAAGCTCCGAGCAAAAGTGTGGTTCCCAGGCATGGATGAGCTCGTGGATGAAGAACTCAGGCGCTGCCACCCATGCACCATCACCGGAAGGGACCCTGCTCCAGCGCCCGTGCTGACGGAAGCACCGTGCCTCACTCCGTGGGAAAGGGTCAGCGTCAACTTCAGGAGTTTTCCTGATGGGCGGAACACCCTGGTGGTCATGGACTCGTTCCCCAAGTTTCCAGTGGTTGAACTCGTACCCTCCACCGCATTTGTCCATATGCGACCCGCGCTGGAGAAGACCTTTGCCAGGAGAAGTGAAGTCCGACAATGGACCCCCCTTCCAAGGGCAGGAGTTTCTGGACTTTTTGGCACAAAAGGCCGTTCACCACCAGAGGATCACACCCCAATGGCTGAAGGCGAACGGGGAGGAAAGATTCATGAGGACACTGAATCGAGCCCTCCGAATCGGAGTAGACCAGAACCAAGACGCTGAGGTATGTCTTCACCAGTTCCTCCTGGCCTACAGGCAGACCCGCACTCCACCACAAGGTGCACCCCGCAACCCGCCTATTCCGACAGCTGCCCAAGGAAGTCATTCCGGAGGACTGTGAGTGGGTGCCACCAAGTCTGGACGTGGAAAAAGTGCAGCAGAAGTAGCGAACAACCAATGAGAAGGCCTGCCAAGATCGTCATGCGAGGACTCCATGTTTGCAAGTAGGATCGCAAGTAGTAATTAAAGACCGCCACCCGGGGTGGAAGTTCCATACACCCTATGAACCAGAAGTATGGACAATAGTGCAGGTTGACGGAACCATGATTACTGCCAGGCAAGGCCGACATATGGTCGTGAGGAACGTGGCTTGGTTAAAGGAAGTTCCCCCAAACACCGCACCTGCAAGCGTCCGGAGGTAGGCAGATAGCAACCCGGAAGACGAAGAATACCCACCTGATGCAGCAGACGGAGCCAGTGCACCGCTCACACCCCAATGGGCAACCGGAGAGCCATCTGGAGGTGTTGGGCCTGGCAGTCAAGCGCGGGAGAGTCAGACGACATGTTCCGGAAGTACATCGGACGAAGATCGTGCTGGCGGACAAGAGCAGAGTGTGGCACCGAGAAGTCAGCGATATCAACTGCGCCCGAACCAGGCGCCCAGCCAGAAGCTAAGAGACTTTGTCTGTAAATGTGTGTGAAAGTTTTGGTTATGTATATGCTTTGATTAAAAGATGGGAGGGATGTAGAGAGCCACCTGACCTCTCCCATAAATTGTATCTTTACACACCCCTCGTGACCGGGCTCGGTCCGAGGGGATAAATAAACGGGCAGTGATCGCTTGCCGAGCAGCACACTGAATGTGTGGGGTATCTGTGCTGTGCTGCGCTGGTATGGGCCTACCTTGCATCAAGGCCTGCCCGCTACAGAGCCCACGTCCGTAGCTGTCCACCAACAGGAGATCTCCAACTGACTGCTAATCAGCTATGAGGAACTCCTGATGACGTTAGGTTCGAACGTGAAATCAAGCACAAATGAATACAGAATTGAAAGAATACAAATGTCACAAGCACACACATGCAAATATCAGTAAAAGCATCTCGCGTACAAGCACGAGTACAAACAAGCAACGTCACCATCACAACATCATCCACGCGTGTGTGCGTGAGTACAAACAAATGAAGTTATCAACAGCCTTAAATTCCATTCTGCTCTGTGGAAATTAAATTGAGAGTTTTGTCTTTCTCTCATTTTTCTCTGTCAGGAACATTCAAAGTGCCGCCTTTCTCTAGGTATAGCACCTAGTGTGGCTTACACTATCTGTATGGAAAAGTATCAATTATTTAATAGTGCCAAGAGACACTTCATGCCACAGGATAGTGTGCCTATGTTAAAATTGTATCAAGTATTTTATTTAGCCGCATCTCCCGGATACTGGGACATCACCTGTGCTACTTCTTTGGCCTCCTAGCAGACCGGTGTCCACCATAAAGTAAAGTGAATAGAGCCATACATTTGTAATTAAATGTCTTTCTGAGTCCTGGTATGAATTTGATGTGAATCAACAGGAATTCCTAAACTCTTGAATGGGCAAATGTCAAATAAATTTAGGACTTTAAAAGTCATGCCTCCCATATGCCAGACCATTTTTACTGTTTGTGCTTTCCAAGGCTTTTTCTCAGAATTCGAATTAATAAGGCTTAGAGGCTGCGTAGGAGTGAGAAGAGTTAGTGCTCAATTATGGGTCTCAAAGCAAATGACAAAGCCATTCTGTGGTAGCTGGGCAACAGGGTGGCTGTCTGATCTACATGAGGTCATCTGGTATGTCACAACCAGGTGATGGAATGTGTTATGGTTTGAGGGATCAAAGACAGTTACACCAGGGAGACTGGTGGAAGGATGGATGGGATCTACTTTGGTGTAAAGCAAGTAGGTTTTGGTAACCCTGCAACCTCTGGGGCATATTTACAAGGAATTTGCGTAAGGCAGCGTTGCAAATCATTTTGATGCACTGCCCTACGCCAATTCGAAAGAAGGACAGGAATGCACCATATTTGCCAGAAATGGTTCATTCCTATCCTGGTGTTTCCTTGAGTGTAGTTTGAAGCGGTTCCTGGGAATGTAAATTTGAATGTGCATCGGCATGCTCTTACAGTGGCATGCACACTAGAACGCTAACCTGTGAAGGTGTCTGTTTTGTTTGAGACAGCATCAGAGAAGCTCCAGTTGAGCGTGTCTTAGCGTGTTCCTACAGTGTCACGCACACTAGAACGCCAACCTGAAGTGGTGTCAGTATTTGCTGGGTGGAGTTGGGAATGTCAGAGTGAGCATCTTTCAGCGTGTTCTCTGTGATAAGCACACTAAGACAACACAACAACAGTCTCTTCCAGCATATTGTGCAATGACACACAAACTTACTACTTCTGTGGTGCTGCATGAATTTGGAGTGTGATCTTCTTCACAGTGAAATGCAGACTGAAAATTAGTTGGTGCTTGTCTCTGTTTGTGAAGATGCAGTGAGACGCACACTTCTAGCAGTGATTCGTGCAGGTCATTTCTTGTTCACTACAGTGATATGCACACTAAAACGTACTGGTGCATATCTCTGCTTGTTGCGTTGCAGTAATATACACACTCCTTGCAGTGATTTGCACACTTATACTACTTTCCGCGTTGATTATGGTGCTTCCCTGCGCTTTCTTTGGCAGTGATACTTGCACAGGAGCTTTTGATGCGTATTCCTGCTATTTTCATTTTCAGTGATATGCACACAGTACCTCATATCTGTTGTTAATGTTACTATTTGCTGTGATATGTTCTCTGAACCTCACTGTAATTTGTATGTTTACTCTCCTTGGTCCATGATACGGTGGTGGATCTCAGTGTAATTTTCATGCTTACGATTCTTTGACCATCATGCGGTGCTGTACTTATTTGTAATCAGAACTTACTGTTGTGGGCTACCTTTGGGGCAAACAATTCGTTAAATTGCATTCTTTTCTAGTGTTATAGAAATGCAGAATATCCCCGCACCGCCTTTCTTTCCCATGAGCCCTGGTACTCCATCCCTCCAGTGGCAAAAGTGGAAAAAGGTTTTGAGAGATATGCAAAGGTGTGTGTTGCTTTGAGCGCCGAGAGGAAAACATCTCTCCTTCTCCACTGTTTGGGTTCAGAGGGTCAGGAGATTTTTGACCACCTCCAGGAACTCTCTCAATCTGATTTAGATGACTTGAATGAGTATTAGTTGTGCATCAAGAAATTAGATAATTGTTTTCTGCCGAAAGTGAGCACGATTCAAGAATGCTACCATTCGCAAAAAGATTTTGAAAGGGGTAGAGTCTATAGAATGCTATGTCACTGAATTGAGAAGGCTTGCTGCATCTTGAAAATTCAAGGGTATGGTAGACGAACACATACGTGACCAGTTCATAGTGGGGTGTGGGATTGAAAGAGTTAGAGATGAACCGTGGTTAAAGGATGAGCCAACTCTGGATGAAGTGTTAGTAGTTGCGAAACGTGTGGAGCACTCCATGGAGTGTGTTGGGATAATTAGGAAAGAGAAAGTAAAGGAACAGAGTGTGAGTGTTGAGAAGGAAACAATTAAGAAAAGCAATGTGAAGCTTGAAGATTGTAGTAGTAAAGGCTAACCCACGGTACACAGATGTTACAGATGTTACAAAACTGGTCATCTGGCCAACAGTAAACCGTGCCCAGCATTGAAGGCAGCTTGTGTGAAGTGTAAGAAAAAGGGGCATTTGCTGCAGCATGCAAAATGAGGGCATTTAAACCTAAGGTCAATGAGGTGTGTGTGGAGGATGATCAAGAGGGTGGTGACACAGATTTTGAGTGCAGGCAGTTTGTACTTCAAGTAATCAGTGAAGGCAAAATTAGAACCAGTCCTGCGATGCAGTTTTGGTAGAAGGTGAATCTGCTAATGTTTTGTTTGATTCAGGAGCAAAAATTACCATAATTTCCGATACATTTTATCATAACAAATTGCTGAATAAGGTCACTTTATTTAAACCTGATATCAGGCCATGTTCTAATGGGGGGGAGACCATACAGTTATATGGATATTTCGTTGGGCGGATTGAATATAAACAACATTTTGTTTCAGGGAAGATATATATGTCTATGAGAGGGGATGGTATGATCAGCTGGTTACAGCAAGATGACTTAGGTGTTTTGTTAAATCCTGGCAGTTCCTCGCCTATTCGAAGGAGATGGGAGAACTCTGTAGTGTTGATACTATGGCTGAGGTCAAATTGTTGGAACAACTTTTTTTTTCTTTTTTCATTTTCAAAAGATTTATTTTCTTTAAGAGATTAGCAAATTCTCTTTGGTCTCTTTATTCAATTAGTAAGTCAGATAAAATCATTTACAGAAATTATCAAAGAAAAATATGGTTAGAGTCATCAATATTCACAAATTGACAAGCATGTTCAATAAAGGAATTAGTCCCTATTCTAACTAATACAAGTAAAAGCTAATGGAACTCATAAAGAGTACAGGAAAGGATTGTGATCAAAGAAGCATCAAGTGTGAAGTCAAAATTTTGTAGCTGAACTCCCCATAAAGAGAAGTTTGTGAAACTCAGCTGAGTTACAATCTTCACAATCAACATACAGTTACAATAGCATTCTGTACTAAATAAACCTCAACAGGAAAATAGGGAAAACAGATGCATCAGTAGGTACACCCGTCAGGATAGAAAAGTATAATGTAGCATTTCCTCCAAAGAGGCAGGCAACAGTAATAGCCGTCAGCAGTAGCCTACAGCAAATCGCTGATCCTGTAAAGGAAAAGCTATGGGTGCATGGGGAAAGTGAGAGTGAGTGAGTTCTCTGTGCTTGAGAGTTTGAACTAACTAGAAACTCGCACTACTACAAAAGACAAAAAAACATGCAAACAACAACGTTGTGGATCAGGTGACTCCAGTTCAATGAGAAGACATCTTCGATGGTGAGAAGCTTCATTCTTCCTTTTCCACAGAAAACACATGGAGTCCACAGTCTGCTATCAAATATGTAACAGACATCACTAAACATTTGTATAGCTGGAAACATCTCACCTTGGTTCCCAGGGAAGTTTATTGTAGTGTCTATTCCATCATTTATTCAATGTTTCACTGAGTAACAATGAACTAAGCTGAAGACAGAAACATTTGCTTGCAGATTTCTAGTTAAGTAATGGCTTTCGTACTGACATATAACTAAGCATTTTTGTTAAAATGTGTGATTCTCTATTCAGTATTATGTGAACATGAGATAGATAGGAAGTTGAAACTTGGTACATCTAGAATATGTAGCTTAAGAAAGAAATATATTTTATAAACTCTGAACATTCTGCAGCTGTGACAAAATCTAAGCAAGTCCCATTAAGGTCGACCTATCAAATACATTTGTGCATGGTTCAGCAATTTCTAAAGCCTCTGTTTGTTAAAGAAAAATCTAACAGCAGTCTACCAATGAATATGGATGCCTGGTGCATTTTGCACATTTTGACTATGTGCCATTTTAAAGTGCATTTTTCCTATCAATACCTAATTCAAATGATCATTTTCGTTAATTAATTTAAAAAATAAATAAATTTATTTTAGCATTTTCAAATACTTACAACATATGCGCCATGCGCACAACAATCAACCTCCCTCCCCCGTGTGACATCAAGAATCAGTGAGATACAGTATATCATCATACAACAAGAATCATTGCTTTAACCCATACCGTTCCGCATTATATCAAAGAGCTATTTAAGGTGCACCACTGTCATCTGCAACATCTAGAGGGTTAGTCAGTAGGTAAGTCGTCAGTGGGGACCAGACGTCCTTGCGCCTAGAGGGAGCTGGTAGTTCCTCGGCATAACATGCCAATTGATCCCTGCAAAATGCCAAATCATGTAGCCAGTCTCTAAATTTAGGGGCTTTCGTGCTGTCCCATGTTTGTGCTACTTTCCTTTTAGCCAGTAAAACTGCTATCAGGACCAGTCGTCTATTCTTTGGTTGAAGACGCTTTACCAGCCCCAGCAGACAAATCAAAGGGGAGCACTCCACTTCCTCCATTATCATGTCCGTCAAAGCTTGTGTGACCAACACCCAAAATTCCTTAATCCTGAAACAATCCCAGGCGAGATGAAGGAAATCTGCCTCTTGTACCCCACACCGTTTACATCTAGCTGTGTCTCGCAGGCCATACCTCTTTAACTGGAGGGGCGTATAATATAACTGTTGTAAATATTTTAAGTGAATAATGCGCAAGTTACAGTTTGCCGTCAGCCGTTTTGTCATCAAGCAGCTGAATTCCCAATCCACTTCACTTAGAGCATTACCTAGAGCCTGTTCCCATCGCTCCCGGGCCTGGCTGAGTACAGGCGCAGTGTCAGATTGCATAGTTTGATATAGTCGGGTGACCAGCCTACCCCGTGAGGGACCTGCCAATAAGGTCTGCAGGGGACTCAAGGTGTCTGGTGCAGCAGGGTGATTGGTATTAAAAGCCTTGAGAGCCTCCCGCAACCTATAGTATGTGAAGACTGACATTAGCTCTCCCTGATGCCTATCGCTGATCTGTGCCATTGTGATGAAGGAGCCCTCCGGATATATGTCATCCATTGTAACCATATCCATATCCGCCAAAATCCCCAACGCCCGTTTGTCCTGACTCACCGAAAGTTTAGGGTGATATGCTATTGGAAGAGCCGGGGCATAAACCAGTTGTCTACTTGCACGTTTCGCCATAGCGCGCCAAGCTTGTGCCGTGCAGTCCGCAGTGCACATGTCTCTAAGGGGATAGGTAGTGTGTGGTTTCGAGATTAATGCCACTAATGGATCCGGACTCATGTCATCAGTTTCCACTGCTATGTGCGGTATGAATGGTGGAGGAAAGAACCAATAGTGAGCAAACTGGGCCTGTGCACATAAATAATACAAGTACATATCAGGCGCCGCAAACCCACCCTGTGAATATGGCCTCGTGAGAGTACTCCAGCTATACCGGGATTTCTTGCCTGCCCAAACCAGACGCAATATAATCGAGCGCAACCGTGTGAAGAATGCCCTCGTTAGCTTAATAGGGACGTTAGTGAAGAGATATAAAAACCAGGGTAAAATGACCATTTTCGTAATTGCTATTCTGTCCGCTAGCGAGAGAGGTAAGCCAATCCATCTATTCACCTGTTCTTCCGTGGAGGTGAGAGCTCTACCAAAGTTTTCTCTCAGTACCATCTCTGGGTCAGAGTGTGCCCACACCCCCAAATACCTGACAGGGTCCGATGACCATTCAAGTGAATATTCCATTGGAAACTGCGGTGTACCCGTCGTGAGTGGGAAGACAGAAGATTTTTTCCAGTTAATTTGTAGCCCCGATAAATGTTCATATTTAATGTATTCCCGAATAAGAGGATGCAGATTCACTTCCGGTTCTCGGATATACAGAACCATATCATCCGCATACATGGAGATTATGAGAGGGCGTTGACTAAACTGAAGAGCCGCATTTGCGTATCTTTGTTGCACAACACACGCCAGCGGTTCCATTACAATGGCGAATAAACTAGGGGATAGAGGGCACCCCTGTCTGGTCCCTTTATGTATGTGAAATTGTCGAGAATGGTAATTGTTAATACATATCCTCGCCAAAGGTGCTGTATAGAGAATCTATATCCATCTAATGAAGGGGAACGGCAGGCCCATCCTCTTTAGTGTCAAACATATACCCCCATCTGACCGAATCAAAAGCCTTAGCGGCATCAAGAAATACCGCTACTGCTCTACACTCCGGGTCCAGCTGGTGTAAGACCACAAACAAAGTGCGCAGGTTATGGGATGTGAACCGGGACGGAACAAAACCCGACTGATCCGGAAGGACCAGAGCGGGCAATAGTGGTCGCAGTTTGGTGGCTATAATTTTAGCAATTATTTTAGTGTCTATATTCAGCAGTGAGAGCGGACGATACGACTCACAGTTGTCTGCCCGCTTCCCTGGCTTCAGCAATGTCACTACTAGTGCTTCCCAGAGGGTGGGCGGGAGCCGACCTTTCTCGTATGCCTCGCTGTACATATTCACCAAATGTGGGGCTAGTATGTCCGCATACTCCTTATAGAATTCCCCGGGCAGTCCATCTATGCCCGCGGCCTTGCCAGATGGTAACTTACGTATGGCGTCTTTCACGTCCTCTACTGTGAGAGGTTGCATTAAGTACTCCCGTTGTCCTTCTGAGAGCCAGGCTAATGCTATGTCCTCAAAGAAGTCCATAATCTCTTTACTGTCAGCCTCTTCCCCTGAACCATAGAGGGAGGCGTAATACTCACAGAAACCTTCTACGATATCTGGTGTATTGTGGTATACCGTCCCATCTGGCCCTACCAATTCGGTAACATAATTCTGTGTTCTCACCCCTTTGATTTTGGCTGCCAGGGTACAGCCCGGGTGACCACCCTCACCATACGCCCTAGCCCTCCAGCGTCTAGACAGAAGTTGTATCTCTTGCTCCGCTGTCTCGTTATATTCTGTTACTAGTGTCCTGATCTCTGCTAGTTTGAATACTTCCAGGGAGCTGGCATACTCCTGTTCATGCCGTTTTATCTCCCTTTCAATATGATGCATGCGTGTTCTCAGCGCCTTTAGAACCCCAGACTGAAGCCCAATACAGGTACCCCTGATGGTCGCCTTAAAGGCTTCCCATAGTGTACCCGCATCATCCACTGTGCCCACATTTTCTTCGAAAAACAATTCAATAGCTTGGTGTACTCCCTCCCGAAAAACCGGATCCAGGAGAGACGAAGGCTGTAAGCGCCATTGAAATGGTTGATGATGTCTAGTCGGGATGCTAATATCTAACAGCACTGGAGCGTGGTCTGAAAGCGTGCGCGGCATATGTCGCACATCAGTAACCCAAGATGTTTTGGGCTCCGAGAGGATCCAATAGTCCAATCTGGACCCCGTTTTGTGTACTGCCGACATGAAGGTGCCCTCTCTAGTATGTGGATGTCTGTCCCTCCAGATGTCTCTCATGTGAAATGTATGCATTATATCGTGTATCACTCTGGTCGAGCGCTCACCCTGCCACGGGGTGGTTGCATTTCTATCTGCATCAGGATCTAGATAAGTGTTCAGATCACCTCCCCATATCACCAAATCTGATTGCAACTGAAATATTTTAGTATTGAGGCGTGAATAGAAATCAGGATCGTCGAAATTTGGGCCATATGTGTTGATGATCGTGAGTACTGTTCCTGCCAGGTTCCCCTGAATCAGTGTGAAGTGCCCCAAATGGTGTGAATCTGTCGAAAGTAGTTTAAATGGCGTCCCTTTTTTTACCAATATCATCACCCCTCTAGCATAATTATAGTATGAGGCGGCAGCCTTTGCCATCGCCCAGCGACCACCGATTCTGTCCTCCCCTGCCCGCGTCAGGTGCGTCTCCTGCAATAGTGCCAGCTGCACCTGGTGCCTATCAAGGTATGTAAACACCTGCCTGATCTTCTTAGGATTATTCAGACCCCTTACGTTCCATGTCAACATTCTAATGTCACCATCTTTTAGCCCCATAGGTTATGACAAGATTTGGACGTATGTACACTTTTCCAGTGAACGGTAGGCCTGAGTCGTATGGCCTTGTTGTACCATTTGTGTCACACAGCCGGAAAAACTTAACAGCCCCCCTCAACCCCCTCCCACTTCAGCATCCCAAACATGCCAAAGACATACCCCAAATAACAGTGCAAAGAAGAAAGCAAACTTCTTGGGTAACACCCTCATGGGGGGCAGCCAGGTACCCACAACCCACCTGCGGACAGGTGTGGCCGGGCTGAATCATCTTGGACCTTACTACTTACAGGTTTCAGTGCTTAGCCGACTAGCACCGGCTACATATAACTGACTACCCCTTCCATTAGTGACATAACTGTGTAGGAATCAGACCCCGGAGACCAATGCCCCCCAAACAGAACAACAGACATTATGAACACGAGTACAGTATATTTACCGTTCCGTCCCACTAGGTTCACTCTACAGAGGAGGCATAAAAGTCTTTGGCCGGGTGCCAGTTATATCCAGATTCTGCTTCATCAGGACATATATTTGCTCACTGCCTCTCAATGTTGTCCATAAGACCAAATGCTAAACAAACATTAGACGCAAACTGACTCCCAACCCTTGTAACCTCCCAATTATCATGATGAGTGTCCCCTCCACATTTTCCTGATGCACTGATATATTCACAGGATTGCAGATATGCCATGTGATGGAGAGCACTCCCTCCAATCTCAAAAGTAAAAAGACCCCTTCACAGACGGTGTCTAGTACAAAAACCAATTCCACAATGGTGACGCCAACAGAAATAAATACACCATAAAGCAGCGGAGAAAATTTTAGTTACCACAGCTGCTCACAGGACATATCACCCAAAACACAGCAACAAACTTTATCGGAGCGCTAGGTTCATTACTTTATGTCCAGCCCCTTGTTACACAGTCCAGCTGCCCATTTTCACACACTGGGAAAAACAGAGTCACTTACAGTCCTGCGTGGCTATCTGTATGTCCGTGCAAATATGCCACCGCCTTCATTGTCTGCATCCAGAAGACCCTGTATGGGCCGAGCCTGTAGTGTGTGAAGCATTACCTTACCTCCTACCAGGAGTCGTAGGGGAGAGTTCGTGGACCACCCCCATCCTTCATTCCTCTGAATCCGATCTCACAGAGCATGTAGGTGACGTAGTACTCCTTGTTGCTTTCCTTTTCGCGTGTACCTGCCGCAGGAAGCCTTGCGCTGCCTTGGGTAATTGAAAGATCTTCACCTTGCCATCCATTGTGATCTTCAGTCTGGCTGGGTAGAGCATGGCGTACGGTATCTCCAACGCTCGCAACTTTTTCTTCACTTCCGTATATTCTCTGCGGACCATCTGCACCGCAACCGTGAAGTCAGGGAAGAAAGAAACCACATTGCCCTGATAGCATATGTTCTGCTTTTTTCTTGCGAGCCTGAGGGCCGTGTCCCGGTCTCTGTAGTTTAAAATCTTTGCGACGATGGGGCGCGGTGGCGCACCGGGGGGTGGCCTGGGCACCAACGAGCGATGTGCACGCTCTACGATCAGAACCTGTGAGAGATGTTCCGCTCCAAACAAATCCCTCAGCATGCCCTCTACATAGTCCTCCAGACGCCCAGTGTTCGTACTCTCAGATATACCCGTAATGCGTAGGTTACACCTTCGAGAACACGCTTCCAAGTCCTCGTTTTTGACCCTGATGACTTCCAACAGCTTCTCCATCTCATTGCATTTATCCGCCGTGGAATGTGACTCATCTTCCACCGCCGAGATGCGTTGTTCTGCTGCTGTGAGCCTTTCACCCTGCTTGTCCATTTTTGCCGCCATGTTATCCATCCTAAGGGATAGATTATCTATCTTATTGTCAATGGCCTGCAAGCTCTGTTGTATCACCTGTAGCGTGGCCTCCAGCGTGGTGGATTGCAATTGGGGCTGCTCCGTCTCCGACCCAGAGTGAGCACCCGCAGGTTGGTTCACACGCCGGGCTTCAAATGAAATTTTTGTCTGTTGTTTGTCCGTTTTCCCCATAGTGGCATGACAGAGGGTAATTGCAAAGGATTTTATTCATGGTATATTCTTTCTATGCTGCTCCGCAAAAGTGTATTCAGCAGAGGAGTATCTGGGCCCACTCCACCACGTGAAGCAGCAGTATCCTGCGCCCAGTCGCACTCTGTCTCCGAATCTCGCTGGTCTTACTGCCTGCTCAGTCTGGAGCCGTTATTTAGGTCCACTATTTTAGTCAGATGCCCGCGTGCAGTATCGCACCAACATTAGTCTAAGCGCTCGCTGGGTGGTGCTTCACCTGTTGCTCAATCCAGGACCCTAGAGAGATCAAGCTCCCGCCCGTGTGTGTGCCCCGCAAGCTCCCAGCCTATTTTAAAATGAGGATCAGAGCTCTCACATCGAGAAGATCAGCGCTGCCTGCCGCCGTCCACAATGGGAGTGCACCCCCGGCTGCCTGCAAATACTGCCCGTCTGAAAGTGGGGGTTGGGGGTATCCCACTCACCGCGCGAGGCAATGCCGCTGTTCAGGCGCATCGACTTCTCATCCTCGGCGACTCAGGGTATGCACCTTCACTACTGCGGAGCCGGGGGACAGCACTCCGACGTACTCCGGCGCAAGGACATCTCCGTCCTACCCCACTGCGTTGTATGCCAGCCACAACCACGTACCATTACGCTCCAGTATCTGGTGATGTCAGGAAGCGTGTGGAGTATACTGGCCGTGTATTGGCCGTGCATTGTTGAGAGTGCTGCCAGCTGACTGACCCGACGACATAAGAAGCAGTGCCTGAAGCTGGTACGTGGCACTGTGCTGCACAGAGAGTTGGGAGGAATATACTCCGCACAGCAGTGGCTTTCAGGCGAGAGGTGGTGCAAGCAATAGGGGGATGTGAGGGTCCAATGTATCGTAGGCGATTGCCGGATCTCTTGGGGGCACTGGGCTGCTCGGCCACCCTCCCTCCACCGTGATCTCATACAAAGAGCTGGCGACACAAGCTGTGGCAATTACAATTGTCACAGCAGTTAAACAAGTCATACACCGACGGGGAAGGGGTGCTTTGCGCCACAGCGGACGCCGGGTGAGGCGTGGTGAGCGTTGGGGGGGTCCCGACAGGCCACAGGTGGCTGTCTCACACCTGGTAGGCGGCGGACCACACTCCTGTGCCCCCCTGAAGACTGGTGAAGGCACTCCAGAATGAAAACAAAGGGACACCGGAAGGCCCTCCAAACGAAAATGGACAAGTACGCCCAACCAAGAGCAGAGGTCCATACAGGGGAAGGAGATACTTGCATTCCCCCAGCCAAACGTAAAGCATGAAAAAGGATGACTCTCCAACCCTTCACAATATCATGGCTGCTACACAAAAGGTGCAAACCACCCTGGAGAACAAGATCGACACGGTCTCGACGGAGGTGACCTGGATACGAGCGGATCTGCTAAATATGTGGGCGCGGGTCAAAAAAAACGAAGATTCTATCGCTGCTCTCTAAATGGAGACTAAAGTTCTCCGAATTCAAGTGGGGGAATTGAGAGAACTGACACACGTGTTGGAAAACAGAATGAAAGACGTCGAGGGCCGCTCTAGACGAAATAGCGTCTGCATTCTTGGTGTCCCGGAAAGAGCGGAGGGCCCGGCAGTTGATCTGTTCGTGGAAGACTTGATCCTTCAGCATTTCCAACCCAAACGTTTGTCAAAATATTTCTTGGTGGAGCGTGCCCATCGGGTTCCGGGAACGGCGCCACGACCAGGAAACCCCCCCCACATCCAATTATAGCCCGAATCGTCAACTTTAGGGATAGGGATGGGATACTACAGGCGGCTCGCTCTGAACCCCTTGTGAAGTGGGAAAACAACACAATCATGTTCTTTCCGGATTTTACCCTTCGAATTCAAAGACTGAGGCGCTCGTTCCTAGAGGTGAAAAAAGCTCTAAGGGAAAAAGTACTGAAATATGCAATGCTATTCCCGGCCTGACTGAGGGTTGTGGCCGATAACAAAACTTGTTTTTTTGACACTCCGGAGGAGGCCTGGTCTTGGCTGGAGGGATGGCGAACAGTCGGCAGTGGAGGAGTTGCTGGAAGAGAAACGATGGGGAAAATGGTGCCAAACTGAGGAGGACCAACAAGAGATGTCTCCGTGTGACGAACAGGGAGGCAAAAACGTTTAGGGACAGATCGCCCAAAATGAAGAACGCCATGGCTCCTCCAAAGACGAGAAATTTAGACAGGGGAATAGTATAATATGCAAGCGGGAGGAGGTATTCCTGGGGCATATTTGTCTTGGAATTTCCAGAATAAACTTCCCATGGTTAATGAAGCCATAAGAACTCTACAATGAGCAGATATTAGGCTAGACTGTGATGCAATTTGGCAGTGAATATATGAGATTAAGTTGGGGGGGTGGCAAATGGCCGGGGCTGTGGCTTCCGCTCCCCAAGTGTTTAAAATGTGTTTTGGGTTTGGAAGCACTCTGCATAGTTGGGGTGGCGGGCAGTTTGAACTCGTAGTGCAGGGAGGCAGGGAGGGGGAGAAGTTGGGGAATGGGATTGTTTTATTTGTACAAGTTTTTGCCATCCACGACAACTGTATCAACAAAAGACGAGGACTGACGACTTACCTACTGGTTTGCGGCCCCACACATCAGACTGTCCATATATCCCTGGGTTAACCTAGACCGACTGTGTGCCTATGAACGTTTTAGGAACTACCCGGAGTGATCCCATGCATTCAGTTGGCCCCCAGAGACTAGACGCTTTGGCCCCCCTGGGTAAAAATAAAGGTTTCAAAGTACTTTCCTGGAATGTTAATGGTATGGGGGACAGAATAAAAAGGGGGATAGTCCTCCAATACTTAAAAAGACCCACACCGGACGTGGTTCTCCTACAAGAGATGCATATTCTGGGAACACAATATGGTGCCCTCAACCGATGGGGCTATAAATTAATTGCGCACTCCGGATACACTAGGGGCTCCAGAGGAGTTGGTATATTAATGCGCACTTCCTTTCCCTTTACGAACCCAAGGGTTACACATGATCTGATCCACAGGGAAGACTAGTGGTGGTTACTGGTAGTTGGGAGGGACACACCTTCAATATAATATCTCTGCACATTCCCCCCAGACAGCAATCCCTGGTCCTGCCAGAATTAGGGGCTCTTCTCCTGAGTCTCCCGGAGGGGGTAGTGGTGATTGGGGGTGATTGACGTTTGACCATTACCCGCCGCGGTCACAAGACCAGGCGGGTACAGCATTAAGTGACTTTGTGTCTGCCATGGGTTTACAAGACATTTGGAGGGGTCTCAACCCCAATTCACGACAATATACATATCTCTCAGGGGCACATGGTAGTATGTCACGCATTGATTATTTCTTTACACTGACCCAACAGGCACCCCATTTCTGAGAAGCTTATAGTTTGGCTCGTGGGATATCAGACCATTCTCCAATTTGTGTTCACTATGAAATGGCAGAACCTAGACAGATGCGACTGGGCAGGATCAATCCCTGGTGCTTTCAAATCCCCGCTATCAGATCTAAAATACAGGAAGCAACGGATCAATATATTGCCGAAAACACTGGCACAGTGGACTCGGCCTGAGTTCTCTGGGAGGCTTACAAGGCAGTGATCAGGGCATCTCTTTAAAGTGGGTGAAAAAAAGCACAAACATGCACAATTAGACAAGATAGAACGAGACATCCAGGCTTTAGAGGCTCTCTTGATCAGTAATAATGAGGCAGGGGTGAAACACCAGTTGGTGCTAAAAAAGGCTGAGTTGAAGGCGAGAGCCGAAGCCGCAGCAAAAGACAGCCAGATATCGGGCGATACCACAAAACCTTTACTAGGTGGGAGATAGAGCAGGCAAACTGCTGGTGTGGTTAGATAAAAAATCAGAGGCCTCTAGATGGGTACAAGAAGTGCAGAAGGGAGATGGAACCACTTTACGGGGAGGGAGTCACATTGCTGAAGCATTTGCAGACAATTATGAACATCTCTATGCGTCAGACTCCAATACCACAATCGCTGCTTCCCCGGAGTTACTAGTTACGCTCCGTTTGCCGCTTCTTGAGTCAGAGGAAATGGAACTATTGGAGCAGGACTTGGCAGAGTCTGAAATAGCCATGGCAACCAGAGATCTCAGATCAGGTAAAGCCGGTGGTCCCAATGGTCTGCCAATTGAATTATACAAAATAACATCTACCAAAGTGCTACCCCTGACATAAAATGTGTAATGAAAGCTATAATAATGGGATACTCCCTAGAGACCAGCGAATAGCTAGTATTGTGGTGATTCTAAAGCCGGGTAAGCCCCTTAATGAGTGTGGCTCGTACAGGCCGATCTCTCTTTTGAATGCTGAGTCTAAAATCCTAGCTAAGCTTTTGGTAAATGGCCTGCTCCCGGTGATATACTCTCTGGTTCACTCTGACCAATCGGGCTTCATGCCGAGACGTAGCACAGCTCTTAATCTTATACGATTACACGGGGTGATTGGCAGAGCTGCGACCATTGAAGAGGATGCGTTAGTGGTATCGCTAGACGCACGCATGGCGTTCGACACAGTGGAATGGCACTTTTTATATTCAGTATTGGAGAGACTGGGCTTTGGAATTAAATTTTTAAACTCTTGTATGCGGAGCTCCTGGCACAGATTTCGGTAAATGGGAATGTATCTAGAGTGTTTGAGCTCCGGAGGGGGACAAGGCAGGGATGCCCACTGTCCCCACTGTTATTCGCACTGGTTCTGGAGCCCCTGGCGACCTGGATTCGGGAAGATCCTATGATGCGCGGACTACGATGGACGCCAGAGTGGGAAGATAAAATTTCTTTATAAACGGACGATATCCTTATGTATGTAGCGAACCCAAAGGCCACGATTCACAGGATGCTAAATATATTTGAGCTGTTCCGAAAGTATTCGGAGTACACAATAAATTGGGGCAAATCAGTGATATATGTCCTAGCAGGAAGTCAGCCTACACTCCCCAGTGGATTTCAACTCCGAATAGATACCAAGGGGTTTCGATATTTGGGTATATACTAAGGACCCTACGAGCTTTTACGAGCAAAACTTGGCCCCCCCGTTGAACCGCCTGAAAAGTGATATCCAACACTGGCGCTCGTTGCCACTGTTCCTTATAGGTAGAGCAGCACTTTTTTAAAATAATGGCTCTGCTCAGATTCCTCTACGTCTTTCACAATACGCCTTACCCAGTGCCCCCGCTGTATTTTCAGCAAATAGATGCAGCTGTACGACAGCTGCTGTGGGATGGGGGGGCGTCTTGAATCTCTTTAACAAAACTGACCAGGGGATGGTACGATGGAGGTGTGGCACTCCCTTCACTCAGACACTATTACTGGGCAGCTCAGCTCACAGTCATCAACCACTGGGTACATAAACCCCAGAGCAAGCCCGCATACCGGATGGACCGTCATTTCATGTTACCAGGTGGATATCTTAGGGCACTATACGGGGGAGGTGCGACGGATACCTTCCACCCCACGACTTCAACTACACTCCGAGTCTGGCAGGAGAAAACAAGGGCGTTGGGCTGGCAAGGTAGAATCACCTTGATGACTCCCTTATGGGACTCAAAGAGGTTGGGCCTGTTGAGACTCTGAGCGGGATTCGGTGGGTGGGACACGATTGGGATCTCGAAGGTGGGTGACCTTTGGTAGGGAGGGGACGTCAAGACCTTCCCGGCTCTACAGAAGGAATATCAGATGCCACAATCTGAAACTTTTAGATACCTCCAAATTACTCACGCACTAAGGGCGACAATATCCAACGGAGCAGTATTACTAGAGGCCTCCCCACTTGAGGACAGGCTGCTGGATGACTATCTGGCCACAAAAGCGACATCACTGGTATACCGGAAACTTATAAACAATCTCCCAGACCCCTTGATGACTCTCCGGAACAGGTGGGAGGGAGACCTAGTTGCTCTAGATGACGAGGAATTGGTAGAGGCCATGGCCTCACCCAGAGAGGTGGCCATACGCCTGCATTTCAGACTAATACAGCTCAAGATTCTCCACAGGGCCTACTATGCGCACACCACCCAGGTGAAAATGGGGATACTCACCTCGCCATTATGCCCAAGAGAGTGTGGACAGGAAGGTACCTTCTTCCACCTGCTGTGGGAGTTCCCACCACTCCAACACTACTGGGCAGCAATACTGACGACTATGAGGGACATTTATAATGTGAAGGAGGATAAATCACTGAGATGGTGTCTGTTATACATTTGGGGAGACTCGGACCTTACAAACACTGAATGCCTATGGGTAACATTGGGATTCATGATTGCAAAACATAATATTGCAAGGAAATGGAGGGCAGTAGATGCCCCGACGTTGAAGGATTGGAAAAAGGATTTAGATTGGTGTCTGCATGCGGAAAGGGCGATCTTTGAGAGCAGGGGAGCCCACAAAATTGGACAAAGGTTTGGGGGAAGTGGAACAGATATTGGGTAATGTTATGTAGCCCAATTACCAGACAGGATCAGGAGCAAGAGACAATATAACCGAAGGTAGACGGAGGCTTGGGTGGCGGGGAAACCTAGAGGTAATCAACTATTATAAGAAGATTGTAATTGATTTATCAGTCTGTTTGAGAATTGTCAGACTATTATGATGTGTATCCTCTAAAGAGATGGCATGCTATTGCTTTAATAAAAAAGGTTTTAAAAAATATATATATATTTGGGCCATACCATCTCTGGTGAGGGTGTGTTTCCCAAAGTGGAGTTAGTGGACACTATTCTACACATGAGCTCGCCTTTATCACGTTAGGAGTTGATGACATTTTTGGGGATGATTGAGTACTATTGCATATTTGTTAAGAATCTTTCTGATTTGATTGTCAACATGAGGAGTCGGCTAAGGAGGGTGATGAGTTCACCTGGGATGACATCTGTGTGAAAGAGTTTCTGGTGTTGAAGGAGCAACTTAGTGCAGCTCCTAAAATTAAACATTTTGACCACAAGAAAAAATCTGGAATAACAATGGATGCCAGTCTCAAAGGGCTGGGGGCTGTGCTGCAACAAGAGGGAAAGGATGGCATGAATACCATTATGTTAATCTGCAGCTTGAAGGCCCCGGAGTCTAGATACTCCGTTATTGAGAGAGAGGCTCTGGCTGTGTACTGGGTGGTGAAGCTGAAGAGGTTTTTTGGGGGGGTTGTACTTTGTTATAAGGACAGATCAAAAGCCGCTGTGTAAGGTTTTCAAAAAGAAAGGGGTGAATTTGTTATCAGACAGAACAACAAAGTGGGTCATTGCTCTACAGGAACATAATTTTGAAATTGAATATTTACCAGGTGTAAGAAATACTATAGCTGACACACTTTCCTGGTTGGTTCCTGTATGCAGTGATGAACCTGGTGTGGATGAGATGTTGGATGAGGATACTGAATTTGTTTGCGCAGTTGATTGCAGTGTCATTTCAGAGGAAAAATGGCGTGAGGAGTTGAGAACAGATAAAATTCTTTACAAAGTGATTAATTTAGTGCAGAAGGAGTGGAGGAGTAAAAAACAAGGGTCCGAAGGTTGTCAAGCTTAAAGGTGCATGAAGGATGAATTGTGTACTAGTAGAGACTTTCTGTTTAGAGGGACTAGACTTATACCACCTAACAGTCTTAAGGAAGAGTTGATTCATCATGAGGCACATCAAGGTATGTCACAGAGTAAAGAGAGGCTGTGATGTTCATATTGATGGCTGGGTATGGACAAACAGGTTGAGAGGGTGGTGCATGATTGTTCACTGTGTGCACTTAGTGAAAAGTCTAAACAAGCGAGAGTGCAGTCTATGGTTGTCAGGGAATGGCACAATGGACCGTGGAAGGAGAGTGCAATGGATATTTTAGGTCTGATCCATGGTGAAGGCCAACAGATGTTTCTCATAGTGTTACTGGACTTGTTTTCAAGATGGCCAGAGGTTTGCTTGACAAGTGCTATAGAGAGCAAGCATGTAATCAAGGTATTGAAGGAACTCATGGCGAGGGAAGGGTTTCTGGACACATTGCTTATGGACAATGGGGTACAACTAACATTCAGGGAGATGGAAGAATTTCTCAGTAACAGGGGAATAAAGCATAAGTAGTGTGTGTTATAGGACCCAGAAACGAATGGAATGGTTGAGAGGTTAAACAGGGTGTTCAAGGAAACCATCATGTTAGCCAAGTCCCACTCTTTGAATTGGAAAGAAGAAGTTATGAAAAGGATTGAAATGTATAGATTGACCCCACATTGCACAACAGGGAAAACACCTTTGAATTGTTTCGAGAAAGGCTTCCCAATACCTCTGTGAAGCCCACCTTGGTCAACAGTTATGAGTATGAATTGGAAAAGGTTGTAGGTGGTGATGCCGGGCATCAGAGAGAATAGGAAAAAGTGAAGGCTGTGAAGAAGATGGAGGTGCGAGTAGGTGACTTTGTTATGATCAAACGTCCTGGAAAGGGGAGTGTTTGTCCTAAATTTACAAAACCTATTTAAGTTATCAAGTTTTTTAAAAATGGGGTCAAAACTCGAAATCATCGCATATGGAACCTCTACAACGTTGTCTTGTACAAAGGAGCTTTGAACAATAACAAAATGGAAGTTGGGGTTAGGTGTGATGAGGGAGTGGTAACAAGGAGTTCTGGAAGATCTGTGAAGAAACCTAGGTATTTGAAGGACTGTGTTTAACTTGTTGTTGAATGCTTAGATGTCTCTGCAAATCCATCACTATTGTACTGCATGCACCTGTACAGGTGTTTGCTCTGCAAATCCACCACTGTTGTACTGAATGTACCTGTAGAGGTGTTTTGCTTGAGTTTAAGTTCTTGATTTCATTTGAATTATATAGAAATTGTGTTTTGTTGATTTGTTAAAGAAAGGAGGTGTGTTGCAGATGGGCAAGAGAGTGGCTGTCTGATCTGGATGAGCATGGAACATCATGTCATCTGGTACGTCACAACCAGGTGATGGAATGTGTTATGGTTTGAAGGATCAGAGTCAGTTACACAAGGGAGACTGGTGGCAGGATGGATGAGATCTCCTTTGGAATAAAGCAATTAGATTTTGGTAACACTGCAACCTCTGTATCAATCAATCAATCAATCAGGGAATTATAAGCGCGCTACTCACCCGTGAGGGTCTCAAGGCGCTGAGTGGGGGAGGGGTCCGCAGTTCTGTTCAGCCGAAGAGCCAGGTCTTGAGGGTCTTCCTGAAGGCGTTCAGGGAGGGGGCACGTCTGATGTCCGCCGAGAGCTCGTTCCAGGTCTTGGCCGCAATGTGAGAGAAGGATCTTCCGCCTGCTCTGGCTCTGTGGATGCGGGGGGTTTCGGCCAGTGCGAGGTTGGAAGATCGGAGATTTCTTTTGGGTACGTGGAAGTTTATTCTGTCGTTCAGGTATTTGGGTCTGGTGTTATGTAGGCATTTGTAGGCGTGGGTGAGGATCTTGAAGGTGATTCTTTTCTCCACGGGGAACCAGTGGAGACTTCGTAGGTGTTGGCTGATGTGTTCTTGCTGGCGGATGCCGAGGATGAGTCTGGCGGCGGTGTTCTGTATGGTCTGGAGTTTGCGGAGTAGGGACTTGTTTATGGCGGCGTAGAGTGCGTTTCCATAGTCCTGTCTGCTGGTGATGAGTGCGTGGGTGACTGTTTTTCTTGATTCAGGGGGGATCCATTTGAAGGTCTTGCCGAGGATGCGGAGGGTGTTGAAGCAGCTGGAGGTGACGGCGTTGACCTGTCGGTTCATGGTGAGGGATGAGTCGAGTACGATGCCGAGGTTTTTGGCGTGGTCCGCT
This sequence comes from Calotriton arnoldi, assembly GCA_963921515.1. Lineage (NCBI taxonomy): Eukaryota > Metazoa > Chordata > Amphibia > Caudata > Salamandridae > Calotriton > Calotriton arnoldi. The sequence goes on from CAWUFW010007337.1 coordinate 589,184, forward strand.
GGGGTCGGTGGGCTTCTGAGGGCGGTCGGCCACCAGGTGTTGTCCCATGCTGAAGGGGAGGTTCCGAGGATAAGTACTTCTGTTTTATCAGCGTTGAGTTTTAGGCAGCTGTTGGTCATCCAGACTGCGACGTCCTGCATTCCCTTCTGGAAGTTTAGCCTGGCGGTGGTGGGGTCTTTGGTGAGGGAGAGGATGAGCTGGGTGTCGTCGGCGTAGGAAACGATGTGGAGGCCGTGTTGTCGGACGATGGTGGCGAGGGGGGCCATGTAGATGTAGAAAAGAGTCGCGCTCAGTGATGACCCCTGTGTGACTCCGCAGGTGATTTTTGTAGGATTGGAGAGGAAAGGTGGCAGTCTGATTCTTTGTCTTCTTCCAGTGAGGAATGATCGGATCCAGTCTAGGGCTGTTCCTTGTATGCCGGCGTCATGTAGTCTGGCGGCGAGTGTGCGGTGGGAAACGGTGTCAAAGGCTGCTGATAGGTCGAGTAGGATGAGGGCTGCGGAGTGTCCTTGGTCCATGAGGGTGTGGATGTCGTCTGTGGCGGCGAGTAGGGCGGTCTCGGTGCTGTGGTTGCTTCGGAATCCGGATTGGGACGGGTCGAGGACGGCGTTGTCTTCGATGAATCTTGTCAGTTCCCTGTTGACTGTTTTCTCTGCGACTTTGGCCGGCGAAAGGGAAGAGCGAGATGGGCCGGTAGTTCTTGAGGTCGGTGGGGTCGGCCGTGGATTTCTTGAGCAGGGGCCTGACTTCTGCGCGTTTCCAGTCGTCTGGGAAGGTGCCTGTTGTGAAGGTGGTGTTGATGGTGCGTTGTAGTTGGGGGGCGATGGCGGAGGCGGCTCTGTGATAGATGTGTGGGGGGCAGGGGTCGTGGGGGCACCTGAGTGGATGCCTTTCGTGAGAGCGTCGGTGTCTTCGGCCGTGATCGGCGTCCAGGTGGAGATGGTGGGCTGGCTGGAGTGACTGGGGGGCGGACGGGCTGTGGTGTCCGGTGGGTGGTCGTTGAAGTTGTCGTAGAGGTTCTTGATCTTGAGGTGGAAGTAGGTTCCAAGTTTATCGCAGTGTATGTTATTTATGGAGCTGAATACTTGAATTGCCACAATTTCTTTTATCTTTTGTGAAGTGAAGCAAATTTACCAAGATTCGCTAATTCACAGAGCTCATTGCAGCCTGGGCAGCAGCAGTGCAAGCTTACCTTAAACAGAGATCTTGGAGCAGCAAAGTTGCAAACTTCCCTCACACACACCAAATGTGCAGTCGCAGTGCAAGCTTCCCTCGCATATGCAGAAGTTACTGAAGAGTCAGTAAGCATGCAAGCTTCCCTTTCACACTCTGAAAAGTTAGAAGTTAAAGCCCATGAATTAGCACTGCAACCTTCCCTTGTTCTTCACCATCAATGAGCTCTCATATTGCATGGGACTCCGTGGGAGAAGTGTAGATTTTCCAGGGCCCACAGCCATTTTTTAAGAAAGTGAAATGGCACAGGCGGAGGGAGACTTATTGGTGTTTCAGTATGAGCAAGAGAAGATGTCTGACACTGAGCCGAGATGCCTAACCCTATGAGGACATCCATAGTATACAGTCAGGACATGCGTATTATGTTGTGTTGTGTTATGTCAATTATGTGATCCAGCTTGTAACGGAAAACGTAACCTCTCCATATGACCCTGCACTTGGCTTTTAGTTGAATACCATCCAACAGTTTTACTGGCAATTGACCATAACTCATCCCCCAACCCTTTGGTTCTTGAAGGACGATGGAAGTTCCATTTAGTGATACCTGTTGGATCTCTTTTCTTGTCTCTTTAAACTCCTAACTGGTATAATTTTGCATACGTGGAACACGTCTCCACGTTTACTCGAGTCCTTGAGTATCATGGTGACTTAATTTCTCTGATAAACAACTCTCTAATGAGCAGAACTAATCCGGAGCTCCTGGAATCAGAATTCCTAGATAATGCGCTGCTTTGGCAGAGCACAGTTACAGCTAAAGCCACAAACAGTGATAGAGTTGTCCTCCCACAAGCTTCTCAGAATGAACACAGATGGAGTCATTTCGAGATGAGCGCTGGTGTTAAAACTGGCGCAGACGGCATGTCCGCCCATCTTAGCACCAGCTCCTACCCCAGCTGAGGTTGAAGTGCACTTGATCACCTTCTGCCCAGGCAGGCACCAGCAGGATTTGCCTGGTGGCGATACCCGGGGTATCATACCCCCCTAGAAAGTATAACATGGGTGTCAAAGGAACAGAAAAAGGGTGTGCACGTTTCTCCCGGTATTTTCCAGCCAAGATGTAAATCTGGCACAAATACTTTTTAGACACCTTGTACAAATGTTATTTGTGCCGAATCTGGTTTATAGTGCAGCGCCTCAATGGCACGGACCACGGACATCATAAAGGCATCGACACACATAAAACTAATAACAAACAATTAAGAGTGGATAATAGGAGTACAGATGTTCTCTGTGGACCTAACCTGCTGAGAGTGCACATCCGCCAGCTCACGGAGAGGCTAAGTCCTGCGCAGTGACCGAGGGGTTGTAGGAAGGAGGGCAGAGAGGCCTGAACCATCCAATCAAAGTCACCACTGGGACAGAGAACACAACCGACCGCTCCTGGCTATCCCAGACAGCTCTGGTCGGGCACCCCCTGGCACACCTGTCAGGACAGCAGAATGGCACAGCCTGGAACCCCTGGCTCTCACAGAGAAGAGCTTTTGCAGCCTCACAACGTCACATATATGATCTGAATATGCAGCATTCCTGCGTTAAAAAAAATATATTTTCAGAGTTTTCCACAAGCATTAAACGTTTCACAAGTTCTGATACCCACTGCAGAGATGTCCAGTTGCTTAATACCAGATAGCACCACATCTTCCCCTTTCTTTGTATTCTGTCACTTGCAGGGTTTGCACTGATACGGGGAAAGGTTCAACATTAGATTACAGGAATGCAAATAATAAAAGCAGGTGTGGCTAAGCCTCACACCTGGCACTGAATAATATGAGAGCTAATCTACTGAAAGTTTATCAGATCACTTTCTTCTATTGTAGTTGAGGCAAATAGTGCAGACCATAGTCAAAGACGTTTTCTAAAAAAGATTTTGCACGGCGCCAGCCTTTATTATAAGACTGTGCTTAGGAAACGCAGCTTCACCATCTTTTAATCTATTTCTCTTAGTGTAAGAGGGACGTCAAACTAAGCTGGCAGATTCAATCCATTACAGGTGTTTTGTATATAGGCCAACCAGGGAATTGAAAGGCCCTTATCCAGATTCAAACAATCCAAAATAATGTCTCTGTTCAGGTTTGCCTCGGCATTGACCCATTCACTCACCCAGAGTAAGAGGGGCGCCAACCTGGCTTTATCAGTGATATACTCAAGGTTAAGCTCCGAATGTATGATATAATGTGAGCTTGTGGAGGCAGGGGCCGGATCTGTCTACAGATAGTATTATTTAGTCACAATTTTGGACATATGTTTCTTGCCTCGCCCGCACGCCATAATGTGCGATTTTCCATAATTTGTAACCAGTTCCAACTCACTCCTAAAGGAAATAAATGATTCCACCAGCATAGGCAGACCCACTGGAGTCTGGCCCATAAGTACTGCATCCTGTGCGTACACAGCGCGGTACGGGAGCTCACAGGATCATCAGGATGTCTCGGCAGCTCTAATCAGAGTTGGGCATAAATTCTTAATGTAAACGACGAATAGTAGCCGGCCAAGATGCAGCATTGGTGAACCCCACGAGCTAAAGGAAAGGGATCAGTCAGTTCTCCAGCCAGACCTTACCGAACCTTCGCTTTCAAATTCTCACGTAAAATATACATGAACTTCACTAACGCTGCCTCCACCCTTAAATCCAAAAGCATCAACCAGAGCTTGGTTCTGTTGATGCAGTCAAAGTCAGTTGACAGATCCATAAAGGCCAGGTACAGTGACAGCGCTTGGCGATGGTATATTTGCCAATATCAGGTTCAGATTTAAGCACTGTTCCACTGAACGTAGCCCGTGACGAAATCCATACTGATAAGGACGATTAAATATCACCCATCCAATGACCTTAACTGTACTACAATGAGAGAAATGGGGCGATAACTTTTGGGTGAATTGGGATCCCTTTTTTTAAAGATGGAGACAATTGTGGAAAGTGTCCACAATCTTGGGATCCTACTGCATAGTTAATTATTAAAAACATTCATTATCAGGGGACCTTATAGATCAATGTTACTCTTTATTAAGTCCATAGGGACCCCATCCGGGCCCGGAGCTTTACCTTTCCGGCTTTGCCTAATTGCAAGAGCACTTCCTGTAAGGTGATTGACATATCTGGAGAGTCAGACAGGTTGCCCCTCAACCGCTCCTTTAAGCGCTCATCTTCCACCAGATGATAAGTACTACTAAAATGTGTCACCTATTGAGGGCCTGGAATGTTACAACTTAGAAGGGGGTTAGGTGGCATTTCTCTTAGTTTAATCTTGTTTATCTTTTCCCAGAATTTCTTACTATTCTTGGTACGCATCGCGCCTTCCAGGAATTCCCATTCCATGACATTCAAGGCCTTCTTCCTTAACCTCAGAAAATGCTCAGAGGCTTTGTGGGCTTCACGCACTGCGATAGGAAATTTAGGGGTTGCAGAAAGGGCCTTCCTTAACCCAAAGTTGGCTGAGGAACAATGACTGTCAAACCAGCGGAGAGTCACCTGCCCACCCCTAATTGGCTGTAAGAGTAACTGCCTAATGCTCAGGTTCAAGGTGTCAAAATGGTCAATCATTGCATCGCCCTGCTCATCAGACGAACAATGCACAAATGTAATAAGATGAGACTGCAGCAGCGTGGCAAAGGTTGACCCCGGGTCTTTCAGATGCCACACGAGCCACAGGCCATCACTGGTATGCTGAGATATAGGGATTGATACCTCAGGGGGAGGCGTTTTACGCACAGGGAAATGCCCCACTCAATAGAAAGCATTGTGATCACCCCATTCCATCTCTAGGATTTCACCATGTGAGAACCATGTTGAAATGTTGCCTGATGCAAAAATGTAGTCTATTACCGAAGTCCTGCCATGCTGGCTGAAAGAGGGCAACGAAATGCCATCTATGCTGAGCAGCTCAATTAGATCAACAAGATCATGTTCTGCCAGGTATCTGCCCAGCTCCTCTCTTCTGTGATTAGGTTTTCCCCAGTTAGGTAACAGATGGACCATGCCCTGTGTTTTATGCATAGCCTCCAGTTTAGCATTAAAATCCACACAGAGGAGGTAATTAGTTTGTGTCATTTTGCAGGGTCCAATTGGCTTTAAATCGGCTAAAAAAGCAAACAAATGTTTAAAATGAATACACTCAGGTTTCAACAAACAATTATTATAGAAGTTAATGAAATAAAAATAAAAAGGGCTGAGTAGCCATAAAGGTCGGATTTTCAGGATCTAAAACTGTAATATTTATCTTTCAGGTTTAGATTAATCCAAACATAGAGCCCTCCCCACCCCCCCCATCCCTGGCTCTGCCGCGTGGGGAGGTGATATGTGGGGCGAATAACATGCAAAGCCAGGGCTGGATATATCAACGGTTTCTCAGGTTTCCTGTAATACAACCAAGCCAAATCTTGCAATTAGGTGTAACCAGGCTGGACTATTAACCCTTGCCTTTAAAACAGCAGTATCCCAGCTCAGCAACTTAAAAGAACACTCCAATCTAACATTTTTGGGAATTTCTTGGGGCCCTTTAAAGGAGGCCCTTCATCCACAGAATTAACAATACTAAGTGATGCAAACAATCGACCATAATTTCTATCATAAGAACCATTGATCCATCCTGCCCTGGCTTTGCATGTTATTCGTTGTCGCATGCAGCGGGAATGCTCTTGGCACTTTATAGTGCTTGGGGGCTTCCCCACTGTTGCAGGAGTCACTGGCATCTTCCCTGGCACAATGGCAGCTGGAACTAAGGCAGCTGGGGGTGGAAATCCCTGGTTCGTCGTTGTCCCTCATCCCCTCAATAAATACATATCTGGAACTCACAGAGACCCAATCGAGTCCCACCATATGGAAAACAGTAAACAGATGATGTGTTAATCACTTCAGGAATCAAGAAGACGGAAAGCCAAGGTGGCGGCTCCCACTCCCTGCTTGATCCTCAACATTGCAGTCGTGCTTCACCAATAATACCAAGCTGACCATCACTCCCCAAATTAATGTTTAATAGTGCAGTGTGCACAATGTGACACTTGTTCGCTCTGCACATCAGCACTACCTGCTTACAGTGCTCATTGCTGTTGCTGCCACCACACTTTGCTCAGTGAACGCGCACAAACAAAACTTGCATTACAGAGCAACACATCCATTTTTGGTAACACACAACATGTATAACAGCGAGTTCTAATATTCATATGTGAAATCTTTCACGACACCAGTGTCGAATATTCTTTAAAGTCTGACACTGACCATAGTGGGTGTTGTAGTTCAGGAAGTTCAAAACACACAGAAGAAGTAGCTAAATGTGATTGTCTCCAAGTACTTCTATATACAGCTACAGGAAGATTGTTTCTCTCTGATTGCACAAGCTTCCTGCCACCTCCTCACTCTGAGTAGGGTGTTCGCTCTCATTGAATCCTATTCAGTAGAATTAGGTAATACCCAATGTCATACTTCTTCTGTATATTGCTACACTGATGTGTAGCCCTTCTCAATTACACACCGCCATCTGCGATCTCCCAAAGTGGTGGGCATAAAAGAAAAGGAGAAAAAAGACAGCAAACAGCAAAAAGTGAGACAGAAATAAACAAGCCAGACCCTCCTATCCCAGATTCTACTGCTAATAAAAATCAGAGACCAACACAAACATTGACTTGATAATACAGAAGCTTGGGCTGGCTACAGGGACCTAGTTAGGCCCGCTGAACAAAGATTCTGGTTTACAGAGCGTTCAAGGACCCGTTTCAGAGATGTTTCGCGCAGCCGAAGCAATGCATTGGTTCCGAGATACGGCAAGACTGTGATGCGAGGGTCTGCGTTGTCATCGAGAACCCAGTCGATGGGGCTTGCCGTGCGAAGTCCGGCATCAAGGGGGCGATGCGCAGTCGGGGTGATGTGCTAGTTCCGAAGAGCTGTGAGACTGTGATACAGAGTCCATCGTCTTCATCGAGGCTGCCATCAATGAGGAATGCGCAGGCCTGTATCTAGGATGCGTCACGCAGTAGTAGTTCCGAAGGCATTGCGGGTTGCGATGCGGGTCTCTGAGACAGGTCCAATCCAATCAGCAGCAGAAATGCGTCGGTTCTGCTCAAGGTTGCACTGCGTCAGTTCTGCTGGATCCACAGAGGCTGGTAAAGCAACTTAATCCCACTTCCAAGGGCCCAAGACTGGGGTGGCACCACTTGGCTGGGTGTGTAGGAAGCTGGCTCTGTATATACTATACCAAAGTGAGCTATAGTGTGCACAGAGCCCAGTGGAACACCAAAGGTAGGCAGAGGTAAAGTTAGATAGCACCTGCATCTCCACTTGTGGTAGTGTGGTCGAGCAGTAAGGCAGTATCAGAGGGCAGTGTTAAGCATTTGTTGTACACCCTCAGTCAGCAAATGAATTCACACACTCAAAGACTGAACTTCAGACCAATTGTTTTTGTATGAAAAATATTCTTTTAGTTATTTTATTTTCCAGAGCCAAGCAAGCCTGGCACAGGTAAGCAATAAATACTTTGCAGTAGTAATGCAGTTTGTAAACAGTTTGAATTGTAATTGTATATGCACTTTGTTTTGACTTACATCATTGTTTCAGAGAAATGCAATGCTTTGTAAATACAGTGCATAGACTTGAATGGGCTTTTCAGTAAAATACCAGGTAAGTTACTTTTGAGATTACTTTTTCGTGCACAGAGTAGTATGCCTGGATACTACTCTGGGACATTTCCTGTAAACAGATAAGTAAAATCGTTTTTGTTAAATGATACAATTTTAAAGAATTTCTTTAGGTTTTCAAACTCCACACAAAAACTTTTCCAAGAAAAACAGTCAATGTTATCCTATGGAGGAAAATAGTGTTATCTGTTATAAGGTAAGTATTTGGTAGTGGGAGTTGAGGTTCTGGGGGTAGACTCGGGGTCCCCATGGTCAAGGATGCACTCTCGTTACACCCTCAGCGGCACTAGGGCGGCCGGGTGCAGAGTGCTGAGGCCCAATGTTATCCAATGAGGGATAGGGGGCCTCCGGTTGGCGGCTGCTGACAAGCAGGCCACTTGGTTGTGGGAGCGAAGCTCCTAGACTTTAGCTTAGGGCAAACGGGGAAACAAAGTAGCACCAAAGGTACACCCTCAGCAGCACTAGGGCGGCCCGGTGCAGGGTGCTGTTTCGACGTCGGGCACCCTGTTGTTTGCAATGGGGAACCTCCGGTTTGCAAAGGCACTGCAGGCTTGGGGACGAAGGTCTTCTGGGTGCGACCACCACTTCGAGAGGTAAGTTGGGGGTTGGTTAGGCACCATCGGTTGGGCCACCCAAGGCCGTGGGGCGTGGAGTGCAGGGGTGCCTTTTAGGGTCGGATCGTCTTACCAGCTCCTGGTCGCGGTTGGGGGGACCTTCCGGATTTAGGCTGCAGGCATCGGCTGGAGGCTTGAGGCAGGTCAGGGGTCACCGGATCTCGGGTTATGATCGCCGGTGGGACCTCCTCGTGGTGTTTTCCTACTCGAGCTCGGGCCGTGGACGGCAGGTGCAGAGTGGGGCGGATCCGCGGTGTCCGGCCGGAGCCAGAGGTTGCAGATGAACAAATCCGGTGTTCATGGGAGACACAGTCTTTGTGGGTGAAGGCAGGCAGGTCCTCCGGGGTTTTCGAGGTTGCTGGCTGCAGGACACGCCAGGGTTTCGCAGGAGCAGGTTCGCGGTGGAGACAGGCAGGTAGGGCTGGGGCCAACTCAGTGGGCGTCTTCCTCTTGTTAGCTTCTGCACGGCTGTTCGGTCCTTCTTCTTCTTTTCTTGTAGTTTCTTCTGGTCTGAGGAAGCAAGGTTCAGGGGTGCCCCTAAATACTAGATTTAGAGGTGTTACAGGTAGGTAAAAAGGTTGGGACCAATGGGTCCCTTCCCTGGGGTGGGTACACCCCCTATTATGCCACCCTCCAGTGGGAGGGGGCCATAAGCCTTTCCCTGGTTGGCTAAGTCCCCCCATCTGCAAGATGGCGGGGACTGAGAGTTGTGCTTCACCTCGCCTCCCCCAACTGAGGGGTGGAGTTGGCAGAGGTGGGCATACCTCTCTTCCTCACTTGTTTTTCCCGCCGGTTCTCCCGCCCAAAGTGGGGGTCAGAACCAGTGGGGACCAGTTGCTGAAAGCAGCAAGTGGCCTGGGGAAGGTCACAAAGGCGGCAAGCCTTTGAAGCTTCCCCTTCGTGAACCCTGCCCATCCTGGGGGAGGAGGCTTGGCACCTCGTCCCAGGATGTGCATTTTTTAAGGCCCCCAAGAGCAGCAGGCTCTTGACCCAGGGGTCCAGAAACATGTCTGGTGGTGGCAGTTGAAAGCAGCCAATCCGTCTGGACACTAGTGGTAGGTTGTTTTTCAGGGTGCATCTCTAAGATGCCCTCTGTGTGCATTTTTCATTAAATCCCACACTGGCATCAGTGTGGGTTTAATGTGCTGAGAAGTTTGATACCAAACTTCTCAGTTTTCAGTGCAGCCGTTATGGTGCTGTGGAGTTAGTAATGACAAACCCCCAGCACCATATACTCATAATGGCAGCACTGCGCTTACAATGTCTAAGAATTGACTTCGACACTGTAGGGGTACAGGGCTCATGCACCTGTACCCTTACCACTGGTATGGGGCACCCAGCTAGAGGGGTGACTGATCTATGCCAGGGCAGTGGGTTGTAGGCATGGCACACAGGGATGTGTGCCATGTCAACTCTTCACTTTGTTCTGCACCAAGACACGCAGCCTGCAAAGACAGTGTGTGAGTGTAATGGTACAGGGCCTCTAAGGGTGGCACAATAAGTGCTGCAGCCCTTAGAGGTCTTCCCTGGTCAGAGTGCCCTGGGTACCTGTGGTACCATTTACCAGGGGCTGACCTGTGGCCAGAGATGCCAATTGGGTACAGTTTTGGGGAAAGAATGCAGGTCCTGGAAACCTGATTGGCAGGGACCCAGGGCACATGAAGTCAAAGTGCATCCGTAGTCTGGCAATAAGTGGGGGGTTACTGCAACAGAAACCCAGCTTCTCACAGGGTGGACTCACAGATGCCAGAGGCCAGGTGTAGGTGCAAGGTTGTCGGAAGCCTGTAATGTCCCAGAGGCTTCAGATCAGGAGGCTAGACAACTAGCCCCTTGAGTCACTCTGGGTCTGGGTTCAAGAGATGTATGTCCAGTCCTTCTCATCCAGGCAAGAGGGCAGCAGGTCAGCACTGCACAGTAGGAGACCACAGAGTGCAGTTCAACAGAGTGGCAGTCCTTCAGCAGCACAGCAGTACTTCTTCCTGGCAGAGTATCCATAGATCCAGAAGTGTACTAAAGTGGCGGTGTCTGAGGTCCGTCTTTATACATAGTTGTGCCTTTGAAGTGGGGAGAAGCTTCTGTAGGCATGCCTTTGAAGTGCGCAGATGAGCTGCCTTCCCGCCCTGGCTCCAGACTAACTACAGGGGATATGCAGCCCTTGGTGTGGTGACAGGACAGAGGCTATTCAGGTGTAAGTAAGGTCGGGTCCAGCTCCTCCCTCCCATCCTGCTAGTGATGGCCCATCCAGTCACACGTAAGCTCACATTGTGTGTGACTGTCTAGAAGGAATACACAAAGCCCAAATGTCAACTACACCCAGTCATTTGACCAGAGACCGTATGCAGG